>CM073577.1:13936272-14604775 GCA_037074715.1 Magnolia kwangsiensis | reverse complement strand
AGATTTTAATGACGGATGTATAGCTGACCTCTTTTGATTAGTAGCACCCATTTTTTTCTCCTTTGGTATTAGAATACTATTAGTAATATTCTAATACATACCAAAAAGTAGGATAATGGGGTGTATTTACTAATCGTGTGCATATGTCATTTTCCTGAATTCTTACAAGAATTGGGCATTTTTGAAAGCGGGCGGATATCCACATCAGAGATAAGAATGCCATCAGTATATACAATGAAGAAAGACTGTTCTGTTGGATTGTTTCTGTCCATAATTTTCTTGAAGTGGGAAGGCACATTAGACAGAATGGCATCAGATTCCACTCAAAATGGTCCATGGAGACCAATCCAACTACTCTTTGTCATCACCGTTTATCTCGTGTTAATCTATTGTGCGGTGTCTTTCATTTTACAGAACTTCCAACTCACCCAATATCTGTTTTGTTGTGGCTCTCTTATCTGCAGGTAAGGAGCAGGACCATTCTCGGCAGTCGGCTGTCCGGAGACCAGCTCTTTTCCCTATTCTGGCACTTAGGATATCTCTTAATCTTCCCCACCCAAACATGAAACCATCCAACTCTAATTTTGATGCAGGTGCATCCGAAGATGAATCTGAAATCAGTAGTCAAGTCGCTTCCAACATCTCTACCCAAGAAACATCCCCAGATCCCCCAGTGGGCCCCACCCTCACCTCCCCTACAAATCTCACTGGTCTTCGTCCTACCGATGAGACAGTCTCTCTCGACTTGACGCTCAGCTGCAATGGCCCATACAATGAAGTGGGCCATAAGGAATCAGCGGATTCTCATTATCGAGCACCAAGCGAGAGCAGCAGCGACGCTCGCCCTTCCTCGGCCGTCCAAGAGTGTTCTCATGCAACTACTGCCAGCGCAAATTCTTCAGCTCTCAGGCTTTGGGGGGCCACCAGAACGCACATAAGAGGGAACGGACACTGGCGAAGCGGCCATGAGGCCTCGACATGTTCTCAGAGAAGTATGCCGACCTGGCGTCGCTCCCCCTGCATGGTTCTGTTTGCCGATCTCTAGGCATAAAAGCTCACTCCATGGTGCACAGTAGCACATTGGAGAGGTTCAACATGAGAGGCGGTGCAAGGTTCGAACATGGGTTTCTCGGGCTGCCGGTTTTCGCCGAAGATGAGGACATGGGCTTGTTTTGGCCGGGCAGTTTTAGGCAGATAGCCGATGTGGGTCCTAGTTTTGAACTCATGTGGAATTCAAATTTGAATTTTGTAGCTGTTGCACCACCCGCAGAGGAGGATTTGTCGACCCCCAGATCTTACATTGAGACTTTGAGAGGTTTCTTTCTTCCTTCTCATAAATGTTGTTGCCATATCATTTTCTGTACAGTAACATGTCCACACACCACTACGTCGTACTTGTGTATCGTGATCAGTACTGTGATTTCGTGGGCCACCATGCAGAGGGATCATGTCCCAAAAACCCAAGTGACCAAACTGTGGTAACCGCTCGATCAGTGACCTGGCTGGAAAGGACATGATTGACTCAATAAGTGAGCAAAAAACAGCAACAACCAGATTATCAGAGCTATCCAATCACTACTGTCCTCAGATAGCCCACCCATTTGGTGGCCTACCAGATCAACGAATCTCATCACTGCACACGTTTGCCATGTGTATGGTGGGCCGTGGTAACGGCATTTTTCACGGGAGAGATGTGAGGGAACTTGAGCTATGGATGGGATTTTTTTTTTTTTTGGCTAATTTCAATGTTTTCAGTGTTAGCTTATCATAGTTTCTGCTTGTTGGTAAGGTGGAAAATATCTGGCGATTATAATGCTAATGAATGTTGATTTTTCTCTGTCCGTCGGGAAGTGTTTGATTGAACTGTCGAATTGGATTGTGATAGTTAGTCTTATAGAGTGGGAATAACCCAATTGCAAATGTGTTCCTTAGCATTCGCATCGATTGTCTCAGCTCCGAATGATGATTATGTAGATTTCAATTTGGACCGAATGAAACAGAATGCAATTTGAAGGCTAGTTGTGGCATCCAAACGCAACCTTAATTAAACTGGTTATTCATAATTCAATTTACTTGCACATCCAAATGCATTCTTAACTTTTCGAGAATTTTTGTAGATGGGTCACCTAGATCTTTGGATGGGGTGGGCTATACTTGACGCAGGGATGAACGTGATGAGGTCGATCATTGTCTTCCTCAAGGATAACTTCTCCGAATCCACAGCTTTTTTGGACTCTTCACCGAGATTCCTCGTATCCATCATAAAAATAGAAAAGAATAGAAATAAATTCTAGTAAATTCGAAGATAGATTGATTGATGATAAAAATGAAATTACAACTCTTTAAATAGTAATCTTAGACCTAGGTCATGATTTCTACGGGACTTCATGGTTTTCGGCCAAAAATAGTTAGTGTCCAGTTTAGCCTAATCACGTTATTCTCATAATTTTTCTAAGCCCTTTTTATGTTGGGCATGACTCCTTAAGCTCAAAGGATAAAGAGTTATGATCCAACTAAAACTTACCATAAATGGTAAAAACGAAATTAAAATGGACTTTCAACTGTCGATGTGATGGAATCTCGCAAATTCGGTGTCAGCAACCTCGCTTAGCAAGTTGGGTGACTAAAGTAGCTTCTCCTACCCCAAAATTATATATGGTATGTCAAATAACTCATTTCGGTTTGCAAGATATACCTGTTTTAGGGTTCTAACTATCATGATTTCTTCTCCTCCGATCAGACTTTCTCTAGTACATCTTGGACATGAAAGTGTCCGCGACCCACTCTACATCAACTATGTATGACCCATTGCAGGAAAGATGCACACAGGAAATGCAGTTACAGTTATAGTGCATGCATATCTTCTGTTGTGTTTCCTGTTCCATGGATTTACGAAAGGCCCTGCTGTGGTTCAAAGGTCTATTAAGCAGATGCTATCATTGTTCAATTACAGTTGTTCTTGCACCATGGGCCAGTGGACCATTCATGGCGGGGCCCAAAGTTGGATGGTCCATAATCCCACAGCCAATGCAGCTTTATGTTTCATATGGTAGGGGAGGGAATGGGCCAGGTTGACACTTGAGTCATATGGCCTGACCCACTTCTAAATGGGTGCAAGTAGGGGTTGGGTTAGAAAATGTGGCCCATGCAAGTAGGGGTTGGGTTAGAAAATGTGGCCCATGCAAGTAAAATAGGATATGCTTGGATTAAACCGTACCCAGCCTGACCCGACCCGACGGCCCATATTAGATTATCAATGGACTGGGCCAGATAACTTGACTCTATAGACGAATACATTTATAATGCATTTATCTATATATGTATCCACTAATTCAGCTGAGTTGGTTGTATGTTTAGCCCATATTCCATTTTAAAAACTGAGTTAAGTCGCGATGGATTGGTTGAATCTGTGCTGATTACAGCTTATTGAGTTAGGTTGTGTTGATGTGTTGGATTGGGACATAGGATAATGGGTAGTTGGTCCGGTTTGGGTTAGAACTTTTGGCCCATTTAGTAAACGGTTGGGATTGGGCTGATCCATCCTTGACTCAAAACTCTAACCTTTGGGTTTGGGTCGAGCCTCAAGGTTGTGGGTTGGATACATGTCTGGGATTGGGTTTGATGGTTAATGGGGAAGGCTCTTGCATTTATGAAAGGTCCAAAAGTAGGCCCACCTGGTGCCGGTCGTTTAAAACTTGTGGGCCAGGTGTTTGGATAATGGGTGTGACCTGCTTGAGCCGTAATCCTTACCTTATGTAGGGTGTACACGAACGAGCTAGCTCGGCTAGCTTGCTAAGCTTGATTCGACTCGGTTCGAAGCTGAGTTCGAGTTGATTTTTTTAGTTCAAAAATGAGTTCGAGCCAACCCAGCTCGAATCGAACTCGGATTGAACTAGTTCAGTAACTCGGTTACTTTGATATTGATGTTGCTCACCAAGTGTTTGATGAAATGACTCAAAGAAGTGTGGCTGGTGGCAAAAAAGGTATGTATATGAAACCAACACCCTTTTTTTCTTGATTTTTATGTTGCTTAGAAGGTGTTTGATAAAATACTTGTAAAACCATTGCTGCTATCTCAAATATAGTGAGATTTTGAAGGTGCAGTCCAGGTGTTTGTGAAAATGCCTCAATGACGAACTCAGCCCGAGTTGCTGACCAAATTGAGCCGAGCTAGCCAGCCAGATTCGTGGACCGAGCTGAGCCGAGTTCGAGCTAAGGTCAGCTAGTGGCCAATTCGAGTCGAGCTAAGGTTAGCTTGACTTGGTTCAACTCGATGTACACCCCTAAACTTATGGGCAGTGGTGGGCCTGCCCTCAGGTCAGCTCATGGGCTAGGGCCAATTTGATATAATTGGAAGTAAAGATCCATAAACTCCTAGCTCTCCTTGTGAAAAATTTCGTTCACATCATAGGGTGGTCAACGGACCACAATCATCCGGCGGACATGACCCAAAATTTGGGGGGTCCCAGGTTAACTTTTGTGGAACCCATTTAGAATTCAGGTCGGGTTCAGGTCCACCATTTTGGACTCCAGCCCTCACAAGGTATTGCATGTTATAGTGCTCTCAGTCGCCCGGTTCACTTCCAATCAATTGATCTGATCTGTCAAGGGATTTAGACGCAGCTAGTGCAACCACAAGCCTATTCAAGTCTGAGCTGGATGAGTCTTCCAATCTTGATACTTGCAATCAATCCTATTAATGTAAGCTACCAGAGATTTGTACAAGGAACTATCAATGACTCATTCACACACTCAAGCGAAGTAGAAAAGTAGGCTAACGTACATAAGTTGGACCTAATGATAGAGATTGTCTATATTGATACCATGTTAGTCCCCTCACATGAGATGACCATCAATCCACATTAATACATGTCCCCTCATATGAGATGACCATCAATCTACATTAATACATGTCATAGAAATGCTCTAGAATTTTCATAGTCATGGCTAGAGAAATGAGATCTATTGATCAAAACTCTACCTGGTTAGCCAACCATTGTGTCCAATCTCAATTGCTTAAGAGCATTAGATGAGTCTCTCAAACCCACAAATATGACATTTCCCTAAGAATTTATCGAGAAAATAATAAAGTGCATCATGTCATCAATCAAGGTCTAATAATATTGATTTTTCAAGGCACAACCCCAAAAGTGTTATCTTTCCTTATGTGGTTGGGAATTAACTACTCTGGTAAGTAATATAGGACGTGGAACAAGCATGTGCCTATCACAAATGGAATAAGAAGAAGTCCAGAAAAAAAAATCAACAAAGTTTCAACATAGTTGGATTGATCGAGGATGATCGAGTAGACCAATCGAGTCAATCAATCGATCGATCGAAATTCGAATTCAGATGGAAAACATGTTGGACAATTTTTACTCAATTTGATCGATCGATTGGGTCAATCGATCAGAACAAAATCAATTTTATGGGTTTTATTCTCTGGATGTTTTGTGCCATTCCGATTGACTAATCGATTGATCAATTGACTGACCGATCGATCGATTGACTGACCAATTGATCGATCGACCGACTAACCGATCAATTGATTGACCGACTCACCAACCGACCAATCGATCAATGAAATGTGAAAATTTAAGCATTTTTTTTTCTAGTTTTTGTTTCATTATTATTATTTTTTCTAATTGTGTCTTAGGGTTTGTTTAAGAGTATTTAAGCATGCAAAATCGTTTATTTAGATAGTTTTTAAATATAATTTTCTAAAAATTTTCTTATTTCTCTCGTGGATTTGAGAAACTTCTCTTGTGAATTCAGGATATTTATTGTTTGAGGAAGACGATGATCATCCATATCATGCTCTTCACTGCATCAATTTGGTATCAGAGTAAGGCTTTTCCATAGATCGATAACTTCTAATGATGGATTAGGCAACAATTCCATGGACAGTGCTTTAAGAAATTATCCTTTAACAACGGCGGCTTTTGAGGCAACACAACAAGAGAATTAGCAAGTCATGCAAGGGTTGTAGGCTACTCTCGATCGCACAATGGAGTCCTTAGGGCAACTCCGTGTTTGTGGCAATGATCAGCCTCCGGTAAGCACTGAAATTCACAATTATGATGATCGCGGTGTAATGTTGGCGGTAAATCACAGAATCATACTGAAGAATGTAGGATCCATCAATGAGGAGATAAATGACATGATTCTCCAACCTCTGGATGAGGCGATGATTGGTTAGATTGGACGAATCGAGAATTCAAGATGAAAGTCGATGTTTCTAGCTTTAATAGCTGATTGCTTTCCTCTAAGTGCAGATGTTCGTAAGTAGTATCTCGTGAATACAGAGTCGATCCCACAGGGAGATAAATTGTGAGAAGGAAAAAAAAATCAAATGTAAAACAAACTAAGTAATAAAAACTAAACTGATGATTTGATTTTGAGATTTTTTAATGAATGTAATTCAACTGAATAAAATAACACCTAAGCTTCAAAGTTCCACACATAGGTTAATGTTCCAAAATCATGATGATTTGGATAATACAACTAGGATCTGAGCACTATGGTCAGCCTAGTCGAAAAATAAGACAATTTAAATATTTTAAAAAGTGATATAAAATATTATAAAATCATGGATTTGTATCATTGACATATATTCTCAAGCGTCAGTGATTTTAAGAATTCAAAATCAATGAGATAATGAAAATCATAGAAATATAAAAGGGTTGAGAACTTCTCCTATATAGGAAATCTGATTGACCTAGGGTAAGTCTATCCATCAATGTGGATCTCATATGATAGAAACATATGGACCTCATAAGAGGATAAAAAATAAAACTTAAATAATAGACAACACGCATACACCATTCTTCTCATTATTAAAATAATTAATCATCATGATCTTAAAGAATTATTAAACTCATGTGCTTCCCTTCTAGCTTGGATAGAAGGAACTTAGAAAAACATAATTAAATTACAGAAATAAAAAGCAACAAGAAAGAAAAAAAAAATACAAATAGAAAAGATCTAAAATAAAAAAAAAATAACTTATAAAGCTTTAATAAAACTAACAACTCTTTAAAAACCTTAAATTTTACTTTGGAATGCCTTAAATGATATTTAGGAATGCCCTAGGAAGCCTATTTATAAGTAGAGAAGTCCGATTTTTATAGAAAGTTGAAAACCTTAGAAACCGCCTCAAATATATATATTTTTTCAAAATAAACTTCTCGCTGTATAGTTTGTTTAAAACAGACTTCCTGCTGCGCAGTTTTTCAAAATAAACTTCACAGCTTTAAAATACACTTTTTCAGAATGATTTCAGAATTCTTCACTTCAAATCTGCGATTCTTTTCATTCGTCACTTGATTTTCTTAGATTTTTGGCATGCGAATGCTTCAATCTTGGTCTCCTAAGATCTATCCCTTTCTTTGATAAATATTGAGCATCAAATCCATGCTTTTTAGCACCCTTTTTCAATCCAAGTACTTAAATTCACCTTGCAACACATGCATGAGTAAAATAGAATATTAAGATGATTTATGTTCATAAAACCAAGAGGTAAATGGAAAAAATTATACAATATTTGAGTTTCAACACACCCTTCAACCAGCATTTTGCTAGTTCTGAGCAAAATAAGCGAAGAAAAATAAAAATAAAAATAAAAATTAATTTTAGAAACAAAATTAAAATGAAAATAAAATTCTAACTACACTAATTTCACAGGTAATCTCGAATGCGTTTAGCATATGCAACAAGCCTTTAAACCCCTAGGTTTCCCCTAGTGGACGAGTTATAGTCTCGTGAGAGTTTCTACAAATGTTACTCATAAATATTGAAAATATGAAAAAATTTTCAACACTCAGAAATTTATACAATTATGCCTCCATTCATCATATAAATTCCAAAACAAAATAATACTTATCCTAAGTCTGAAGTAGTTAGAATCTCAATTTCCTAATTTATTACATCTTTGAGTTCAGAGACCTAATCAAAATTTAAAATAATTATGATCCAATATCCTTAAGTGTTTCATGAAACTAGTCTAACTTTAAGAAATATGCATGTTCTGTATCCTAACTTCTTTCAATCGTTCCAAGAATATAAAATCTATAGTTATCTCATTTTCTTCGTGTCATTTTTTATTTTATCTTCATATCCTCATTTTTATAGACTACCCTTAGATAAAGATTCCCACCGGGTTTGCTTCATAACATATGGTATTGTACTTGTAATAGTAACAGTAATGGATACTTAGGTATCCTTACTCCAGATTACTGACAGGATTTTTATGATCATTGCATTTATGCTCTATAATAAAATTTTCTTTTTCCTTCAATATTATCTCTTTTAAGCATATATCACTGATACTAGTTCATTCAACCTTGTTTGAATCAAAAGTTGTTATTCTAGTTTACATATCATATTCTTCACTGAGTTAGTTAGGGTGTATTGTAAATTCAGTACATCAAATTACAACTCATTTTAAACTAGTGATTAGATAATTGAACTCAAGTATATAATTTTCAGTTGTCAAAATTCTGACTACTATCAACCTAGAATAAATATTAATTTTACCTTTGGAATTCGTATAATATCATGTTTACATTCTCGTATATAAACATATTATTTTAAAAATGTTAAAAAAAAATTCCCCATAAACCTAAAAAAAAAAAAAAAAAAAAAAAAAACTGAAACCTAAAAAAAATAAAATAATAATAATAACTGAAATATAAAAAAATAAACTGAAATAAAAAAAAAAACCTCACATGGATGACTATGGATGATTATCTATCTACACCCTCAACCTAAAATCTATATTGTCCCCAATGTAATGATAATGTAATGCAGAGAACAATAAAAATAAAAGAAAGGGTAGATAGTACCTACCATGAAAAACTCACCTATTATGTGACGGTAAAAAGAATTGAATATGATATAAATCTAGAAATGCTCCGTCAGACCAGGAGTATCATTCTGAATATTCTGGCTCATGAAGAGGGACAGACTCCTCTTCCAAATGAAAGTTTTCCACATAAGGCTTCAATTTTTTATTATTAACCTTGTACACATTCCCATTACGTGAATTCTCAATTTCAACAACCCCATGAGTATAAAAATTCTTCACAATGAAGGGACCTGTCCATCTTGATCTTAACTTTCTCGAAAAGAACTGGAGACGAGAATTGTACAATAGGACTTTTTGCTAAGGTTCAAAATTCTTGCATAGGATATTTTTGTCATGAAAAGCTTTGGTCCTCTCTTTGTAGATTTTAAAATTTTTATAGGAGCCTCTCCTCAGCTCCTCTAATTCATTCAGCTCTAATTTTCTTTTTCCATTTGCTTGGTTTATACAAAGTTTAATTTCTTTATTGCCCAGTAGGCTTTATGTTTCAATTCTACAGGCAAGTGACAAGCCTTCTCATATACCAATTTGTATGGAGACATTCCAATCGGGGTCTTATAAGTAGTCCTATAAGCCCATAAAGCGTCGGATAGTCTGAGGGACCAATCCTTCCTAGTTGGCCTTATAGTTTTCTCTAAAATATGTTTAATTTTTCGATTAAAAATCTTAGCTTGTCCACTCATTTGTGAGTGGTATGGGGTGCTCACTTTATGCTTGATGCCATATTTCTTCATTAAAGCCTTAAATGTCCTATTACAAAAGTGAGACTCGTCATCACTAATGATGGCCTTTGGAGTTCCAAATCTAGAAAAAATATTTTTCTTTAGGAATTGTATGACCACTTTGTTGTCATTGGTCATACTTTGAACTGCCTCAATCCACTTTGAAACATAGTCCACACCAACCAATATATAAAGAAATCCAAAAGAAGATGGAAATGGACCCATAAAATCAATACCTCAGCAATAAAAAATCTCAAATGGTAAAATTAGGGATAAATGCATCATGTTGCGCCGGGACACTTTTTCTAATCTTTGACATCTATCATAAGCAATATAGAAAACATGAGCATCTTTAAACATGTTAGGCCAGTAAAAACCACATTGTAGGATTTTTGTAGTGATTTTCTTAGTAGAAAAATAGCCACCACATGCTTCCATGTAGCAAAAAGAAATAATACTCTGAACTTCATCCTCTGGGATACAACGTCTAAAAATTTGATCAGTCCTATATTTATATAAATACGGGTCATCTCAGAAGAAGTTCTTAATCTCGGTTTCAAAACGCTTCCTATCTTATGACTTCCAATGATATAACATTTTTTCGTCATAAGATAGTTCACTATATCCACATACTAAGGCAATTTGGAGATTGCAAATAATTATTTATCAGGAAAAGTGTCCTGGATATGCATCTTCTCAGTGGAATCATCTAACACCAATCTATAAAGGTGATCGACCACTATATTTTCTACTCATTTCTTATCTTTTATCTCTAAGTCAAATTCTTCGAGTAGGAGGATCCATCTTAAAAGTCTCGGCTTTGCATCCTTATTAGATAACAAATATTTCAAAGCCGAGTGGTTCGTGAAAATGACCATCTTAGATCCCATCAAGTAGGACCTAAACTTATTTAAAGCAAAAACTACTACAAGTAACTCTTTTTTAGTTGTTGAGTAGTTCACTTGGGCCGAGTTTAGAGTTCTACTCATATAGTGAATAACGTAGGGCCGTTCATTTTTCCTTTGGCCTAAAAAAACCCCTATGGCATAATCACTTGCATCGCATATTAGTTTAAAAGGAAGTGTCAAATTTGGTAGACGCATGATAGGTGTAGTGGTAAGAGATGATTTAATTTTATTAAAAGCACTTGCACACTCATCTGTCCACTTAAATGGAATATCCTTTTGAAGAAAATTAGTCAAGGGTCTAGTAATGGCACTAAAGTCCTTGATTAATCTTTTATAAAAACCAGCATGCCCTAGAAGTGATCTAATATCTCTAACAGTTTGGGGGATAAGTAGATTAGCTATAATGTCGAGTTTTGAGCGATCTACCTCGATTCCATTTTTGGAGATAACACGACTCAAAACAATTCCCTTTTGAACCATGAAATGACATTTCTCTCAATTTAAGACAAGGTGTTTCTCTTTACACCTAGACAAGACAAGAGATAAATTATTGAGGCATTTCTCAAAACTACTCCTAAATACAGAGAAGTCGTCCATGAAAACCTCAAGAAACTTTTCAACCATATTTGAAAAAATACTTAACATACACCGTTGAAAAGTTACTGAAGCGTTACACAATCCAAATGACATCCGTTTGAAAGCAAATGCGCCAAATGGACAAATGAACATGGTTTTCTCTTAGTCTTCTAGGGCTATCTCTATTTGGTTATATCCAAAATATCCATCAAGAAAATTATACGAGTGACCTGCTATTCTCTCTAAAACTTGATCAATGAATGGTAGAGGGAAATGGTCCTTTGTTACCTGGTTCAATTTTTTATAGTCAATGCAAACACACTAACCTGTGATGACACGTGTTGTATGAGTTCATTATTAGAATTCTGCATAATAGTTATTCCGGATTTCTTTGAGACTACTTGAATTAGACTCACCCAAACACTATTGGATATTGGGTAGATGATTCCCACATCTAACAATTTGATCACCTCATTTTTTACAACTTCCATCATGTTTGGATTAAGATGTCTTTAAGGTTGTCTAATTGGTTTGGCGTCGTCATTGAGGTGGATCCGATGAGTGCAAATGGAAGGGTTTATACCCTCGATGTCAGAAATGGCCCAGCCCAAGGCTCCTTTGTGGTCCCTTAAAACATTCAACAATTTAATCGCTTGATCCTTGTTTAAAAATGAAGAGATCGCCACAGGATAAGTTTTATTTTCACCTAAGTATACATACTTAAGCTCATTTGGTAGTGGTTTTAAATCAAGTTTTAGAACATTGGTTGGTAATGGCAGAGGTTGCGAGTCTTCGATAGATAGGATTTGAGGGCACGGTCTCCATTGGTACGTACCAATATCCTGGGTGGTAGTGCTCTCATTATCATTAGAAATTTCAGTAAGCACTTTCTCTAAATCAGAATTTTTCAAGCCCTAATGACTTGAATCAATTTCTCAGTCAAACTAGGTTCCAATTCCTCTTCTTCTATCAAGCAGTCCATGAAATTCAGCTCATGGATTTCATTATTATCAATGGGCTGCTTACATAGATTAAAAATATTTAGCTATAGATTCATGTTACCAAAAGACAAGTTCATCATTCGATTCCTACAATTTATGATTGCATTTGAAGTTGCTAGGAATGAGCGGCCTAAAATGATGGGAACTTGAGCGTTAGCATTTACACATGGTTCAGTGTCTAGTACAATAAAATCCACGGAAAAGTAGAATTTCTTCACTTGGACTAGTACGTCCTCTAAAATTCCCCTTGGTACCTTAATGGAGCGGTCAGTGAGTTAGAGTGTAATCGTAGTTGGTTTAAGCTCGCTTAACCCCATTTGTTTGTAAATCGAATAGGGTACTAAGTTGACACTTGTACCCAAATCTAGTAAAGCATGCCCAATTTGAAAATTCTCAATAATACAAGGAATAGTGGGACTTCCCGGGTCTTTGTATTTGGGTACAACCCTTTGTTGAATGATAACACTCACTTTCTTAGTAAGGAAGGTCTTTTTGTGCACATTTAATTTTCTCTTTACAGTGCACAAGTCCTTGAGATATTTAGAATATGATGGAATTTGTCTAATGACATTAAGTAGAGGAATATTGACAGTAACCTTTTGGAGCACTTCTAACACCTCTTGATATTTCATGGGGACAGTCAGATTTCGAAGTATAGATGGGAGTGGAACTGGAGGCTCATATGACTTAGTTTCTTTATCATTTTGCTGTTGCGGCTCTTAAACCATAGCCAGTTCATCATTTTCTTGAGACAGTGGCTCATCCTCCGGTATTTCTACCGATTGCATTATCTTGTTATCAACCTTTTTTTTTGTTTCTCAAGGTAATGATGACCTTGACTTGTTCATGATGTAGCTCATTTGGATTTGAGTTTTCAATGAAATGTGTGTTTCTAGGGTTTGACACAGGTTGAGAAAGAAGGGTGCCTTTTTCCTTAGCATTTAGTTAAGTTTCAATCTTAGCCACAACTGTCTTTAATTCCTGATTTGATTGGATTAGAGACTAATTCATTTGAGCTTGAGAGTTCATGAATGCGGTCAATGCATCCTCCACAGATGATCGCTTTGGCGGGGGCACATATGGTGCATTGTTAGGTGCCCCAAAGAAATTTTTTTGTGGAGGCATTTGAGGCACATTGGGTGCATTAATTTGTGGTTCATTCCTCCATATAAGATTAGAATGGTTATGCCAATTTAGATTATATGTGTTTCCTATTGCTTGCATAACTGACCTTTGATAGTTTTTTATTACATTTGCTTGATCATGCTCATGCGTGATATTTTATATAAGTGAGATTATTGGACAATCCTTTATGTCATGGTGTGTACCACCATAAATGCTACAAAAATTACCTAAGGAAGTGTTTGCTTTAACCATATCAACCTTCCTAATTTCTAAGGCTTCGATCTTTCTAGCCAATGCAGCGAATTTTGCATTAAGGTCGTCTTCCTCTCTAAGGACATACATCCCTGCTTTCTCTCTAGGAATGGGTCTAGTTTGGTCTGATTTAGCAGAGACATCCCATGTCTACGTATTCTCTGCTAACATATCTAGAAAATCTCAAGCCTCATTATGATCTTTGTCAAGAAAGGTTCTACCACACATCATCTCTATGTACTGACGGGTATCCATGGTGAGCCCCTTTTGGAAAGCATCAATCACGTGCCATGGTTCATAACCATGATGTGGACAAGTAATTAGAAGGTATTTGTAGCGCTCTCAAGCTTAGAAAAACAGTTCATTCCCCTTTTGGGAGAATGATATGATTTATTGTTTTGTGCTTAGGAAAGAACTTTTTCAAAAACTCTCTACTTAAGGCTTGCCATGAAGCGATGGTATTAGGTCTTAAAGAGTTGAGCCATGCTTTGGCCCAATCCTTTAGAGAAAATGAGAATAACCTAAGTTTAAGTACGTCCCTGTTGCCATTATTTACTTGTAATATTGTAATTACTTCCTCAAAGTCCTTGAGGTGTAAGTAGGGGCTTTCAGAATCCAGGCCATGAAATTTATGAATTAATTGAATAACACTTGGTTTAAAATCAATGTTCCCTATGTGAGCAGGGAATACTATGCAAGATGGTAAAGTTGATTTCTTAGGGTGTAAATGTTCACGTAAAGTCCGTGGTTGGTTTAATACATTCCTATGAACTTCATTTTCATCCTCAAGAGGAGGATTAGGTTGATTTTCTCTATTTTGATTTGTAATTGGATCTAACAGATTTAGATTTGGATTTGGATTATCAACTGGGTCTGTCATGTAATCCAAGTAATGTTGAGCGCCTCTTCTAAGTGAATGATCAAGGCCTGGAACTAGTCCGCTTTCGGAGGAGAGCCGATTGTTTTGATCCTTACTCCAATCGGACATAAACCATCCATACCACATAACAAATACCATTAATTCAAATAGCAAGTATGATAATTAAAATAAAAATAAAAACTTAATCAACAACCCAAGCGGCAGGGCAGACCATGAGGGTTCAATCCACAAAGTAAAAATAAATCAACAACCCAGCTGGCAAGGCCGACCATGAGGGTTCAGTCCACAAAGTAAAAATAAATCAACAACTCAAGCAGTAAGGCTAAAAACTTGATTGCTTCCCTCCAAGTGTAGAGGTTCGTAAGTAGTATCTCGTGAATACAGAGTAGATCCCATAGGGAGATGAATTGTGAGAAGGAAAAAAAATCAAATGTAAAATAAACTAAGTAATAAAAACTAAATTAATGATTTTATTTTGAAAATTTTGAATGGATGTAATTCAATTGAATAAAATAACATCCAAGTTTCAAAGTTCTACACATAGGTTAATATTCCAAAATCATGATGACTTGGATAACACAACTAGAATCTGAGCACTATGGTCAGCCTAGTCAGAAAATAAGAGTTTAAATATTTTAAAAAGTGATATAAAATATTATAAAATCATGAATTTGCATTATTGACATATATTCTCAAGCTTCAGTGATTTTAAGAATTCAAAATCAATGAGATAATGAAAATCATAGAAATATAATAGGTTGAGAACTTCTCCTATATAGGAAATTTGATTAATCTAGGATAAGTCTATCCATCAATGTGGATCTCATATGATGGAAACATATGGATCTTACAAGAGGATAAAAAAAAAGCTAAATAATAGACAACATGCATACACCATTCTTCTCATCATTAAAATAATCAATCATTATAATCTCAAAGAATTATTAAACCCATCTGCTTCCCTTCTAGCTTGGGTTAGAAGGAACTTAGAAAAACATAATTAAATTACATAAATAAAAAATAACAAGAAAGAAAAAATATAAATAGAAAAGATCTAAAATAATAAAAAAAAAACAACTTATAAAGCTTTAATAAAATTAAAAACTTTTTAAAAATCCTAAAATTTACTTTGGGATGCCTTTAATGATGTTTAAGAATGCCCTAGGAAGCCCTATTTATAAGTAGGGAACTCTAATTTTCATAGAAAGTTAAAAACCCTAGAAACCGCCTCAAATATACGTATTTTTCCAAAATAGACTTCTCGCTGCATAGTTCGTTTAAAACAGACTTCCTGTTGTGCAGTTTTTCAAAATAAACTTCACAGCTTCAAAAAATACTTTTTCAGGATGATTTTAGGATTCTTCACTTCAAATTTTCGATTCTCTTCATTCGTCACTTGATTTTCTTGGATCTTTGACATGTAAATGCTTCAATATTGGTCTCCTAAGATCTATCCCTTTTTTTGGTAAATCTTAAGAATCAAATCTATACTTTTTAACACCTTTTTTCAATCCAATCACTTAAATTTACCTTGCAACACATGCATGAGTAAAATAGAATATTAAGATGATTTATGTTCATAAAACCAAGAGATAAATGAAAAAAATTATACAATATTTGAGTCACAACAATAACCAACTCCACATTAAGGACTTCCTTGATTGGCTGCTTGAAGTCAAACGCTTCTTCGATTATATGGACATTCCTAAAGAGAAACAAGTTAAATTTGTGGCTTACGAGTTAAATGACGGAGCTTTGGATTGGTGAGAACAACTTTAACTCGCACGGACGAGACATATGAAGGCATCAATCCGCATGTGGCAACGAATGAAATAACCGATGCGTGCGCGATTCCTCCCCAATGATTATGATCAGGTATTCTTCCAACAATACCAAAATTGTCGGAGGGTAGTCGAGCGGTGCGAGATTACGTAGAGGAATTTTATCATTTGCGGTGTGAAATGATTTAGTTGAGAAGTTGTCACGCCCCAAACCCCAAAATCTGATTCACAGGAATCCCAATCGCCGAATCCGGTGCCGACAGCATTCATAGTACCCCATTCTCGACTCCTAGCATTCATATGCCAGATTTTCGATCCTGGGATCCTATAAGGAGAATTTTTTTTATACATTTAACTAGTAATAAGCATAACCACAAGTTTACCTAAATCATAAAGGCAACATCACATCACATATCCACTAATATAATCATTTGAATACAATGCTGAATGAGAAATATATATGTCAAAATCAAAGCTCCAGAAAATAGCTACAAGCTCCAAGCTCAATGCTGCTGCAACCTAACATCACCTGCACGCATCTATCGTGCATAAGCTTATAGAAAGCTTAGAGGGTGGTGTAAGTGTGTGCACAAGATAAGTGCTAAGTATTCAATACAATATCATAATCATACAATACCGGAAAGCTATTAATTCATAAACCATACAATGACTGAATAAGCAGAAATACTGATAAGAGCAGAAATTATCAGCGTAAACAGTAATACTGACAAGATTATAATCATGCGATAACAGAATAAGCGGAAGTATGAATAAGTCCATAAGTTAATCCATATCAGAATACGCAATATAACACAGCTATGCAAATGATGAGTCATAGATAATCAAATGTCGAATAACAAGGATATAATGCAATACACAATTTGAAAGAGCTAACAAATATCATCACTCTCATCTAAGTCACAGGAAGATAGAAACATAACAACCCACAATGCCACACGCCGAAGATGTAATGGAATATGCAGTATATGGTGCTAATGGAATGACCATGCTGGAGTGTGATGTCGGGATGATAGTACGTAGTATCGCAGGCTACGGGGTCTACCACAAGGAACCTCTATCCAAACCAGTCCTATACTTAAATTTGGATAGTCTGACTCAACGTGGTAAACTCCTGATTTCGGTTAATCCTTGCCATAACGAAGATACACAACAATTAGTTGCGCACCACCAGCCCGAGTGGATAGTGAATGGATGAATGAATGAGTACGCAACTCCTACTCAGTAGCCTGTCAGCACAGTAGCCTGCCAACCGCTGGTAGCTCGCCCAGTGTGGTAGCTCACCCAGGCCTCAGCCCCGCCCACATCACACCTGCCCACATCAGCGTCCGCCCACGTGCGCCCGCCCACATGCACAACAATGACGGGGTGTCATAATATCATATCAGTCCTCATATCAGTACGGTTCCTCTTTGAAAAAATTACCAGGGTCTATTACACTTCACACCACTTGCCGCCCCAATCAAGCGCACAACTGGGTAAGTGAAAAAGACCTCACTATCCGCCTGTTAGTAGTCTGCCAATACCTACCCGGCTCGCCCATAGCGGACCCATTCCTCGAGCTGGTCAAACTCAGCTTAGCCATGCCTAATCCCTCGGGCGGGTAAGGCTGCACCCCCTTCCAACCGACCACGACACAGTGGAGAGCGCAGCCATCTGGTAATCGACACTCAACGCTCATCTACCCACTCGGTCTAGACGTTGGAGTATCCTCTGGAACCAAGAGAGTGTTTAGGGATTTTCACCCAGGACCATTTATGGCGGCCCGATGCTCGAACAGATTTCCGGTGTCCCATCTGGCCATCCACGATATGCCTGTGGAGGCTACGGCCCTGATGTCACTAGGACGTATAGTAATCACAACACAATGCAAGATGCATGACTCATACAATCCAATCATGCATCAATCCTGCGTATGTCATGGGCTCATGTGAGATAATCTCCACCTATCAGGGAGTCTCACATCATCCTGCCCAATGACATATGCAATGGTCAATCACATCTCATAACAAACATGCAGATGATGTGAATGGGCATGTATCATGATGTTATGATGTCACATACTTATAAACGGTATCAATAACCGGCGTCGACAATGTGAACTTTTAACTAACATTGCCCCCAAGGAATGACCCACATAGAATCAAATATATAATGGGCACATGGCCTCACACAAGGGCCAAATATACGAAACAGGTGGGCCCTGGTCATGGGCCTAACACATATCACAATGAGCCTTGCCCATAGGCCTCAAATACATCTGGATGGGTCGCATCCATGGGCCTCAGATATATCACAATGGGCCTCAAATATACTTCACAGGTGAGTCACATACCTGGGTCTAATACACATCGGTATGGGCTACATCACATAGGCTTAATATACATCACTATGGCCACAACCCATGGGCTTTAAATACACAATAAGTGGGCCCTACACATGGGCCTCAAATATATACCATGGGTAAGCCTCAATGGACGGGTCACCAATACAACAGGATGAGCCTAATGACATGGACCCTATAAATATATCGAATAGGCCGGACCAATTGGGCCTTACATATATTGCAATGGGCCATGACCCATGGGCCTTGCATACATCACAATGGGCCTTACAACATGGGCTTCATATATATTTAAGGTGGGCCTCAACAACGGGCCTCGTACACATCAAGGTGGGCCTCAACAACGGGCTTCATACACATCAAGGTGGGCCTCAACAACGGGCTTCATATATGGCCTTAGCAACAGGACACAAATATATCAAGATGGGCCTAATCAATCATATGGGCTAAATTAATCAAATGGCCGATACGAGCAGGCCGATCAAATGGACCGATACAAATGGGTTGTGCATCATGGAGTTATACTAAGCATGTTATAAAGTAATGCCCTATCCTTACAACGCAGCTGGCCTAGACGGCTTGCATACAACAAGTACAGGCCTACCAATGGGCCCTAGGGAGAGTCACAATGCGGACATTTAACCAACATTATACTCGCAATGTAGACGTCAAACCAACATTGCTCCCAAGGTGTAGCCCGTAGTGAATAACATTATGTAAACTAGGTTGGGATCACACATTGCAATGGACCTTAGGTACACCCCATTGGGCCTTAAATACATCAAATGGGCCACGTCATATGGGCCTTTTACTCATCAAATGGGCCACATCAATGGGCTGCACCAATGGGCCTTATGTGCATTGCAATGGGTCATAACCCGTGGGCCTTATATTACATCAAATGGTTCTCGACCCATGGGCCTTATACATATCAAATGAGCCTAATCCCATGGGCTTTAAAATACATCAAATGGGTCCAATCCCATGGACCTTGGAACACATCAAATGGATCCACTCTATGGGCCTTAAATAGTTCAACAACTAGCTACATTCATGGACCCAATTAAATTCAACTGTGGTGAGCCTCAAAAGTACATTCATTAAGCCCAAAATTTAAGGAACTAAAGGTATAAATCATTTCCTCTAAGATCTTTATAATATGGTGGGCCCCACTCCTCAAAATTTCAGCCCAAGGCCAGCATAATTATAACATGTTGCTATCCTAAATTTGGGCACTCATTGGAGTGGGTCCAAGGCCTCTAAAACTCTGAAAATTAAGGGCCAAGGTCCCTCATCATGCATACAATGAGAGGAAACCCAAAAAGGTGGCCCACCATCAGAAGAAATATTTTTGAGTTATAGTTTTTTATAAAGGCATATTGCTGGACTGCACAGTAAAAAAAAATCTGGGAGTCCAACCATCTTGGCCCATTCTTTTGGATACCCAAACGGGGTCATTGAGGCTAAAATTTCACAGAGTGATACTTCCATAGGTGGGTCACACCCCCACAAAATTTTATAATTTTTAGATATCTCTAAGTATTTTAATTAATTTAAACAAAACAGACTATCCAGAAAACTCGGACAGACCTGGACGTCCCAACGTGGTGGGCTAGTCCGGCCCTCACCACGGTGTGTACAGGGGTCCATTGGCCATGAAATTTGGTAGGTGGGTTCTAACATAAGTGAACCATACTAATAAAAAAATTTCAGAATTTTTAGACATTTGTAAATATTTTAATTCATTTACATAAATCAATCTGTCCTGAAAATCGGACTGATCTGGACACCATATTATAATGGGCTGGTCCCGCCATCACCATGGTGTGTACAGGCATCCATTGGCCCCAATATTTTGTAGGTGGGTCCTGCCATAAGTAGGCCACCCCCTTGAAAATTTTTATAATTTTTAAACACCCATAGGTATTTTAATAAATTTTAAAAATCTAACTGTCCATGGTGGAATGTTGCTGGAACAGTGCAGAAAATTCAGACTGTCCACCTCAATTGGACCACACCTTTGGGACCCCAATGAAGGTTAGTTGGGGCTGAAATTTGGGAGACATCAAGATGAGATCCCCACCTTTCAAAAAATTATATTTAATAGGTATGAATAGTCCCCCAAACATCCCAAAATCTGGTCCAAAAACAACCAGAAACTGTCCAGAAAATTTTGGACAGCAACATGTACTTAGATAAAATTTATTATATAAGTTAAATAAAAAAGAAAATACATTAATGGGCCAAACACATCAGGAAATAAAATGAGGAAAAAGAGAGATAAAAGGACAATCTGGCCATAGGGAAAGGGGCTCCGCCACTATTGAGCCCTCCCAAGATCAATCACACCCGCACATCATACCTAGATTTGCATTTACAACATGGATTTTGCACATGCATGGCCTATAATTAAAATGCATGGTGAGGATATCATCCCCACCATGGTTATAAAGTGTAGATGACCTAAATATAATATGATATGAAATAAAACTACCATGATGGGGCCCATAGAAAAAGGCCCCATGCATGGATCATGCATGCATAAGGTAGGCCATTAGGCCACAACCATGGGATTGTGTGAGATCTCTACCATTGATTGGTGGGTCTTATACTTTCCTCATGAAAGAAAGAAAGCATCTAGACTATAGAAATCAGATTTTTTTACATCTAGAGGAGCACCCACCGTTCGATCTTCTTGCTCCTATGAGTTCCTTAGCACATTAGCTTTGATTCCAATGGAGGAGATGAGGAATGGATGGTTAAGATGAGAGATCATGGGATAGGAAAGTGGGCCACACTTGAAGTTTTGAAAGAGAGGGAGAGGCTTGGAGAATTCTCATACGTATGGGATTTCTCTCCTTAGATTTTTTTGAGTTTGAAAATGAGAAAGAGAGAGAGAGAGAGAGTTGTAAAGGGAGAGAGAGATGGGTGATGGATGTGGTGAGTGATGGGTGTAAGAAAATATTGACTTTTGTGGCCATTTGTGTAAGAAAAGCATGGGTGGTGTAAGAACTTTTTGATTTTGAGGGCTTTTAGTGTAAGAGAGGTATGGGCTTGTAAGAGATTCTTGACTTTTGTAGTTGCTTGGGAATGGGTGAAAGGTGATGTGTACTTGACATGTGATGGATTGATGGATTGATGGGATTGATGTGACATCTCGTAGAGATTCTCTTAGATTTCACAATGCGCGGCGTTTTCTTCGCATCGAACGTTGGCCCACATCTCTTGACCAGGACATCGCCTCGACGTGCAAGTCACGGCATCGGAACCGCAGTGACGGCGCGGTCGCTATGGTAAAGGTCTTGGATTGAGTCGATATGGGTTGACGGTATACGAATCAGGGTCGCACGCAAATATTGGTTAAGGGTCGAAGGTTGCCAGAATTTGACCGGTAAGACCGCGAAAGTCTATGGAACGGTACGGTTTAGGATACGGGGCTTACAGAAGTCATCTGATTCAATGGTGATTTGCGTATTGTGATCCATGATTGGGTTCATATGCATCTCGTTTGGACGATAAATGAAACAATCAAGCTAGCCACCCGAGTGGAAGCACAACTTGAAGGATCCAACACACGAGCTCATCCTGCCTATAAGGTAGCCATTGTGGGTCCTTCGCAGGGAGCACCATAGGCCAAGGGAAAAGAACTCGTAGGGGGCGTCCTCAACTTCCAAAACCCACAAATTGAGAGTCAAAAAGCGGACAAGAAAGACCCTAAAGATACGTAACCACTACATCAGCTCAAGCAGGAAATCGAACCCCTATGATCGACTAAGGCCAGACCATTGTTATCGATGTGGCCAATTGGGTCACCTATCAAACACATGTCTTCAGCAACAAGTGGCCAACCTTGCTATTAATGATGGAAGTATTGGAAATACAAAGAAAGACCTGAAAGTTAATAAAGTGGAACATGCCGTAAATGATGAAGTTGATGAAACAGATTGGGTTTCGCAAGATCATGGTGAATCCTTAATTGTGAGGCGAGTATTGTATACGCCGAAGTAGGTATACACATAAAAATATAACATCTTTCGAATAAGGTGTACGGTGAATGAAAAAGTTTATTATGTGATCATAGACGACAGGAGTAGTGAGAATATTATATCAAAAGTCATGGTGGAGAAGTTGCAGTTGAAGACGGAAAGACGTCCTTTCCCTTACATAATCATCTAGATTAAGAAGGTCAGTGAGATGAAGGTAACTGAATAGTGCACTATATGTTTTTCAATTGGTAAACATTATAAAGACCAAATAGTACATGACATAATTGACACGAAAGCTTTTTATATATTACTTGGTCGTCCGTGGCAATCAGATCTTGACACCGCTCATAGAGGATGAGATAATGTATAAATTTTTATCAAGGATTGTCGAAAAACATACTCGCTCCTATGGACCTAGATGAGCAGCCCGAAGCTTTTAAAGTGGAGGGGCGTTCTCTCCTAGTATATGAGACTTTGTGGAGGAATATAAGGAAATGGGACAAGTTTATGCATTGGTTGTGATAGGTGAAGAGATAAAGCTTACGATTATTCCTAAAAAACTGAAACCGTTGGTTGCGAGAATTTAAGGCAATCTAGCATGATGACCTTCTGGATGGGTTGCCTCCCATGCGGGATATGCAATACCATATCGACCTTGTCCCAGGGGATAACTCACCTAATTTCTCTCATTATCAGATGAGTCTGAAAGAGTGCAGTATTTTACAAGGACAAGTGGAAGAATTTAACCATAAGGATCTCGTGCGAGAGACCATGAGCCCATATGTCATGCCAACTCCATTAACACCTAAGAAGAATGAGAGTTGGCGCATGTGTATTGACAATCAAGTAATAAATAAAATCACCATAAAGTACAGATCTCCTATACCATGATTGATATATATGTTGGATATGCTAGAAGGGGTGAAACTATTTTCCAAACTAGATTTGAAGAGTGACTACCATTAGCTCCGTATTCGGCCGGTTGGTGAGTGGAAGACATCACTTAAGACCAATGAGGGTCTGTATAAATGGTTGGTCAAGCCCTTCAGATTTTTGAATGCATGTAGTACATTTATAAGGTTGATGAATCAAGTTCTGAAACCATTCGTTTGGCGATTCATGGTTTATTTTTATGATATCTTGATATACAGTTAGAGTGTGGTAGACCATGTGAGGCATCTTAGACATGTGCTCGCCGAGAACAAGTTGTACCTCAATATGAAGAAGAACATCTTTTTTGACAGTGAGCCTCTTATTTTTGGGCTTGTTTGTGAGACCCACGTGCATCCACATGGACGAGGAGAAGGTGAAAGTATCACAAATTTGTTCTTCCGAGAGGTTGTTCAATTACATGGAGTCCTAAAATCTATCATCTCAAATCGTGACAGTTCTTCAGCCACTTTTGGAGGACTTTGTGGAGGCAATTTTGACACTAAACTATAGTTCAACAGTGCATATCATCCACAGACAGGTGGGCAAATCGAGGTGGTGAATTGTACACTTGGGAACCTTATACGATGCATCTTGGGTGATAAGCCCAAACAGTAGGATTTTGCCTTGGGTCATACAGAATTTTCATTCAACAATATGCAAAACCATTCCACTGGCAAGTCCTTTTTTAAAGTCGTGTATATACGAGTACCTAAATCTACTCTCGCTTTGGTTCCATTGCCTAAGCTGTCAGGCGTGAGCATTGTTTTAGAATGTATGATAGACTGAATCATAAGTATACATGCTGATGTTCAGGCCAAGTTGCAAGCATCCAATGACAAGTACAAAGAAATAACTGACACACATCAGTTCCTGAAGGTGTTCAATATAGGTGACAACATTATGGTTCACCTACACTAGGAGAGATTTTTGAATGGGACGTACAATAAGTTAAAGAATAAGAAGATCAGACCAGTGCCTATACTCTGTAGGATTAATAACAATGCCTACGTTGTTGATCTTCCTAAAGAAATAGAGATCTCACGCACATTTAATGTGGCAGACCTATATGAGTATCATGAACCAAAGCTAGAGGATAACTCCAGGATGAGTTTTTTCAAGTAGAGGGGATTTGATATAGGACGTGGAGCGAGCACATGCTTATCGCAAATGGACTGAAAGAAGTACAGAAAGAAATCAACAGAGTTTCAACATAGTTCGATTGATCGAGGTTGATCGAGTCAATCGAATCGATTGATCGAAATTTAGATTTAGGTGAAAATTTTGTTGGACACTTTTTACTTAGTTTGATTGATCGGTCGATTGAGTCGATAAATTGAAACAAATTCGATTTTATGGGTTTTAGTCTCTAGACATTTTACGCCAGTTCGATCGATCGATCGATAGAATGTAGAAATTTGCCTGCTTTTCAATTTTTTTTCCTTATTTGTTTAATTTTTTCTAATTATGTTTTAAGGTTTGTTTAAGAGTATTTAAGCATGCAAGCTCATTTATTTGGATTGCTTTTAAATATAATTTCTCATCATTTTCTTTACTTCTCTCATAGATTTGAGAAACTTCTCTTGTGGATTCGGGGTGTTTATCGTTCGAGGAAGACAGTGATCGTCCTCTTCATGCCCTTCCCTGCGTCAGTGAGGTTTCTTTCGTCTCTCTATATATTTTCGTGCAACGGCGAAGACAATCGTGGCTATGTATCTAACATAATTTTGTTCATATTTCTTTTTAATTGGCATATTTTACAATGTTTCTACTTTCATGGCCCACCTAATATGAGGATCAACTTGATTTTGTATAATTTTGTCTTAATCAAAGGGCTTGTTGGGAGAAGGATCCCTTCTCGTTCACGCATACAATAATATTGAAATTGAAAGAAAATAGAGAAAATATACAAACCACAATAAAGAGATTTATGTGGTTCCCTTCAATATGTCCATGGATTCACACCGATCCGCTATGCTCAAAGGTAATAAAAGTGAAGAAATAGCTCTCAATAAAATGACAACTCTCTCTCTCTCTCTCTCTCTCTCTCTCTCTTAAAATAATATATATTATTCCAAACAAACTAGGGTTTACATAAAACTCTATATGAAATTACAAAATTACCCTTCAGACCGGGGGCTACACCCTCGAACTCCCAAGTAAAGGGCACTGCCCCCCTTAATCCCAGTGAGCTCCACATAGAGCTTGACCCGTGAAAATGCTAGCTGGATGAACAATACATCTTTGATGATCAAGCTCCACGGATCCTAATTGAAATGGTTTGCCAACCTGGCCTTTGATTTATTTGATTCAAAAATCACTCAAACTGAATAATTGATCAGACCAACTTCCCTAGAACAAGTCATCTCACATACGGAATAACATCATTTCCTACTCCTAATTTCCTAGTGGTCTAGCATCAATGGGGCCAATCATTATAATCACACTCATTTCCACGCAAGTGGTGTGATGACATGGATGATGTCATGTACCCTAAGTTGTAGTACCTTATATGTAGGTGATCGGTTCTCATATATATTGTAACGTTATGAATTTTTGCTATTTTGGATTGTCAAAAATCTTAATATTATATTATATTATATATATATATATATATATATATATATATATATATATATATATATATATATATATATATATATATATATATATATAAAACTAGCCTACGTCATCAATTACTGACCTTTGATACTCGAATAAGTCATCTCACATATGGAATAACATCATTTCCTACTCCTAATTTCCTAGTGGTCTAGCATCAATGGGGCCAATCATTATAATCACACTCATTTCCATGCAAGTGGTGTGATGACATGGATGATGTCATGTACCCTAAGTTGTAGTACCTTATATGTAGGTGATCGGTTCTCATATATATTGTAACGTTATGAATTTTCGCTATTTTGGATTGTCAAAAATCTTAATATTATATATATATATATATATATATATATATATATATATATATATATATATATATATATATATATATATATATATATATATAAAAAAAACTAGCCTACGTCATCAATTACTGACCTTTGATACTCGAAGTGAGCCTATACGTGGGTGGTACCGATAAAGAATTGTGCAAATAAGATTAATCAACCGTAAAAAGCCAACGAATCCGACCAATTACTTAAACATCGAGTTTAGCCCCATGATTTGCTCACATAAGGCCCAAATCTAGCTAACCTATCAATGACTAATCGAGATAACCATAACCAAATCAAGACCTACCAAAAGATGAAATAATTATGGGTCAGTTCTTGATTAATTAACCAAATCAACCTGATTACTCATTAAGCTTAAGAACCAACGATCTAGAGTGATCATGACCGAATCACCATTTTTGCTAATTTTAAAAAAGACACATTATGAACTTAGTTAATCCAGATCTTAACAACTGCGCCCAAGAAATCTTCTTACCTAATTCATTTGAAAAATGCCCCGATTATTCAAACAAGCTCTAGACCACTCGTTAGTGGGCCACTAGTTTCGAAATTATAAAATAATGTCCGTCTCACTGGGCTTGACGTCCATTGCATGTGGTGAATCAAGATAGTACCCAAAATTGCACAACTTGACTAGAAGCCAAGTGCTTAAAATGCGCAAATACCCAAGGCTGAAACCTGAAACTTAAGTGAAATGAACCTTCCACTATTTCGCAAAGTTGTGACTTTCAGACCGTTAGATTGTGACCAAACTTGAGGTATGAGTTAAAGATATTTTCCTTCTCATATCAGTATAGCCGAAGCCTCGATCAAGCACCAACGACCATCAATTGTAAGTAGGGTCCCTACGGTCGATCAAGGTATCCGATCTCCATCAAAATTGGTTCGATCGCTCATCTTATGATGGGGTACCTGCCCCATGACGCGGATGGGCTAGTGGGCCCCTGAAGTAGCTCTATAGGCTAAAATTCAGCCCGCTATGTTCATGTATGCTAAAAAAAGGGCCCCCAGGGCCATTTGAACATAAAATCTGGGCTATATAATGCCCAGAAATTCACTCCCTCACTCCCATGTGAATTTTCAGCTACAAGAGAGAGGGAGTGGGGAGCAGTGGAAGAAAGAGCTCCTTAGGGGAGCTGATTTGTGAAAAATCCACCTTATCACTGCCCATAACGGACCCCACAACCATGTCCCACCATAGAGAGTGGCCCACTAATAAAAAAAGGTAACCTTCCATCCCTCTCCAAAATTTAGCATCGTAGAACTATTTGCATGCGCCCTTACAAGCTAATTTTGTTGGCGCAGGGCCTCGATACGTCAATCTGTGGACCCGAAACCTTAGGAGCGGCACCACGAATTGATGGACTACTCCTAGGTGCAGATCATTACTTGTAGGTTTCCAATTATAAAACTCATGTCGCAATTAATGGGTTATATAGTGAATAGATGAATGCAAGACAATTAGTGTTGATTTGTGAATGTGTAGTGTATAGATGAATGCATGCTAACTAGTGTTGATTGTTGATTTAGATAATATAGGGGCCAATGCATGATAATTTGTGTTGATTTATGAATGTATAGTGCGTATATGGATGCGTGCTAACCAGTGTTAGTTACTATTGGTTGCGTGTGAATGAATGTGTGCTAATCAGTGCTAATTGATGATTGAGATATTGCGTAGATGAATGCTTGCTAACCAGCGTACTTGTATGCCCACTCACTTGCCATAAATTTTTACCTTGTGTAATGTCACCTACATGTTCGATAAAATTCCTAATATAGTGGAATTCTCTGAATTACCATTTACATCTCTCCATGTAGTCACATTAGTCAATTTATTAATATGGATGACTAACCGAGACTATCTGGATTGTCGGGTTGGCCGACAAATCGCAGATCCACGAAGGTGCCCCGATTGGGTTGGCCGCCCCAGACTAGTTCGATTGATCCAGGCCAAACACAGATAATCGATAGTAGTCAGACTATATAAGATTCTTGCACCCAATGCTAGTTACGCCAGAGTTTGTCTGAGTCAACCGAATTAGCCTAACAACCGACGAACCGTGTGTGTTCACCATGTATGATTACACCTGTTTAAATCTGAAGCACCCCATACCTTTGAGAGGCCTACTATTAACCATTAGTGATATGATCCCCAAGTCTCGGGAGCTTGACATGGTGGTATGAGACACTGTGTCCGTGCTGTCGGCCTACGCTAGGGTGACGAGCCTCCCTTAAGTGACCGCAAGCATAGGAGGTGATAGATCCTTGTTCGAATAGCCACATGTTAAATTACCTGGCTGATGGTTCCATGCTAGATGTTGAGGGTCAAATATTACATATTAGATCTCAGTTATTGCCTGAATTTACGAACATGATACTGTTTAACAATCTAATTTAATCGTGTTTGTGATGCAAGGTACATTTGTGAGCTTGGACCGAAATAGGGTGCTAAAAGCTAAGAATTAACACTCTGATGATGCCAAGGCAAGGGACAGACCCCAAGAGACTAAGATAGATGGACGTACACGCCAGAGATTTGAGAAAATCGAGAAACTGAAGCTTAAGTGGCCAAAAAGTCAGTCAGAATACAAGATCACAGGGTTTTCATCATCCATTCGGCTCGAAAATTCATACATAGCCCGAGGACTAGAAATTAACCATACACGTCAAATTTTAGCCGTTCGATCCCTGTGGAAGTGATCCAATGGACAGATCAGCCCATAAAACAGTGATGTAGGGCCCACCTGATATCTGGATTTGCTTCACTTTTGGTCTCAACGTCTAAAATGATACTATAAAATGGATGGAAGAATCGAATTTCTCACACACATCAATATGGGACCCACTTTGCGTGAGTGGGCGTGCACACAGGTTGTGCATTCGAGGTGCACCGAGCCACTAAAAGAATTCAAATTGCATTGACCGCAAGCTTCCTGGCCAGTTTCAAATTGGCTGTGAAACAAAAGAACAGGGACTTGCGGCCTTTCATTGTGGGCCACCATCAACATCCAGATCAACGATCTGGACCGTCCATTTGTCTCGTGGGGCACCCAAAACTCATGCCTAGGTGTCGAAATTCTAGAGGACAGAGTATATTGTCCAAATGGAGGATGGATGGTAGTTGGAGGAATCTGTGGGCCAAACCGGAATCAATCCAAAACCGTCCATTCCTGACCGGCTTTTCATGGGAAATTCAATGGAAGGCGTGGATTCCTCAAGAAACAAGCAGTGTGGGCCCCACAGGTTACGCATGCACGAATTTCTGCCGTGAGCTCAAGAACAGGGGCTGCGAATGGATTGTAGTGGGCCATCAAGATCACTTCGAGCAGATGATCTGGTCCATTCATTGGGTTCGTGATGAAATTGATTAAAGCCATGTCAAGCATGTGCACCCATGCAGTCAATCAAACACGCAGAGTAAGGAACAAATTGCCACATTGAATAATAGTGTTGTCCATCCAGACCTCGAATCCACTTCAATCTTGGAAGAATAACCTAAATCGATACTACGAACCGAGTGGACAAAACTGATTCTTCAATAACCATAGAAGGTGGGCCCCACCAAGCATCAAATGCAGGATGGTTTCTATCCTGGCATAAAACTTACACAGCATGCGTAAAAACTCCAACCGACCTTTGCCCACTGACTCCAGCAGCGTCAGTTCTTCAAACCGACCTATCCCTTGCTGGCTGTAAAAGGAGAAGAAAAAGAGAGAAGAGAGGACCTTGGCTTGGGCTGTACGTGAGCGTGGAGCAAGGAGCGTGGACCTTGGCTTTATTTTATTCTTATGAGATCCAGCCCACTCATGTGTGGCGAAACCTCTTAGCTAGGGTTAAGAGGTGAAGCTTGGAGTGAGATGAGAGATTCTATTTTATGACTTTAATTTAATTTATGAACTGAACTAATGTTGATGTTAGTTTAATGGAATATTTTTAGTCTTTAAATGGTCTGTTGTGACTGAAATTATAATGGGAGTGCAATGACTTTGAGTATGTTCTTTTCCTTTTAATATTTATGACGTTAAGAAGCCCTGTTGTTCACCATAGTCTCCTGGGCATGGTCGGATGACGGTACCCTTCCTCACCTTCATAGCATGTTGATTGGTTGGTAATTAGTTTAATTTTGTTGTTTGCTTTGTCTCTTGGGCATGGTTTGGTGATGAAATCCATTCTAATTCATATACCTTTCATCTCTTAAAAACTATATCAAAGGAAGTTCGGTTGATTTCCATGGTTACACTCTTCAACTGGATGAAGATGGGACTCCAAGTCCAGTTGAAGTCTTAAAGCTAGCATAAGATCTCCCTGATTTCTACAAGTGGATCCTCTGAATCCCTAGTTTCCTTTCCTTGAATTCTTTAAGTTTTAGATAATTATTTCACCATTATTCCCTAAATTTCATTTACTTTAGATTTTATCTTAATCTAATTCTAGTTCTACTTAGTTTCAGATAATATACAGGTTTCAGTCCTTTGGGATTCGACTTCGGTCTTACCGAGTTTATTACTAAATCACAACCCTACACTTGGGGAGTGAACACTAGAGTACCATTTGAATGACCCGAGCATGAATGAAATTATGTGACGAGCCCTTTTTCTCGTGGTGATTTGGTTATGCAACAAGCTTATACCTCGGAACTGAGTGATCATACTCGGTGTTTGGGTGAAGACTCATACCGAGTTGATCTTCATACCTTTGGGTATCATATCTTGCTTTTAGAATTATTGATTTGTGAGATAAATGGGTGATACCTAAATTTGGATAATGGATCACAGGCTCAGAGCCACTACGGACGCCCTAGGCCAAGTGATCTCGATAAGGACAATGATTAAATGGAGGTTTTTTAGCTTCCTTAATCTTGCTGGATGAATGAACTTAATTAAATACTTGACTAACACGAACATTCATAGCATTGCATTAACATAGGTTGGCGACTCGGCAATCGAGGTTGCATTGATGGAGTATTTGTTTACACCCCAAGTATAGGGTTGTAATGTAGTAATAATCTCGGTAAGATCGAGGTCAAATCCACAGGGACTGAATCTTGTACGTAATTTGAAAGTAACCAGAACTAGAACTAAAAAAAGATGAAATCTAAATCAAGTGAATATGAAGGAATAATGGTGAAATATTACTATAAAACTTGTAGAATTCAAAGGTGGGAAACTAGAGATTCAGAGGATCCACTTGTAGAGATCAGAGAGATCTACGCTTGATTCATGAACTCAACTGGACTTCGAGTCCCATCTTCGTCCAGTTGAAAGATATATCATTAAAACTCAATCCGAACTTCCTTTGATCTAGTTTTCAAAGAGATGAGAGGTATGAGAATTAGAGTTGATTCCATCACAAAACTATGCCCATGAGATAAAGTAAACAACATAATTAAACCAATCCACAACCAAGCTGAAAGATGTATGAATGTTAGGAAGGATTCCATCATCCAACCATGTCTAAGGGACAATGGTAAACAACAAGGCTTCCTAACTTCATAGTCAAATAATGAAAAGGAAATACTCAAAGTCATCGCAGATCTATTGCAATTTAAGTTACAACAAACCATTAACAAATAAAGGCATTCATAATAATCAAACTATAATCAAAATCAATTTATAACATGAATCAAGCTCGTAGAACACTACCCATCACACCACAAGCTTCACCTTTTAGCCCTAGCTAAGAGGTTTGGCCCAACATGACTAGGCTAGCTATCTCAAGAATCAACAGAAAAATAGTAAAAATAAGCCAATTATAAACTCTCTCTCCTTCTCTCTCTCTCTCTCTCACGTCCAAGCATTGGATGATTCTTCCTTCTCTTCTCCTCTCCTTTATATAGAACCAAAGGAGTCGGTGGAGGCGTGCATGCCAGAGGCAGTGGCTGGGAGAGCTTTTGCAGCTCTTTACGCAGTAATAACAACATTCGCTCGCAACAGAAAAATAATGCAAATTGACTTGTATTTTGATGCAATTTGCGGGACATGAGCGGTATGTCCTTGGAATCTGACATCTTGGCAATGGTCGACCCCTCCTTGGCTTTCATATGGACGGTCCAGATCGAGCATCAGATCGACGATAGTGGACCACAAGATCCCACGGTGGCCGGATCTTTCGGACGTGAGCAACAGAGCCTGCACAACTTCTTGCGCTGTGCTGTTGGTGGGGCCCATGATCAGCATCGATTGAGAAATCCACACCATCCATCAGCTTTGTGGTGGAATTTCGGTTGAATATGGACAATTTGGATTGTCGTTGATGTGGCCCATCTACGCTGGCTGCAAGTCATCCCACCGCAGCCCATTTGTTTGTGACAGTTGTAGTGGGCATGTGCGTGTTCACAATTGCACATGGTTAACTTGGTTTTGACCCGATCGAGCTCATCTTCATGATGGACAGCTTGGATTATCCATGTGGGACCTGATGGTGGCCCACAACGTTCCTCAAACGAATGTGGTCTGCCCCATTTTTGCAACAACAAAAACAATAATTGCCATTTTTTGAAAGGGGGACGGGTCCAAGGCGGTTTGTCCGTCTTGGAGTTGCAGTGCACAGCTGTGCACATGCGCACTATGCACACTCCACACAATGTGGGGTCCACTGTGATGTTAATGAGAAATCTTCTCCATCCATCTGTTCTTCTAGCTAATTTAAGGGGTCAAGCCCAAGTTTGAAGCATATTCAGAGATCAAGTGGGCCCAAAATCGATGGTTTATGGCTGATCTATCCATTGAGACACTTCCACAGGGATCTAAGAGCTGAAATTTGACATGTACGGTTAATTTATGGTCCTCATGCCAGATATAAAGTTTTGAACCGAACGGATGGTGGGAACCTTGTGATCTTGCATTCCGGATGAATTTTAAGCCTCTTTAGCGTAAAATACTGGATTTTCTCAAATTTTGGGCGTGTAAATTCTTCGATCTCCGTCCCTTAGAGTCTATCCCTTACCTTGGTGATTTATGAGTGTTAAATTCATGCTTTTGCTATCCTTTTTCAGTTCAGGCTTCTAAATACGATTAAAATAGGGCATTAAACGGTATCATGCTCGTAAAATCAGATAATAACTGGAGTCTAATATGTAATATTTGACCCTCAACAATGTTGGTCATATGCGAACGTATAGATGGAGTCTCTTAAGGGAGTGTTGGATGGCGAAGGTATGCATTATATAATAATATTATGCATGTGCATTAACAAAAGTATCTAGGGATTGCATGCTTAAAATGTCTTTCATTAATTGTGTATGTTGATTTAATAGCTTGTGTAACTTAATGCTAATGGAACTACTGAGTTGATCACTCACTCTCACTCTGGGATGGTGTTTTAAAACACCAACCAGACACTTTTGTAGATGCAGGTACCACATAGTCTAACGCACTGGAAGAGGCGTCCATAGACTTGAAGGAGTTATCGTACTTCTAGTTATTGGGTGGGCCGATGTAGGACACTTTTAAGATGTCAATGTGATTTTAGAGTCGATTCATTTTGTATTTTTAAAATTATATATTTTGCTCAGTTGCAGTCTTGTACTCTAGATAAACATATTTTACTTGTTAGACTTGCGTTAAAATTTACGTTTATGTCAAAATACATCAAATAGCCTATTTTAATTCCAGGAATTACTCAAATGCCAAGTAAAACGAACTATAGAACCCCGCTTCTGCAAAGTATAAGTGACACCCTGGATATCGAGAGTCGAATATCTACTCGGCCCTCGAAATCTGGAGCATTACAGGTGGTATCAAAGCATGGTTTAGAATTAAATTGGGTTGAGGGCTATGGACTCAACATAATGCATTCGTTAACGTGGATGGGAGCACTGAAACTTAACAACATTGAACCCTAGGACCGAACCCGCAGTCATCTCAAGTATTTAGGTCTAAGTTTAGAAGTTTGAACTTCGAAGGGACTTAAATGAAGAGAGAGTAGCTACGATGATAGTAGAGGCTGGGTCTTGGAGCACTCAAATGTGTTTTGGCCCAGAATCAGACAAAAACTCATAAATTCGGTATGCGTAACCCAGTGTAGCAGGATTAGGTGACTAAAGTAACTTGCCCTACCCCAAATTCATATATGGTGCGCTAGATGATCCATTTCAGTTCATGAGATAGGTCTATTTCAAGTTCTGACAGTATAAATCATCTTCGCTTCTGATCGGGCCTTTTTTTGGCCCACTTGGTTCATCGAATGAGCAAAAAGGAGTTGGATTAGGACAAATGGGGAAGTATAGAGTGAGAAAAACCTAGGTTTGCTGCGAACCGGTACCCCTAAGCCCAAATGGGCCACCGCTGACTTCGATTTACTGAATCCGGTTGATCCTAGACATGGGATGATCAAAATGATTAAGAAGTGGCATCATCGTTGCCTAAAAACATGCATTGCCTCGAAGGATGAGCTACGCAAGGCAACGATGCCACAAGAGATGGCGATGCGCAGTCGAAATCAACCAATGGGCCATGGGGCCATTGCAAAATGCGCTGCCACACCAATATTGGACCCAAAGTGATGGGGCCGCCACAGGATTGACACGACCCTGTCGAAACTTGAGCAGGGGTGGTGGGGCCATTTCTATTTCGACGTACCCTCACCGAATGCGACCAGAGAGTGGAGAGGTCACCACCAGATTGACGCAACCCCGTCGGCCCATCCAATAGCTGTTGGGGCCACCGCTAGATCGGTGCGACTTCGCCAACACCCAAGATTTTTGGGGCCCTCCTACACGTGTGGGCCCCCTTTTGTTCCCTTTTAGCCTTCTAAATCCTAAACCCTTCCCAAGTCCACCCCATTCCAACATCCAGTCTTCCCCACCAAACTTCCTTTCTTTGAATCTTCTTCACCTCTAGGCTACTAACTTCTCACATTCCACCACTTTATTCTTCTAATTTTTCTAAGCACTTTTCATGTTGGACACAAATCCTAAAGTTCAAGGGATGAAGAGTTATAATCAAACTAAATTTACTATAAATAGTAAAAATGAAAATAAAGTGGATTTTCAACCATTGTCCTAATGGAATCTCGCAAAACAACTAGGTTATTTGGCTAAAGTAGCTTCTCCTACTCCAAAATCATATACGTCATGTCAAGTAACTCATTCTAGTTTGCAAGATACACTAATTTGCAACAACGAGTGGCTGGGCCACCACCAAAATAGAGTGACCCCACCGATCCCATCCAGAAAATGGCTAGGCCGCCGTGAAATCGGCGTAACCCCGCCAATCAGTTCAGAAAAAGACAGGGCCACCGCAGAATCAGTGTGACCCCGCTAGAATTCGGCGGGTCCCCGCCAAATCTGCCCGACCCACTCACTCCCAGTCTGGGACGGTGTTTTAAAACACCAACCAGACACTTTTGTAGATGCAGGTACCACATAGTCCGACGCACTGGACGAGGCATCCACAAAATAGAATGAGTCTTTGTACTTCTAGTTGTTGGGTGGGCCAATGTAGGACACTTTCAGGACGTCAATGAGATTTTAGAGTCGATACATTTTGTATTTTTAAAATTGTATATTTTGCTAAGTTGTAGTGCTGTACTCTGGATAAACATATTTTACTTGTTAGTTGATTTACTTGCGTTAAAATTTACATTTATTCTAGAGTACATTGCATAACTTATTTTAATTCCATGAATTGCTCAAATGTCAGGTAAAACGATCTATAAAACCCCACTTCTACAAAGCATAAGTGGCACCCGGGATATCGGGAGTCGAGTATCTAGTCGGCCCCCGAAATTCGGGGCGTTACATATATAGTTAGGAAAACCTTGTAAGGAGATTACATGCATCGAAAGCTTTTGGTGGGAAAACCCGAAGCTTTATAATGCCTTATTCAAAATTTGTAGCAGTAAAATTGTTCCTCACTTCGTGCATTATTTATAGTTGAGAAATTGTTACCCGCTACTCACTTTATATTAAGTCGAGATATTTAAGATGATGGTTTCATTGATTTGGATTGTCCACTACATAGTTCATGTATTGGATAAGAGAACATAAAATTTCACACATTTTATATTTGTCCCTAAACCTTGGTTTAATTAATTTATTGTCAATCTTTATTGAGCAACCACATTCAATTAATCAAATGGTTAGGATAATCTGATTAGTTCAACTTTTTAGCTATAATCTAATAAAAAAAAAGGTTACCTATAAACCAAATGGCCTAGATTTGATATTCATTCATCCTTTTGAGGAAAAAGATCAAGCCACCAAAGTGCATAATGTATTGGCTATCTATTACAATATCCATGCATATGTTTGTTAGCAAGGACCATTTCATTGATTTCATACCTCTTGGTATGTCACCATGCAAAATTGATACCTATATGATGACGGTATTGTTGCGGAAAAACACTCGCACCTAATTAATGTAAGCGAGGCTAAAATATAAAAGAAAATGGTCAAATAATATCTCAAAAAGGATAAATCAGAACAAGAGACAAGAGAATGATTTATATGGTTTAGCAATATGCCTACTTTGTGAGGCAGTAATACAAAATTTTCTTATTCACTAGAAATAAAAGAAATATAAATACAAGACTTACCTCTCTCACACTTGTACAATAAACACCCCAGAAGATGAATTAATAGAATTTTAATAGAATACCTCTCTAACTATGTCCTTCCTTATATAGACTACCACAAGAGAAAGCTGGTGGAAAAACCTAGAAAGACTTGGGCTTCACCGGACTGTATATTCATACACATGTGAAAGAGGTAGAGAGAGATGGAGACAATGAGAAAGAGAGATAGACTCCTCACTAGGAGACCTCATGTCTCCACCGCCACAACAGGTGGGCAACCAATTAGAAAAGAGAGGTTGATGCTTGTGTGGATGACTAATTGTAAAACTTTTGCCTATTTTCCATGATTTTAAGACTAGTTTGGGTTGACTTCGACTCAGTAAACATTGATTCATATGATACTTGGAGTTTCGGGGTGATTGAAAACAACTCATCTGAGCCATACATAACTCGAGCAATATGCCCGAGCCAGCCTATTTTGATTCCTTCGTCAGATTATATCTCTAGGATCTCCTTCTTTCTCTTATAATTGTTAGAGTGTTAAGTCCCTTGATATACATTAATACACCATCCTTTAAGGGCCTGTTTAGATTCGCGTATAAGGGATCATTGTATCATATTGAAAGTGAATATTTCCGAATATTCTCAGAATTCAACGTTTGGATTGGAACGTGTTTGGAATTGAGAAGCGAAGAATACAACGCGCGCGAATACGTTGAGAAACCAAAAGTTTAAAATGGCGGTAGAGCGTTGTCATTACACGCTACTGCCAGGTGTACACTCTCTTCATTGCACTGTAATATCGTGCGAGCGAAAACTGAGATTTGCAGAAGGGCCATCTCAAAGTCCCGTGGGAGAACGACCATTATCATACACCAGCAGCTCCTACGCTCTTCACCGCCATTGTGCATGCTGCCATCCAGTGATTGTTACTTTCCTTCCGATGGTACTGTTCTAGTAACGGCGGCCAGGATAACCTCCTTGAGGATGTTGCGGGTTGGAAATCGGTCATTCGGACCACCAACCTCCGAGGTGGAAGGGCGATCATACATGTATGATCACCTCTTTTCCTGTTGGATCTGCGATCGGTTTGGAACTATAACCATGAGTCGATTCATGGTTTTCTATTCCTTCGCCCTCATCGTTTGCAAAAGCCCCTTCTGCGCTGATGGCGTGTTTATACTCAGCCATATACACGCCTATGCTGTCAACCCCCTATTCCTCTTGCCACCTATCCCTACATCACCGGTTGTAGAGATTTTACAAAATCCGTCTTAATGGGGTGCCGTGTTGGAAACGACGGATGCGTGCCACCCAGATTCAGATTCTGGATTCTGTCTGTGGCTTGCAGGAATATGAGTTTGTAAATACCCACTCGCAGTCATGATATCTCTACAAACATTCTGTATTTGAAAAAAATTGTGTTCTCCATAGGCTGTCCATTTACCGGCTTCATCTCTCTTGAAGGTATTTCACTTCTAAAACCCTTTTTCTGTTATAAAATGCATGCAGATGTATATGTCTACCATTTCAGCAATAAAGTCCTTGTGTTTTGTTATGCAAGAGTAGTGTACGATTTCCGTCATAACATTCTTATAAGCCTTGTTACAAATTCACTCTGCAAGTTAATATACGAAAGCACTGAGATTTACAGTTGTTGCTTCCTGCTATCAGAGCACACATTTGTTTTTTTGCCATCTCCTTCATCTAATGTCTTTATCAGCAAAATAAACGCTAACCCTTACAACTAATCATGTGCCGATGCAGACAGTAGAAGTCTTGCAACTCTTCGTGCAATATTTCCAAGTTGCTACAATTTCCAATTCAGAGACTAGGTATTAAAATACTGATTGTGATATTCCCATGTTTATCACTGATGATCATTTTCTAGGATTTACAGCTATAAACACATATTCATTATGTTACTTATATAACTGTAAACACATGCATCCTTCAATCAATTGTACAAAGAGATTTTACTATTTTTTTTTATTCATGCTAGTAGACCCTGAACTTTATGTTCATTATAGGATATGTAACTGTGGACAGAATCATTTCTGTTTACATAACTACAAACAAATATTCTTAGTTCAATGTCTACTATATGGTTGATTCATGTGTCATTCAACTGTGTACTGAGAAGCATCTTCTTTCTGTTGTAAGAACAAATTCATCTTTCAGTCAATTGTAACAAGAGATTTTACAAGTTTTTTCGAGTCATGCATTTTAACCCTGAACTTTATGTTCGGTTTAAAGGTATGTATGTGTAAACAGAGTCAATTCCATTTACATAACTACAAACAGATATTCATGGTACAATGTCTACTGTATGTTTGATTCATGTTTCATGCAACTGGTGTACTGAGATGCTTCTTCCTTCAGGTGTAAGAACAGATTCATCCTGGACAGATTTCTGTAATCAGAGATTTTATAATTTTTTTAGAATTATGTTTGTAGACCCTGAACTATATGTTCATTATAGAAGAATATGTAAGCGTGGACGGATTAATTTCAGTTTACATAACTACAAACATAATTGTTGGTTCAATGTCTACTGTGTGTTTGATTCATGTTTCATTCAACTGTGTACTGAGATGCATGCTTTCTTCAGCTGTAAGAACAAATTCATCCTCCATTCAACTGTAAAAAGAGATTATACAAGGTCTTTGATTCATGCCAGTAAACCCAAACCTTTGTGTTCATTATAAGGATATGTAAGTGTAAACAAATTCATTCCTTTTTACATAACTATAAACACATATTCATGATTCAATATGTCTACTGTATGTTTGATTCATGCTTCATCCAACTGTGTAGCGAGATGCATGCTTCGTTCAGCTGTAAGAATAGATTCATCCTGCATGGAACTGTAATAAAAATTTAAGCAAATAGATAATTCTCTGGTTTGCCCAAAAACAGATACTCAAAATCTTACCAGCTTCTCTATTTTGATTGTTAAACATCATTTGTATATTTATTTGTAATCGTAATAGTTCATCGTAACTTTCATTCAGATAATTGTCATTTACAATAATCTTATGGCTTCCAATAGTGGGAAAAATAGTGATGAAAGGTCCTCTGCCAATGATTGGACCGAGAGTGAAGCAGTTGCAGCATTAGCAGCCATCGCTGCCTCTGCATGTGTAATGAGCGCTGGTGAATATTATCGCCATTACTGTATTAAGGCAAATCAGATGGATTGTCGCATTGATAGGGATAGGTTTGTCAATGAAATAATAAGAAAAAGCGATGTTGAATGTCTTGCGCAGCTCAAAATGTGCAGGGACAATTTCTTTGAATTATGTTAATTGTTAAGAGATCGCAAACTCCTATCCGATACAAGGAGGTGTAGTATGGAAGAGCAGGTAGTTATGTTCCTACATACTGTCGGACACAATGTACGAAATCGTGTGATTGGTCACCGATTTACAAGATCTGGCGAGACTGTAAGCAGATACTTTCGTAAGGTGTTGAATACCATTATCGGTCTATATCCAGAATATGTGAAGTTCCCTGGACTACACACACCCAAAGAAATATTCGACAATCCTCTCTGGAGTGCATATTTTCAAGTAATATTATACAAGTGCATGATGTCGTAGGTGAGATAGTGACGTGGTAAAAGGAAATAACTGATAATGTGGCACACCTTTGATTTTAGGACTGCATCGGTGCCCTTGATGGCACCCATATCCCAGCTTATTTGCCAAAAGAAAGGAGCTCAACTTTCAGAAATAGAAAAGGATTTCTGTCTCAAAATGTTCTGACTGCATGTACTTTCGATATGAAATTTATGTACTTGCTTGCTGGTTGGGACGGTTCCGCATCCGATGCACGTGTCTTACAAAATGCATTAACCCGTCTCCCAGACTGTTTTTTGGTTTGTCATGGTAATCATATATAGGGGGTGTTTCTTTACATTTTAAGCATTTATTTATGAAACATAATGATAAAATGTCTTGTAATGTGTAAGAAAATATTATGTCGTTGACGTTGGATATGCACATTCGCCCGAGTTTATGGCCCCATATCGAGGTGTGCGATATCATTTGAATGAGTTTCAAACTGGAAGAAAGCCCATAAATCAAAAGGAACTTTTCAATTATCGCCACGCCTAGTTACGAAATGTCATTGAACGATCTTTCGAGCTTTTAAAGGGCCGCTTTCCCATCTTACGTACTCCTCCTCGGTTTAAGTTTAAAACTCAAGTTAAAATTGTCATAGCTTATTGTGTCCTTCATAATTTCTTTCGAGTTCATGGTGATAAAGGACTAACTGAGGTAGTAGAGGACAGTACAGATAGTACAGAGGATGTTTCTCCATCACCTGTAGAGATCACTAGCATGGAGGAAGGAAGGGCTTTATCTCGGATGACGAATCGCGGTCGGCAAGAGTGGGCGAGGAAAAGAGACGAGATAGCTGAGAAAATGTGGAATGACAGTCTTCCACGTACCAGACAACGTATTTAGATTTTATGAATTTATGTACTAATCTGCTACGTTTATAGTAGGAATATTTTAACTACCTCTTACTTTGAATGTGGATGCATCTTGTTAGATAGACTGTAAACTTTTTTTGTTTCCACATGAATGATTAACTGTGTTCATCTTACGAATGCTCTTATCATATTGCTCTTAATTTGTTATGGTTGTAAGTTAAATGAATTTTCTGAGGAGCACCACGAAGGATCCAAGGAATAAAAACGTCGAGTCATCTCCGTCAAATAGGGGTGGTCCTCTAGACATTAGTGCAAGATCACCAACACAACCTCTATCAACTCCCAAAAAATCTGCCACCACCGCAAGGAAAGGGCCCTCACCAAAGGGTATATCTACCCCGAGGTGTAGGACAACCTCCACAAGTAAAATAAGTAGAGTACAATGGTTCGACGATATGGACAATTCGTTGGTAAATGCCTTGGTTGAACAAGTCAATGTTGGCCTTAAAAGTGATGTAGAGTTTAAACTTGAAGCCTACAAGGCAACCATCAAAGAGATCCATGATAATTGTGGCATTTTACTTAAAAATTGTCACATATCTAATCGCTTGCGGACATTGAAAAAATTGTATTGGGCTATAAAGGACCTGCTCAATGCATCAGGTTTTGGGTAGGATGAAAAATGAAAGATGGTTGTCGCTACGGACGATGTTTGGGATGGATATATCGCGGTATGATGAAGAAATTTTTTTCTTTCAATTCCACAAAGAGGTGAAATTGAATATATGATGTCTAATACAATGTCTTTGTGTGTACAGTCACACCCCTATGCTGAACGAGTGCGTGGAAAGTATATTGACAGATGGGATGACTTGATGTTTATATTCGGCAATGAATGTGCACATGATTCATATGCAAGCACGGCTTACTCTTTACTTATTTCAGGAAAGCGGCGCAGTCGCAACGAAATAATTTCTGATGACGACTCTGATGAGTAGGCTTCTGATACTATACGACTCTCATCTGATGATATGGATGATAAGTCGTCTGCTCCCCGCACACGCGGTGTCGATCGATCCACAAAAAGGGTTACGGGATATAACAAAAGCCCAATGGAAAGAATATCAGGATCTTGTCATAGTCGCCCAGATGCGAGTGACAGTAGTCATCTTCGGAAGGGTAAGCCTAGCGACCAAATAGGGGACAGGATGGGAGAGGTGGCAGATGCTGTAAAGACCCTGACCATAACTATGGCACAGGACAAGAGCATGACGAGGGTGCAACGGATCCTGGATATACTTGAGGACGTGGATGGTCTTAACAGTGAGGAACATGTTCGGGCTGCAAGGGTTCTGCAGTCCGATTTAGTGAGTGTAGGGTATTTTCTAAAGATGGGACATGAAAGAAGAAAGGAGTGGATACAAAAATTTATTCTTCCTCATTATGGCCAAGAGTGAATTTTGGGTCACTTATCATATATTTCTTGACAAATTCTGTTTTTGGATATTAGTCGGTTTTTTGGATGGATGGGTGTGGTTACTGATTTTTCGGTCCATACATGGAGCGGTCTTTTGGGATTTAACTTTATTACTGTGGATGTTTAAGATGCTGTTGTATCAGTAACTCTGCTGACAAACTTGACCTGCCTATATTGATTGTGCTGTCCATATGAGAATGTTGCAGGTTTTTTTAAAGGTGAAATGGGCCATGTTGCAGAGTTTAATGCAGGTGGACTGGATCATGCAATTTGTGCATGGTTAAGGTTGGTTAGTGGATATTGTGGCAGTTATGCGTGGCCACTTTACTATTTCAAAGTGTGATTACATAGTTGCAGGTTTAACATTACTACTGCTACACTTCTGGCATGAATCATGCTACTGGTCAGGCAGTTTTAATAATTCAGTTTTGTTCTTATAGGCAGATAATATTCACATATTTCTTATTAATACTATTCTGCTACTCAGAATATTTTGGTAAACATATTCGTTTTGATAGGCAGATAATCACCACATACTTGTTCTGATACAGAACTGCGGCCCAGGGAATTATGGTTCCCAGATTTGTTATTGCAGGCAGAAAATCTGTAAATAATTATATTGATACAATTATGCTACGCAGAGAGTTATGGTTTCCAAAGTCGTTATGATAACCAGATAGTTGTGTACTTATTGCTTTTGTTACAGGTCTGCTAGGTGGCGTGTTTTGGGTCCCAGATTTTTTATGCGAGACATTTTAACCTTGACACTTTTTCAGTGATACAGTTCTACTAGACAGGAAAATCTGATAACAAATTCTGTTTGGATTATACAGTTCAGTGATACAATATTGGTTCAATTGTCTACCTATACTAATTGTTGGATTAGATGATATTTGCAGGTTTCTGTTGAATTACTGTTTCTAATTAATAGGATATCCAATTCACTCCTGTTTTGCATATTTCGTTAGGTTAATTTGACATCATATCAGGGAATCACAACTATTTGAATTAGTTTCAGTCTTATATACTTCTGACCTCGTTAATCTAACGTATAAACACTTTCAATTTCCCTGCTTCTTATAAAAATTATGAAGACATTTGGTAGATAGCAATCAATCTCCTATTGCGCTGACGAACTGTACATTTACCATTTGCAGGAAAAATGAAGAAATTTTTTTACGTGGTGTTCGTTGGACGGAAACCCAGATTATATGAGTCGTGGGAAGAATGCAAGGCATAAGTTCACGGATTTAGCAGATGCAAACATAAGTCTTTCACGTGTTGTGAAGATGCCATGAATGCATGGAATGAATACAAGGTTTGGTGATATGCTTTAAAAAATCATACTTGTAAATATGAGATAGTTAAAGCAGTGATTATGAAATCATACAAGTAGGAGTATTAAGAGAGAATATAGTTTATTTACTATTTCATTAGGCCATCACCATCGATAAAGCAGCCGAAGAAACACCTAGAGGTCGTCTGGTTATTCTAACGAGTCGTCCCCGCGATGGTGGACAGTGGGACATTTGTAGAAACATCCATAGAGCCAACCATAACAGGCGACATAGGCTCAGAAGAAGGCATGCATGAAAGAGAGGCAACTAATGCAGTAGAAAACGAACCAGTCATCGGTCATCCGCTTGTTGCCTTGCTGCTGGGGCTGTTCATATTGTTAGTGGCTGGTAGGGAGTTTATTTTGTCGTTGTTTACATGACTGTGATCGTCCAGAGAAGGCAATTTCAGAATTGTTCTGAATGTTTTTTAATTGTGGAGGACTGTTTTAGACTAGTTTGTTAATTATCGTAATTGCATTTTTTTTTTTTTGGTCTCTGTGTGTGAGGAGGTGTATATAGATATATATCTGTTTTTATTTTTTATTTTTTTGGAGAACGTCATGTGGAGTTCGGAGATTTTTGTATTTTCTAAGTTATGCATCAATTTATGTTATATTAATGTACGACACAAAAATGGACCCCATATGAGGTTCCGTTCGGTCCTTGTAAATCGATGGACGGTGTGGATGAGCACTCACCCCATCGTGGGGACCACAACTGGCCCCCTATTATTCGGACGGAGTGGGCCTCACTATCATGTTACTTTGTAGATCATAGTCCTTCCGTTTGGTCCTTGTTACAGATGTTGCACGCCAAGCGCCAATTCATGGTTCTTTTTTAGCACAGTTAACACATGTTGCACGATGTTATAATTTGGAGGTTTTTTTCCATACTCATGCACATTCGTACGTATTAATACGTTGAATGCATGTTTGAAATGGTAGGATCTTTCCAATGGACCTTTTGATGGAACGGATTGGTGGAATGAAGTAACTGTGGGCACAAGTTTCAATGAATTATAGTAGAGAAATTGTATTCGAAATGGGGGTTGACCATCCGTACAAAATCAAGGTTTGAAACATGCATGATTGTACAGTACCCTTACATAATACCTCCTATCCAAACATTCATTTGTATGAGGTAGTGTATACTATGCCGAACAATACCTCCAATCCAAACATCGATTAGTATCTGATTAATTTGAATGTATTCTGAAAAACGGCCATTGTATACATGAACAGTACCCGAATACAGTACAATACAATACAATACATGAATCCAAACAGGCCCTAAGGGTTTAAGCTTTTAAAGTGAGTGGTTGTTTGTAAGACCCGTATTTTAGTCCGTACCGTTCCATAGACTTTCACGATCTTACCGGTCGAATTTCGGCAACCTTCGACCCTATACCGATATTTACGCTCGACCCTGATTCATATGTCATTAACCCATATCGACTCAACCCAAGACCATTACCATAGCGATCGCGCCATCGCTGCGGTTCTGATGCCGCGACTCGCGTGCTGAGGCGATACCCTGGTCAAGATATGTGGGCTAACGTTCGGTACGAGGAAAACGCCGTGCGTTGTGAAACCCAAGAGAATCTCTATGAGATATCACATCAATCCATCAATCCATCACATGTCAAGTAAACATCACCTTTCACTCATTCCCAAGCAACCACAAAAGTCAAGAATCTCTTACAAGCCCATACCTTTCTTACACTAAAAACCCTCAAAGTCAAAAAAGTTCTTACACCACTCATGCTTTTCTTACACAAATGGCCACAAAAGTCAAGATTTTCTTACACACCCATCACTCACCACATCCATCCATCACCCATCTCTCTCTCCCTTTACAACTCTCTCTCATTTCTCAATCTTCATTCCAAGCAACAAAGAACCCCATACGTATAAGCTCTCCAAGCCTCTCCTTCTCTTCCAAAAACTCTAAGTGTGGCCCACCTCTCCATCCCAAGATCTCCCATCCTAGCCATCCATTTCTCATCTCCTCCATTTAAATCGAAGCTAAGGTGCTAAGGAACCCATAGGAGCAAGAAGATCGAAAGGTGGGTGCTTGATAATATTAATTTTTCATGTTTTTGAGATAGGCCAAGTGAGGCCAACCAATTAATGGTTTGGATCTTACTTGGGACCCTAAGTTGTGGCCGATGGCCCACTAGGATCATCATGATCATTCCATGATGGGGCCATTCTCCATGGACCCCATCATGATGATTTCCTTGCATTAAAAAGGTCATTTAGACCATCCATATCGATAGGGAGAGGATCTCCACCGTTGATTTTCGATTTTGATGAATCCATGTGTAGAGGGATCCATTGATGTATGATTTCACATAAGAGAGGGCTCATAGTGGCGGAGTCCTCTATCACAAGCATGTCCCACTCTCTATCTCTCTCTCCTTCATTTTTTTAATTTTTTTTTTATATCATGATATGGTTGTGTGGCCCACTTGAATGGACCCCATCATGAGGCATGTATTCTATCCTAACCATTTGCAAGTGGGGCCCACTTCGTATGTGTTGTATCCGTACCATCCTCCATGAGGTGGCCCACCTAATCAGGGCCCACCTCAATGCATTTTTATTCAAAGTCCAAATCGTCCAGCGTCTAGGGACGCTGGACGTCTCTATAGAAGGAAAACACCAATATGAGCTTGCTTAAGCTCTTGGGAAGGGCCACTCGCATAGGCCCCACCTTGATGAATGTATTCAATCCACGCTGTCTATTCCGTTTCCAAGCCCATTTGAGGCGTTGAGCTGAAAAATGAGGTTCATCCGATCTTCAGGCGGGCCATAGCCTGTAAAATAGTGGATTCAACCATTGAGAGATACCCTGGCAATTTTATTCGTCGGAAAAATATCGGATATTAGACTCATTGGGACGGCCTTGAGCCGCTAAATGTAATGGACGGGTTGGATTTTCTGATGGTGGGTCCTACCTGTGAAAATTCACCGGATTTTTATTTTTTTTAATTTTTTTTTACACATAAGGGGGCAGCGCCTGCTGTCCCTGACAATTGCAGCAGAACGTTGTAGCGTGCTTGAAACGGGCAGGCGGTCAGCATCCCACGGCTACTGCCGTGGGCCCCACCTTGATGTATATGTAATATCCACGCCGTTCATATGGTGGGCCACCCCCTGAGGTTGGCCCCCTCCAAAAATGGGTCTCATCCAACGCTCAGGTGGCCCACATCATAGGAGACAGTGTGATTGAATGTCTATCATTGGAACCCTTCTATGGGCCACAGAAGTTTTGGATCTAGATGAAATTTGTGTTTTTCCTTCACCCGGGTCCATGTGACCTTATGAACGGTTTGGATGGTGCTTAAACATGATGGTGGGCCCCACATGGGAACCCACAGTGATGCATGTGTTTTACCTCCACCGTCCAGGCGGATGGTGGAGCCCACCCTGATTGTGTTCTGTCCGCACCGTCCACCCCTGGACGGTGGGACCCACCATGTTCATGTGTTATACCTGCACCGTCCACCTCAGGACGGTGGGACCAGCCCCACCCCAGGTCTGTGTGACCTATCAGCAGGTGGATGGAAAAATAAATATTATGGTGGGCTCCCTATCCGGGTGACCTCATCAACAGGTTGGTTGGAAAATAATCATTTTAGTGGGTCCCAGCCCCACCCCGGGTCCACGTGACCTCATGAACAGTTGGGTGGCAAATAAACATTATAGTGGGCCCTTGCCAGCCAGTTTGAATGGCAAATAAACATTTCAGTGGGCCTCTAGGCCCATGGGAGTGGACCCATTTGATGTGTTCCAAGGCCCATAGGATTAGGCCCATTTGATGTAATTTAAGGCCCATGGGAGTGGACCCATTTAATGTATTCTAAGGCTCATGAGATTAGGCCCATTTGATGCAATCTAAGGCCCATGGGTTATGACCCATTGCAATGCACATAAGGCCCATTGGTGCGGCCCATTTATGTGGCCTATTTGATGAATAAAAGGCCCATATGATATGGCCCATTTGATATATATGTAAGGCCCAATGGGATGTACCTAAGGTCCATTGTAATGTGTAATCTCAACACGGATTATGTAACGAAGTTTACAACGATCGTGCCTTGGAAGCAATGTTAGTTTGACATCCACATTGCGAGTGTAATGCTGGTTGGATGTCAACATTACGACTCTCCTTAGGGCCCATTATTAGGCCCATACTTATTGTGTATAGGCAGTCCATGCCCATCTGCATTGTAAGGATAGTGCATTTCATTATAACATGTCTAGTATAGTTTCATGACTCATGATCATACGCATCATATGTATGCTTAATATGAGAAGTGACTGATCATAGCATATGCCTTCGGGCAGATTATTTATGGGACCCCGATTAGGCAGTGTTGCCCTGCATGAGCGCACGATACGTGCAGGATTTGCTGCATGATTGGATAGTGTGATTCATGCATTTTGCATTGTGTGACATGGTTGTTGTACGCCTTAGCGATATCAAGGCCGTAGCCTCCACAGACAGATCGTGGTTGGCAGGATTGGATACCGAAAATCTCGTTCTACATGAGGTGCTATAGATATCCCTGGGTGAAAGTCCCTAAACCCTTATGGTACCAAGAGGTTGCTCCAACATATAGACCGAGTGGGTAGATGAGCTTTGAGTGCCGATTACCAGATGACTGTGCTCTCCACTGTGTCGTGATCGGTTGGAAGGGGGTGCGGCCTTATCCGCCCGAGTGTAGGGGGCAATGCTAGGCTGAGTTTGACCAGCTCGAGGAATGGGTCCACTATCAACGAGTCGAGCCCGATATTGACAGACGGATAGTGAGGTCTCTTCCACTTACCTCATTGCGCGCAATGAGGCGAAGATCTGGTTTAGAGTGTACTAGACCCCGGTAATATCTCAGATTTGAGCTGTATTGATGTGTGGACATAGATGAGGATTTATGTGCTTGAGTTGCATTTCACATCGTATGGCCTTGGGATGACCGATATCATTCATGTCTTGCATCACATAGCTTTGGTACGGTTAATGGTTTTCATGGATCCATCTGCATATTCCGTATTACTCTGATATTGCATGTTCATATTACTACCTTGCGCACATATTTTCATTACTCTCTAAGCTTTTTATAAGCTTATGCATGACCGTTGCGTGCAGGTGACGTTGGATTGTAGCAGCGCTGAGGCAGAGCACCTTACAAATCACTTTGGAGATTTTGTTCATAATCATTGTACTTCCCTTTATGTTCATTATACTTGTAAAGTTTTTGATCATAGTGGAAATGTAATGGAGTTCTTGGCTGTTGTTTGTGGGTTATGCCTTTGGTTATGCTTATTACGAATCAAACTGACGTTAAAAAAAATCCTCCTCGTAACATCCCAGGATCGGAACTTGGCGAATAGGTGCTAGGAGCCGAGAATGGGGTTCTACGGAGGCTGTCGGCGCCGGATTCGGCGATCGAGAATTTTGTGAGCCCGGTTTCTAAGTTTGGGGCGTGACATTATTTGACTTGGTATTAGAGCGAAAGGTCTATTGTTCAGTTCTATAGATCATATGGTCATGTTCGGGTTTACACACAAGCGATTTAAATAGAAAATCTTTTTCATTTATGTAAAATTAAGGAGAAAAGCATTATTTTATATGGCTAATTATTTTTCTTTTTTAATAGTCAACTTTGATAGAAGTTAATCACACATTGATTGATGGCTATACATGAAAAAGGAAAGGATTTATTTAGTAAAAAGGAAGGCTGATATATATGGGAAATGGTACTATGAGGTCGAGCTCTGTGGGCCCCATTGTGATGTGTGTCGAACATCTACCCCATCAGTCAATGCACCATTCCATGGTGGGACACCCGCTTAAAAATCAAGTCAATCAATGACTTTGGTGGGCCACATCATATAAAATAGTTGAGAGGGGTTACCCTCCCATTAAAACATTCATAATCAGTTATTGGGCCCACTGAGATGTGGTTCACAAAGCCAGTCCATCCATTGTGTGTGTCCCACTTGGATGAGGGGTCAAAGCAAGTTCCAGCCACATCCAAAGCTTAGGTGGGGCCCACCAAGTTCTTTTATATGCTTTGGGCATGTCTTTAGATTGTTTTAGATGTATGGCCCACTTGAGTTCTGTATGTGGATGATTTTTGGGATTTCCCATAAACTAAAGGGGACCCATCAAATGCACGGTGTTGATGTTCAACACACATCATGGTGGGGCCCACACAGATGAACCTCATGGGAACTTCTCGTGAGATCGACCTCATAGAACCATTTCCTCTGGTGGGCCATAGCAAAGAGAGATGCAAATCAAGGGAGGAAACTGTTTTCTTTTGCTATCACCCATCAAAATTTTAGATTAAGGTAAAATTTTGAGCCTGGGGTTTCATGGGGTGCTTCATCATGTGGATCATTCAAATTTAGGGCTCACATCATGTGTGATGAGTTTTCAAAAAGTTCTCATGACAAATAGTGAGAACTGGTGCACAGCTGAACATTGGTCTATAGGTACGATACATCATGCCATAGTTGTAATGCAGTCCAGAGCCTCAATTTGAATGGTCTGGATGGTTGTGAGAGTGGGTTAGGGTTGTACACGAGTCAAGCTAGCTTGAAAAGCTTGCTCGACTCGGCTTGTGTTAGCTCGGATTGACTCGGCTTGAATGGTTGACTCGAGTCGAGTCAAGCTAAATTTCTGAAGTTCAAGTTGAGTTCGAGCCGAGTTCAAGCAGGGTACATTTTGACTCGACTCGACTCGACTCGAAGCTCGAACTTGAGCTTAACTTGGCTTGAGTAATATACACACACACACACACACACACACTTAAAAGTTTCTTTTTTTAAGAAAACAAAGCACACCCGACCGCGCCCATATCCCTTACCCTCCCTCCCTCTATTTTTTTCCCTAAAACCAACCCAGCCGTTGCCTGCCTGCCGATTGCCGCTGGCGTCGCTCTACTCTCTCTTTCTCTCATTTTTCGATCCGGCTCGCCCAGCAGTCAGCCCTTCGGCCACCATCCAAGCATCCACAAACAAAGGTAAGTTTATATATATATATATATATATATATATATATATATATATATATATATATATATATATATATATATATATATATATATATATTTTATGTAAAACAATAATTATATGATTTTAGTTGTATTTTTTTAAATTTTTTTATTTTCGAATAACAATCAGATTGGGTCGAGTTGACCAGTTGGCCAATGGGCGATGGGTTAGGTCGGGGGGGGGGGGGGGGGGGGGGGGGTGTGTGTGCTTGGGCTGAACAAGCTCAAGCTCAACTCGACTCGACAGCTTTAACAAACAAGCCAAGCTTCAATGTTGAGCTCGAGCTCAAACTCAAGTATAGCATGGACGAGTCGAGCTGAGCTTGGCCCACCTCGACTCGACTCGGCTCGATGTACAACCCTAGAGTGGGTGTGAAAGACGCTGATACGTGGCCCTTACTCCATGGAGAATTAGTGTTTACCAATCTCTCACCATATATGGCTGCAGGGGCTACAATCTGACTATTTGTTTATGATGGGATTTTTCAGTTTTTGTTTTGGATTCAGTGGTGGGATTCTAGCCCACTCTTATTAATGGTAGCAGATTGGCCACCTAGGACTTACTATGTACACTGTACAGTGAAGTGCGATGGGCTAGGTTTTGGTCAGGTCATGACCCTCGACCCATCTACAAAATGAGCTAAGAATTCCAGCGGGAACCTGATCCAAGACCCATTAACCTGTGGCTGGATCTGACTTGCTTATAATTCATCAACCCCAAGTCGGACCCGCCCAAGCTGTTTATATTTAATTGGTATGGACTCAACCAACTCGACCAATGACCTATTAACTTTTATTGCCGACTTGACCCACTTAAATTCATCAAGCCCAAACCCTGGTCTATTTAATTATAATGGGGTCAGACTAATCCAACCCAACCCGACCAGCATGACCAGATTCAGGTTTAAGGATGGAATATGAGGCTAAGGCAGGCAACTCTCAGCAAATCAGTGAATACATGCAACCATACGTTTGAATATTGGTATTTATTGTCCATTAATTTGATTTGGGTTATGGGCTGGCCGTGCCAGGTCATCTAGCCCAGCCCATGATAAGCCATGTAGGCAGGTCGGGCTGGGTAGGGTTCAATCCAAGTGGGACCCATTTACTTAAATGGGCCACATTTTAAAAAAAACTGAGCTTGTCCTGCTGCCCGTTTAGCTTGGTCCAAACCCGCCTCATAAGAGGTTCGGGCAAGTTGTCCCCTGGCTAACCCCACCCATTTTCACCCCACAGTGGATTGGCTGGTGTACTGCACACCAGCGACCTCGCTACTGTGTTGACGTCACCAAGTTCTGTGGGCCCCACCAAAAGGTAGGTGTTATATTCAAATTGCCCTTCCATTTTGAGAGATCTTTTTAAGATTTGAGCCTAAAAATAAAATAGATCCAAATATCAAGAGGACCACATTGTAAAAAGCAGTTGAAGATTGATCATCTATCATTGAAGCCTTCTCATGGTCGTAGAAGTTTTTGTTTTTTTTAATCAATTTGATATTTGTTTTTGATCTTATGTACAGATTGAATGGAAGAAAAAACATTAAGGTGGCCCTATAAACGTTTTAATGGTGGAAGTCATTGTCTCCACTGCAATTTGTGATGTGGTTCATTTGGACTTTGGATATAACTCATTTGAACAAGCATAAGATCCTCAGCCCTTGATAGGCAGACAGGAGAAGTGATTCTCTGCTAGATTGTGACCATCTATTCAGATGCACAAGTAAAATTGTATATATGGCATATAATTACTACAATCCAAACCGTTGGAACCGTGGGACCAAATGTAAATGGTGTATATTCCCAAAATAATTTCGATTAGATGATTCTAACTGATGAGTAATGTATAATTGGTTATTGAATTTGGACCATTGATTATTTCTCAATTTAAACATCCACTCTTTTTAATCATAAATCTGAAAATTATATGGTTATTTAATTTCTTTTGGGTTACAAAACATTACCATGGGTTCGTTATTTGAAATTCTTTCCGTACATGTATGCCACGTGTACAGTGTAGCAGGCTTACATTTGGATAGTCATCCTCTGCCAGAGTACCAATCTTTTCTCCCTCAGACAACACGCTCTCACATAACATGAGAAATTTACGACTGTAGACCCCACTGTCTATCCAGCGGTTTTTACGAAGAAATACAAACTTAAGTTACCAACTTAGACTAGCACGTGCAAACAGCGAATTTGAGGACGAAACTACCCCTTCCTTGTACCACTGTTGCTTTTCCTCTCCCTTTCCCCTGTTGCTTTCATTGCCATTGCTTTCACCCTATTTTCTCACTCCATTTGCAGTACGAAAGACAAAAAAAAACCCATTTTTTGGGGCCCCTTATCAGCATTTTGTATTCTTCAGAAAATGGTCGGTCCAGTGAAGAAAGCACGCACCACAGGTATATTTTAAACTCAATTGGGCTAACATTGAATGTATGTAGTATATCCACGTCGTCCATCCATTTTTCCATCTAATTCAAGGAGTTGAGGCCCAAATTGAAGCATATCAAAAGATCAAGTGGATCATACCACAGGAAACAATGAGGATAATGTTCACTCCCCAAGTGCAGGGTTGTGCTATAATAATAAACTCGGTAAGATCGAGGTCGAATCCCAAGGGACGGAAACCTGTACGTTATCTAAAACTAAGTAGAATTAAAACTAGACTAAGATGTAATCTAAATCGAATAGAATTGAAGGAATAAGGTAAAATATTAATTTAAAACTTAAGGAATTCAAAGGAAAGAAAACTAGGAATTCAGAGGATCCACTTACAGAGATCAGGAAGATCTTATGCCTGCATCAAAAATTTCACTAGACTTAGAGTCCATCTTTATCTAGTTGAAGGGTATAACCATGAAAATTAAACTAAATTTCCTTTGATATAGTTTTAAAGAGATGAAAGGTATATGAATTAGAATAGATTCCATCGCCAAACCATGCCCAAGAGACAAAGTAAATAACAGAATTAAACTAATTACCAACCAATCAATAATGCATGAAGATTAGAACGGGTACTGTCATCCGACCATGCCCAGGACACAATGGTGAACAATAGGGCTTCCTGACGTCATAAACATATAAGGGAAAGGAAACTCAAAGCCATCGCAGACCCATTATAATTTCAGTTACAACAGACCATTAAAAACTAGAAACATTCCCTTAATTAACTAAAATCAACATTATTAGTTTAGTATAAATAAAAAGCATAAGCTAAAGGTCTCCCATCACGCTACAAGCTTGACCTCTTAGCCCTAGCGGTTTAGCCTGACATGATGAGGCTAAAACACATAAGAATAAAATAAAACAAAATTTAAAAAAAAACTCTAAAAGAACCACTCTCCCTGTCTCTGACTTCAAGCTCTCCTAAGATCTCCTCTCCCCTTGAATACCTTCTCTTCTCCCTTTTATAGAAGCTGTAGGAGGTCGGTGTTGTTGCTTGAGATCATGCGAAAGGCTGGAGTGCGAAAATCGTTCGCGGCATCTCCATAACGAAAAGAGACGTAGCAGGTGCGCCTGGGTGAGATGTTCAACAAAACAATCTGCCAAGTGCAAGATCTAAGCCATTCAATCGTCTTGGCTTTGGCCGGTCCCATCGTGTGAACAATTTGGACCGTTCAGATGGATGGATCGATCAACGGTGAAGGGCCACAACGTTTCGGAACGTCCAGAACTCACGGACGCGCAATCCTTGCGTAAAGTAGGTTGCGGTGAATACTATGGGGCCCAAATTTCTTTGATGTTTGAAAAATTCATGCCGTTCATTAGATGCACAATGAAAAACCATTCGGGAGTGACAAGATTAGATAGATTTCGGTGTGGCCCACAAGATTCATATTGACATCGTTTGTCTGCCGTTTGGACAGTTAAAAACTAGTCACCACTGTCTTCTGGAAGTCCGTCATCGAGGCAATGGTCACGCCTACAGTCTGGAGTGAATGAACGGTGTAGATCATCTACATACATGATGATGGTGGCCCACTGCTACATCCCGTGGATGGCTATGCGTGAAAGAAAATAGAGACACTCCGTCTCTATTTAGGAAATCGGGCGGGCGTGGGTCAAATGCAGTCAAACTGCGTGTTTGGCATGAGTGCACATCTAGTGCGTACTCTTTCTCACAAAAATGGGTCCCACCTTGATGCATGTAATAAATCCACTCCATCCTTCTCTTTTCTCACAATATTTAAACGATTGGGACAAAAAATGGAGCATATCCAGATACTAGACTGACCCTAAATCGATAGTTTATGGTCTAATCTATCCGTTGGGCCACTTTCACAGGGATCGAATGGATGAAATTCGACGTGTACAGTTAATTTATGGTCCTCGGGCCATGTATGAAGTTTCAAGCTGAATGGATAGTGGGAACCCTATGATCTTGCATTCTGGACGTCTTTCGGGCCACTTGAGCTTCAGTTTCTCGATTTTCTTGGATCCCTGGCATGCAAATCTGTCGATCTTGGTCTCCTGGGGTCCGTCCCATGCTTTGGTGAATTCTGAGCGTTAAATCTCAGCTTTTAGCATCTTATTTCAGTCCAAGCTCCTAAAGTCACTTTGCAACACAAACTTGATTAAAATAAGCTGTTAAATAGTATCATGTTCATAAAAGCAGGCAATAACTAGGGTCTAATTTGTAATATTCGACCCTCAACAGATAATGATTTCCACTGTTGAAACCATAGTAGGCCCAACATTGATGTTTGTTTGTTATCAAATTTGTGGCCCCTAAGAAATGATCAACAGTAGAATTTCAAATCCAAATTTTCATGTGGTGTGGTCCATTTGAACATTGGATAGGTTTAGATTTTTTAGCTTAAGCTATGAAATTATCTGTTAAGTTTGCCCCGCTGATTTTCTAGTTTACCTCGCTGAATTTCATATTTGTCCCGCTCAATTTCATGTTTGCCCCGCTGATTTTCTAGTTTGCCCCACTCAATTTCATATTTGCCCCGCTGATTGTCTAGTTTGCCCAGCTGAATTTCATGTTTGCCCCACTGATTTTCTAGTTTGCCCCACTGATTGTCTAGTTTGCCCCGCTGATTGTCGAGTTTGCCCCGCTGATTTTCATGTTTCCCCTGCTGAATTTCATGTTTATCCCACTCATTTTTCAGTTTTTCCCGCTGAATTTTACGTTTCCCCCGCTGAATTTCATATTTACCCTGCTCAATTTTCAATTTTTTTGCTGAATTTCATGTTCCCCCCGCTGAATTTCATGATTTGCCCTACTAAATTTCATGTTTCCCCCACTGAAAATCAAGTTTGCCCCGCTCAATTTCGTGTTTGCCCCGTTCAATGTCTAGGTTCCCTCCCTCAATTTCTAGCTTGCCTCGCTGAATTTTCAAGCTTCCCTCACACCATTTCTAGTTTTCCTTGCTCAAATTTCATGATTGCCTAGTTCAATTTCTAGCTTGTATGGCTGAATTTTCATGTTTGTCTTGCTCAATTTTCATGCTTGCCTCACGCAATTCCATGATAGACAACATCGCTGAATTTAGCGAGCACCACATGAAGTCATTCGTATCTTTGAAGCCCTGATCCATATAAGCACTTATACCTACACGTGCGGACACCCAAATTCAGGATGAAAATACACCTCTTTTCACTGCGCCCTTTCCACTACTGCTTCCGTTGCTTTCACCTCTTTCCACTGCTGCTTGTATTTCTTTCACCCCTTTCCTCACTCCGTTTCCAGTAAGAAAGATAAAATATCATCGTGGGGCCCACTTCCATAACAGCATTGGATTGCATCCTCCCTGTACATCAACATTTTATCTTCTTCTGAAAATGGTTGGTCCAGTGAAGAAAGCACGCACCACAGATATATTTTAAGCTTGCATATGGGCTTTTGGTGTAAGACCCGTATCCTAGTCCGTACTATTCCGTCAACTTCCACGATCCTTTCCGCTGAATTTTAGTTATCCGCGACCTGTAATCGACGTTGTGCACGACCGTAAGACGTATCCTATACATTTGAGTCGGCTTAATCCGAGACTTGTACCATTGCGACCGCACAGTCGCCGCAGTTCCAACGCCGCGACTCATGTACCAATCCGATACCCTAACTAAGAGATGTGAGCCGGCGTTTACTGCGAGAAAACACCGCGCATTGCAAATCCCAAGAGAATCTCTACAACATGTCCCATCAATCCCATCAATCACCTCTCATGTCAAGTACAAAGCACTCATGCTTTTTTTCTCCACAAGACAAGCAACCACCAAGTCAACTCTCATGTCAAGTACACCATCACCTCACCTATCACTCACATCCATCACCCATCTTTCATATCTCCTTACAACCCTCTCTCTCTCCCTCATTTCCCAAGCAACAAATCACAAGCAAAAGAGAACCCACGTCCAAGCTCTTCCCATGAGAAAAAAATGTGATTTTGGTGGCCCACTTTCCCATCCCAAAACCTCTCATCTTAGCCATCCACTTCTCATCTCCACCATCAAAGTAAAGCTCTAGGAGAGTAGCTTTCCAACGGACCAAGAAGATCAAGTGGTAGGTGTTTCCATAGACTACTTTTTCATATTTTTAAGATGGGCCAAGTGAGGCCAACCGATCAATGATTTAGATCTCACATGGGACCCTAAGATGTGTCCAATGACCCATCTTGATCATCAAAATCATTTCATGATGGAGCCATTCTCCATGGACCCCATCATGATGTTTACTTTCTTGCATTAAAGAGGTCATATAGACCGTTCATTTTGGATGGAGAGGGATCTCCACCGTTGATCTTTTATTTGGAAGATCCATATGCAATGAGACCCATTGATGTATGATTGGATGAAACGGAGGGCCCATAGTGCCGGGGTCCCTCCATCACACGTGTCCCTCTCTCTCTCTCTCTCCCTCTCTTTTTCCTATTTTGTGAGGTGTTGTGGCCATGTGGCCACTCGGATGGACCCCACATTTATGCATGTTTTATCCACACAATTCATGTGTATGGTGGCCCACCTGGATCGTCTGAAAGTGGGCCCACCATCAGATGTGTTGTGTTCATATATGTAAGACCCGTATCCTAATTCGCACTGTTCCGTTGATTCCCGCGACCCTTCTCGTCAAATTCCGGCAATCCGCGACTTATGGTTGACGTTGCGCACGACCGTAAGTCGTATCCTATTCATTTGAGCCGGCTTAATCCGAGACTTGTATCATTGCGACCGCACCGTTGCCGCGGTTCCAACGCCGCAACTCACGCACTGATCCGATACCCAGACGATGAGATATGGACCCACGTTCAGTTCGAGCAAAAACACCGCGCGTTGCAAATCCCAAGGAATCTCTACAAAGTATCCCATCAATCACATCAATCACCTCTCATGTCAAGTACAAGCACCCATACTTCCTTTCTCCACAAGTCAAGCAACCACCCAAGTCAACTAACACATCACCTCACCCATCACTCACATCCATCAACCATCACCCCTTCACATCACTCCATCTCTCATTAATCACACATCTCTCTCTCTCTCATTTCTCAACACTCCAAACCCAAGCAAGGGAGAGCATCCAACGTCCAAGCCTTCCCATGGAGAGAAGTGCATATGTGAGGCCCACTTCCCATCTCCAAATCCCATCATCCTAGCCATCCATTTCCCATCTCCACCATCAAAGTGAAGCTCTAGGAGACCGGCTATCCAACGGACCAAGAAGATCAAGAGGTGGGTGCTTTGATGGAGTAGTTTTCATGTTTTTAAGGTGGGCCAAGTGAGGCCAACCGAATAATGGTTTGGATCTCACTTGGGACCCTAAGATGTGGCCAATGGCTCATCTTGATCATCAAGATCATTCTATGATGGGGCCATTCTCCATGGACCCCATCATGATGCTTACTTTCCTTGTATTGAGGAGGTCATCTAGACCGTCCGTTTCTAGTGGAGTGGGATCTCCACCGTCGATCTTTTGTTGATGGTCCATATGTAAGGGGACCTTTGATGTATGATTGGATGATTGAAACGGAGGGCCCATAGTGCCGGGGTCCCTCCATCACGCGTGTCTCACTCTATTTCTCTCTTCCTCTCTTCTTTATTTATTTATTTTTTTCTTCTTGTATGCTAATGTAGCTATGTGGCCCACTTGGATTAGCCCCATCATGAAATATGTATTTTATCCAAACCATCCATGGGTGGGGCCCATCTTAAATGTACATCCATTTGGGGTGGCCCACCTAATCAGGGCCCACCTTGAATGCATTTCATGCAACCCAAACAAAAAAAAAAAAAGAAGAAAGAAGAGACGTCCAGGCGCTGGACGTCACTGGAGTAAATCAAAAAAAAAAAAAAAAACATAAAGGCCAATGGGGTGGGCCACTTGTACGGGGCCCACCTTGATGTATGTATACAATCCGTGCCGTTCATCCTCTTCCCCAACTTATTTTAGGCATTGAACTGAAAGATGAGGAAGATCCGGATATCTAGTGGGCCATGGTGTTGAAAATACCATCAATACCATTGACATCCTTCAAGATTCCTGTTTACACGATGAAAGAGGCTCGATATTGGACTCGTTGGATTCGTTGTGGGTTGTAGAATCCAATGGAAGGAGTGGATTCTTCAGAAGTGGGTCCCACGCAATAAAAACCCTGAAGAACCAGGTTTTCAAAAAAAAAATAATTTTTTGAGGCAGCAGAGCTTGCTGCCTCTGCCCATGTCAGACGCCCCCAGCGGGCGGGCGGTCAGCGGACGCCAAAAAAGGGGGGGTCCCACGGCTGTTGGTGTGGGCCCCACCTTAATGTTTACTTACCATCCGATCTATCCATAAGGTGGCCCACCCTCTGAGGTGGGCCCTCTCCAAAAATGAGGCACATCCAAAGCTCAGGCGGCCCACACCACAAGAAACAGTGGTGATCAAATTCCACCATTGAAACCTTTTTGGGGTCCACACAAGTTTTGGATCAAGCTGAAATCTGTTTTTCCTATTCATTCAGGTCTGCATGACCTTATCAATGCGTTGGATGGAAAATAAATATTATGGTGGGCCCCGCATGGGAACCACGGCAATGCATGTGTCTGAAATCCACCGTCCGTACGGACGGTGGAGCCCACTGTATATGCTTGTGAGCGTGCGTGGGTGTGTACGTGTGTGTGTGTGTGCGCGCACGTGTGAGTGCACATGTGCATGTGCATGTGGGTATGTGTGTGTATAAATACATAAATATATAATATTATATATATTACCTATAATATTATATATATATATACATACATATATATATATACTGTATATAGATTATATAGCATATTAAAATGATGGTGGGCTATCATGTGACCCCCGCCATGATGCATGTGTTGCATCTAAACCGCCCATTTATTTGTTGTTATAAAATTATTTCATGGCTTGTGCCAAAATGAACCAGATCTATGGTTCAAATGGGCCACCATGGCATGTGTATAGGGCCATGTTGATCCATTTATGGCCATTCATTTAGGGCCACCTTGGTGCACATCTAAGACCATGGGATTAATCCCATTTGGCATGTATAATGTCCATGGGATTAAGCCCATTCGGCATATCTAAAGCCCATAAATTTTCGGCCTGTTTGATATATACAATGCCCATGAGATCCGGCCCACTTATTCTATATAAGGCCCACGGGATTCAAGCCCATTTGATACATATTAAAGTCCATGAGATTAAGCCATTTGATGTGCATGGGGCACAAATGGAGTGGCCTAGTTGATATATTTAAAGCTCATGTATATGGGCCCATCTGACATATTTAAGGCTCAAAGCCACTTTGATGTATTTCAAGGCCCATGGATCATGGACCATTGCAATGTACATAGGGCTCGTTGGTGAGGCCCATCAATGTAACCCATTTGGTGAATGTGAGGCCCATGTAATACGACCCATTTGCTATATCTAAGGCCCAGGGATCGAGGCCTAACGGACGTCCTTAGGGTCCATTGCAATATACGTTTATCATGGTTCTTGAAATGATATTTATGGCAAGCCATGCCTAGAAAACAATGTTGGTTTGACGTCCACATTGTATGTATAATGTTGGTTAATGTCCGCATTGTAACTCTCTTTAGGGCCCATTGATAGGTCCATACCTGTTGCTATTCATTACCTTATAACATGCTTAGTATAATCTCATGACTCATGCCCATATGCATCATATGTATGCTTGATATGAGTAATGACTGATCATAACATACGCCATTGGGCAGACCATTTACGGGACTCATTATGTGACTGAGTGCCCCACATGATCGCGCAGTACGCGCTGGATTGCTGCATGTTTTGACAGAGTGATTCATGCATCTCACATACGTGTGACTTGATCACTGCACGCCCTAGCGACATCAGGGCCGTGGCTCCACAGGTACATCGTGGATGACCGTATTGGATACCGAAAATACTTATTCTAGCACTGTGGGCACTTAGGATGTCCTTGGGTGAAAGTTCCAGAACCTTTTTGGTACTAGGAGATGCTCCAACGTTTAGACCGAGTGGATACACGAGCGCCCGAGTGCCGAATACCAGTAGGCCGCATCTCCCACTGTGTCGTGGTCGGTTGGAAGGGGGTGTGGCCTTATCCGCCTGAGTGAGAGGGCTATAAGCTAGGCTGAGTTTGACTAGCTCACAAATGAGTCCGCTATCGACGAGCCGGGTAGGTATTGGCATACTACTGGTCAGGCGGGTAGTGAGGTCTTATCCGCTTGCTTGACTGTGCAGCTAGGGAGGTGACAGTCTCTGCGAAGTGTATTAGACCCCAGTGATATCCAGAGAGGAACTGTACTGATATACGTATTTGAGGAGTACCGACTTGCTTGGATTGCATTTCGCATATGACATTTGGCTATGTAGGCCTTGCATTGCATCGGTGTGGCCGATGGCATTCATATCTCGCATCATGCCTTGCATTACATAGTCTTGGTATATTCATGGACTTACCACATACTTCCGCATTGTTCTGATACTGTACACTTGGCGTTTGCCTTAGGCACACACTTACACCACCCTCTAAGCTTTTGTAAGCTTATGCACGATAGTTGCGTGCAGGTAGCGTTGGACGACAGCAGCGCTGAGACAGGAGTGCACATCAGGACCTTTTGGAGCTTTTTGATCACTTTGTATTTCCCTTCTGCTTTGTACTTGAAATTTTATTATAGTGGATATGTGGTGATATCATTTTGTGACCTGGTTATGCTTGTGGTTATGCTCCATTACCAAAAAAAAAAAAATTCATTCTGAAAATCCTCCTTGCAGAACCCCAGGATTGAAATCTGGCATTTGATTGTCGGGAGGCGAGAATGGGGCACTACGGAGGCTGTCGGCACCGGATTCGGCAATCGGGATTCATGTGAATCCGATTTTCGCATTTGGGGCATGACATAAGTTGGTATCAGATCATAACTTGGGAATACCTGAGTAATACATCACATATCTACTATAAATAGGTTCCGAGTCTTAATGGTTTAACGATTTTTTGACATAGACCCTTAATGTATGTGCCTTCGAGAATTCTCAAGACTGATAGGCCATTGTTCCTTCCTGTAGGAGACATTATGGCTAGAAGAACGACCGGAGCGAATCCCGCTCCACCACCTGCGACTCCCGCACCACCACCCGCAGCTCCTGCTTTACCACCTGCTACTCCTACTCCACCACCAGATAGTCCTGCCTTTGAGTCTGAGGATGTCACTCATTTTCCTGAGGCCAGTGCGGATCCGACTGTACCTGTGAGTGCTACTCAGCTGCAGCAGATGTTGCAGGCGATGATCGCCATTCTTCAGGGGCAGAGCAGGCGTCCCACAGTATCACCAGCCGAGGCTGAGCAGGAGCGTGCGAGCGCTCTTCTCAAGGATTTTCAACGGCACGATCCCCCACGTTTTTGGGGTGAGCCAGACCCTACTGCTGCAGAGTTATGGTGCTCCGAGGTGGAGAAGATATTCGACACCATGAGATGTACTACCCAGCAGCGAGTCCCATTAGTTGTATTCCTTCTGCAGGGCGAGGCTCAGTATTGGTGGACATCTGTAGCCCGATCGGTAGCTGCCGATTTTGAGTGGACCTGGGAGGACTTTATAGACCGGTTTGACCGGAAGTTCTTCCCCGAGCATGTGCGACAGCAGCGCGCCCTAGAGTTTGAGACGTTGGTCCAGGGAGACATTCTGTGTCCCAGTATGAGGCTCGGTTCGTCGCACTATCCAGATTCGCGACGTATCTTGTTGATGATGAGGGGCGGAAGGCCCGCCGTTTTGAGAACGGCTTGCGTCCTGCCCTCCGGAGCCGTGTGATCGAACACATACTTCCGACATTTGAGGAGATAGTAGAGAGAGCCTTGATATATGAGACAGATTGTACCAGTGTACAGAGAGCCCGCGATCAGAAGGGAGATCAGAAGAGGAAGGCACCCTCTAGTAGCTCCCATCAGCAGCATCGTTCACAGCAGAGGCGCACGACCCGCCCAACATTCCGAGCACCAGCAGTACCCCCAGCACCATCTTTCGGATCATTTACAGGTACTTGCTTTGGGTGCGGTTGTACAGGGCATCGTAGGCACGAGTGTCCCCATCCGCAGCAGCAGCAACAGCCAAGGACACCACATCCACCTCCACGACAGCCACCACAGCAGCAGCGACCACAGCACCAGCCTCTTGTACATCCCCCACAGCAGCAGAGGCAGCAGGTTAGGCCCCCACAGCGACCACAGCAGCAACAGAGACCTCAGAGGGGACCTGCACCTCCCCAGCAGGCTCAGGGCAGATTCTATACCGCCCAGCAGGACCCTCAGTCATCAGGAGGGGTCGTCGTGGGTACTCTTCCTGTCTCTGCATGCATTGCACGTGTACTATTTGATTCTGGTGCATCGCATTCATTTATCACCGATGATTTCTGCCGATCGACCGGTTTGCCGTTGGAGTCTGCCCGTGAGGATTTGGTAGTATCGACGCCATTAGGGAAGACCGCAGTGTTGGGCCGATTTTACGCGTCTTGCCCTATTTTGATTGGGGACATCTTCTTGCCTGCCGACCTATTTGTATTGCCGATGTCCGGTTTTGATGTTATCCTGGGTATGGACTGGCTTGCCGAGTACTACGCCATATTAGACTGCTCTGCGAGGACAGTCACGTTCTGCATACCCGGCGTGCCAGAGTTTCAGTTTGTTGCCGAGCCCAGAGGAGGGCAGCTTTCTTGCCTGTTATCGTGTGCCGTTGAGGAGCCAGCTGCTTTGAGTATCGACCAGCTGCCGGTTGTTTGTGATTTTCCTGATGTGTTTTAGGAGATTTCGGGATTACCACCTCGTCGGCATACCGAGTTTCAGATTGATCTTGTGCCTGGTACTGTGCCTATTTCAAAGGCCCCGTATCGTATGACACCATTGGAGTTACGGGAACTGCAGAAGCAGTTGGACGAGTTGTGCGAGCTAGGCTTTATTCGTCCGAGCAGTTCGCCGTGGGGAGCGCCGGTACTCTTCGTAAAGAAGAAGGATGGCTCGTTGAGGCTTTGCGTAGACTACCGCGAGCTCAACAAGGTCACGATCAAGAACAAGTACCCGCTTCCGAGGATCGATGACTTGTTTGATCAGCTGCAGGAGGCGCAGTTCTTTTCAAAGATAGACTTGCGGTCCGGTTATCATCAGGTTCGGGTTCGAGATGAGGATATCCCGAAGACAGCCTTTAGGACGCGATACGGTCATTTCGAGTTCCAGGTCATGTCCTTCGGACTGACCAATGCGCCCGCAGTATTCATGCAGTTGATGAACGAGGTCTTCCGTCCGTATCTTGATCAGTTTTTCATGGTGTTTATTGACGACATCCTGATATATTCGAGGACTCGTGAGGAGCATGAGCGATATCTTGAGATTACATTGCAGACCCTCCGTGCACACCAGCTTTACTCGAAGCTGGAGAAGTGCGAGTTCTGGCAGGAGGAGGTGAAGTTCCTCGGCCATGTAGTGACGAGGTAGGGTGTCGCTGTAGACCCCTCGAAGATAGATGCCGTGCGTTAGTGGGATCAGCCCACGAATGCATCCGAGATCCGCAGTTTTCTTAGTTTGGCGGGCTACTACCGACGTTTTATTGAGGGATTCTCTCGCATTGCAGCCCCGTTGACCAGATTAACCCGGAAGGGTGCCGAGTTCATTTGGAGCGACGCTTGTGAGCAGGCGTTTATGGAGTTGAAGGACCGCCTCACGTCCACTCCTGTCCTCACTCTTCCCTCTGGGAGTGATGGATTTGTTGTATTTACTGATGCCTCACGAGTTGGCTTGGGTGCTGTCCTGATGCAGCACGGGAAGCCGGTGGCTTATGCGTCCCGACAGCTCAAGGTCCATGATCTGAACTACCCTACGCACGATCTAGAGCTGGCAGCGGTTGTCTTTGCACTGAAAGTGTGGAGACACTATCTTTATGGGGTGGGATTCGAGCTCTTTTCCGATCACAAGAGGTTGAAGTATTTGTTCTCTCAGTCCGAGCTGAACATGAGGCAGAGGCGTTGGATGGAACTCCTGAAGGACTACGATTTTGATCTTCAGTACCACCTGGGCAAGGCGAACGTGGTGGCGGATGCCCTCAGCCGTCAGCCACGAGGCCTGGTGGCGCATATGATGATTCAGGAGTGGAGGATGCTCGAGGATATAGCAGAGTACGACTTTGAGTTTGGTCTGCAGTCATCAATCGTTCAGCTATCGAGCTTATCAATTCAACCCTCTATTGTCGCAAGGGTGATCGAGGCTCAGCAGACGGACGAGTCGTTACAAGATTACCGAGCGGATGTAGCATCTGAGAGTCAGACGGATTGGCAGATTGGTTCTGACTGTGGACTTCGCTTCAGAGGCCGATTATGTGTCCTGGATATTCCTGAGTTACGCCGAGATCTTATGACCGAGGCACATCGATCGCGTTTCTCTATCTACCCTGGCTCGACGAAGATGTATCGCGATATGAGACGCCAGTATTTTTGGTCAGGGATGAAACGCCAGATAGCCAGTTTTGTAGCCGAATGTGACACCTGCCAGCGTGTCAAGGCCGATCATCAGAGACCCCCTGGTCTATTGCAGCCGCTGAGCGTCCCGATGTGGAAGTGGGAGCATATATCTACCGATTTTGTCTTGGATTTACCGAGGACTCAGCGCGGTCATGACGCCATTTGGGTTGTTGTGGACCGTCTGACGAAGTCGTCACATTTTCTTACGATTCGTGAGACTTGGCATACAGATCGGCTCGCCAGGATGTTTATCGATGAGATCGTGAGATTGCATAGTATTCCCGTCTCGATTGTTTCAAACCGAGATCTGAGGTTCACATCTCAGTTTTGGAGGAGCTTCCAGAAAGCGATGGGCACTGATTTGCAGCTCAGCACCGTATATCATCCGCAGACCGACGGTCAGACCGAGAGGGTCAACCAGATCCTTGAGGATATGCTTCGGGCTTGCGCGATTGATTTCGCAGGTAGTTGGGACGAGCACCTGCGATTGGCTGAGTTCGCATACAACAACAGCTATCAGGCGACCATTGGCATGGCTCCTTTTGAGGCATTATATGGCAGACCGTGTAGATCTTCGAGTTGTTGGACCGAGGTTGGAGAGCGACGTCTCCTAGGTCCCGAGCTTGTGCTGCAGACGTCAGAGGCTATCGACATCATCAGACAGAGGATGCGCACAGCTCAGAGCTGGCAGAAGAGTTTTGCTGATCGTCGGCGTCGTCCCTTGGAGTTTGTCGTCGGGGACTACGTGTATCTCAAGGTCTCACCCATGAAGGGTGTAGTTCGTTTTGGGACGAAGGGCAAGCTTGCCCCGAGATTCATAGGACCTTTCGAGATCACTGGGCGCATTGGCGCTGTGGCTTACCGGCTTACCTTGCCATCGCAGTTGTCTGGCGTCCACAACGTCTTCCATGTCTCTATGTTGAGGAAGTGTGGGTCAGGCGTCGTTCCTGTTATCGATTGGCAGCCGTTGGAAGTTCGTGAGGACGCTTCTTATATTGAGTAGCCAGTTCGTATCCTCGATCGAAAGGAGCAGGTCCTCAGAACCAAGGTCATTCCCTTGGTGAAAGTACAGTGGGGTCACCATAGTGTGGATGAGGCGTCTTGGGAGCGCGAGGCAGAGATCCGCGAGCGTTATCCCCATCTTTTCGATGATTGATTGTATGATGTATTATGGTGCTTGATTATATATGATGTTATGTTCCCTATTTTCTTTTTGAGTTATGGTTAGTTGCGATGATAATGTAAGTTCGAGGATGAAATTTTTATTAGGTGGGGAGAGCTATAAGACCCGTATCCTAATTCGCACTGTTCCGTTGATTCCCGCGACCCTTCTCGTCAAATTCCGGCAATCCGCGACTTATGGTTGACGTTGCGCACGACCGTAAGTCGTATCCTATTCATTTGAGCCGGCTTAATCCGAGACTTGTATCATTGCGACCGCACCGTTGCCGCGGTTCCAACGCCGCAACTCACGCACCGATCCGATACCCAGACGATGAGATACGGACCCACGTTCAGTTCGAGCAAAAACACAGCGCTTTGCAAATTCCAAGGAATCTCTACAAAGTGTCCCATCAATCACATCAACCAATCCCATCAATCACCTCTCATGTCAAGTACAAGCACCCATACTTCCTTTCTCCACAAGTCAAGCAACCACCCAAGTCAACTAACACATCACCTCACCCATCACTCACATCCATCAACCATCACCCCTTCACATCACTCCATCTCTCATTAATCACACCTCTCTCTCTCTCATTTCTCAACACTCTAAACCCAAGCAAGGGAGAGCATCCAACGTCCAAGCCTTCCCATGGAGAGAAGTGCATATGTGAGGCCCACTTCCCATCTCCAAATCCCATCATCCTAGCCATCCATTTCCCATCTCCACCATCAAAGTGAAGCTCTAGGAGACCGGCTATCCAACGGACCAAGAAGATCAAGAGGTGGGTGCTTTGATGGAGTAGTTTTCATGTTTTTAAGGTGGGCCAAGTGAGGCCAACCGATCAATGGTTTGGATCTCACTTGGGACCCTAAGATGTGGCCAATGGCTCATCTTGATCATCAAGATCATTCTATGATGGGGCCATTCTCCATGGACCCCATCATGATGCTTACTTTCCTTGTATTGAGGAGGTCATCTAGACCGTCCGTTTCTAGTGGAGTGGGATCTCCACCGTCGATCTTTTGTTGATGGTCCATATGCAAAGGGACCTTTGATGTATGATTGGATAATTGAAACGGAGGGCCCATAGTGCCGGGGTCCCTCCATCACGCGTGTCTCATTCTATTTCTCTCTTCCTCTCTTCTTTATTTATTTATTTATTTTTTTCTTCTTGTATGCTAATGTAGCTATGTGGCCCACTTGGATTAGCCCCATCATGAAATATGTATTTTATCCAAACCATCCATGGGTGGGGCCCATCTTAAATGTACATCCATTTGGGGTGGCCCACCTAATCAGGGCCCACCTTGAATGTATTTCGTGCAACCCAAACAAAAAAAAAAAAGAAGAAAGAAGAGACGTCCAGGCGCTGGACGTCACTGGAGTAAATAAAAAAAAAAAAAAAAAACATAAAGGCCAATGGGGTGGGCCACTTGTACGGGGCCCACCTTGATGTATGTATACAATCCGTGCCGTTCATCCTCTTCCCCAACTTATTTTAGGCGTTGAACCGAAAGATGAGGAAGATCCGGATATCTAGTGGGCCATGGTGTTGAAAATACCATCAATACCATTGAAATCCTTCCAGATTCCTGTTTACACGATGAAAGAGGCTCAATATTAGACTCGTTGGATTCGTTGTGGGTTGTAGAATCCAATGGAAGGAGTGGATTCTTCAGAAGTGGGTCCCACGCAATAAAAACCCTGAAGAACCAGGTTTTCAAAAAAAAAAAATTTTTTTGAGGCAGCAGAGCTTGCTGCCTCTGCCCATGTCAGACGCCCCCAGCGGGCGGGCGGTCAGCGGACGCCAAAAAAGGGGGGGGTCCCACGGCTGTTGGTGTGGGCCCCACCTTAATGTTTACTTACCATCCGATCTGTCCATAAGGTGGCCCACCCTCTGAGGTGGGCCCTCTCCAAAAATGAGGCACATCCAAAGCTCAGGCGGCCCACACCACAAGAAACAGTGGTGATCAAATTCCACCATTGAAACCTTTTTGGGGTCCACACAAGTTTTGGATCAAGCTGAAATCTGTTTTTCCTATTCATTCAGGTCTGCATGACCTTATCAATGCGTTGGATGGAAAATAAATATTATGGTGGGCCCCGCATGGGACCCACGGCAATGCATGTCTCTGAAATCCACCGTCCGTACGGACGGTGGAGCCCACTGTATATGCTTGTGAGCGTGCGTGGGTGTGTACGTGTGTGTGTGTGTGCGCGCACGTGTGAGTGCACATGTGCGTGTGCATGTGGGTATGTGTGTGTATAAATACATAAATATATAATATTATATATATTACCTATAATATTATATATATATATATATATACATACATATATATATATACTGTATATAGATTATATAGCATATTAAAATGATGGTGGGCCTTCATGTGACCCCCGCCATGATGCATGTGTTGCATCTAAACCACCCATTTATTTGTTGTTATAAAATTATTTCATGGCTTGTGCCAAAATGAACCAGATCTATGGTTCAAATGGGCCACCATGGCATGTGTATAGGGCCATGTTGATCCATTTATGGCCATTCATTTAGGACCACCTTGGTGCACATCTAAGACCATGGGATTAATCCCATTTAGCATGTATAATGTCCATGGGATTAAGCCCATTCGGCATATCTAAAGCCCATAAGTTTTCGGCCTGTTTGATATATACAATGCCCATGAGATCCGGCCCACTTATTCTATATAAGGCCCACGGGATTCAAGCCCATTTGATACATATTAAAGTCCATGAGATTAAGCCATTTGATGTGCATGGGGCACAAATGGAGTGGCCTAGTTGATATATTTAAAGCTCATGTATATGGGCCCATCTGACATATTTAAGGCTCAAAGCCACTTTGATGTATTTCAAGGCCCATGGATCATGGACCATTGCAATGTACATAGGGCTCGTTGGTGAGGCCCATCAATGTAACCCATTTGGTGAATGTGAGGCCCATGTAATACGACCCATTTGCTATATCTAAGGCCCAGGGATCGAGGCCTAACGGACGTCCTTAGGGTCCATTGCAATATACGTTTATCATGGTTCTTGAAATGATATTTATGGCAAGCCATGCCTAGAAAACAATGTTGGTTTGACGTCCACATTGTATGTATAATGTTGGTTAAATGTCCGCATTGTAACTCTCTTTAGGGCCCATTGATAGGTCCATACCTGTTGCTATTCATTACCTTATAACATGCTTAGTATAATCTCATGACTCATGCCCATATGCATCATATGTATGCTTGATATGAGTAATGACTGATCATAACATACGCCATTGGGCAGACCATTTACGGGACTCATTATGTGACTGAGTGCCCCACATGATCGCGCAGTACGCGCTGGATTGCTGCATGTTTTGACAGAGTGATTCATGCATCTCGCATACGTGCGACTTGATCACTGCACGCCCTAGCGACATCAGGGTCGTGGCTCCACAGGTACATCGTGGATGACCGTATTGGATACCGAAAATACTTATTCTAGCACTGTGGGCACTTAGGATGTCCTTGGGTGAAAGTTCCAGAACCTTTTTGGTACTAGGAGATGCTCCAACGTCTAGACCGAGTGGATACACGAGCGCCCGAGTGCCGAATACCAGTAGGCCGCATCTCCCACTGTGTCGTGGTCGGTTGGAAGGGGGTGTGGCCTTATCCGCCTGAGTGAGAGGGCTATAAGTTAGGCTGAGTTTGACTAGCTCGCAAATGAGTCCGCTATCGACGAGCCGGGTAGGTATTGGCATACTACTGGTCAGGCGGGTAGTGAGGTCTTATCCGCTTGCTTGACTGTGCAGCTAGGGAGGTGACAGTCTCTGCGAAGTGTATTAGACCCCGGTGATATCCAGAGAGGAACTGTACTGATATACGTATTTGAGGAGTACCGACTTGCTTGGATTGCATTTCGCATATGACATTTGGCTATGTAGGCCTTGCATTGCATCGGTGTGGCCGATGACATTCATATCTCGCATCATGCCTTGCATTACATAGTCTTGGTATATTCATGGACTTACCACATACTTCCACATTGTTCTGATACTGTACACTTGGCGTTTTCCTTACGCACACACTTACACCACCCTCTAAGCTTTTGTAAGCTTATGCACGATAGTTGCGTGCAGGTAGCGTTGGACGACAGCAGCGCTGAGACAGGAGTGCACATCAGGACCTTTTGGAGCTTTTTGATCACTTTGTATTTCCCTTCTGCTTTGTACTTGAAATTTTGTTATAGTGGATATGTGGTGATGTCCTTTTGTGACCTGGTTATGCTTGTGGTTATGCTCCATTACAAAAAAAAAAAAATTCATTCTGAAAATCCTCCTTGCAGAACCCCAGGATCGGAATCTGGCATTTGATTGTCGGGAGCCGAGAATGGGGCACTACGGAGGCTGTCGACACCGGATTCGGCAATCGGGATTCATGTGAATCCGATTTTCAAATTTGGGGCGTGACAATATAGAAGAGAATATATATATATATATATATATATATATATATAATTAAATAAACCGTCCGGCATCCTGGACGTTGGACGTCAGCTGGATAAAAACAAAAATATCAGCTTTGTTTTTTTTTTTTTTTAAAAATTTGGGGTGGGCTACTTGTAAAGGCCCCACAGTGATGTATGTATTCAATCAAAGTTGTCCATCCTCTTCCCCGACTCATTTTAGGTGTTGAGCCAAAAAATGAGGATGATCCGAGTATCTAGTGGGCCATGATTTTAAAAACATTACCATTACTATTGAAACCTTTCCAGATTCTTTTTACACGCTAAAAAATGGCCAATATTGGTCTTAATGGATGGGTTATGGGCCGTAGAATCCAACGGCTGGAGTTGATGCACCTAATGTGGGCCCTATCTAGGAAAAACCGCAAAAGACTTCATTTTATATATATAAAAAAAATATAAAGAAGAAGCAGCAGAGGCTGCTGCCTCTGGAAGTGTCAGACGCACTGGCGTCCTGCGCTCACAACGGACGGATGTAGGGGGTCCCATGGCTGACTGTGTGGGCCCCACCTTGATGCTTATTTGCCATCTAAGCCATTCATATGGTGGGTCCCTACCTTAAGTAGGCCCCACCCAAAAATGGGCTTGATCCAGATCTCAGGTGGCCCACACCACACGAAACAACAGTGATTGAACTTTACCTTTGAAAATTTCTTTTGGGCCCACAGAAGTTTTGAATCAAGCTGAAATTTGTATTTTCTCTTCAACCAGGTCTGCGTGACCTTATCAACGGGTTGATGGCATGTAAACATTATGGTGGGCCCCACATGGGACCCACAGTGATGTATGTGTTTCTCTCCCACCGTCCAGGCGGACGGTGGAGCCCACCTTGATGTATGTGTTCTCTTCACACCGTCTAGCGAACGGTGTGGAAGCCCACCATGGTGTATCTGCTTTATTCACACCATCCAGGTGTGGATGGTGGGACCCACCATGATGTAGGTACTGCATCAAAACCGTCCATCTAATTTGAAAGCTCATTTTATGAGCTAAAGAATGAGCCAAATCCTTAGCTCATGTGGACCCCCACCATGATGCATGAGTTGTATCCTAACCGTCCATCCATTTTGAGAGCTAAAAATGAGTCAGATCTATGGTTCAAGTGGGCCCACCTTGGCATGTGTATAGGGCTCTTATTGATTCAACTGTGATCATTCATTGAGGCCTATCTAGGTATATATCTAATGCCCATAGGATTAATCCCATTTGGCATGTATAAGGCCTATGGGATTAAGCCCATTTGGCATGTATAAGGCCTATGGGACTAAGCCCATTTGGCATGTATAAGGCCATGGGATCGGGCCCATTTGACATATATAAGGCCTATGGGATTAGGCCCATTCGATAAGGCCATAAGATTAAGCTTATTTGATACATATAAGGCCCAAGTTTTGAGGCCCACTTTGATGTATTTCAAGGCCCATGGGTCATGGACCATTGTAATGTACATAAGGCTCATTGGTGAGGCCCATTAATGCAGCCCATTTGATGAATGTAAGGCCCATGTGATACGACCCATTTGATGTATCTAAGGCCCATGGGTCGAGGCCCAATGGGATGTCCTTAGGGTCCATTGCAATATGTGTTTCCCCATGGTTCATGTAATGATATTTATGGTGGGCTGTGCCTTAGGAGTAATGATGGTTTGACGTCCACATCGTATGTACAATGTTGGTTAAATGTCCGCATTGTAACTCTCCTTAGGGCCCATTGATGGGCCCATACTCGTTAATATTCAGCGCTTTATAACATGCTTAGTATAATCTCATGACTCATGCTCATACGCATCATATGTATGCTTGATATAAGTAGTGACTGATCATAGCATACGCCATTGGGCAGACCATTTACGAGACTCGTTATGAGACTGAGTGCCCACATAATCGCGCAGTACGCGCTGGATTGCTGCATGATTTGACAGTGTGATTCATGCATCTCGCATATGTGTGACTTGATCACTGCACGCCCTAGCGACATCAGGGCCGTGATTCCATAGGTACATCGTGGATGGCTGTATCGGATACCATAAATACTTGGTTCTAGCACTGTGGGTACTTAGGATGTCCTTAAGTGAAAGTTTCAAAACCTTTTTAGTACCAGGAGATGCTCTAACGTCTAGACCGAGTGGATACATGAGCACCCGAGTGCCGAATACCAGTAGGCCGCATCTCTCACTGTGTCGTGGTCGGTTGGAAGGAGTTGTGGCCTTATCCGCCTGAGTGAGGGGGTTATAAGCTAGGCTGAGTTTGACCAGCTCACAAATAAGTCCGCTATCGACGAGCCGGGTAGGTATTGACAGACTACTGGTCAGGCAGATAGTGAGGTCTATTCCTCTTGCTTGACTGTGCAGCTAGGGAGGTGGCAGTCACTGCGAAGTGTATTAGACCCCGATGATATCCAAAGAGAAACTTTACTGATATGTGTACTTGATGAGTACCGACTTTCTTGGATTGCATTTCGCATATGACATTCGGCTATGTAGGCCTTGCATTGCATCGGTGTGGCCGATGACATTCATATCTCGCATCGCATGGCCTTGGTATGGCCAATAACATTCATGTCTTGCATTACATAGGCTTGGCATGGTTGATTTTATTCATGGACTTACCGCATACTTCCGCATTGCTCTGATACTGTACACTTGGCGTTTGCCTTACCCACACACTTACACCACCCTCTAAGTTTTTGTAAGCTTATGCAAGACAGTTGCGTGTAGGTAGCGTTGGACAGTAGCAACGCTGAGGCATGAGTGCGTATCAGGACCTTTTGGAGCTTTTTGATCACCTTGTATTTCTCTTTCCACATTGTACTTAAAGTTTTTGATATAGTGGATATGTGGTGATGTTGTTTTGTAACTTGGTTATTCTTGTGGTTATGTTCCATTATAAAAAAAATTCATTATGAAAATCCTCTTTGTAGGATCCCAGGATCGGAATCTAGCATTTGATTATCAGGAGCTGAGAATGGGGCACTACGGAGGCTGTCGGCACCGGATTCGACCATCGAGATTCATGTGAATCTGATTTTCGGGTTTGGGGCGTGATATTTGGTGTATAAATAATTCAATGAAAACTGAAGGATATTAAATAATCTGATGAACATGATATATTACAAATAAAACATCATTGTGGGGCGTAACAAGCGTAATCGGATTGCGTACTGAGTTAGTCAATATGCTCCCATCGTACTAAGTAAACTCAGTTGGGCCCACATTGAATGTATATAGTATATCCATGCCGTCCATCCATTTTTCCATCTAATTTAAGGGGTTTAGCCCCAAATTGAAGCATATTAAAAGATCAAGTGGATCATACCATGGGAAACAGTGGGCATGATGATTTCCACTGTTGAAACCATAGTAGGCCCAACAGTGGTGTTTATTTGTTATCAAACCTGTTTATAAGATCATACAAACATGGATTAAAAGAAAACACAATTATAAGCGTGATCCAAAACTTTTATGGCCTCTAAGAAATGATTAACAGTAGAAGTTCAATTCAAAATTTTTATGTGGTGTGGTCTATTTGAACATTTGATACGTTTAGATTTTTGAGCTCAAGCCATGAAATTATCTGTTAAGTTTGCCCCACTGATTTTCTAGTTTGCCCCGCTGAATTTCATGTTTTCTCCGCTTAATTTTATGTTTGCCCCACTGATTTTGTAGTTTGCCTCGCTGATTTTCTTGTTTGCCCCACTCAATTTCATGTTTGCCCATTTGATTTTCTAGTTTGCCTCGCTAATTTTCTAGTTTCTCCTGCTCAATTTCATGTTTGCCTCGCTGATTTTTCAATTTGCCCCGCTGAATTTCTAGTTTGCCCCACTGATTTTTTAGTTTGCCCTGCTCAATTTCATGTTTCCCTGGCTAAAATTCAAGTTTGCCCCACTTAGTTTCATGTTTTCCCTACTGAAATTCATGTTTTTCCTGCTGAATTTCATGTTTCCCCTACTGAATTTCATGTTTCCCTCAATCAATTTTCTAGTTTGTCTCGCTCAATGTTTTCTCAAAGCGATCATTTTTTATATATCGCAATAGATAATTCCATCGTTTATATTTGAAAAGAAGAGTCACAAGAGGTTTTTCAATCCAGAAGAGGTCTCTATCCTCTTTAAGTATTTCCAACTTTCAATTTTCTTGATACCCTTGATTCCCATATAGTTTGTCTGGATCCTTATTTTCTTTTGAACAAAGGGAAGAATTTTCTTTTGTGGATGCCTCTTGTTCCTATTTAGTCTCTATCGTTTTGGAAGTCGTTTATATTTCTACGCCTGTTTTTTCCGCACTTTCTCCCCTTTCTTCCGTTTTTGAGATTTGTTTCAGATTCTTAGTGACAATAGGCAGCGATATTCTGCCTAAATAGTACATACATGTGATAAACAAAAGAATATTAAAGATTCGAGGCATAAACTTTCTCAATTCTGACACAAGATACTTATTAGATCGAATAAGTACATTAGATCAAATATAATTATTTTGTCATATCCAAAATAATATGAATCCAACCTAATTCATGAGGAAAATGTGACCAATTAACAAACCAACAAAACTACTTGTTACAAATAACATCTTGTTGTTACATCGAAACATATAAATGTTCACTAATCTATCCAACGTTGAACTTGGTAAAATGCAATGGTTGAATAATTGAAAAATGAGATTATTTAGGAATACACATTGAATGTTAAGATTACGCATTGAATTTCTGGTAGTTTGCCCCATTGAATATCTAGCTTGCCCTGCTCAATATCCAGTTTGCCCCGCTCAATTTGCAGTTTGCCCCGCTCAAATTCTAGTTTGTCTCGCTTATGTTGATAGTTTGTCTCGCATAATTTTCGATATTTCCCCGTTCAATTTATATTGCTATTTCATATGAAGCCTGTTCAAATTAATGAAATGCTACATTGTTTTCGATTATGTCTGATTTTCTATACTATGTTTATCTTGTGAATTTAATGTTTGATATGTTTTTCAAATAATCTTTGCAGGTGACGAATGATTTCATATTTCTCCTGCTGAAATAAACAACTAGAGCTTATAAGGATTAGACCTTCAATGATACGAATGATTTCATGTGGTGCTCGTTTAATTTCGTGACACTATCTACCATGGCATTAAGCGAGGCATGCATGGAACTTGATCAACGCAAATTAGGAATTGATCGAGGGAAGTATGAAATTTTAACGGGGCAATCTAGAAACTGAGCGAGGCAAGCATTAAAATTAAATGGGGCAAATTGATAATTTGGAGGGGCAAACTAGAAATTGAGCGGGGCAAACTGAAAATTGAGTAGAGCAAACATGAAATTGATTAAGGCAAATTAGAAAATCAGTGGGCCAAACTGAAAATTGAGCGGGGCAAACAAACAAAATTAGCGGAGGAAACATGAAATTGAGCGGGGAAAACTAGAAATTCAGCGGGGTAAATTAGAAATTGAGCAAGGGAAACATGAAATTGAGCAAGGAAAATATGAAATTAAGCGGGGCAAACATTAAATCGAGTGAGCATAGCATGATATTGAGCTGGGCAAACGATAAATCGAGCGAGCATAACATGATATCGAGTTGGGCAAACTATATTTCGAGCGAGCATAGCATGATATTGAGCTTGACAAACATTAAATCGAGTGAGCATAGCATGATATTGAGCGGGGCAAACATTAAATCGAGCGAGCATAACATAATATTGAGTCAGGCAAACGATATTTGGAGCGAGCATAGCATGATATTGAGCTGGGCAAACATTAAATCGAGTGAGCATAGCATGATATTGAGCGGGCCAGACATTAAATCGAGTGAGCCTTGCATCATATTGAGCTGGGCAAACATTAAATCGAGCGAGCATAACATGATATTGAGTAGGGTAAACATTAAATCGAGCGAGCGTAATATGATATTGAGTGGGGCAAACATTAAATTGAGCGGGTATAACATGATATTGAGTTGGGCAAACATTAAATTGAGCGATCATAACATGAAATTATCGAGGCAAACATTAAATTAACCTTATCTACCATGAAATTAAGTTGGGCAAACATTAAATTGAGCGATCCTAGTATGAAATTTATAAGGAATCCATTAAATTGACTTTATCTACCATAAAATTAAGTTGGGCAAACATTAAATTGAACAATCCTAATATGAAATTGAGTAGGGTAAACATGAAATTCAGCGAGTTTAGCATGAGATCGAGTAAGCCCTAATGTAGAATTGAGTGAACTTCAAATGGAATTGAGTGAGTTTCACATAGATTTGACCGATCAACGCATAAAATTAACTAAGCCTAACGCATGAAATTGACAAAGCCTAACACACGGAATTGACCGAACTTTGCATGCAATACAATTGTACGAGCCTAGCATTTTTTTAAAAGATCCGTACCTCTGACTATCATAATACTAGTCAAATGCAGGTTGAAGAGAGGTGCTTTAGAGTGAGAGAATATTTTGAACCTTTTCAAGGATTACAGATGCAGCCAATTCATGGGATTTCACGTAACCCTAGGTAAGATGAAAAATGGCAAATGTAGAATAATGATATTTAGATGATTCCCGGAGATTCTGGTCAGAAAAATGAGAAGAAAAATCTCTATATGTCTGTAAGAAAAATCTTTATATGTTTGTTTATCGTTACAAGGGAGTGAAAGACAATTATTTTGATAAGGATGGTTTTTTCGTTTAGCTAGGTGAAAACAACAGTGAAAAAGAGGAAATGGATTGGCTACTCCCCCAGTTTGTGGGCCCTACCATGATGTATGTGTTTCATCCATTCCAATCATCCATTTTTATAGTTCATTTGTTCCAAAAAATGAGAGGGATATAAATCTCAGGTGGACCACACCACACGAAAATAATATTGATTGGATATCGACAATTAAAATTCTCCTAAGGCCCAATGAACTGTTTATTTGACATCTAATCTGTTAATTAGGTCATACAGGCCCAGTTGAAGGGAAAAACCAAAAATAGCTTCATCCAAAACTTTTATGGCCCCTAAACGTTTCTAATGGTTGATGTTGATTCAACGTTGTTTCCTTTAACGTGATACACTTGAGATTTGGATATACCTCATTTTTTGTCTCATAACATAAAATGATTTGAAAAAATATATGGACGGCATGGATGAAATACATACATCATGGTGGGCCCACGGATTACCGACCATCCGCCATTTGCGAGTGGCATGGGGAGTAGCCAATCCGTTTCCGTGAAACGAGGGTTATTTTCGTCCACAATTTCGGTGTCGGTACGAGTAGGTCAAAGTCCGTATGTCAAGTTTGTTTTACATTGTAAAAACCAATGGGTAAAAGGTGAGGTCCACAGTAAAATTCTCACGTAACAACAAACAAGCAACAGGCGCTTCCGAACAAGGAAATCATACGATAAATACATGCGTCTTTGCACAATATGACGCGGGTCTTAAATTCTGACATGTGGTGTCGGTTTTTTGTAATCCAGATCGTTGATATATTTTTCCTTCCACAAGGACAAAAATTTTCTAGATTTTAAGTTACCAAAGACCAATCTTTTGATGACCTTCAATTCATTGTTTTTTAACGGTCGATATGTTTTCACGGTAAAACATAGGAAGGTTTAAATCTTCCTATGGATATAATTTTCTCGATGGTCCACCTATAGTAGAGTATAACATACTAATGGTCTAGATTATGAAAAGGGGACCCTATGTATAAGATTTGAAAACCCACGTACTCCGCCCAAAAGGAGGCAACTAGCGTATTTATCATGTGATTTCGGAACATTATATGTCTGTCTTGTTACACTTACAAAAATGGTGGTGACTCTTCCCACGTACACATTGCATCATTTAAAGGAAATCAAAGGAGTCCAAATCGCTCAACTGTAAACAAAAGCTTCAAGGAAAATTTAATTGTTGACCATCTTTTCTTCGAATTTGGACCAATCCCTAGTGTACCTTTTACAATTCATTATATATTCATTGATTGAATGGTCAAGATTTCTTCATCAGTGTGATGTTATATATATATATGCTACATCTACAATGTTTCTTACAATTTGGATGGTCTGGATAGCTGTATATCAGTACCACATGTGAGTATAATGAGTCCCAACTTTGATTAAATGGTGTAAAACTAACATACGTTTGCAGTTATGTAATTCCTTGCAAATGGCAGATGAGACGGAGCAAAATTCCCAATCGGTTCTCTCGCAGGACTCCGTCAAACAAAATGAAAAGCCTGTGGAGTCCACAACGATCCAGTCCTTTCATCATTTGGGTACACTCATTTTAGGATGTAAGCCCAGAAATAAGGCCGATCCAAAATTCAAGTGGGCCACACCATAGGAAAAAGGTGAGATAGGGACGGCTAGTATTGAAAACTTCTTGGGTACACTGAATTTTAAGTCTGATATTTAGTTCACCCCTTCATCCTTGTGAAACTCACCGTACGAACAGATTGGATGGAACATAAAAATCACAATGGGCCAGAAAAGCTTTCAATGGTTGACGAACGTTACTTATAGTGTGGCCCACTTGAGCTTTCCATCGGCTATATTTTTCGTCACACGCCCATCACATGATCTGGCACAAATGATGAACGGACATGATGTCACACACATCACGGTGGGCCCACAGATCTTTAGACGTCCACAACCGCCACACTTGCACCTCTTCAACGTGTCTTTTCGCATGGTATCATAAATAGGAACCATAATAATAGCAGGCTTAGATTGGAATGTTCGGAATTTTAGAAGTATCTGGAACGGAATTCATTGATCACTGGTGGGACCCCCTTCCTAAACGAAACAGAATACACGGCTGTTGGATTCGATCGATCAGGTGCGGAATTAAATACCACTTTCTCTTTCTCGTCATTCATTTGTTTGAAAATGACAAACTTGTCCTTGACGCCTCCCGTCTCGATTGTCCATTTCACCATTGTCCTTGTGGCATATCTGTCATTTTCATGAACGTATATGTAAATCGGCACTTCCAAGCAGCGTTTCTTGCGCGTCAAGGAAAGAAAGAAAGAAAAGCTATAAATACACATCTCTCTTTTATTTTTACAGAAATCGTGCGGCCTGGAGAAAGCGTGTGAGAGAGAAGCTGGTAAGTAGGAATTTTGTTTTATTTACAGAGTACGTCTATACCAATCTCTCACCATCCATGGATGGAGGGCCTGCAATCCCAGTAGTGTTGGGATTCGAGCCGATGTATGGTGATAGATTGGCTAACTAGAACTTGTCGGTGTGCACTGTGTATAATGAAGTGGGGTGTGGCCTGAAAATTGGTGGGGTCCAGTCATTAGGTGGGACGAGTGTCTGAAACAACTGGACAATTGAGACGTCTTTTTATTTATAGCCGTCCATTCATTTTGTGGCCTAATTGGTTAGTGGACCGGCCGGATTTTGTGCAGGCCATATATATACACACACACACACGTGCGAGAAGAGAGCAGATTGCATGTGCCCCGGCCAAAGAGATATACCTGTGCCAGGGCTGTGTGGAGCCCACAGACATGTCCGTGACAAATCCACTCTGTCCATCCGTTTTTTAAAGACCACAGTAGATAGGAATCTAAAAATCGATCATATCCAAAACTTAGGTGGGCCATACCACATGAAACAGTGGGATTGAACGCCTGAGGGAGGCAGAACTTTTTTATTTTTTCTTTCTAAAATATTAGGATGATATTTGTTCCTAGAGTTTATCTGAGTGGTAATAACCATGTGAACGGTTTGGATAGCATATAAACATCATGGGCAGCTCCTGGAAGATTTCAACGGTGGACGTTTCCATTTTCACGGTTTCGTTTGTGGTGGCCTACTGAGTCTTGGATCTACTTGATTTTTATAATCCTATCCTATCGTGGTCTTCAAAAACAGATGTCACGGACATAGATCTCTGTGGACCCCACGCAGCCCCAGGTAGAGGTATATCTCTGTGGCTGGGGGCACATGCAATCCGCTCTCGTACGAATAGGAATGGGATCTTTTAAAAAAAAAAAAAATTATTATTTTTTACACACGCGCACACACCCCACACACTCACGCTGGTGGAATTTCATCACCTATGGTACTCGACCCCGTGACCGGTTTCTACCACCCGGGCAAGAGTAAGAATGGGACCTAAATGGTATAGCAATGTTGAATGCAAACCGTACAGTAATGTGACCACTGTGTTGTGTACGGGACATCCACTCCGAATATAAGGTGCCGAACATGATTTTACACGCAATAGCCAAAATTTAGCTTGATCCAAAAATTAGGTGGGCCACACCACAGAGAATAATGGAGAGGGGACGCCAACCGTAGGTTGTATGAGGGGCCATCCAATCCGTTCGTCAGGTGTGCCTCACCAGAATTGAAAACTCAGGCTGGCCAGACCACGTGATCTGTGCTTTTACGTTTTTCACGTTGTGTGTCGTGTCCCACCTGAGTTTTGTAGGGGGGTTGATTGCGGAGATGTAGGGCTGTCAACGGCTTAGGTTCAGGTCGGGTCTTAAACTGCATATACCTACGGTAACTGGATTCGGATTTCTTGCCGGGTCCGGATCTTTTCATATCCAAGTCTCATTCTTGAAGATTTGAACCTGGATTTGATCTGATCGGGATACCATAGGGTGCCCACCAGGTCTGTATATCTGTAGGTTCGTAGTTGGTTTGGGTCGAATAAGAGCATTTTCATGGAAAGGCCCACTTAATGGATGGCTGTAGATCACGCACATACATGCCACTTTTGAGTACACGTACGTGATATGTAAATTTTCTCCCTTCCCTTATTCCATTGTTAAAATAAGCAAAATAAATTTAATATTATATAATATCATCATTAAAATTAATCAGACCCGACACAACCTGAGTAGACCCGATTTGAACAGGGTCCCAGTCCATGTACCTGAGCAAACCCAAAAGAAATTGGATTGAGACTCGTTAAAATCGGGTTGGGTCCATTAGGCATCCATTGACAGCGTACACTAAAAATTGGGCAGGCACACGTGGGTGGGCCCCACAAGACATGGGCAGTTGAGCTCATCAGGTGGGTCACACCCAAACCAAATAAATGGATGGTTGAAAAAAAAGGACACTATAATCCAAGGGGGCCACACTTACACTAGTGGTAAATGATATGATACACACGTGTATAGTCATATCATGGTAGAGAGTCCTCTCCATGAGACATGTACCAAGTAGGGGATAGTGAATCGGGACCGTCCATCTCATGGGTTCTACTATAGATGGTCAATGTCTTGAAAAGCACACAATTTGAATTATCGTAGCCATCCAATTAGAAGCCTTCAGATGGACGGTGAAAAGCTAAAGGAGTTAAAGTTGACATTCAAGTGGAAATGTGCAGGAATCTCATAGCTCCAAAATCACAACGGTTATTTCAGTTATTTTCTGTTCTCACAAGATGATCAAAATACCCCCTCTTCCAAACACTGACGTTTGAATGGTAAATACTGGAGAGTGAGAGGGGCTTAATTTCTCTTCCAAACACTGACATTTGAATGGTAAATACAGGTGATTGAGAGGGGCAAAACTCAAAGAGATTCAATGGCAAATCTTCATCTTCAGCTGTTGTTATTAATTCTAATATCCTTTTGCCATGAGAGCCTATCTATTAGTTGGTTTTGGACATCTCCTGAATCGAATCAGGACCGTCCCATGATTAATGGCTTCGCGGCCGAATTCTCCATGGAATCTCTAAATGATCCAAAGGGAACAAAATTAGTAGAAAATGCAAGGCGAAAATTGATTTCTCCTAATTCATGCTGGCAAAATGCTTACATGAGTCTCTTCGACGGTTGTTCTGAGATCATTGCCAACAAGGAGAAGCAATCTAGGCTTGCTTGGTACCTCAGTGACTGCTTTCAGAAGGAATCAGGGCGGCCCGCTTTCCCCACTTGCAGTTCGGAGACTCCCATGTTGAAATGTCTAAAGAATTTGGACGAGTTCGCGCATAAAATCTATCTTGAATTCTTCCTTGAAACGAATACCATTTGCCATCAATTACAGTAAGCAAAGTATTTCAAAGATTTCAATTTAGTACACTTGGGCCCATCGTTTGTTAATTGGGACCATTGATCTGATTAGGCCAATGTCTTGAGGACGCCCAAAAAACCTGCCAGATTGTGGGCTTAGATCAATGGTCTGGATCATAGAACATGGGCCCCATCAAATCAATTTCAATGACAGCGAAGTTGTCTAGAAGTTTCGATTGGAATGGAGATTGATTTCCTTTCTGTTCTATTAATCGAGTGAATTGTGATTTGGGTTTTGCAGGACTGATGCATTCAAGTATGAAACAGAAAGATTGGTCAACGATCTGAAACGATCGGCCCAGTTCGCAGAGGATAAGCTAGGAACCATTGAAGAAAAATCTGAGTTGTTGTTACAAAGCTCTGACCAGATCCAGAATTCGCTAACTTCGATTGATCATCGGACCCAGCAAGTAGCCAAGACATCGGAGGACGTTGGAGAGCGAATCCACAACGTGTTAGAGCATTCGAAGGCTATCTTCGAGCATTCGAAGGGAATCCAAGCTTCCCAAGCTGAGCTGCAAGAAGGGCAGCTAGAGATGAAGGCGAAAATGGAGGCGGGCATGGCGCTTCTTATCGAGTCGTACGATAGTCTGGACAATGGGATTGAGAAACTGAGGATAGAGGCTGTGGAAATAGAGAGGGAGATCAATGAAGTAGGAGATGCAATGGCATTGAAGATGCAGAGCTTACAAAGCAAGGCAGACGAAATCGGGAGCGTCGCTGAGATTTCATTGGACAAACATAAAGAGCTTCTTGATGGACAATCTATTGCTCTTGAAGGCCTTGACTTTCTAACAAAATTCCAGTCTCAAGCACTGGAAGAAAGCAGGTCAGAGTTCAAATCAATCCCTTATGGCATGTGCACATGAGATCTAGGCCTTTCATCTGTTGGACCTACCATGTATGTGCAGTGGACCAATAATCAGGTTGGCTTTGATCGTGAAATTGAGTAGCATTTCATGTTTCTATGGACACCTGTGGCTGACCTGATAACAGGACTCCCCTGATTTTTTACTCCACAATACACTCATGGTGTGGTCCACCAGCGAAATGGTCGGATAATCTTCGACACATACATGCTGATCATCATGTATAGAAGCAGTCTCAGTAGGGCTCCTCTAAAATTCTGTCCATTGAATGGTAATCTTCTTGACTAATCGATTTTGGAATTGCAGGGCCACTCTCCAGAAATTAGCAGATTTCGGTCATAAGCAACAAGAGGAGCTTCTCAGGAGGCAAGATCAGATTCAACAAGTTCATGATCATCTGATTCAAAATTCGCAGTCGATATTGGCAGCTCAGGTGTCAAATTATCCCATATGATCAAACGTGGCATATCTGTGCCATGCATCAGGTGGACCGCACTAGGTTAGATGGCCTGAGCCAAAAGAATCAAGCGGTGTGAATCATCAAGTGGACAGCCTATGTAGAAGACGACCCTTCCTCTTAGGCCAGGTCATCTATGCCTGGTAGGCCCCACATGATGCAAAATAGAAAAATTCTTGCTTAACACACTCTACATTTTCATTTCGTAGGAAGAATTTGAATCGAAGCAGGCTACAATTTTTGCTGCTCTAGACAAGCTCTTTATATTGCATAATGCCATTTTGCTCGAGTCGCGTTTCATCAAGACGTTCTTCTTCTACGCTTGTGTGATTTTTAGCGTTTATATGCTAACAAGCGCAAAGCAAACATCTGCTGCCAGAGCCCACATTTATCTAAGTATGATTTTCTAATTGGTGTTTCAGAGATGATTAGAATTTTTTATAGACTTGGGTTTCGATTAGCATATGTAACTGTATATGATCGGATTTGATTTTCAGGCATATGCTTCACGTTCATGGTCGAATTCGCACTAGTTCGGCTCGGGCCCAGCGATCTTGATCAGCAATTCGCAGTACATTCGAAAATATTCTGGACTAGATCTTCATTTCTCTTGGCTGCTTCTATTCAGATTCTATACTCCATTTTCACTTACAGGTGATTGCTACTTACATATATTGTCTGATACAAACCAGTCCATACTGTGAGACCCATGATTCTGTGTGATCCAGACTGTTGATCTGATGGGCACCATTAGGGATGGATACCCCAAATGACTTATTCCTCAACTGTCTATTTTTTAGGTCATTATCTGAGGGTTAGGATCTTGCAATGTGGGAGATTTTTGGGGCATTCCAGTTTGGCAGTGGAGCCCATTAGATCAACCATCTAGACCGTTAAACCATGGGCTACATTTGTATGCATACATTGGGACCCTATATTTTGTGTGGTGCAATGAACTAATCCATGTTGATAGCTTAAATCAACCAGGGATTATGAGGTCTTAAACCATCAGATGCTACTGACTTTAACAGAGAAGTTCAAAGCAATGGAAACAAACACAGGTATAGATCTTAAGCTTTCTCAATCAAGGATGATTAGACTTACAGAAAATCAAATCAAAACTTATTACTAACTGTTGTTTTCTATATGTGGCCCAGGCAAAAATTTCTTATCATTGAGCATGGAGGATGATACCCACTTATCATCATGGATTGACTCAGATCTAGCAGAATCTGTTGTAGATTACAATGACAATGATGATTGCAACATTAGATCGCCGGAGGAAGTTGCAGAGAATTCTATCACAGCAACTTCATTTTCAAGAAGATATGATCTGCGCCCTCGCCTTCGTAAATGAACTTCTGCCATTCACAGGTAGCATACACCATGAAAATGTCCTGCACAAAAAAATTAGATTGGTCCACTGATCAAGCATATCACATTTGTATGAGGAAAATGGGTATACTCACAGTGGCTATTGCCTAATGAATGGTCCAGATTGATTGCAAGTATGCCACTCAATGGTGAGAAAGAGGCTAATGTAATGACAGTTGTGATGTGGGACCCAGATTCTATCAAAACCCTATCAGGAGAGCATTGGATTCGTGAGTAATTACAAAATTTTGTGATGAAATATATATAGATATGGATATATTGTATTTGTGAGTAATTACAAATTTTTATTTATTAATTTAGTGTGGATGATGTATTTATTCATTAATTTTGTGATGAAATATACATGGACATGGATAACATTGGAGGATTATTTTATTTTATTTATTAAGTACTGTGTATTCAAATATTCCACAACTAGGATCATCCAACATGGGCAAATTTTGTTGGAAGCATTGGCCATCCATCATAGGTCCATCTTATTAATTGAGTGGATCTACTAAGGATGGGCCTCACTTGTAGTTGTCATTTGTACAAGCATGAGAAGTTCATGGAGCTTCTTTTTAATCACTGTTCTTATTTTAGTTACAAGGGATGATGTTAGTACAAGTTGTGGTGTATTGTGTTTTGATTGGCTTATCAGTGCTGTAATTTTTTGTATATATGAAATTCTTATATTAAGATAATTAAGAGATATTGGAGAAAACCAATAAAACATTGAGGTAAGGTGTAATTCTTTTATTTATTTTCTATATTGTAATTCAATACAAACTGAACTCGAAATAGCATTTTGAACTTTATTTAGTTAAATAATTGTATGTAAAATTATTATGTTTTGGTCTTCTTCTTTTTTTCTTGCATTATCAGTATTAAGAAGGATATGATTTTGATACATTTATTTATTTTGTATGTGTGATTGGTGGATCTGAATGGTTATCAGATTAGAGACGACCCACAGAGGGAAGAAAAAAGAGGGCGATGGAGATGAATTTGGATTGAATTTTGTCGAACAAGGAACAACATCAAAATTGATGCCGAACTTGATGGTTCCAGAAACAATGAAAAAAAAATAAAATCCTTTAGACATTAAGAGCTTGAATGATCAAGAGCTCGGATGATTAGATGACTCTGAAATCATGATAAAACTATAAAACATGAATTATATATTATAGACACCCCACCTAGGTTAATATCTTGAGAAAGTTATGACAATCCGAGAACTGTGATCCAAATCCCAACTAAACCTGAGCCATCACAAGTCATCCTTCATGCTAAAGCATACCCAAACCTTTACCTATAATCAACCCATTTCTTGGGCCATTTTAAGGTTACAATCGAGTCAATTTTGAGCCATTTTCAAGCCAAATATCTAAAACGGACTTTGTTCCGCTCTCAGGACCTGAAAAAGACCCACCGGCCAAATTTTGGGAGAAACTGTACCCAAAGTAGTAGTTTGACTATTGCCGGCGGTAGTCAAACTATTGCTTCCTCTCAAAAAACGTGCTCAGAGCCAGGTACACGAGTTTTGGACCAAACCTAGCTCGGGCGGTAATTGGACTACGCTGGCAGTAAATCGGACTACCGCTGACGGTACTCCGATTATCGCTGCTCGTGGGACGCATGGGTCATCCGAGCAACAGCTGTCCCTTGGCCTGAAAGTCAACTTTTCTCTGAATTTACCCTTTCAGCCTTCACTATTTACCATTTTACCAACCCCAAGAACCAATGAGAATGCGCTATGTGACGCTTCTCTCACCCCCAACCACTCACAAGCTGTCATGTCATCTTTTTAACCCTTACCTACCTATCATTTACTAAAGGACCATTGGAGAAAGATATAAATAGCCATCTCCTCTTCTCATTTCAACACAACAACAACTTCTCATTTCCAAAGCTAAGTGAGAGAGAGAGGGAGAGAGGGAGGAAGAGAGTGAGGGTGAGGAGAAGATCTTAAGCCTTAAAGTCTAGATTTTTCAGCTATCCCCTTAGCCTACTCCTTACCTTCCCAACCATCCCAATCCCCAAGTTTAGCCCGGATTGATCATGGCTCAGTCCAAGTCTTAGCTTACTCAAAATCAAGCCAAAGATCTATTCATTTTACATTCAAGCATTTAACATGACATTTATTTCCTTCTAAACCCTCCTGCTTCTCTAGATCTCTAGTGAACGTTTGCTCTATGACTTACCGTATATCAACTCCTGTTACATCAGAAATTCATAGCAATCTAATCCATTTTTCTTCACCTTTTGGCATAAGCATCATTGCATCCGCTTTCTAGACACATTTCTGTACGTATGCTTTATGGTTTGCCAAAATCTCAAATCTTTCCACATCAGAAATCCACGTGTGCCTAGTCCTAATCCGGTTACCTCATTCATACCTTGAGATTTCATTACTACACTAAGTAAAGACCGTACATTTGTATGGGTAAAGAGGGTGCCTAATACCTTCCCTCTTTGTAACCGAGGTCCCTTACCTGGAATTCCGGATCGCAGACCAGGAGTCAATCTAAGGTAGGAGAATCTTCGGATTTCTCCAACCTTACGTATTTCGCAGTTCTAGCAAACCGCGAGATTCTAAGATTCATCAGCTAATGGTGACTCCATCATCCACAAATCAGCCTAGTTACCCCCACCATTAAATCAAACTATACAAATCAGCATGGGCATCGATTTTCAGTGTGTGTGTGTGTGTGTAGTTCAAGCACATAAACCCAGTCCACTTGTAGCCATGATGACCAAAATGACTAAGTTTCATGACTTGACCAGTCACTCGCCCTTGTATTCTAAGATCATCTCACCTTGTGGTCGACATTCCCTTCCCCTTAGTCGTAGGCGCTTGTTCTATTTGGATTTGAATGGGCCGGGTGCTAACCTCTTCTACCTACTCAATCGACCACTTCTTCAGGCGACGGGGAGGTCCATCCATCATATCTACTGGTCTGCTCGGAGCTATATATATATAAAGTCTAACAATAGATGAGGTGTGTGATGGAAATTTCCTTTTAAATGGTTTAGATGGCATGTAAACATCAAGGTGGACCCTAGGAAGGTTTCAACAGTAGGTATTTCCAATCCCACTTTTTCTCGTTGTGTAGCCCAATGAAGTTTTGGATATGCCTCATGTTGGGATCATGTCTGAACATGAGCTAGAGAAATAGATGAACTAGGTGGATTCATCATAAACACCATGGTGGCCTCACCTAGGTTCGAACTAGAGGGGTCGCAGGCAATTTGCATCCTTTAAGGGTCAGTTTGGATTCATAAAAAGTATGAAAAATAAAATAGTATTTTCATGAAACTCACTTTTTATTGTTTAGTATGTTTTAATTGTCGAAAATACCATTTTTGACAAATAAGTTTCTCAAAGTTTAAAGCCCAAATGCGCTACTATCCATACTCAATAACCTTACACGTGCCACGTGTGCTAAATGAGACATTGGCTATCTTCAATCATGCCCCACATGTGCCACCATCCATCTTATCTTATGCCTCACTTGAGTAAAAAGCCCTCAATTTACTAATGTGCCACATATGTCACCATTTATATTCTCTTATGCCTCACATGTGCAACTGTATCACGTGTACCATCATTCATCTTATTTGTGCCCAACACATGTAAAGCACCCAATGGTACTAAGGTGCATAAGTGTCATCATATAGCCTTAGTACCCACATGTCGAACATGCCAATGAATGTCTTGTGCCACATATGCCACCATACAATTTTAAACACCTCGTATGTTGCCACAATTCAACTTTAAGTGCTAACATATGCAGTGTATTCCACATAGAGGTGCACACCGAGTTGAACCGACCTCAGCTGGACTAGGCTTGGCCACTATCTGACCCGAGCTTGAACTCGGCCCGACTCGGTCTTCGAGTCTGACTGGCTAGCTCGGCTCGGTTCGATCAGCAGCTCGAGCTAGTTTGAGCTAAAATTGAGCCTTTGCGGCATTTTCACAAACACATGCTATGCACTTTTAATTTCTCACTGTGTAGCAACTGTTTACAAGTATTTTCATCAAATACCTTCTAGGCAATATCAAAATCAAGAAAAAAAAAATGATATTTATTTCATATACGTACCTTCCTTACTACTAGCCGACACTTCATTGAGTCATTTCATCAAACGCCTGGTGAGCAACATCAATATCAAAGTGATCGAGTCACTGAACTAGTTTAATTTGAGTCAATTCGAGCTTGGGCAAGCTCAAACCTGGTTGGGTTCAAGTCCTTACCTCAGTGGTAGACTCTGAGGAGTTTCAACACAAGGTCTTGGGTTCGATACCCATATGTGGTGAAATGCCACTACGGCGTGCATGGGTATGGGCCAGGTGCATGTGTTAAAACAAAAAATAAAATTTGAACTTGATTCAAAATTTTTTCAAGCTCAAAAAAAATCAGCTCGACTGGGCTCAAACTCAGCTTCGAACCAGGTTGAATCGAGCTTTTTCGAGTCGAGTTGAGCGAGCTAACTGAGCTAACATGGTTCGTGTACACCCCTAATGTTACATATGCCACTATTCATTTCTAAGCATCCCACATCTAATCTAGCACTTGCTACTGACTACCTAAAATCTTTTTAAGAAAAGTTTTTGTTTTGCCAAAAAACAGAGTTGAAAATAAATTCTAAATTCCTATGCAAATCATATTAAAAAAATAAAGATGGAAAACTATCCTACAGTTTCTTGGAAATAAGCTAGGTTTCTCTAAAATGCTATCTTGTTCATTTATTTATGCTTTTCATGAATCCAAACATTATTTACTTTCCCATGTTTTTCATTTATCTAACCATGTGCATCAAATCATTGATTGATTAAACCTATTTCATGTAAACAATCTTGACCGTCTGGATCAAAGAACATAGATTAAATGGTTAAAATTTAACAGATGGGTGTGAAATTTGCATGGTAGCCCATGAAAAGTGCATTGACCTAACGAACAGTCTAGATCAATTGACTGGACTATCTAAGTGCCCAAATGCAGGTAGGAGCACTATAACTTAATACAGCTACGAGAGCATTGGAGCCATTATCTATTGCCTGTGCTTCTACTTCTACTGGCTCCACATGCTAAGTCATATGAAGATCCGAACGGTCCATTTTGTGTAAAATGTGCAAATCCAGCCACCATAAAAAAGTTAGGATGAGCGGATGATTGTGACCTTCATTATCTGTATACGAGTTCATAAAAATGAAAAGAAAATGTTCATTGAATCTCATTCAACGGTAAAATTCAAAAGTCAGGATCATCTCTGAAACTTGATGATGAAACAATGGCATACTATGGACGGTTAACAGCATTGGACCATCTCAGGATGTGGGGCCCAATTGGTGGCGACACACGCGGGATCCTGAGCCGCACGAGGCAAGCTCCTCTAAAGCCCTTGCACAGAAAGCTTATTCTACTGGTACCGTACGTGGGGCCCACTTGCGTATGAGATCCAACCTGTCTATCACGATCGACCCACCATGAAAGTTGGCTTCTCCAAAAATCAGGCTGATCCAACAATCATGTGGGTCACTCCATGAATTCAGAGTGTTGGATGGTTGTCCGTCGTTTTCTCGTGGTCTCATCATGTCCTTTATATGCCATCAAAGCCGTGTATTATATGGGCCTTATCATGATGATGGAATACCCTAAAATCATGTTTATAAACTCACTAGGTAGGCCTGACTTTGATAATAATGGACAACCATCCCAAATATCTAAATTCATGGTGGCCCACGTGATGGTTGGATTGGCCGTTAAAATTTCAAGAGTGAAGGATCTGATCTGATCGTTGCCACCCACAATCTAAGATGGGCTTGTCTTATGAAGGCCCAACTAGCCCAATACCCAAACCCAGCCCAATAGTTCATCGGGCCCTACATGTGGGCCCTGAGACAGCTGAAAGCTGACTCAAACCACGCTAGTTCCACAAGGGATCAGGTAGCCATCCCAGCTGCAACCCTATCCAGCATCATATGTATCGGTTTATATTTGCCAAGGCCCGGCCAGGGTCAGCTCAAGCCTGACTTGATTATTAGTAGGGCCTGGGCCTGTACAAGCAAAATTAAAATTTGAATAGGCCCGGTACAACCAGCCAAAGCTAACCCTAATCCCAGCTTGTTGACAGCCCAGATGGAGGAGTCTAAAATGAGTCCAGGCTCGGGCATTGAGTGGGGCCACATATTGGGAATGTGACATAGGGATGAACGTGATGAGGTCGATCACAATCTTCCTCAGGGGGATAACTATTTCGAATCCACAAAGCTTCTCTGGACTCCTCACGGAGACTTCTCGAATCCACAAGAAAAAATAAAAATTAGAAATAATTCTAAAAAATTGAAATAAATTTGTCAAAAATTGGTAGCTGATATAAATGAGTCTACAACCCTTTAATTAAGGATACCAAGAATAAGTTTAAGAATTAAACTATAACTAAAACTCCCTAAAATTCATAACTTACTATAAATAGTAAATTTACTATTTATATTAAGTGTACTATGTGGCTTAACCATGATATTTTTCTACTTTTTGTAAACACTTTTCATGTTAGACAAAACTCCTAAATCCCAAATAGTAAAAATGAAAATAAACATGAAATTCGACCATCGATATGATGGAATGTCGCAAATTCGACATGGGCAACATGTCTATGCTAGGTTGGTTGGCTAAAGTAGCTGGTTCTACCCAAAATCATATATGGTATGTCGAGTAACTCATTTTAGTTTGCGAGATATGCCTGTTTTAAGGTTCTGACAATCTTGATGACTTCTGCCTCCAATCAAGTGTTCTTTGGTTCATCTTGGACATGAAAGTGTCTGCGACCCACTCTACATCAGTATGGGCCTGAATTTTAAGACCGATTAATAAAGAGGTTGGACCCATGTCTGAAATCAAAGGTCCAATTATTAAATATGCCATCCCCAGGCCTGACTTTTGTCCAGTTAATAATTTGGGCTGTCTATCGGTACCCGGACCCGCAATTCCAATGGACCCAGTATGATTTTAACCGGTCTCAGTCCAATTTTCCATACCTGTAACAAATTGGGCCGGGTTCGGATCCAGCATGTTGGGCTCTGTTAACAATTAGGTCCGGTCCACCGCAGCCCATGATTAGGTTTGCTAAGCCACATGCTTGTAAGAGACCCATTTACGCATAATTCGTGTGCCAAAGTGGCACACGTGTGTGAAAGCTAATCTAACCAAATTCCAAAAACCTGATTGGTTTCGGGTGCTAAAAATATGAGACCCGGACCATAAAGATCAACCCCGGCATGGATACGGGTACCATAAGACCTGATCTGTTGACAGCCCTAGCTTTCAAACCCTTGAAAGTGTTTCCAACCCCCCAACAACCACACTTAGTGCTAGAGCCATCATAGTAGTGTTTAGGCCTTCTTTAGGTCCATGGCTTGGGCCTATTTTCTGAAATGTAAATGCTCTGGGCTTGGGTGGAACTTGTCTGGGCTCAAATCACATCCCTATCTCTTAGCTATCCATAAAATTATTAAAATTTTTGTTGTAACACCCTTAGAAATGGACCACCAACCATATTACTATAATAGCACACCATAAAATTTCAGGATTTGAAAAAATTTAGCCACTATTTTAGTGAATACCAATTTTTTTATTTTTTATTTTTAATTAACATCAGCACCATGAATTATGTGTAAATAAATCCTTTTTTTTTTTTTTTGGCATATTATTTACAATTTTTTAAAAATTCAAATACTTGGAGAATTTTGTAACCATTGGTGCACTTATCACCGTTCTTGTAACTATTCGTTCAATTATCACCGTTGATCATATCAAGACAATCGCAATGCGTTGTGGAAATTAAAGACTATTCAAAAGCCCAACTTCATTTGACATTAATGATCATCCTCTCAATCTAGTGTTGCCTCCACTTCACCACACATATTTCATGTAAGAATCTATCAAGGTTGGGCTCCACATGATCAATGGTTTGGATCTAACCGTTGCATTATTTGGATTAAGTATATCAATGGGCTCCATACGAGTTATGTTCAGTTGAAATATACAAGGAGTGGTACCCTTGGGATTGTAATACATATGGACAATATTTTAAAGAGACATGACTCTTACGATACAGAGATCCTTGGAGAGTAATTGATGTAGAGTAGGCCGCAGGCACTTTTATGTCCAAGATAGATCGGAGAAGGCTCGATTGGAGGCATAAGTCATCAACATCGTCAAAACCTTAAAAACTCATATTTCGTAAATCAGAATGAGTTACTTGACATATCATATATGATTTTGGGTTAGGACAAGCTACTTTAGCCAACCAACCTAGCTATGTCAGATTGCACGTGCCCAATTTACGAGATTCTATCATATCGACGATCGAATTCTATGTTTATTTCCGTTTTTACTAATTTTAGTAAGTTTTAATTTGATTATAACTCTTCATCTATTGGTCTTTAAGAGTTGTGTCTAACATTAAAAATGTTTAGAAAAATTAAGAGAATAAGGTGGTTAAGCCACAGGACAATTACTATAAATAAAAAATTTACTATTTATAATAAGTTACGAATTTTAAGGAGTTTTAATTATAGTTTAATTGCTGAATTTCTTGGTATCCCCATTTAAAGGGTTGTAGACTTGTTTATCAATCATTAACAAATTTATTTCAAATATTTTAGAATTATTTCTATTTCTTTTCCTCATGTATTCGAGAAGTCTATGTGAGGAGTCCGGAGAAGCTCCGTGGATTCGGATTAGTTATCCTTGAGGAAGACGGTGATTGACCTTATCACGTTCATCCCTGTGTCAATAATTGTGATACGCTAAACAATCTCGACCATCATTCTTATAAATAAAGTTTTGGTCTTCTCACAAATAAAATAAAATAAAATCCTCATTCCATTTCAGTTTTTTAGAAGTGTGTGTTGTAATCGAATGTCTTAAATTTGTAATTCCCGCGCTATTTGACTGGTTGAGGGGGCTGCTTGACTAATCGAGGATAGCTCGACTCGAAATTTAGCATGTTTTTTCTTTTAGGTGTCTGGGTCGCTTGATCAGTCGAGGGTCAGACTTGATCGGTCGAGGGTGCCCTTCAACCAGTCGAACCCCTCCTTCGAGTAGTCGAGGGTTATATAGATTCTACGCGGATTTTGTGCAGACTGCGTAAATTTGAGGTGGTTTTGTAGAAGTGCAGAAGAGGAGTTTCCTAAAATATAAATAGGGATCCCTAAAGCTATTTTAGGGTATGCTAAGACTTTCTAAAAGTTTTTCAAGGGTTCCTAAAAGGGTTTTTAGGGTTTCTAAAGTGTGTAACAAGGGTGAGATTCGAGGTTGTTCAAATCAGGTACGTCCACTCTCTTTGTAATTTATGCTTTTATAGTAGAATTCTGTTGCTTTGCTATCCTAGATTTAGATCTATGTGATTCCGCAGCACAAATCCCCAATAAGTGGTATCAGAGAAATTGCTGAGGCATAGATTTGAATATGAGAGATCAGTAATAATGGCAAGCTCTAGGTATAATATTGAGAAGTACTCATGAAAAAATAATTTTGAGTTATGGAAGATCAAGATGATCAGTTCCCTAATCAAGCAGGGTGAAGATGGTGCTCTTGAGGAGCGAAAGTCTACTATGACTGATGATGAATAGAATACTCTTGATAAAAATATTTTATCATTAATCCGTTTATGTCTCATAGATGAGGTTCTCTACAATGTCATGAGGGAGAAATTTGTGGCTAAGTTATAAGCAAAGTTAGAGGATATATATATGAAAAAATCCTCTAAAAATTACCTACATTTGAAGCGGCAGTGGTATAACTTCAAGATGACAGATGGTGAAGATTTGAAGGCTCACATCAACAACTTTAATAAATTGGTTTGCAAATTGTTGGAGATGGAGGAAATGATTAAAAATGAAGAACAAGCATGTATGTTGCAGAATTTTCTTCCGGCATCTTATGAGGTATTCAAGAATATAATGTGCATCACAAATAAAACGTTGAGTGTCGACACCGTTATCTCAGCCCTTTAAAGAAAGGCTATGAGAAAGTTTAACGGCGACATGAGGATATCTTCTAATACATTGCTTACAAGAGGTAGGAATTCTCAACAAAGTATAGGTTCTAGATTCAAATTCAAGAGCAAGGGTAAGGGAAAGGTAAAGTGCTGAAACTGTGGGTTGGAAGAACATGTGAAAAAAGATTGTACAAATCCTAAATCTAAGAGAGAAGATTCTGAGGCTTCGTATAGGGAGGCCAATGCTGCTATGTCAAATGGATTGAGTGGATGTGATGGTGATGTTTTTGGTGTCTACAATCAGACGATCATACGATGATCATAAGGACGAGTGAATTCTAGACATAGGGACATCTTTTCACATGACTCCTCATCAAAGTTGGTTCACCAGTTAAAGGGAGTGCGATGGTGGACAGGTGTTTATGGGCAATCGCTGTGCCTATAATGTTGTGGCTGTTGGTTCAGTACTCATCAAGATGGTTGATGGGGTAAAGCGTACCTTAACAGATGTCAGACATGTTCTTAATTTGAAGAAGAATCTAATTTCTCTTGATGTACTTGAGGTAATGGGCTGCAAGTTTACAGGTATTGATGGTGCTCTTAAGGATCTAAGGAAGCACGACTAATCATAAAAGCACAACGACTCAGTAACATGTATAGCTTGATCGGGAGCACTTCAAAAGGTACAGCTGCAGTGGCTGTAGTGGATTCCACCTTTGCACGTGTGTGACAAGATGGGCATGACAACATGAGCTGGCAGGGTATGAAGGCTGAGACACGTGAATAAGGATACAGAGCAGGTTGAGCAGCTACTTGTGAGAAGAATCACACAGCATAATCATAGGATATCGGTGAGGTACATATATGACTCCAATATCGTAGGGCATCTGTCTTCTATTCAAATGGCTCTAGAAGAGCCCGGTGCTGAGAAGTGGAAGATGACTATAGGTGATGGGATGAACTCGTTGTATCAGATCGACATATGTGAGTTGGTGGAGCTTCCAGTGGGCCGAAAAGTAGTTGGATGCAGGTGGATCTTCACGAGGATACAACATAGATACAGAACGATGTTGGTAGCGAAGAGTTATGCTCAGAGAAAAGGAATCAGCTTCTCAGAGATATTCAAGCCGACGGTATAACAGGTGTCTATTAGATCCGTGATTGGCGCTGGTTGGCCAATACGATTTAGAGTTGGAAGGATGGATGTGGAGTCTACACTTCTATATAGGAAATTGGAAGAGTAGATCTACATTAAGCAACCAAAGCGATTCAAAATTCAAAGGGTCGAGAAAAAAGTTTACAAGAAGTCGTGGTACAACCTGTCGCCTAAGCAGTGGTTTGATTCGTTTATAGTGAGTTAGAAATTGTACCGAAGACTTGGTTAAGTGAGATGCTCAGGATGAAGAATTGGGGGGCTGCAAAGATGATTCTCATCTTGAGATTGGAAGAGGAGTAGGTTTTGATAATCATAGGCAGAATACCTTATGTAGGTATTGATAATCTATGTGATGGACCAGGTAAAATCGGAGAGCGTTCCCTACGTGTCTCTCCTCAAGTTTTCCTCAGGATAACAAATGAGAAAAAGTAAGATATATCTCATGAGCCTTATTCAAATGCGGTTGACAGTGATGCCATGGTCTAGATTAGACCAGTTATTTCACAGGTTATCAATATTGTGAGCAAATATCTCAACAAATAATATTGGGTTGCAGTGAGATGGTAAGAAGACTACATATTTCCTTTTGAGAAGACAAGAGTAAAGGTGGTGGGGCATGTAGATTCTGATATGGTAGACATGCTCACATAGAACATTCTTACAGAGAAGTTCAAGTTCTGTGCAACTTCTTAAGGCTTGACGATGGCATAAAAGAAGGACGGAGTATGCACGAGAAGCTATGATGTGATACAAAGATAAAAGAAGAGGTCAAGAAGCTACACGGTTGAAGATTGAAGACATGGTCGAGATTGTTGTAATTGGATGTCTTAAATCTGTAATTTCTGCAACAACTCGACTCGAAATCCAGCATGTTTTTTCTTTTAGGTGTTCGAACTGCTCAACCAGTTGAGGGTCAAGCTCAACCGGTCGAGGGTGCCCTTCGACCAGTCAAAGCCTCCTTCGACTAGTCGAGGGTTATGCAGATTATGCGCGGATTTTGTGCAGACTGTGTAAATTTGAGGCGGCTTCACAGAGGTGCTGAAAAGGAGTTTCCTAAACTATAAATAGGGATCCCTAAGGCTATTCTAGGGTATGCTAAGGCTTTCTAGAAGTTTTTCAAGGGTTCCTAAAAGGATTTTTAGGGCTTCTAAAAGGTGTAATAAGGGTGAGATTTGAGGTTGTTTGGCTTGGGTAAGTCTTCTCTCTTTATAATTTATGCTTTCATAGTGAAATTTTGTCGCTTTGTGCCGTGATTTTTTTTCAAAAGAATTTTTTACGTTAAATCTCTGTGTTCTCTTGTAATTGCTTGGTGCCATTGGATTGCTATCATAGATCTAGATCTGTATGATTTTGTAGCACATATCCCCAACAGTGTGTAAGTTGTGAAAGATTAAATTTATCATTGTCTACTGACATTAGACATGGCTTCCCATTCAAGATTATTGCAATAATATATTGAATTGAATTTTTGAAAACTCATTTGTTTTAATGTGTTTTGACCAAAAAATCCAATGTGCCATATCCTTTAGTAGTAGTAGTAATAATAATAATAATAATTAATAACTAAATATACTTCCATTAGTTATGGCTTGCTCTCCTTGATTTGCATACATCCATTTCTTCACTGTTCATAGTTAAAGTAGTACAAGTTGTATCATATCCCCTTATCGGTGTAAAAGGCACAACTTCAATTCCCATAGTCAAAATTGGGTGTGTGCAAATCAGTCAAGGTAGGTATAGATATCAATTTCTAACAAAAAAAAACTACATTAATGTGATTGCCAATTTCTTGTCATTGTTCTTGGAGCTGGCATATATGCTTACAAACACATGATCCATAAATTGTCTAAAAATGTAGCCTTTTCATGTTCGATAACCTGCTTAAGATGCAATCCATATGTTAAATTCCTAAGCTCACATGCACACATGTGACAGATTCTAAATTTCCATCAGGTGGACCACACTAAAAGTTCACTCTTGAGGTTGAATACAGTGTAGAAACAAACCTAGTTATGGCTATATTTTGAAAAGTTATTTTGTTTTTCCCTGAAATACAATAGTTTACAAAATATTTTTGGGGAGTTTATCTATTCCAAATATTATGATTTTTGCACCAAATTAGATCAATTAATCTTGAAATTTTGTGATTTTTTGCACTGAATTAGACCATTAATCATGAGATTTGATGCAGCTGAACACACCTAGAAATAGAAAGTTAATTCGTTCTTTAGAACTTGGTTTGTTTCACTAATTACCAAGTTCATGTGAAGGAAATGATCAATAATTACAAGTTACTCATCTCTTGACAACATTAGATTCCTGTGTTTGGGTCATTGGTGCCGGCTTTTTTAATTAAAAAATTTTCAGGATAATGCCAAGGAAAGGTGCAAAAGATTACAAATTGCCTTGGGGATGTTTGATTTTTAATATACCTTTATAAATACTGCCAGTTAATGGGTAATCATTAATTACATTGGCAATGCATGCAGTCACATCCACATGACATTGACATTTATGGTATTTGGATGGCTTCTCATTTTAGGACATGGGCCATAAGATGACACAAATGGACCACACCATGGAAAACAATGAGAATTAAACACCTACGTATAAAAACTTCTTGGGGTCATAGAAGTTTTGGATTAAGCAGAATAGGTTGGATTATAGATAGACATCCTTGTGGCCATGAGCCATGCTTTAGTTTTCAACGGTGGACATCATTATCCCTCTTGTTTCATGTGGTGTGGTCCACTTAAAAATAAAATTTGCATAATTTTTAGGCTCATGCTTTAAAATGAGCCGTTAAAATGGATGCATGATGTGGATCAGGCACTTAGAGGCTCACTTATTTACTCAAATCCAATCCTTTTCACACATGTAACCTCATAATGAGGCATAATTTATTTATTTTTTTTAAAAAAGGTAATTTTCTTCTTTCTCAGTAGTGAGTAAAAAGTCGTTATTGCTTGTTTCCGCCATTTACGATGAAAAATGAAAAACAAACAACTCCTGACCTATCTCTCACATTTGACTGACACTCGAATTTTATTTCCTAGAAGTATAATCATAATGATAACACATTTCCTTTGCATTTATGAGGTAATTAGCCAAACTAGTAAAATTGGAGCATGTAGATTAATGGTGTATATGGTAACTTGATGAAATTTAGTAAATGGTTGTGATTGTAAATGAAATGAAAATGTATGGAGTGCACCAATCAACATTTGTGTCATCCATCAATGGAAGATCGGTGTTGGAAAGGAAAGGACAGTTTAAAGTGTGTGACCTACCTAATTCTTTATATATAATAACAAGGTAGAAAGATATGGAAAGTATCAACCACTACGAGATCTCATTATTTTGGTTCATTTGTTCCGTAGTGTTTGAAATAACTAACATTGTTTATTATATATAAAGTGAGTAGTGTTTGGCCAATTTTAACTTTTTAAATAGTTTTCAAATATGGAACATTTTGATATTTTAAGTACATGGGATATGATCGCTTACCAACCCACAGTTTGGATTTCATTCACAAAAGCTAACATGTAGCTTAGATTTTACTTGAAAAAAGCATGTGGCCTTCATCATCCATCTCTCCATCATCTCTAATAAAATTTCTTTCTTTGATTTCTCTCTCCTAGCTGACTATAACGAGAGACATCACTCCACAATTCAAAATTAGAAGGATTCTTTCTTACAATTTCCCTTCTCCCAAATTCATTTTTCATATAATAATACATCGCATCATTTAAGGCCTTTGGCTTTGCTAAAAATAGTTCTTTTCTTAATATTTTAAAATTGCTTTTTTCAAACTTTAAGTGTGTTTGGTTAGTCACCTAATTAATTAATTTTGGGAAAAAAATAATTTGCTCCTTTTTCTCTTTTCACTTCTAAAAACTTGCAAAAGCACTCTTAAAATGAAAAATCTTTCTACTATTATTGGAAGGGTTGTTAATTGCACACAAGTGTAGATCTGTACACCTCTATACATGTCCAATCATTGCATATGGGTCAAGATTAAAATCCATCCACTGATTGATTATGTCTTCCCTAAAATTAATCTACTTAGAAGGTGGTCCCAATATTGGAAATGAGTGAATGGGTTAGAAAACTTCAAGCTAAGTGTTTCAGAGTCGTATATTTATTTTGTAAACTGTAGCCCACCTGAAGTGGATCAACCTAATTCTTAAGCTAGAGCATCAATATAGTGGTGCCTTGCTAATGGAAGGATCAGATCTCAGACCTACATGCCATGATGGCCCATGTGTCCCATGTATATGAGTTGTATTGCATTTTCATATAACTTCAGCCTACAATATTGTGGGCCCATTCTAATGAACATGTGACATGTAGTCTATACAACTATTTCTAGTATCATATTAGGATACGACTACAAAAGTTGAGTTATAAGAAATGGAAAGAATGCTCACCTATGCACCTTCTGACATGAGTACCCATGAGCGCCTTTGCACACGTGTCATAAGCATGGAATTTGAATGGTTCATGTGATGCAGCACCCCTTGAAACTTCACAAGCTCAACTTTCAACCCGATATAAAACTCTGGTGGGCCATGGTAAAAGAATTTTTTTTTCCCTTGATTTACATTTCTCTTTGTGATGGCCTATTAGAGCTTTGGATCAAGCTGAAAATTGGGCCAATGAAGTTTCAAGGGGTGCTGCATTACGTGGACTATTCAGATTTTGTGCTCTATGACACGTGTACAACGGGTGCTCATGTAAGAAAGTGTGCATGTGAGCATTCCTTTAAGAAATGGTGTGGATTCAACGCTCACTGTTGAAATCTTATGAGGAAAATTACTAATTTTCTCATTCTTGTTCACCGAACATGCACTTTTTCATGTAGAAGCAATGCCAAACATGCCCTAAGACCAAAAGATCTAGAAGGAGTGGCCCACCAACATTGGCACATGTGCTTGTTTTTGTGTGGGTAGTGACTCGAGGCATGACAAACTGCTATCGAAACCAGTAATCATGTGACACTTGATGGACGGTTATTCTTAAGTTTCATTTTTATACAAGTGGGGCCTGTGTTTTAGTGAGGTAGACTTTTGATTTGATGGATCCCACTATGGATTGACCATGTCCTTGTAATCTCTCACAGTGAAGATCCTATCGTATGTTCATTCTTTCAATATTGAATATGAACCGTTGGTCTATTCTTTTCTCAGCCGTCTATTTGTAAAAGATGATAAGAAGTTAGAATAGGCCCATTGTGGAGATTGTTATTTCAAGCTCCACCTATGCTGAGTCAATCACATCAACAGTTTTGATCATAAAAAAGTGGGCCCCACTTGTAGGGTGGAAGTGGCCCAGTAGACCGTACGGCCTGAATTTGGGCCTTTCATATGTGGCCCGATCAATTTCTTCCTGTCTATTTCTTTATTTATGTGTGGCCCACTTGATCAGGGGATGTTTTGTTATGCCAGGGTGGCCCAGGCTCGGGCCTTGGGCCTTACAGGCATGGCCCACCTTAAACCCAGACCATCTCAATCCAAGGGCCAAGAGCGCCCGGCAGGACTACGATTTTCACTTGAACAGTAGTACATTTTGTCCTTGATTCTAAAGCATATTTGCACTTGAATGGTATTCTGACTGTTCATCTGGTGGGCCCAACCGCTAATATTTGTGACTAAGATATCACACTGACTGTTCAAATCAACGGCTTAAACATAGATGACAAAAGGATCCACCAACAATCAGACGGTAAAAACAATGTTTCAAAACCCGTACGTGATCTTGGCCCACTCTTGTGGGCCATCTAGTGCAACTGCGGGTCCCATTGTTCAGATCCATCTGGTCCCTTTTTGCCCGTAAATCCAACTTCCTAAAAATTCATTAGATTTCCTGTATTCGAGCTTTCAACGATGCAGATGCCTTTCTCATTTTCAAGACAAGCAACTGGTTGAGATCATCTGATCATTGAAATTAATATCAAGATACTTCGATCAGATGGTCCAGATTGTGTGAGGACATGCCTTGGAAGGCTCGATAATTACATTATGTTTGTAGAATCAAAACCGTGCATTGGGTGGGACTCCTTGTGGCACGTGGGACCAACATCCCGAATTACCCCTATCAAAAACTCAGGTGGGACATACCATAGGGAGCAGTATACAATCATGCCTACAGCCTATATTTCACTTGGATGACATATCAACAGCACGGTGGACCCCTCATTCCATATGGAAGTTTCTTTGGCGAGCATCCCCTCCCTAATCCGCACATCATTTACTTTGTTGTGGTCCACCTGACTGATGGATCAGGCTTAATTTTGGGATCCAAGGGTGAAATTGTTGGGTGCATCTAATGGACGGGCTGGATGGAACTCATACATCAAGGTGGGCCCCAAAGAGCTCAAACATATGGTAATTCAGTGCGTTCAAACTAATGTGATCATTCCCTAAAAAAGGCACATACAGACCCGACGAGTGGATGATGACATATACACAAGACGGTGGACCCACATTCCATCTGGAAGTTTCTTTGGGAAGTTTCCCCTCCTGAAAAGTCCTCAATTGTTCCCTTTGTTGTGGCCCACCTGAGTTATGGATCAAGCTGGATTCTGGCATTTAGGCCTAACATTGAGTTGTGCATCTAATAAAGGGGTTGGATGGAACTCACACATCAAGGTGGACCCAAACAGCTCAAACATATGATAATTACCAATTACAATATGATCATTCTCAAAAAGTCAAATGAAGAACCTGATGAATGGTTTGGATGGCATATACATAACACTGTGGACCCACATTCCATGTGAAAGTTTCAACGGCAGGCATTCGCTCACCATTGTGGCCCAAGTGAGTTATGGATCAAGCTGGATTCTGGTATCTAAGACTAAAATTTATTAGCACATCTAATGGACGTGCTGGATGGAATCACATATAAGGGTGACCCCAAACAGCTGGAACGTACTGTAATCAGCATGCATTCGGACGTACGTGATCATTCCTACAAAAAGGCACATGAAGTTGGGTGAGAACTGGTGCAATATCATTTCCAAGAGATGTGTGCTTGGGAATTGTGTCTTTTGCTTTTAAGAGTCTCTCTTTCTCTCTCTATCTTTCTCACTCCAATGTATGTGTACCAAAAGGAATCCAATGATTTACACCACACGTACAGATGGTCACATACACACATCCATCCAATTATTGTGGCCCACCCATTGAAAAATCCCAAGCAAGCTGTTGATATGCTCCATCTTTTTCCAACATCCTTCAAAGGTAGCTACATAGCTACGTTTCCTCTCTCTCTCTCTCTCTCTCTCTCTCTAATGGTCTACTTCATGGGATCGAAAGATGAAAAAAAGGCCCACTTTGCAATTAATGCCAGCCATGCTTGTTTTGGGACCATCTTCTCATATAAAGGCTTGTTGATAGGTGCACTTGCGGCTCACATGTTCTAGCTTGGAACACGTACCACACACGTGTTTGACTCGAGCCACTCATCATGAGGGCCCCACTATATCGATGGTGTGGTACAAAAAAATTAGGGCGGTTGATTTTTAGGTGGGCCGCAGGTGCATGAAATGAGATGTTTGATCATACCTGTGTGGTCGTAAGATTTCACACATGTGCCCTATGTTGGGGCATGTGAATCTTTGTGTGAATGTTGCCACGCTTGAAAGGAAAACGTGATAGCAAATGTATGGTTAATAAGGCGTTTGGGTCCATTTAAAAGTATACAAAGGGATGAGACTAAGGCATCAAAGAGAGAAGAATCCAGACGCAATTTTCTTGTGGGCATCGGATTAGGTGTTACCCGGGTAATACCGTAGTAGGTGTTTCCATGAAGGTGGGGCCTACATTGATATATTTCTTGTACATCCACACCGTCCAATAATTTTTCAGATTATTTTATGATATGGGTCCATAAAATGGAGCATATCCAAGTCTGAATTGGACCACACCACAGGAAACAGTTGTAATTGAAGGCTTACCATTAAAAACTTCCTAAGGTGCATCGTAATGTTTGTTTTCCATCCAACCTGTTGACAGAGTCACACAGACCAGGATGAAGGGAAAACAAAAATATCAGCATGATCAAAAACTCTTGTGGCCCACAAGGAGTTTTTAATGATCAATGAACACAGTTTCTTGTTGTGTGGTCAACTTAAGATTGGATTTGCTTCATTTTTTGGAAAATGACATAAAATGAGCTGAAAAAAATTGATGCACGGTGTGGATAAATAAATAATACATCTAGGTAGACCCCACCATCAGTGAAACACCCACTACGGGCTACGCGAGTGACACTAAATCCGCTCCCTTTATTGTGGGCCACACATAATTAGCCCACATTCATAAATCTCAGATTTGATTGACGATAGTATTTTAATTAATTAGCATTGAATAAGTGACATACCTGTGAAACGGATTGCGTGGTGTGCCACACACCACCTACATGGTGGTGTGTTGATGTCACCAAGTTCTGTGGGCCCCACCATAATGTAAATTTTATATCCACACCGTCCAAACATTTGGAGAGATCATTTTACAATATTTTCATAAACAAGAGGCACATATAAAGCTCAACTGGAGCACAGCACAAAAAACAGCAGAGACAATAATGCCTACCATTGAAACCTTCATAGGGTTAATCATGATGCTTATTTTCCATCTAATCTGTTCATAATATCACACAGACCTGGATGAAAGGATAAAAAAAACATATCAGCTCAATCCAAAACTTCTGTGGCCCCAAGAAGTTTTCAACGGTGGATATTCAATCCACACGACTTTATGTGTTGTGGTCCACTTGAGATTTAGATCCTCCTAATTTTTGGGCTCGTAATATGAAATTATCTCGAAAAATGGATGGACAGTTTGGATATAACATTTACATCATAGTGGGTCCCACATAACTTCGTGACGTCAACACACCACTATAATGGGTGGTGTGTCGCACACCACGCAATCCACTTCCTACATGTGGCGGACCGTGCAACGTCGGGCTAACCATGTCCCATCATTCTTGTGGTAGGTTGCCAGCCAATTACTTGCAACTGGTGACATGAATGTGCAAGTGGACCTCTCGATCAACTAGAGCAAGATCATGTGGCCCTGATTCGCCGGGTCGTGACAGTTCAAGGCAATCCCTTCATTTTGAAGATTCCATGATTTAAGTTGATAGACGTTTAGTAATTTCACAGGCGCGATGTGGCACACGTGTGCAAGATCCAGGCCTTCAACAGTTGGATCCCACCATGTAGATGTCCTGGCCCAAAAATTAAGCTGCTTCACTAATCAGGTGGGCCACAATGTACAAGTCTCACAATAATCGTCCGTTCGTTTCATACACTGTCTCCAATGAGATAAGTGGACAAACCTTTTTTTTTTAATTTATTTTATTTTTATAAGTGGAAAAACCTGATTTAAGGTCGTGTATGTAAAAGATGGGACGCAGCTGATGGACGGCTTGGATGTCGATGTTGGACACATGTATCAGCTTCCACGGCACATATAGGGACTTGTTATACACATGTGCGGTACGGAAAAAGGCGCTAGTAATCACTATCATATATTTATTAAGAGAAAATGTTCCAGTACTCTCTAGAGTACTTTAAGTTATAATGCTCCTAATTGCATATGTCTACTTGGACAGTTCGATTGATTGATTTATACAGTCTAGGAACACATTTCATGGAGTACCATACAAAAATTGCACTTATCAGATGATCCAAACCATCCTTTATTTGGCCTCATTTTCTATAACCGTTCATTTCTGAGCCATGGATGGGATGTTTATAATTGCCTCTGAAAAGTGATTATTTATAATCATAAGAATTCCAATATGGGCCCTAACGAATAGATGGATCAGATTGTTGATTGAACTTATTTTTGTGTAAACAATCAGGACCGTCCATATTAATAGCCATTGATCAAATGGTTTTTTTAAAAATCAAATTGGTGTGATCTTTTCATGGTAGTCCATGAGATATGTGTTGGGAGTAATGAACGGTCTAGATTAGTGGATTGAACTATTCGAGTAACCGAATGTAACGAGGAGCACCATAACTTAATAGGGCTTTGTCAATGGAGCATTTCACTATCAATGACCATGATTAACGTATGTGGCATAATCATAAAGGAAACAAGGTAGAAAATTTTGATGGTTGGGACCCGTTAAATGTGGTCCACTCAAGACCAATCACGAAGAGATTTTGAGTTGTCACTGGTGCTGTTGCCAACGTTTATAGGCTTCGATAAAGGTAGTGTATTGCCTTTTTTTTTTCAAGTAGTAAAGCCACTTTCATTACATGGCTCTCATCAGCGCCTTTTATATATTCGGTGGAAAAGGAGTAAGAGGAAGGGGTCCGGATCATCAAAGGTTATCTGGTGGCTGTCCAATCTCACATGACCAATACCAGAATAGCCTCTCTAATCTATGTTGTGCAGGGCCCACTTGTGAAGTCTCCAAGTCGTTCGTGGGGTAAGATGCATTATGGGAATTCTACATTCCAAGAATCGATCCCAGCAAAAACTAATTAGGTGGGAGATAAAATCTTTAATTAGAAAGTGTATAAAATAGATAGCATGAGCCTATATTTTCTATTAACTGGTATAATTAATGGGAAACATCAAACTTATATGTTGGCTTATTTTAGGCCACTTAAATTTGGGACTGAGTTATAGTTCATGCCTTAATCTTGGTGGGACACATTTCATGGCAAAGTTTGATGATATACATGACATGGTGGACCCCACACTCCATTTAGAAGGTTCTGTAGTGGGTGTCTTATCCTAGCATCCCCATTTTTACCATGGGTGTGGCCACCTAAGGTATGAATTAGGCTGAATTAGTGAATAACATGCACATACTGTTGTGAGAAAACACCTCTATATGATTAATGTTGACAAATCAAAGCCATGGAAGGGGAAAAATAAAAGAAGCCAAATTAAAACTCAAAAGACAAAAGAAAAAATAAGATACAAGACAGTTTTTCCTTCGTTACAACAAGAGAAATTAGAAATATAAGATGTACCTCTTTCTTTGTACAAAAAACTCTCTCAATACAACCTTCTCTCTGTTGGGGAATCGCATAAGCAAATCCAAATTCGAAACAAATAAGAGAATCAAAAGTAGACAAAACATATAGAGATCACAAAATTTATGTCGAAAAACCGTCGCAGAAAAAAATCACGACACAAAGCAAAAGTGAATCCACTATGAAAACAAATTTACAAAAGATGGATGGACTTGTTGATCTGAAAAACTTCAAAATCTCATTACAAAACTCTATCTTTGCTCCAGAACACCTTAGGAACGTTTTAAAATATCTTGATCTCGATTACATCTGCTTATATACTGTTATAATCAAATTAGGAAACAAAATACGCACTTCCACAAAATCGCACAATTTTGTTAATATGACTTTTGATAGGATTGACAACCACTGAGGCCTATCGATGGGATTGATGCCACCTTTAATGAGATCGAAGAATGCTTAAAAGACTGTACAGCGAGCATAAGGAAAAAATTGGCATTGTCTCGATATGACTGAGTAGTCTGTCGATGAAATCGATAAACTCTCAATGGGATCGAGTGGTCTATTAATGACATCGAAAAACCTTGAAAAATCGTTAGATTGAAGACTTCCGATAATAATCTCTTCCATGGCTTCAATCATCATAAACTACAACTTCAAACTCCATCTCTAATAGCTTTCATTATAGTTTTACTATCGTCGTCGCTTCTCATGCACACTTCATCTTCATTAAAATTTACTAAGCTTAGAGAAGTCGTACAAAACTTGAACTTATTTGCATGAACCGCCTTTGTAAACATGTTTGCCAGATTAACGATAATGTGGATCTCTTAAGAGCCACACCGCTTTCCTCAAGCACCTGTTGGATAAACTGATGACGAACATTAATATGTTTAGTACGAGAATGGTAAATCGGGTTCTTCACCAAATTTATCATGCTTTCTTTGTCATAATTGACCATCATGGCTTCTTGTCGAAGCCCAAGTTGATTTATCATTCATCTCAACCAAATACCTTCTTTGAAAGCTTCTGTCACCGCCATATACTCAACTTTGGTTATAGAAATAGCAATCATAGATTGTAGCTTCAATATCTAACTAATTGCTATACCCCCTAATACAAACGAGTAACCGAAAGTCGACCTTTCATTGTTCACATTTCTTACATGGTTGAAATCCACATAGCCTATCAGTTTGCCTTCTAATTTTTCGAATGTCAAGACGTAGTCCGCTATACCTCATAGATAATGAAGTATCCATTTCACTATTTTCCAACTGTTTACTGAGGTTTGACATGTATCTGATCACACAATACTGACTGCATGTGAAATATCCAGTCTCATAAAGACCATGACACATCAAATTGCCAACTATGCTCGAATAGGGCATACAAGACATAATATATTTTTCTTCATCCATAGTAGGACATTGTTATGAAGAAAGACTGAAGTAAGAAGCAAGGGGTATGCTAACTGGTTTAGCCTTATCTATCCCAAACTTCGCTAATACTTTCTTAAGACATTCAACCTGAGATAATTGTAATATACTCCTCTCCCTATTTTTGTGTATGTCTATGCTAGAAATCCTCTTTGTAGCTCCTGAATTTTTTATTTCAAATGTCCTTAATTTCATACTTGCTGTGGCCGACGACACTACGTGAAAAATGGAAAAAAATGACGGATTTAGAGACGGTTCTGGACCGTCTGTAAATCACTTAGTTTAAAGATGCTTTAGAGACGGCCATAAACTGTCTCTAAATTTTTAGACGGCCCCTGACCGTCCTTAATATTGTCTTAAAAATTTGAACGTCCACAAATAGTTTAGGACGGTCGTAGATCGTCTTATATGCGGTCTCTGAGACGGTCATGGGCCGTCCGCATTAGAGACGGTCTTTGACCGTCTTATATGCGGTCATTTGAGGCAAATCATTGGCCATCTAAAATAGAGACGGCCATTGGCCGTCTTTTACTTGTAATTTGAGACTGTCAAAGACCATCTCTATTAGAGACGGTCCTTAGCCGTTTTATAGCCCTGCCAAATACCGTCTCTATTAGAGACTGTCATACATCGTCTCTATCAGAAACAGTTTAGGACCGTATCTATTAGAGACGGTCCTAAACCGTCTCTATTGGAGACTGTTAACGACCGTCTCTATTAGAGACGGTCCTAATTCGTCTTATAAACCTATCAAAGACCGTCTCTATTAGAGACTGTCAACAACCATCTCTATTAGAGACTGTCAAAGACCGTCTCTATTAGAGATGGTCCTAAACCGTCTCTAATGCTCAGTTTAAAAATTAAGAAGCTCAAAAAAATTACGAATTTCAAAACAAAAAAATAGTTGAGAAGCTTAGAAAAATAATTAACAATGTTTAAGAAAATTTTTAATTTTGAAAAAAAAAACTGTAATTTTATAAAAATCTAGATTTTGAAAAAAGAAAAATTAAGAACTTTGAATAATGTTGATAATTTTGAAAAAAAAAATTGATGAAAAAATGATATTTTGAAAAAGAAAATTTAAAAAATTAAACAAAATTGTGAAAAAATTGACAAATTGTAAAAAAATTTATTTTTAAAAAAAGAAAACTAAATTTTGTAAAAAAAATGTTAAATTTATTTATAATAAAAATGATATTTAGTTAAAAGAGAAAAAAATATACATTTTGAAAAAAAATGTTAAATTATTTATGAAAAATAAAATTACTAAATTATTAGGCACATCCACTAATTGAACCTTTAATTATTTTTGGACAATCTAATTAATTCAAATTGAAGAGTAAATAACTTCATATGTTTAAATCAAATTTCACTGAAATTGTTAATCAATCTTGTATGCCCAATATCTTTCTCATATGTAGCCTGATTGAGGCGAGTAACTAGTCAAATTGAGAGTATTGATAGTAAAATAGAGTGAATGGACTAGACATGTAAAATGGGACAAATATTCTGGTTAAAATTATGACCCAACTAATTACTGACCTCGTGAGAACCTAAGAATTGATGTTAGTAAGTTTTGTGGGCCCCATCATGATGTGTGTCGAACATCAATACCGTGGATTTGATGTGTCCCCTTTAGGTTATGAGATATCTCAAAAATCATTGGTTAATGAAAATCAAGTGGGCCATACCATTTAAAACTATGTGAAAACATCTTAAAAAATATAAAAGCACTTGGTGGGGCCCACATGAGTGTTGGATGCGGTTGAAACTTGGTCTGACCCCTCATCCAAGTGGGACACACATAATGAGTGGGTTAGATATGTGAATCACATTTAGGCACGCCCAATATATGATTATGAATGTTTTAAGGAAACCTTTTTCTACTACATTTAAGTGAGTTACTCGTTACCTTTACCAGAGTAAACTCTGTGGGGTTCACCATTATTTATTTATTTTATCCACTCCATTCATCCATGTTAACAAATAATTTGAGGTCTAAAGAACAAAAAGGAAGCATATCCAAAGCTCAAGTGGACCACACCACAGGAAATAGTGTGATTGAACCTCTACCATTTAAAATTTCTTGGAGGCCATAAAAGTTTTAGATCAAGCTGATGTTTGTGTTTTCTATTCATTTATATATTTTTGATATTATGAACAACCTTTAACTATTTTTAGACAATCTGAACAGTCCGAACATGAAGAGTAAATAACTTCAGATGTTTAAATCAAAATTCACTCAAATTGTTGATCAATCTTGTTTGCCCAATATCTTTCTCATATATATGTAGTATGATCGAGGCGAGTAACTAGTCAAATTGAGGGTAATGATCAATAAAATAGAGTGAATGGACGCCCATCATGATGTGTGGCACTCTGCAATGATAATGACTTATCCTTTTCATTGTGGCACTGATGTTCAGCTATCCAAATCATCCAAATTGTGAGTTCCATTGCAGATGGATTGTATCTCTAAAATAGCACTGATCAATCAATTGTAACCATTCAATTAATGGCTGACAAATGGGCGGTTGGAAGTAAAGTAGCACTTGGTCCAAATTCAAAAGGAAAAATCAGATTGTTGGTTTATGCTAAACTATTTATATAATTTGAGCTGTTGTACAACTACACCATGTGTACAGTTAAAGAATCTTCCCCATTTTTTAAAGTTGTTTATAACTAACATATGGAATAATAAATACTTTGATCTTCTGGTAGTGGAACGGATGATAAAATCGGGTATAAGAAATCGTACATGTGACACACAAATAATTCGAATTAAGTTCCAGTCGGGTCGGGTTGAGTCGAGTTTCGGACTGAGTCGGGTCGAACTGGGCCCTATCCGAGCTCGACTCGAACTCAATTTCGGGCTGAGAAAAATGGCCCGTCCCGACCCGAACTTAGTTCCGGGTCGGGTCGAGTCGAGCTTTTTCGGGCCGAGTCGAGTGAGCTAATTAGGTTAGTCTGGTTTGTGTACACCCCTACCAGTCAATGACTGGTGGTCAGTGCTCTATGGCCCCCACCATGATGTATGTGTTTCATCTATGCCGTTCATATATTTTTACTGATAATTTTATAATATGAGACCAAAAATGAGATATATGCAAATCTCAAGTGGACCACATTACAGGAAATAGTGTTGAATGAGGGTCAACGATTAAAAATATTTTGGTAGCCTAAATCTATTGGATCAAGCTGATTTTTGTTTTTTCCCTTCATCTGGTCCTGTATGACCAAATCAACAGATTTGATGTCAAATAAACAATACAATGGGCCTTAGGAGGATTTTAATAGTGGATATCCAATCACTGTTGTTCTCATGTGGTGTGGACCACCTGAGATTTATATCCCTCTAATTTTTTGTAAAAAGCTCTAAAATGATCTTTAAAAATAGATGAACGGAATGGATGAAACACGTACATCATGGTAGGGCCCACAGAGCATCATCAACGGTTTCATCCATGCCATCCATCTATTTTTGCAGATCATTTTACAATATAAGTCAAAGAATGAGCTATATCCAAATCTCAAGTGGACCACATTATAGGAAACAGTGTTGAATGAGCGTCGACCGTTAAAAACATTTTGGTAGCCTAAATATATTGGATCAAGCTGATTTTTTTTTTCCCTTCATCTGGTCCTGTATAACCAAATCAACAGATTTGATGTCAAATAAACAGTACAGTGGGCCTTAGGAGGATTTTAATAGTGGATATCCAATCACTATTGTTCTCATGTGGTGTGGACCACCTGAGATTTATTTCCCTCTATTTTTTTTTACAAAAAGCTCTAAAATGATCTTTAAAAATGGATGAACGGAATGGATGAAACACGCACATCATGGCAGGGCCCACATATCATCATCGACGGTTTCATCCATGCCATCCATCTGTTTTTACAGATCATTTTATGGTATAAGTCAAAGAATGAGGTATATCCAAATCTCAAGTGGGCCACATTACAGGAAACAATGTGGAATGAGCATCGACCATTAAAAATATTTTGGTAGCCTAAATCTATTAGATCAAGCTGATTTTTGTTTTTTCCCTTCATATCTTGTCCTGTATGACCAAATCAACTTATTGACACCCTGAGACTCTAAGAATTAATGTTAGTAAGTTTTGTAGGGCCCATCATGATGTGTATTGAACATCAACACTATGCATTTGATAGAAGTTTTGGATCAAGCTGATGTTTGTGTTTTCCCTTCATTCATATCTTTTTGATATTATGAACATGTTGGATGGCAAACATTATTGTGGGCCCAAGGAAGGTATCAACAGTGGAAATCATTATTCCACATTGTTTTGTGTGGCATGGTCCACTTGAGTTTTGGATTTATCGAAAATTTAGGTTATATCCCAATCTCAAGTGGACCACATTATAGAAAAAGTGTTGAATGAATGTCGACCATTAAAAACTTTTTGGGAGCCATAAAAGTATTGGATCAAGCTGATCTTTGTTTTTTCCCTTCATTTGGACTTTTATGACCTAATCACAGATTGGATGTCAGATAAACAGTACAGTGGGCCTTAAGAGGATTTAAATGATGGATATCCAATCACTATTGTCTTCCTGTGGTGTGGTCCACCTAAGATTTATATCCCTCTTATTTTTAGGACGAAGTCCTAAAATGATCTTTAAAAATGGATGAACGGATTGGATGAAACACATACATCATGGTCGGCCCACAGATTTTGGGGCCATAAAAGTTTTGGATCAAACTAATTTTTGTTTTTCCCCTTCATCTGGCCCTGTATGACCCAATCAACATATTGTTTTCATTTTATGATATGAAAAAAAAAATGAATTATATCTCAATATCAAGTGGACCACATTACAGGACATAGTGTTGAATGAATTTTGACCATTAAAAATTTTTTGAGGGCCATAAAAGTTTTGGATCAAGATGATATTTATTTTTTCCCTTCATCTCGGTCTTTATGACCAAATCAACAGATTGGATGTCAGGAAAACAGTACAGTGGGCCTTAGGAGGATTTTAATTGTGAATATCCATTCATTATTTTTATCCTTTGGTGTGGCCCACCTAGGATTTATATTGCTGTCAATTTTTCATCAAGCACTAAAATGATCTTTGAAAATGGATGAGCAGAATGGATGAAACATGTACATCATGGTGGGGCCCACAGAGCACCCACCTAAGTAATTTCCCAAAATTGGGCGCGCGCTCAAAAGAAGTCGCGCGCCCAATACTCCCTCATATCCGCCTCTCCCTCTGCCCTCTCTCTCTCTCTCCCTCTGCCCTAGCCGCGCACGCGCCCTCCCTCTGCCTTCTCTCTTTATCTCTCCCTCTGCCATTGCCACCATCTCTCTGCCCTCTCTCTCTCTCTCTCTCTCTCTCTCTCTCTCTCTCTCTCTCTCTCTCTCTCCTGACTGGTGCGGCCAGCAGCCCCTGCCCTTCATCTGGTGCGGCCAGCAGCCCCTACCCTTCATCTCTTCCCCGGCCAGGTACTCATTTCATTTGTTGTGAATGTTTAAGGTGTGCACAACATGTGTTTGATGAAATGTCTCTGCTCTCAGAATCTACAATATGTGATTTGAATGGTTTATTTTGAGCTGCACATATGTCATGTATACAATGTCTGAATGCATATGAACCATCACACTGCCAACATTTCTGATGAATTGTCTTTGGAAATTGAGTCTGCTCGGTCCTGATTCTTGAGTTCTTTGAAATGCGCCTAAGAGGGTGGCCATTTGCTGATGACATGCTAATATGTTTGCTTATGACCCACATCCACATTTGCTGATGACATATTTGCTAGTCATCAGGACCACTGTGGGCCGCAAAATTTTTGGATCAAGCTGATCTCTGTATTTCCATCCATCCAGATCTGGTTGACCTTCTCAAGGGGTTGGATGGAAAATAAACATCACGGTGGGCTCCAAGAAAGTTTTAATGGTTGGTGTTCAATCGCCACTGTTTCCTGGGGCCGGAGCTTAAATATTTAGAGAAACTAAGGCAGGCCAACCTGTCTGTCCTTGTACAGAGGTGGAGGGTGTTTCTAGTTTGGATGTATTCAGTGAGCAAATTACAGCATGATGGGACTAAGACCATAGTTTCCTACTGAATTGCTTGAAATTTCTATCTGTGGTAGTCTCATGAAAGGATATTTCTTTCTAGAGGGCGAGTCTACAATGATATTTCTCATGAAAGGATTCTCTACAACACATTCTGATTTGTAATGTTGTTCCAAACACATTCAGCAAATTATGTACAACACATTCTGATTTGTAATGTTGCTCCAAACACATTAAGCAAATTATGTACAACACATTCTGATTTGTAATGTTGCTCCAAACACATTAAGCAAATTATGTACAACACATTCGAATTTGTAATGTTGCTCCAAACACATTAAGAAAATTATGTACATGCAGTCCACCACAATCCAAACATAGTAACATAGGATTTTCAAACAAATCATGTCTTGTGATGTTTCTCCCAACATGTTGAGATACTTATCTCCATCCTACACAGTTAATAGACAATCACTAACACATAATAATTGCACCACATCCAATTCCATTTCCATCCCACCTATTCCCATCTAATTCCATGCACCAAATGCCCCCTAATATTTTTAATTAGTGTACATATGCTGTGCTTGACAAAATAATTGTAATAAACCAATTAAAATACACACAAAAAAATGATGAAATTCCAAACAACAGATGAACCACAAGCATAAGATCACAACCAAGCAACTAACCAACAATTTTTAACTGTAAATTTACATGGACAATGTTTGGACTGCTCAAATCATTCTACTGAAATAATTTTGATAATGCTGTTAATAATCTAATATAGCCTTCAGCAGTCAAGAGCAGCCAGCCCCAGCTGTCTATTTTCCCAACAATACAAAAAGCAATCCAAATCATCCCATTAGATGGATTGCTTTCCCTCTATAGATAAGATCAAGTATAACCACCTCTATTTTCATCTATATTAGAATATCTGGCAGGTCCAATCCTTCCTCAGAAACTGATAAAAGAAACACTGTAGCGGCACCAAGGAGTTTGCTGCCGCTGACAAACCTTGAGTTTGCTGCCGCATGATAGAACATTACAAATTTCTATCCTAGTTGCCCACATTGTAGTTTCATTTTACCCATTTGTTTCCATCACACCTTGAAGCCTACAACCAAAGGACCAACAACAGCAACAGCAACAACAACAAGAGACGAAGGAATGGCCTCTATCAGTCAATCTCCCAAAGTAGAGAATGGATCAGGCATTAGAAGGAGGTGCTCTCGCTTAGTGAAGGACCAACGATCCCGTCTATATATAATGCGCCGCTGCGCCACCTTTCTCCTTTGCTCTTACATTCATGGAGATGACTAGACTCACTTCCTTTACACATTCAAATTCACTTGTATTTTTTTTCTTCTTTTTTGATGGATTTAATGGGCTCATCCTCTAACCACGCGCAAACCAAGTTTCTCAGCAATGGATCTCTCTCGAAACACCATTAGTCATCAGGCCTTTTTTTAAAATAAATAAAAATTGAGATGTAATTTTTGAGATGACAAAGAAAAAGTACAAATATTGTTAATGGTTATAGAACATTTTCCTTGCCTTGGTTTTGGATGATTATTGCATGTATATGCTACATTGTAATTTTTTAATAGAATCTCACCCTCACCTTACTATAATGCTTTCTCATAAATATGAATCGCTGTGTCAACTCAAACGAGTGGCAGCTGAAAATTTTTTAATGAATATATTATATTTAAGAATCACATTAGATGATCTATCAACACAGAAAATGACGTCTCTATCAAAGAATGTGCAAGAAGAGACTGGATGCACAATTGAAATGACATGCAAACCTGCAGTTCAATGATGCTTAAATCATTAAACTTTGATGTGTTTACTTGGACTTAAATCAGTCCACTTGGACATGTGTTTACTTGGACTTAAATCAGTCCAGTTTAATGATGCTTAAATCAGTCCACTTTGTCAGATGACTTATGCATGTTTTCTTATTTATGGTTTATGATTATGATGAATAGGTTGCATTTGTTGGTGGGAAATCAGTTTTTGTTTATAATAATATTAAAAAAATCTCTTTATATATAAAAAAAATTCCATTTGATTTTTTTTTTGTATGGATGCATCATGCATGGTTTTATGATAAAACACATGTATGTATGTGTGTATATGTATGCATGCATGCATGGATGGATGAAACGTATGCATGCATGCATGGATGGACAGATTATGCATGTGTGTGTATGCATGCATACATGCATGGATGGATTTATGTGTGTGTGTGTGTATGTATGTATGCATGCATGGATGGAAGACTGGATGGATGGATCATCAGGCATGTGTGTGTATGTGTGTATAACCTTAACCTAAATTCTCAACTCCCTAAAGCTATAACCTAAAACCTATAATCTACACCTAATCATGTGCATATATATTTGGGGATATATATAGATCTATATTTTTTTGTGATTGGTGACCATATGTGTGGCATGTTTTGACAGTTTATGAAAAGCCTTTTTTTTTTTTTTTATTGTATCTCACTTTTTATATGCTACATGCACGTGATATCAGAAATGGATTTGACGCCCCCAAGCAAGAATTGGATGATGAAAGATATATTGAGTGATGAATAAATTAAAGGCGTTGAATCGTTTATTATTTTTACGAAAAGGAATTCGAGAGGTGTTGATTGGTATAGTTGTCCTTGTGCTAGATGTCGTAATGTGCGTGAGAAGAAAATACTAAGTACAGTTTTTGAGCATTTGATTATGAATGGTATAGATCAGACATACACAACTTGGTTTTTTCATGGAGAACAACTTCCCAATATGGGTGTCAATGCTAAGGCTCCTAGTACATCTGTCACTAATTGTAATGAAGAGTTGTTGCCCAGAATGGTTGAATTGGTTAATGATGCTTTTGGTCGTGTTCAACCCGATGACTTAGATGCATGTATGAATGGTCAATGAGGAACATGGTAGTCAGCCTCAAGATGACATAGACAATGATACTCAGTATAATAAATTAAGGGAGGATGCGGTACAATCCCTATATCCATCGTGTAAACGTGAATATACAAAGTTGTCAGTGATAGTTAAGTTGATGAGCAAGAAGGCTAGATATCAGTGGTCAGATAATAGCTTTACGAGTTTGTTGCAACTGCTCAAGAAGATTTTGTCAAGCGAGAACTCTTTGCCAGATAGTACCTATAATGCAAAGAGATTGATCAGTTCGTTGGGTATGAACTATGAGGTGATACATGCATGCCGTAATGATTGTATTCTATACTGGAAGGAGCATGTTAAGCAGATGAAAAGTGAATAGTGTTATAAGATCAAGAGTCTCACATGTACCATGGAAGGTGCTAAGATACTTCCCATTAACACCAAGGTTACAAAGACTTTATAGCGTATCATGGATTGCAGAGAATATGTTGTGGCATTCAAAGGGGGCTAAAAATGACTCGTACATGCGTCATCCTGTGGATTCTTCTATGTGGAAGTTTGTAGATAGAAAATTTAGTGATTTTGCTGCAGATCCACGTAACGTTCGGTTCGGACTTGCAACAGACGGATTTAACCCCTTTGGGCATATGAGCATCTCATATAGTTGCTGACCTGTTATGGTTGTTCCATACAATATTCCACCTCATTTATGCATGCGGAAGGAATTTATTATGTTAACACTTTTAATTCCTGAAAAAAATGGTCCAGGGCATGATATCGACATATATTTACAACCATTGATTGAAGAATTAAATGAATTGTGGAAAGGGTCGATAACATATGACTCATTTGGGAAGAACAGGTTTACAATGAAGGCAATTTTATTATGAGCAATACATAATTTTCCAGCATATGGACATCTTTCTGGGTGTAGGACAGGAGGAAAGTATGCATGTCCTGTTTGTAGTGAGGAGACTGATTCTGTTTGGCTAAAACATGGAAAGAAGTTTTCTTATATGGGGCATAGAAGATTCCTCCCAAGAGCTTATATCTTTAGGAGCCAAAGATCTCGATTCAATGAGAATGATGAAAATCGACAGGCTCCAAAGCATTTGTCTGGAGAATAGGTAATGGTTAAAATGAATAATATACAAACCAAGTTTGAAAAGCATATAAGAAATAAAACGAAGAAGACCACGGATGAAGAGTCTAACCTTACTGCTTAGTCGAAGAGATCAATCTCTTTTGCATTGCCGTATTGGGAGCATATGCCCATTCGTCATTATTTGGATGTGATGCATGTTGAGAAAAATGTTACTGATAACCTTATTGCAACAATCATAGACATGAAGGACAAGTCTAAGGATGGTTTATAAGCCCGTCAAGATCTTATGGATATGAAGATAAGATCAAAATATTGGCCAGAGGAAAAAAATGGTAAGTTGTTATTGCCGAAGGCTCCTTTCACATTATGTAGATCTGAAAGAGAACTCATTTGTCAAACCTTGAGTGATTTGAAAGTTTCGAGAGGATATAGTGCAAACTGAAAACATCATATTAGTATGGATCACTATCAGCTCAAGGGCCTTAAGTCACATGATTATCACATTCTAATGCAGCAGTTACTACCCGTATTATTGATGCATTCATTCAAGAAAGAAAAGTCATTGCGTGCAACCATTATACAATTGTCAAGATTCTTTAACGTCATATGTTCTAAAGAAATTCATCGTCTAGAGCTTCAAAAAATGAAAAATAAAATAGTGAAAAAATTATGTATTTTTGAAAAGTATTTTCCACCATCATTTTTCGTTTCTATGACACACCTTGTTGTGCACTTGGCGGAGGAGGCACAAGTTTACGGACCTGTCAGATATCGATGGTTGTATCCTTTTGAGAGGTAACTTTAACTGTTTTAATTTTTAACTTTTTCAGAATAGCTTATATTTTTTCATCAATACCTGATTTTAATATTTAACAGGATGATGAGAACATACAAGAAGTATGTGATGAATCAAGCTTACCCAGAGGGCTGTATTGCGGAATGCTACATTATAGAGGAATCTATGATGTACTGCATGGAATACTATCCTAATAATACAATAGGAGGTCACAAGAAAGGACTAAAAATATTCAATGATAATGAAAATGTTGGTGATTCCCAGAATGCTAAGAAAGGAAAAGTTTGTGATCTTACTGCAGTGCAATACCAACAAGCACGCAAATGGGTTTTACAACATCACGTTGAAAATCATCAATGGGAGGAGTAAGTTAATAAAGTATATTATTCTTTTTTATATTTTTAAATGGCTTATGGTAATTAACATTGTTATATATATATATATATATATATAATGAATTGATATGATTTGGAATTTATAGGAAGTACCAAACATACATCCAGGGCCAAACACGTACGAGACAAAATCGAAAGGGTAATCTATCAGCAGAAAAATCAATGGAATACATTCCTTGGTTAAGACATCAACTACATAATCAAGAAATGACTCAATTTAAGAGAATTATCGATGGTCCTGACTTCAAATGCATATCATATAATACTTACTCAATAAATGGATATGTTTTTAGCACTGCGAATTCTGAAATGAACAGAACAACAAAGAACAGTGGAGTCTCAATGAAAGCGCTAACTAGCTTCAGGACAAGTTCCAAGGATAGGAATCCTATACAAGAAGAAGTCACTTATTATGGCATCATTAAACAAATTCTTGAATTAAACTACTTTGACTTCAGAGTAGTACTCTTCTACTGTGATTGGGTGCATATTGAAGATAAAGTGAATGGATGTTTCATAGATCCCGAAATAAATTTGATATTTGTCAATCTAGGAAGGTTTAGACGGAACTTAAAAGAAGATGATGATCCGTTTATTCTTGCATCTCAGGCAGCTCAGGTCTTCTACTGTAAGGATCCAACTAGAGATGACTGGCATGTTGTACTGGATGCTCTTAAGAGATTGACGAAAGATGCATATGCATTTGAAGATCCACTTAAGTTTGAGGCGAAAAGGAATGTAGGTTCTTCAACACTTTCATTAATTGATGATTTAAATGATGAAAATGAAGATGTGCAAGAAAATTCATGGGTTGAGAGTGAGCCGAGTACCTCACATCATAGGAAACGGAAAAGAAACTAGTAAGATTCAAATCAGTTTAAAAGTGAGTTGAATTCTATTTAGTAATGATTGTTACAGTCTTTTAGCTATCAAAATATTATTAGAATGCCAATTACATAATAATGAGATATTTTTTTGTTTTATAAAATTGTAGGAATTATGTCAGATTTTGGTGGTTCATCAGCTTCAGCCCAAGGAAGCAATACAAGGAAGAGACTTGAATTAAATGAATATAAACAACTAGTCGGAGAAACATCAGCGCCTTTCAACACATTTTTAGGGCAACTTAGCAGGACACACTATCCAATTTCATTTGCTAATTAGCGCAAAATGCCTGGTGCAATTAAAGATAATATCTGGTCTATGGTTTTGGTGAGCATGTTTATTCTTGATTTTATTTTTTAATTCTTACTCAATAAGATTATTTGATTATTAATTTCATGAAATAGGCCACGTACGATATCGATGATGAGTTAAAAGAATATGCATTTTTGAAAGTAAGCAAAGCTTGGAAGGTATGGAAATACAATCTGCGAAAGGAATATGATAAGTTTGATAATGATGTAGAAAGAAGAAGAAATTGTCCCATCGGTGTAAAGCAAGAGGATTGGGACATTTTCATTAATTTACAATCCACAGAATTATTAATCAATCTTCGTAAGAAGGGGAAGACTTCCAGAGCACAAGTGAAATACCCTCACACGACTGGAAGACGAGGTGCTGGTAGGACATTAGAGAAAATGGTAATTTGTACTACATTCTTTGATAATTTAATTGATGAATATAAATTCTTGTTAACTAATTTGCTCATATAATTACAGCGAAAGGAAAATCCAAATACTATCATCACTGGGACCGACTTGTTTGTTGCCACTCATAGCAGACTTGATGGGTCTTGCCCAACACAAACACATCTTGAAACAGCGGTAACTTAAATTTTTTATTTTTTAATCAATTTTTATTTAAGTACAATGAAAGATTTATTGTAACAATTATCTTCTAACAGGAAAGAATATTATCGATAGCTAGCAGTGATCCTTCCAGTAAGCACAAGGATTTAGACCACGACCCAGTTTCACAGGTTTTCCATAAATTCTACTCACTTTACATACATTGTTGTTGGTTTTTTTTTTCTTTTTTTAATAATAATATACACACATCACTAAACTTAAAATTTATTGTTTAGGTTTGTGGTCGTGATAGCAGAGGCCGGGTTAGGGGCATGGGTTTAGGTATTTCTAAGACTACTATGAAGGTTGTCACCCCCTACATTATAGAAGCTCGATCAGAGAGGAATGCACGCATGTCCATTGAGGCTAAATTTGAAGCATCAATGACTCAAATTACTGAACTTAGACAAGAATTTGCTGAACTTAGGCAACAAATTACTCAAAGCCAACTACTTCACTGTTCCCCTGATACAGCTGCATCTCAGGTACTGCATTTGTTGTGATCAAATGATATAATTATTATTTTTAAAGATAAAAGTAGCATTATTATTTACATGAAACAATTATTTTATTTATAGGCCCACCGTCGATCTGGTGAGCCCTCAAGTATTCGAGAAGACTCTGCAACAACTCCATCGATGAAACAAATTTGTCAATTGAGAGATATCTATGGTCGAACTGTTGCTAGTGGGCGGATGGTGTCAGATAATATAGACATCCCTCCAAAATGCATCAGAGTTGTAATAGATGATATCAACGTTCGCACAACAGAGTTGTTTAATGATGACAGGACATTTGAAGATATTCAATTGGGTGAAATTGTTATTTGGCCCAAATTCCTGATGAGAATTTGAATATTCAGTAGTTTTGTTTAACTTTTTGAACTTTAGGACATTTTGTATGACGAAAACTTGATTATTCAATGAAATGCTTTTTTGATCAAATTGCCTTTTTTATTGTTTTAATATTCAGCATCCTTTTTATTAATTATGGCTTGTTGTCATTTGTTTTTTATTAACCAAGTCACTAAAGGATTTCAATTTCAAATGTAACTGAAGTATTGACGGAACGTTATCTCTTGTTACAGTACGAGATGTAACAAGAATATACATTGATTGTGCACCATTTTTTTAAAAAAATGCACAAACCAGAAATGATTTAAGACGACGTTCAATGATACTTTGTTAAATATGAAATTTATGACCTTTAGTAACTTGGTTAATTAAAGAGAACTACGTAGTGGCTTGATCCCAATTTGACTTTTTGGGTACGTAGGCAGCCGTTCATAATGTACTAGAATATCGGTGCAGCCACAAATCTTTTTTCTCCTTTGAATTGTAACGGACTGTATTGGTTACATTTTTCTCTGTCATACAGGTTATAGCTATCAAAGATATAATATCACCTCCTTATAGGGAAACATTTAATGATGTATACAGGTAAATTCATTTTTTCTTATTCCTCATATTATATCTTTAATGATGTGTAAATATTAAATTATGTGTACAGGTCATTTAATGATATTATTCCTTCGGTCGATTGTGGCTTGTGGACAAAGGGATGAGTAACCAACAATACAAATATGAGAGGCCTTCCCCAGGTATCCAGATGCTTTTAGATATATTTATGTTGTTTTTAAATGTATTAGCTCGAAATTGATGAAGCAGACCCGGATGTGCGTCGGAGCTATCCGGATGAGCGGGGGTCTCTGGAAGGTAGGAACCGCTGACCATGATGAAGCTGTCCATTTTCTATGGACAACATTGGGAGGGTCTGACCATTTGGACAGGCCGTATTTAAGTATTTTCTCAAAATTAATGGAGCAGACCCGGATGTGCGTCGGAGCTATCTGGATGAGCGGGGGTCTATGGAAGGTGGGAACCGCTAACCATGATGAAGCTGTCTATTTTCTATGGATAGCATTGGGAGGGTCTGGCCATTTGGACATGCCGTATTTATGTATGTGCTCAAAATTAATGGAGCATACCCGGATGTGCATCGAAGCTATCCGGAGGAACGGGGGTATCTGGAAGGTGGGAACCGTTGACCATGATGAAGCTGTACATTTCCTATGGACAGCATTGGGAGGGTCTGGCCATTTAGACAAGCCGTATTTATATCTGTTTTTACAGGGACCTCACTCTTAACCTAAACCACACCCTAAACCTATAACCTAAACCTATTCTCAGTTACCTAAACTTATAACCTATAACTTAAACTTAAACCTAAACCTATAACCTAAACCTATTCATAAAGTCCCAAAAGCTATACCTTAACCTAAACTTAAACCTATAACCTAACCTTAACCTTAACCTAAACTGAAACCTACACCTAATCCTAATCTCAACTCCCTAACCTAAACCTAAACTTAAACTTGAAAACCCAAATCTAAACCTGAACCCGAACCCGATTTCCTAAACCTAAACCTTAACCTTTTCTCAATTCCCTAAACCTATAACCTATAACCTACCTATAACCTTAACCTAAAATCTAAACCTTAACCTATTTTCAATTTCCTATAGCTATAACCTATCACCTACCTATAACCCTAACCTAAAACCTAAACCTTAATCTATTCTCAATTCCCTACAGCTATAACCTATAACCTACCTATAACCTTAACCTAAAACCTAAACCTTAATCTATTCTCAATTTCCTATAGCTATAACCTATAACCTACCTATAACCCTAACCTAAAACCTAAACCTTAATCTATTCTCAATTCCCTACAGCTATAACCTATAACCTACCTATAACCTTAACCTAAACCTAAAACCTAAATGTGTTCTTAAATCCCTAAACACAAACCTACACCTAATCCTATTCTCAACTACCTAAATAAAACCTAAACCTTAACTTGAAACCCAAACCAAAACCCAATCTCGAACCCGAATTCGATTTCCTAAACCTAAACCTTAACCTATTCTCAATTCCTTACAGCTATAACCTATAACCTACCTATAACCTTAACCTAAAACCTAAACCTAAAACCTAAATATGTTCTCAAATCCCTAAACATAAACCTACACCTATTCCTATTCTCAACTACCTAACCTAAACCTAAACTTAAAAACCCAAAGCAAAACCCAATCCCAAACCCGAACCCGATTTCCTAAACCTAAACCTTAACCTATTTTCAATTCCCTACAGCTATAAGCTATAACCTACCTACAACCTAAACCTAGAAAACCTAAAAGTGTTCTCAAATCCCTAAACCTAAAGCTACACCTAATCTTATTCTCAACTACCTAACCTAAACCTAAACCTAAACTTGAAAACCCAAAGCAAAACCCAATCCCGAACCCGAATTCAATTTCCTAAACCTAAACCTTAACCTATTCTCAATTCCTTACAGCTATAACCTATAACCTACCTATAACCTTAACCTAAAACCTAAACCTAAAACCTAAATGTGTTCTCAAATCCCTAAACCTAAATCTACACCTATTCCTATTCTCAACTACCTAACCTAAACCTAAACCTAAACTTGAAAACCCAAACCAAAACTCAATCCCAAACCCGAACCCAATTTCCTAAACCTAAACCTTAACCTATTCTCAATTCCCTATAGCTATAAGCTATAACCTACCTACAACCTAAACCTAAAACTTAAATGTGTTCTCAAATCCCTAAACCTAAAGCTACACCTAATCATATTCTCAACTACCTAACCTAAACCTAACCTAAACTTGAAAACCCAAAGCAAAACCCGATCTCGAACTCAAAATCGATTTCAAAAACCTAAACCTTAACCTATTCTCAATTCCCTACAGCTATAACCTATAACTTACCAATTACCTTAACCTAAATCCTAAACCTTAACCTATTCTCAATTCCCTATAGCTATAACCTATAACTTACCTATAACCTTAACCTAAAACCTAAATATGTTCTCAAATCCCTAAACCTAAACCTACACCTAATCCTATTCTCAACTACCTAACCTAAACCTAAACCTAAACTTGAAAACCCAAAGCAAAACCCGATCCCGAACCCAAACCTGATTTTCTAAACCTAAACCTTAACCTATTCTCAATTCCCTACAACTATAACATATAACCTACCTATAACCTTAACCTAAATCCTAAACCTTAACCTATTCTCAATTCCCCACAGTTATAACTTATAACCTACCCATAACTTTAACCTAAAACCTAAACCTAAACCTACACCTAATCCTATTCTTAACTACCTAATCTAAACCTAAACCTAAACTTGAAAACCCAAACCAAAACCCAATCCCGAACCCGAATCCGATTTCCTAAACCTAAGCCTTAACCTATTCTCAATTCCCTACAGCTATAACCTATAACCTACCTATAACCTTAACCTAAAACCTAAACCTTAATCTATTCTCAATTCCCTAAACCTATAACCTATAACCTACCTATAACCTTAACCTAAAACCTAAACCTTAACCTATTCTGAATTCCCTACAGCTATAACCTATAACCTACCTATAACCTTAACCTAAAACCTAAACTTAAAACCTAAATGTGTTCTCAAATCCCTAAACCTAAACCTACACCTAATCCTATTCTCAACTCCCAAACCTAAACCTAAACCTAAACTTGAAAACCCAAACCTAAACCCGATCCTGAACCCGAACCCGATTTTCTAAGCCTAAACCTTAACCTATTCTCAATTTCCTAAACCTAAACCTAAGACCTAAATGTATTATCAAATCCCTAAACCTACACCTACACCTACACCTAATCCTAATCTCAACTCCCTAACCCAAACCTAAACCTAAACTTGTAAACCCAAACCTAAACCCGATCCCGAACCCGAACCCGATTTCCTAAACCTAAACCTTAAACCTATTCTCAATTCCCTAAACCTAAACCTAAGACCTAAATGTATTATCAAATCCCTAAACCTAGACCTACACCTACACCTAATCCTAATCTCAACTCCCTAACCCAAACCTAAACCTAAACTTGAAAACCCAAACCTAAACCCAATCCCGAACCCGAATGTATTCTCAAATCCCTAAACCGAAACCTACAACTAATCCTAATCTCAACTCCCTAACATAAACCTAAACCTAAACTTGAAAACCTAAACCTTAACTCGATCCCGAACCTGAACCCGATTTCATAAACCTAAACCTTAACCTAAATTCTCAATTCCCTAAACCTTAACCTATAACCTAACCTAAGCCTAAACCTATAACATGTAATTTTAACCTAAACCTAAACCTATATAACCTAAACCTAAGCCTAAAACCTAAACCTAAACCTAAAACCTAAATGTATTCTCAAATCCTTAAACCTAAACCTACACCTGATCATAATCTTAACTCCCTAACCTAAACCTAAACCTAAACTTGAAAACCCAAACCTAAACCTGATCCTGAACCCAAACCCGATTTCCTAAACCTAAACCTTAATATAAATTCTCAATTCCCTAAACCTTACCCTAAAACTTAAATGTATTCTCAAATCCCTAAACCGAAACCTACACCTAATCCTAATCTCAACTCCCTAACCTAAACCTAAACCTAAACTTGAAAACCCAAACCTAAACTCGATCTCAAACCCAAACCCAATTTCCTAAACCTAAACCTTAACCTAAATTCTCAATTCCCTAAACCTAAACCTAAGACCTAAATGTATTCTCAAATTCCTAAACCTAGACCTACACCTAATCCTAATCTCAACTCCCTAACCTAAACCTAAACCTAAACTTGAAAACCCAAACCTAAACCCGATCCCGAAGCCAAAACTGATTTCCTAAACCTAAACCTTAACCTATTCTTAATTCCCTAAACCTAAACCTAAGGCCTAAATGTATTCTCAAATCCCTAATCTTAGACCTACACCTAATCCTAATCTCAACTCCCTAACCCAAACCTAAACCTAAACGTAAAAACCCAAACCTAAACCCGATCCCGAACCTGAATCCGATTTCCTAAACCTAAACCTTAACTTATTCTCAATTCCCTAAACCTAAACCTAATACCTAAATGTATTCTCAAATCCCTAAACTTAGACCTACACTTAATCTTAATCTCAACTCCCTAACCCAAACCTAAACCTAAATTTGAAAACCCAAACCTAAACCCGATCCCAAACCCGAATGTATTCTCAAATCCCTAAATCGAAACCTACAACTAATCCTAATCTCAACTCCCTAACCTAAACTTAAACCTAAACTTGAAAACCCAAACCTAAACCTGATCCCGAACCCGAATCCAATTTTCTAAACCTAAACCTTAACCTATTCTCAATTCCCTAAACCTAAACCTAACTTAAATGTATTCTCAAATCCCTAAACCGAAACCTACACCTAATCCTAATCTCAACTCCCTAACTTAAACCTAAACCTAAACTTGAAAACCCAAACCTAAACTCGATCCCGAACCCGAACCCGATTTCCTAAACCTAAACCTTAACCTATTCTCAATTCCCTAAACCGTAGCTTAACCTAAACCTAACCTAAACATTAACCTAAACTAAACTTATAACTTTAACCTAAACCAAAACCTATGACCTAAAACCTTAACCTAAAACCTATAACCTAAACTTATAACCTATAACATAACCTTAACCTAAACCTAAACCTTAACCTATAACCTATAACCTAATTCTACATGTATTCTCAAATTCCTAAACCTAAACCTACACCTAATCCTAATCTCAACTCCTTAAACCTAAACCTAAACTTGAAAACCCAACCTAAACCCAATCCCGAACCCGAACCCGATTTCCTAAACCTAAACGTTAACCAATTTTCAATTCCCTAAACCTATAGCTTATAACCTAAATCTAAACCTTAACCTAAACCTTAACCTAAAGCTATAACCTTAACCTAAACCTAAACCAAAACCTATGACCTAAAACCTTAACCTATAACCTATAACCTAAACTTATAACCTATAACCTAACCTTAACCTAAACCTTAACCTATAACTTAAAACTTAAACCTAAGCCTAAGCCTAAGCCTAAAACTTAAATGTATTCTCAAATTCCTAAACTTAAACCTACACCTAATCCTAATCTCAACTCCCTAACCTAAACCTAAACCTAAACCTAAACTTGAAACCCAAACCTAAACCCGATCCCAAACCCGAACTCAATTTTCTAAATCTAAACCTTAACCTATTCTCAATTCCCTAAACCTATAGCTTATAACCTAAACCTAAACTTTATCCTAAACGTAAACTTAAACCTATAACCTATAACCTAAACCTAAACTTAAAACCTAAATGTATTTTCAAATCCCTAAACTTAAACCTACACCTAATCCTAATCTCAACTCCCTAACCTAAACCTAAACCTAAACTTGAAAATCCAAACCTAAACCCGATCCTGAACCCGAAACCGATTTCTTAAACCTAAACCTTAACCTATTCTCAATTCCCTAAACCTATAGCTTACAACCTAAATCTAAACCTAAACCTATAACCTATAACCTAAACCTATAATCTAAACTTAAACCTAAACCTAAAACCTAAATGTATTCTCAAATCCTTAAACCTAACCTACACCTAATTCTAATCTCAACTCCTTAACCTAAACCTAAACCCGATCCCAAACCCGAACCTGATTTCCTAAACCTAAACGTTTACCTATTCTCAATTCCACATCGTCTGCTAAATCTAATGTTTATTGTATTGAAATGGAATAAAAGATTGGCCTAAACCACCCAAAGACCTTCAAATTCATATGTAGCCCACCTGATTATTGGATTTAATTTTTTAGCCTCATATGATCATCATGGTGGAATGAACCTGTTGTATGGGTTGAATGTGATGAACACAGCCTAAAAATGCTTTACCTTAACACTTTCTAGGGGAAAATCAAAAGGAAAAAAAAGGTATTTTGATCAATTGATTCCCCTAAAAGCATATTTCAACCTTGTAATTAATGGCATATTTTTTAATTCATTTATTTTATCTTTGTCGAATGCTATATTTTGACTTTTTTTTTTTTTTTTTTTTGTACAGGATTTTAATTAATCGTGCCTAAATTTAGGCCTACAAGTACTTCAGCCTTTTGACGCCACTCGTGCTAGGAGTAGACCACAGAGGATTTGTTTTTTTTTTTTTTTAATTTATTTTTATTCAAGACCATTTTCAATTTGTTGTTGTAAATAATAATTTTTTTTATTGTGAAGTAATATAAATTTTGTTTAATATTTAGTTTTAATTGTATTGCAACATTTTTTTATGTTTAAAATATTAAAAAATATAGGTTTCAATTGAATTATATTGGTTTTTTCGTTAGCAGGTCTTTCAACATTTAGGACGATCTAAGACCGTCCTTTTTATTCTAAAACAGTTTGTAAATAGGACGGATGAAAACAGTTCTTTTTAGGGACGGTCTAAGACCGTCCTTTTTAGGCTCATTAGAGAGCTTTTAACCATCCTTTTTAAGGATGGTCATAGACCGTCCTTTGCAGGGACGGTCCATGTCCGTCCTTTTATGGTTCATCAGAGACTGCCTATAACCGTCTTTTTTATTGACGGTCATGGACTGTCCTTTTTACGGACTGTCTAAGACCATCCTTTTTAGCTTCAAAACAGACATTTATTATAGACGGTCTATGACCGTCTTTCTTTAGAGACGGTCCATGACCGTCCTTTTTTAGAGACGGTTTATGGCCGTCCTTTAAGTAATACGATGCCCCAGAATATGACGGCCCTTGCGACGGTCTAAGACCGTCCTTTATGGCCCTTTGAGACGGTTTTCGGCCGTCCTTTTTTCATTGTTTTGGCGTAGTGCAATAAGCATGTCATCTACATATAATCCCAGTAAGATGAACTTCTCATCACTCAATATGAACTTCTCATCACTCAGTGTCTTAAAGTAAACACATGATCGTATTCACTCTTAGTAAATGCTGACTCAACATGAAAGTATCAAACTTTTTGTATCACTTCTTAGGGAAGTATTTTAGGCTGTAAGACGACCTTTTCGACCTGCAAACCTTATTCTACGACCCATTTACTTCAAACTCTTCTATTCGTTTTATGTAGATATGCTCCTTTAACTCCTCATGTATGAAAGTAGTCTTCACATCAATTTACTTTAATTCCATGTTAAATTGGGTAACCAACGTCAACACAAATCTGATATATACCTGCTTCACAATCAGTGTGAATATCTCACTGAAGTTGATGCCTTCTTTCTAAGCGTAATCCTTCGCTACCAGTCTTGCCTTATACCCATTGTGCTTCTTGTAAATCCACTTACATCTGATCAAGTTATGCCCAACTGGAAGCTCCCATGTCTCATTCTTGTATAAAGAATTCATCTCGTCATGCATGAACACTATTCACTTCTCAATATCAGTCTCATCTAATGCTTCTTGAAAAGTAAAATGATCCCCCTCATTTGTAATGAAAGTGAAGATAACATTTGAATCATCTATGTATCTCATCGACAATCTACGATCTCTTGATCGATTTTTTTCTGAGAAGTGGCTACTCCACATGCTTCTGTATCTTTGTCTGCAACTCAGTCTCGCCTTGCGTTTCAACTCAGCTTTAGTAAGTTGCATATTTAATTGTTCCGATTTAAATGGATGGTGGTCACTCATATCATGTTCATATCTATTTTAATTTAGAACGAAGGTTGGAATGCGAGTACGTTACCCTGGGTACGTTCTTAAAAGGGTATGTCCTTAAAAGGCATAATTAATCGTATGAAGCAAACAAATCCGTCTAACCACTTAAACATCGAGTTTAGCTTCGTGATTTGCTCACACAAGATATAAATTTAGGTGACCTATTACTTACTAATCAAGACAACCATAACTAAATCAAGATCTACTTAAAGACGAGATGATCATGGGTCAAATCATAATTAATGAACCAAATTGACTTAGTTACTTGACTAGCATATGAACTGATGGTTTATGGTGATTATGACTAAATTTTCATTTGCATTAGTTACAAATTGGCTACATTATGAACTTAGCTAATCAAAACCCTAATAATTGTGCACGAGAAATCTTGACACCTAACTCATTACGAAAATATATTAATTATCTAAAAAAGCTCTAAACCGTTCGTTATTAAGCCACTAGTTCCGAAACTATACAATAATGTCTATCTCATTGAGCTTGACGCCCATTGCGGGTGGCGAACTAAGAAAGTGCCCAGAACTTCTCAACTTGGGCCGGAAGCCAAGTGATTGAAACGTGTAAATCCCATAGGTTGAAATCTAGAACTTAAGTAAAACTAGTCACTTTGTTCTTTTATGAAGTTATGACTTTCAGACTATCGATTCATGGCCAAACTCGGGATATCAACTAATGATATTTCTTCAGACATATCCATATAGTCGTGGCCCCAATCGACCATCGGTGATCGTCAAGCAAACTTCTAATTTTACTTATCGATTGACGCATTCAAATGGCAGGCCGATTATGTATATGCATAGATCATCACTAGGGCCAACTATCCAATGATGGGTGTCGACTCCTATGCCCCATAGTGCCCCCAAAGGGTAAAAACACACTCCCCTAAGGCTAGTATAATAAAAACTCAGCCCTTATGGTCATCTGCATCAAATCTAGTGTTATAAATAGGATATTTGGGGGCCTCCTTTGCTCCCATACGAATTTCATACCTTATGAGAGAAAGAGAAAAAAGAAGAGAAGAAGAGAAAAAGGAAGAGAGTGAGTGTGAGAGAGAGGGAAGGATGTTGGTGTTTTGGGGTTAGTATCTCATTATCAAACCTTTAAACTTACCAAATCCTTCACTGGATCCATCGTCATTTGCAACTGGAGGTAAGACTTGCATTCAACCCTTTGATTTCACAACTTATACCTACTTTACTTGTGATTAACGATACTTCCTTACTTACATTAGGAATTAATGATTTTTTCCAAAATCCCAACGCTAAGAACTCATAGATTGAAAATTCCCTCTTAAGGTGTGGACCATTATCCCTAAGTTGCCTTTTTATCAACCCTTGAGGATCCAGTTAATGATCTCTTGAAGTGAATGCTTTTATCGATTGTTAGCATGTTCATATTTCAACTTTTATTGTAACATGTATCATTAATCATCTATTAATGCCCACATATTTGATAAAATGCCTAATTGATTGAGGGTGTTTCTTTATTAATGCTTACATGCTTATTGAAATGCCTAAGTAAATATGTTGTTTCATTGATACCCACATGTTTGATAAAATGCTCATGTGTTTGATAAAATGCCTAAGTAGGTAGTTACTTTTATTGATGCTCACATATTTGATGAAATGCATAAGTGATTGTATCATTGAATATATGCTATAACGACATGATGAATTAATAAGTCCGTAGTGTTGTTTAGGATTTCTTATGATGTTTGGTTAGTTGGCTAACTATCCGAACTAAAAGGGTAGCCCAAGTTAGGTCGGCCACCCTAGACTTGTGATAACCAATTGTAGCTGGATTATACGGGATGCTTGCACCCAATGCCAGTTGCACTGGAGTTCTCCTAAGCTAATCAAATTAGTCTATTAACCGACTGATCATGTATGTTCACAACGATCAAATAAAATCTAAGATACCCTATTTCCATTAGATGAGTCCTTTTATAACTGTTAGTGCGATATATGATCCAACTAAGACTCATGAGCCAGGCATGGTGGTATGGGACACCGTGTTCAAGTTGTCAGCCTATACTAGGGTGAGGAGCCTCTCCGCAGTGACCAGTGAGTACTAATGGAGGTGATAAATTATTGTTCAAACGAGCCCATCAAATTACTCGGCCAATAGTTCTGTACTAAGGTACCATTCGAATGACTCGGGCGTAAATGAAATTGGGTAACGAGCCCTTTTATTTGTGATAATTTGCTTTTACGTGATAAGCCCATACCTCAAAATTGAGTGATCATACTCGATGTTTGGATGACGAGCCCTTTCCTTTGTGGTAATTTTCTTTTATGTGATAAGCCCATACCTCGAAATTGACTGATCATACTCGATGTTTAGGTGATGACCCATACCGAGTTGATCCTCATATATTTTGATATCATGTCATGCCTTTGGAATAATTGATTTGTAAGATAAACGGGTGATACTTAAATTTGAATCAATGGACACTGGTGAGGAGTCACTGCGTGCTACCATGAACCAGGTGATCCGAATAAAGACTCGTGATATAACGTTGGTATCCTATCTTCGTCAATCTGTTATATGAATTAAAATTAATAATCACTCGGCTAATCATGCATATCTTAGGATAGGTTGTGATTGACGTTGGAGTCGCTTGTGAGGGAGTGTTGGCATTTGTGAAATAGACGTTGAAGTCGCTTATGAAGGAATATTGGATTGTAAGGTGCATGCATCATCTCATAATCTCATTTGTGCATCTAACAAGAGTATTTAAGAATGTTTGATGTTTTGTCGCTTGTGAGGGAGTGTTGGATTTTAAGGTGCACGTATCATTTCATAATCTCTTACGTGCATCTAATAAGAGTATTTAGGAATGTTTGATGTTTTATTTATAATTAACTGTATTGATTGAGTCGATAACATGTGTAACCTAAAACTAATGGAACCACTGAGTTAACTACTCACTCCCACCTGGGATGGTGTTTTAAAACACCAACCATGCATTATTGTTAATGCAGGTTCCATCGAGGCCTCCGGTGGGTAGACTTGGGTCGGCTTGCACTTTCGCTGTGATGCCTTGGGAACGTCGAGCGAAGTTGGAAGACCTTGTTTTTATTTTAGTTTTGTGTATGTATATGTTAAAGTCTCTAATCGGGCGTTCTTTAAATGTAAATTTTGTCGCATATTCGTTGTGGCTTGTATAATCCCTATTTTGAGTGATCATCATTATTGAAATTTTATTTTTAACTCTTAATCCTATATTTATGAAATTTGGTTATCTCTAACTCGCTTTAGTTTCGCTAAGTTGAATTGTGTAAATCTGATTATCTGTGTGAAATGAATTTGAATATAAATAAGGACACATGTGTAATTTATTAAATTAACATCGAGAACTCGGGACCGGAGTCTATGTACTCGGGTGATGATTCTTAAGGCATTAAATCACTAGATCCTTTGGAGTCTCCTTTATGTATGGCGTATGAATACAATTGCGTGCGCGGATATACGCCATAGGTATAACTAGAGCAGTAATTTGACTAGCTAATGTATAAATGAGTCTCTCACCTCGAGGTACTAGTGCATGAGCGTTAATGCAACGTGGTCATCCACTTGGGTATGATATTGTAAAAGATAATAGTTATTTAATTCTTTTTATTTATAGAATTCATGAAAAGTTTGGCATTTGAAGCATCTTTACAATTCCAGTATTGTATTCATCTCATCTTTTAAGATTCAATACTTTAATTCGTGTTTTAAATTTTAAAAGAAGTATTTTCATTATTTTTACATTTTGTATATTTATACAAATTTCATATTTATATTGGATACGATCCCACGAGCTGTTATGCTCACACCCACATTAACAATGTTTCAGGTTCAGAGATCAATCATGAATAAAGCGGAGTGACGATCTAACCATCCGTCTAGTCGTAGCGATCTTTTCTATTTGTATTAAAAAAAAATGCATAGTGAAAAAAAAAACTCAAAAGTGAGTCTAAACCTTATATTTGATGATTGTTTGATTTATTGTAATATAGTTTTATTAAATCTGTGCTCGATAATGTTTAAAAAATTTAATTACAACCTCGGATTCGGAGACAGGTCTAGCCAACTTGGGCACTGAATTTTGGGGCGTGACTGCATCCACAGAGTAGGGACCACCTAATGATCGGCTAGGATCTTGCATGCTCTCTCTCTCTCTCTCTCTCTCTCTCTCTCTCTCTCTCTCTCCACATTTCTCTTCTTATGATGTGTGTATATATGGAGTTAAAAAAGGGTGCATGTGAAGTTACATGTGCTAATGCATAGGAATAGATAAAAAGAAGTCAACATAACAACAACAGTAATAATAGCATACAACACCATTTTAGTGATAGAAACTGAACAAAAGACATAATGATCATAGGGACCATTATTGCTGACTCAAGTGTGTCATACTTGTAGTTCGTAGGTGTGTTTCTTTAATGGACCCATCCTTCGTAATCAGAGCCATTGATGCAGTTGGACTCCATATGAATTACTCGTAAGCTAAAAATTTAATCGAACCATTAGAATAGGCTGTTGTTAATATTTCACAACATTTGCTAAGCATTATAACACATATTTTGATAGTCAATGCAGATGTAATAGAATATAGGTAAATAAATTTTAAATCATTATAATTTTACTATCAAAAAATCGAGCAAAGGCTACGGACAAAAACCATAGCCATAGACCTATGGCTACGGTTTTTGTCCATAGCTTGACCATTGCCGTAGGTGCCATATGTAACACCCCAGATTTTTGCCAATCTGGGGTTAATGTCTTTAGGCTATGGGTCAACCATAACACCTTGGTAACCTCTCAGAACCCAATTCTAAAGCCAAATAAATCATTTAGAACCTAATTCTTTAGAAATTTAACGTGAATTAGCCAGCGCTACACTAGATTACCTGTGAAATAAGCACCAACCACTTTAAATATGATCTGTAAGACCCAAAACCTATAGAATCATTGACGCTACCTTACCCTAAAATATAGGATCAAACTCTAAACCTGTTTGTTCTCAGGAACCCTTTGAAACTTTGTATTAACTTTATATTGGATCTAGACCGCACGTCGAAAGTCCGATATCTATAATCTTAGACCATTATGACCGCCTCATTGGACTTGACAATCATTTCAAAAATCAAGCCCAACTGATGTTCTGAGGCTTTTTCATTGGGCCTGGAGCAAGGAGTGTGAGAAAGAGTGAAATTCTTTATAAATTAAATGTGATTTAAATAAATCTGGCATGTTTCGCTTGCGGGTTAAGTATAAGCATTCAGACCGTCAGAATCTGACCCAAATGCACCCTCGGATCAGGAAACATTTTCCACTCAGGTCAGTGTACTTGGAATCTCTGATCAAGTCTTAGTGACCGCTGAACTGAAACTGGTCCGCCACGTGCGATCTGGGAACACTATCGGGCTAAAAACTTAATGAGCTTAAGTCCGACCGCATTCAGTCAGGGGACCTTTAGAAATGTTCTTTTGGATAAAAAAAGACCCGATTTGGCTGTAACCCAAGTATACCTTGACTTGGAGTCTGTTTTGGTTATGTTTGGGCTTATAAAAGGGCCTTAAACCCTTAGCCTTCTAACCCATACGAATTTAGAGAAAACCCTAGGAGAGAGGAGAGAAAAGAGAGAGAAAGTGAGGGAGAAGTTGGAGCTTTCTCCTGGGATTCTTTCCTGCTGCTCCACGTGCCAACTCCATCCACCTGCATCGCTATTATGGCGATTCCAACTCCATTCTAGGTAAGAAAACCCTAACCCTAACCTGTTTTAGGGATTCTATCAATCCAAGCACCGAAGTAGCTGACTTACCTTGTGTTGTAGGTTGCCAATCAGTTGTTGACGACGACGTAGAGTTCCTATTCGATTCATTACGCTTCTACGGCGTAAGGTGCGGATCTTAGACGCTTAGATTACCTGTTTTCAAGGCTTTCAATGTCGTTTAATGGTAGATTGTTGACAAGAACGCTGTTTAACATGTAGAACATGCTGTCTGTTTTTCATTTCGAATACATACGAAGAATATGAGATTTAGGGTATTTTAGGTATTTGTAGGAAATATTATATACGTACGTATTTTGCCGATATGATTGCCATGAATATTTGTCGTGTACCTATGTTAGTTATGCATATATGATCTGTTTGGCGAAGAGATTCGCCCTAATGCACGTATTGGCCGACATATGCTATGTAGACTAATGTGTGTACACTAAGCGTTTGTTGAAATGCCTAAATCAAGATGATTTATACCTGCTATATGTTTTGAATGTAAGAACATGATTTTTGTGTATTAGACAACTCCTTGATATAAGGATCTGTCATATCATATGTCGAAATCAACATACGTCAAGTACGTTGGAGTTGTGTAGTCTAAGTGTTTGTATAAATGCTTGCGTGAGTAAGCACTTAGTGAGTAGTGTTGTAGGCTAGTATTAAGGTAGGATTCTCAACTATGTTGTTGATGAGTATGACGTCCTCCACGTACATTGTTGAATTGATTCCTGATGTATGAAATGCTTGTGTATGCTTAACTGCGTATGTCGTACCTTATAACATGTTGCTAACATGCTTGAATTAGTTATCATTTCAATTTTGTTTATCGCATATGATTACTGATTCACACTACATGTGTTTGGGGCTATACTCTAGTCCAGGCAGTCGGTAACAGTTTAGAATTCGTGGTTGTATTCTATTCTCCACGAAGGATGTGTATGACAAACCCGAGTCGTACTAGAGTCATCGGCAGTGGCTAGGCCACACGAAGTGCTTGTGCACTTCATGTCGGTCGACTCAACGTGCGCTCGCGCTAGTCAGACTCATCAAGTAACCCGACTAACCATTGTATGTTCACCTTGTATTCATCATAACTGTTTGAACCTAAGGTACCAAACTTACTATTGAAAAGTCTCTTTAACCTTGGTACCTAGATCCCCTAAGACTCATAAGCCGGGCATAGTGGTATGGGACACCGTGGTCGAGCTTTCGGCCTATGCTGGGGCCATAAACCTTCCTGTAGTGACCAGTGAGCACCCTACTCTGAGCAGATTATGGTGGTATGGGACACTATATTCTTGTTGTCAGCCTACATTGATAAGGTGATGGGGGAGTGGAGCAACGAGTGCGAGCAACAGCTCTGGCAGCCCTTTGTAGTGACCTTGAGTTTATCCTGACACCGCATAGGGGCGACGAGTCTTGATGCAGTCTTAAGGATATAAACTAGGCCTGTATTGATAAGGTGATGGGGAAGCGGTGCAACGAGTGCGTGTAATAGCCCTGACAGCCCTTGTAGTGACCTAGATCCGTACTTCATATGAGATATGCTAGGACTGACGACCCTATAATGGATCATTGTTTGGATATTGATATAAGGGAGGTACCCTAGTTTTCCAATCCTGCTGTATGAAAAGGACTAATAACAACTCGGTAATCATATTCATATCGCACTGCATGTGTCTGGAAGATATGAAGTACTGAGTGAAGAAAGCATGCCGTGGATGTAAGATGGTGTCGCATGAGGGAGTATGTCGGTGAGGACATTTATCATGTCATTTCATACTTGCATTAATCACAGTGTTTAGGAATATTTGATTACTTGCTTTACCATTATCACGTGATGGATTTGATAACATGTTAACCTTTTCTTTATGATTCCACTGAGTTAACTACTCATTTCCACGTTACGGGACGGTGTTCCGGACACCCACCAGTCCCTATTTTAGTTTCAGATGATGTCGATACTTGCGAAGCAGAGTCAGACTTGATGATGATGATGAGGATCCCTCCTATATACAGGTTCTAATTGACGGGTTTACAGGGTTACTGATTAGATGCCAATACACTTGGTATTTTACCTTTTTTTTCCACACCCATGTATATTCTTTTCTTTCTATTTTGGAGTATACATGTATTTAGTTAACCTGGTAACATGTTCACACTCTGGAGACTTTCATTTATATATTTTATATATCTATCACATTCTTCCGCTTACAAATTTAACTATCTCTAGAGTATGATATGCTGTGTTGGCTTAATCCACTTCATGTTTTATGCACTATCACAGCCAACATTCATCCATCATTGAAAATGTTGCATAAGTGATGTTCTGAAACTCGGGAGTGGAGTTTATGCTCGACCCCCGATTTTCAGGGCGTTACACCATAACAATAGGTCTTGAACCTATGGCTACGGATTTAATCCGTAGCTATAGGGTGCAATAGCTACAGATATAATCCGTAGCAACTATATCTGTAGCAAAAACTTCAGAAAGCTACGAATATTATTTGTAGCTAAAAGTCCGTTGCAATGTGCCTAAATTGAAAAGGCTACACCTGTCTGATTAATGGTTACGGATATTATTTGTAGCTAAAGTCCGTAGCAATATGCCTAAATTGAAAAAGCTACACCTGTCAGATTAATGGCTATGGATATTATTTGTAGCTAAAAGTCCGTAGCAATATGCCTAAATTGAAAAGGCTACACCTATCAGATTAATGGCTACGGTCAATATCCGTAGTTATTTTGTACATTACAACATCATATATAATCATTTGTTCATTCAATTACCACCTGTACAATCATTCATTCATTCAATTACAATCACTCATTCGTTCATTCATTCAATTACAATCAAATTACAATCCTTCATTTAATCAATTATAATTACAATCAATTACAATCCAATTCATTCAATCAATTACAATTACAATTACAATAATGTTAAAAATACAAATCTTTGGCTTCATTAGAGAAATGTGCTCGACTTCACCCTGAAATTTCAACAGCTTCATATATTCCATCATCCTACAAACAGTCATATCATACGTAAATTAGAATGCCCATTAGGGAAAAGAAAGACAGTGAAAGAAGTGCATCATGTATAACAACTTTTTTTTTCTTAATGATTAAAAAAAAAAAAAAAAAAAAAAAAAAAAAAAAAAAAACCTCAAAGAGGAGTGAAATTGACATTAAAGAAATGGTCTCACCATATAATTATAGGTTTTAGTTTTGGTTTAGGTTTAGGTTAAGGTTAGGCTATAAGTTATAATTAAGTTTAGGTTATAGGTTATAAGTTTTGGTTTAGGTTTAGGTTATAGGTTATAGTTTTTGGGAACTTGATTATAGGTTAAGGTTTAGGTTTAGGAAATCGGGTTTGGGTTCGGGATCGGGTTAAGATTTGGATTTTCAAGTTTAGGTTTAGGTTAAGGAGTTGAGATTAGGATTAGGTGTAGGTTTGAGTTTAAGGATTTGAGAATACATTTAGGTTTAGGTTTAGGTTTAGGTTAGGGAGTTGAGATTAGGATTAGGTGTAGGTTTCACTTTAGAAAATTTAGTTTAGGCTATACGTTTAGGGAAAGGTTAGGTTTAGCTTATAGATTTTGAAATTTGAGAATAGTTTTAGGTTATAAGTATAGGTTTAGGTTAGGTTATAGGTTAAGGTTTAGGGATAGGTTATAGGTTTTGGGATTTGAGAATGGGTTCGGGTTTAGGTTATAGGTTTTGGTTGAGGTTATAGGTTTTTGGATTTGAGAATGGGTTATGGTTTAGGTTTAGGAAATCGAGTTCAGGTTCGGGATTGGATTTGAGTTTAGGTTTTCAAGTTTAGGTTTAGGTTTAGGTTACGGAGTTGAGATTAGGATTAGGTGTAGGTTTAACTTTAGGAAATTGAGTTTAGGTTATAGGTTTAGGGAAAGGTTAGGTTTAGGTTATAGGTTTAGGGAAAGGTTAGGTTTAGGTTATAGGTTTTGGGATTTGAGAATGGGTTCGGGTTTAGGTTATTGTTTTTGGTTTTGGTTTAGGTTATAGGTTTTGGTTAAGGTTATAGCCTATAAGTTTGGGTTTAGTTTAAGGTTTGGTTTGGGTTATAGGTTTTGTGATTTGTGAATAGTTTTAGGTTATAAGTATAGATTTTGGGATTTGAGAATAGGTTCGGGTTTTAGTTTTGGTTTTGGTTTAAGTTATAGGTTTTGGGATTTGAGAATGGATTCGGGTTTAGGTTATAGGTTTTGGTAAAGGTTATAGCTTATAAGTTTGGGTTTAGGTTAAGGTTTGGTTTGGGTTATAGGTTTTGTGATTTGCGAATAGTTTTAGGTTATAAGTATAGGTTTTAGGATTTGATAATAGGTTCGGGTTTTTATTTTGATTTTGGTTTAAGTTATAGGTTTTGGGATTTGAGAATGGATTCGGGTTTAGGTTATAGGTTTTGGTTTTGGTTTTGGTTTAGGTTTAGGTTTTGGGATTTGAGTTTAGGTTATATGTTTTGGTTTAGGTTTTAGGTTTAGGGTTATGTTTGGGTTTGGGTTTTGAGATTTGAAAATGGGTTCGGGTTTAAGTTATAGGTTTTGGAATTTGAGAATGGGTTCGGGTTTAGGTTATAGGTTTTAAGATTTGGGAATGGGTTCGGGTTTAGGTTATAGGTTTTGGTTTAGGTTATAGGTTTTGGTTTATGTTATAGGTTATAGGTTTAGGTTTAGGTTTAGGTTTAGGTTATAGGTTTTAGGATTTGAGAATGGGTTCAGGTTTAGGTTATAGGTTTTGGTTTTGGTATGGGTTATAGGTTTTGGGATTTGAGAATGGGTTCGGGTTTATGTTATAGGTTTTGGTTTTGGTTTTGGTTTTGGTTATAGGTTTTGGTTTAGGTTATAGGTTATAGGTTTAGGTTAAGGTTTAGGTTTAGGTTTAGGTTATAGGTTTTAGGATTTGAGAATAGGTTCGGGTTTAGATTATAGGTTTTGGTCTTGGTTTAGGTTCAGGTTATAGGTTTTTGGATTTGAGACTGGGTTATGGTTTAGGTTTAGGAAATCTGGTTTAGGTTTGAGATTAGGTTTAAGTTTGGGTTTTTAAGTTTAGGTTTAAGTTTAGGTTAGGGAGTTGAGATTAGGATTAGGTGTAGGTTTAGCTTTAGGGAATTGAGTTTAGGTTATAGGTTTAGGGAAAGGTTAGGTTTAGGTTATAGGTTTTAGGATTTGGGAATAGTTTTATGTTATAAGTATAGGTTTAGGTTAGGTTATAGGTTAAGCTTTAGGGATAGGTTATAGGTTTTCAGATTCGAGAATGGATTCAGGTTTAGGTTATAGGTTTTTGGTTTTGGTTTAGGTTATAGGTTTTGGTTTAGGTTAAGGTTTAGGTTTAAGTTTAAGTTATAGGTTTTGGGATTTGAGAATGGGTTTGGGTTTAGGTTATAGGTTTTGGTTTTGGTTTAGGTTATAGGTTTTGGGATTTGAGAATGTGTTCGGGTTTAGGTTATAGGTTTTGGTTTAGGTTATAGGTTTTTGGATTTGAGAATGGGTTATGGTTTAGGTTTAGGCTATAGGTTTTGGTTTAGGTTTAGGTTTAGGCTATAGGTTTTGGTTTAGGTTATAGGTTTTGGGATTTGAGAATGAGTTTGGGTTTAGGTTATAGGTTTTGGTTTTGATTTAGGTTATAGGTTTTGGGATTTGAGAATGGGTTCGGGTTTAAGTTATAGGTTTTGGTTTTGGTTTAGGTTATAGGTTTTGGGATTTGAGAATGGGTTCGGGTTTTGGTTATAGGTTTTGGTTTAGGTTTAGGCTATAGGTTTTGATTTAAGTTATAGGTTTTGGGATTTGAGAATGGGTTTGGGTTTAGGTTATAGGTTTTGGTTTTGGTTTAAGTTATAGGTTTTGGGATTTGAGAATGGGTTCAGGTTTAAGTTATAGGTTTTGGTTTTGGTTTAGGTTATAGGTTTTGGGATTTGAGAATGGGTTTGGGTTTAGGTTATAGGTTTTGGTTTTGGTTTAAGTTATAGGTTTTGGGATTTGAGAATGGGTTCGGGTTTAAGTTATAGGTTTTGGTTTTGGTTTAGGTTATAGGTTTTGGGATTTGAGAATGGGTTTGGGTTTAGGTTATAGGTTTTGGTTTTGGTTTAGGTTATAGGTTTTGGTTTAGGTTATAGGTTAACAGTTTAGGTTAAGGTTAGGTTTAGGTTATAGGTTTTGCAATTTGGGAATAGTTTTAGGTTATAAGTATAAGTTTAGGTTAGGTTATAGGTTAAGGTTTAGGGATAGGTTATAGGTTTTGGGATTTAAGAATGGGTTCAGGTTTAGGTTATAGGTTTTGGTTTTGGTTTTGGTTTAGGTTATAGGTTATAGGTTTAAGTTAAGGTTTAGGTTTAAGTTTAGGTTATAGGTTTTGAGATTTAAGAATAGGTTCGGGTTTAGGGTATAGGTTTTGGTTTTGGTTTAGGTTATAAGTTTTGGGATTTGAGAATGTGTTCGGGTTTAGGTTATAGGTTTTGGTTTAGGTTATAGGTTTTTAGATTTGAGAATGGGTTATGGTTTAGGTTTAGGCTATAGGTTTTGGTTTAGGTTATAGGTTTTTGGATTTGAGAATGGGTTTAGGTTTAGGTTATAGGTTTTGGTTTTGGTTTAGGTTATAGGTTTTGGGATTAGAGAATGGGTTCGGGTTTAAGTTATAGGTTTTGGTTTTGGTTTAGGTTATAGGTTTTGAGATTTGAGAATGGGTTCAGGTTTAGGTTATAGGTTTTGGTTTTGGTTTAGGTTATAGGTTTTGATTTAGGTTATAGGTTAACGGTTTAGGTTAAGGTTTAGGTTTAGGTTATAGGTTTTTGGATTTGAGAATGGGTTTGGGTTTAGGTTATAAGTTTTGGTTTTGGTTTAGGTTATAGGTTTTTGTTTAGGTTAAGGTTTAGGTTTAGGTTATAGGTTTTGGGATTTGAGAATGGGTTCGGGTTTAGGTTATAGGTTTTTGGATTTGAGAATGGGCTTAGGTTTAGGTTAAGGGTGTGGTCCCTACAAATACAGATATAAACACGGCCTATCCAAATGGCCAGACCCTTCCAATACCATCCATAGGAAATTGACAGCTTCATCATGGTCATAACAGTAGTTTTCACCTTTCAAGGACCCCCGCTCATCCGGATAGCTCCGACGCACATCCGGGTTTGCTCCATTAATTTTGAGCAAATACATAAACATGGCCTGTCCAAATGGCCAGACCCCTCCAATGCTGTCCATAGGAAATGGACAGCTTCATCATGGTCATAACAGCGGTTCTCACATTTCAAGGACCCCCGCTCAACATCCGGATAGCTCCGACGCACATCCGGGTTTACTCATTTAAATGAAATGGATTATCAAGATCATTTAAATAAAATCAGGTTCAATCAACAATCTGACCTGGAGGATTCTGTTAGCATTGTTGATGGCACGTCGAATCTTGTTTTAAGGCCTAAAAATTCAAAATTAGATACAAAAATTAAAAAAACCAAGGAAATTTAAGAAAGATAGTCAAAGTCCATGTGAATGAGCACAAGTATGCACTCTGAAAAGCTATTGCATATCAAATAATAATAATAATAATAATAATAATAATAATAATAATAATAATAAATAATAAATCCTGCGTTTGGATATTCAACAAAATGGGTCAAAATGAATTCATTTGCCTAATTCATGAAAACTTTGCATTTGGATATTCAACAAAATCGAATTGTAATAATTTAATTCAGTTCAATAAACTTAGATTTCTGAGAAGGATTTAATGGTTTTAAATCCATGATTTTCTGGAAAAGGTCCATTTCCTGAACGTCAAATTCAACGGGGAAAGTAAGATGGTTAATATTACTTTTCACAATGTAAAGTTTCAGTTATGACTCTTCTTTACCTTCCATTTTCTTCTTAACAAGAAAATCCATATTTACTAATATTTCCATTTTTCTATTTTTTAAAAGAATGAGTTCGGACTCCGAAAGCGTTGGCTCCCGCACTTGTACTTTTAGCCCAAACCCTAACCAAGGTTATGGCTACCTTCAATGAAGAGTTTCTTTTCTACATGATCTCATTACATACCATATATTTGATAGAATGCAGGTCGTATATATAAGAGCTATCACATGCCAGTGATGATTTTCTCATTAGATTTCTGCATTTGAGCAGCATTCTCATTGGATTTCTGCATTGAGAAAATAAGATTACAACTTATTGTTATTTAATTTCTATTGATGATTGAGGGAATCAAAAGAAGACCCAAAGCAGGTATTGATGAAGACCCAAGAAACTGATATTAATCAAAACTCAAAAAACCATTAGATGGAAATTGAAAGGAATCCCAAAATATAAATCAATAGAAAATGAAAAGAAAACCCAAAATAGATATTCATGAATTAAAAATCAAGCCTATCAGACCTGTACACATTTTTACTCACAAGTTGCCACAAGAATGTATGGCAAACTTATATATATATATATATATATATATATATATATATATATATATATATATATATATATATATATATATATATATATATATTACATTTTTACAAACATTTTTACTCACAAGTTGCCACAAGAATGTATGACAAACTTATATATATATATTACATTTTTACACACAAGTTTCATGGAATGGAATCATATACCTACTTTACACACAACAACACCCCTATGTGAAGTATAACTAGAGCACATTCCCCACTTCAATGGATTCAACTTTTGCAACATAAGCAAGTAAAAATCAAGCCACAAGTCAAACTGAAAAGAGTGCTCAACTAAGTTACAATTTGGGTGTGGCGGTAAGGATTTTTTTTCTTTTTCTTTTTTACTTTTTATGGCATTACTATGAGGGATTTACAAACTATAGCAGTAAATAAATGGAGATATGTTGTCTATGACTCTGCATGCACATTAACATTACAATAACATATGAACAACATTTGCAAGACAATTCATGAAGGTCTTGTAGGATACACTATGGTATTATTACCAACTCAATGATATCAACATGCACAAAAAATAACATAAACTATCTCAACCAGAAACAAAGTCACAATGCAATAACTTGCCAATCATTATACAAAGCATTGTTACGTGATTAATCCCGAGAACAGCAAGGAAGAAAATGTGAGGGACCAGCTGAACAAGGCATTGTACCTGATGACATTGATGTTCATTGCCTAGCAGGTCTAATTAAGGCCTGGTTCAGAGAGCTTCCTGCAGGAGTACTCTGAATGCCATTTCAAAGTCTTACAGAAAGAAAAGTGGGAAAAAAAAGGAAAAGAAAAGAAAAACCCACTTGAGTTCTTTGAAACCCGTACCATAAAGCTTGATTTGTGTTTCAAGATCATGGCTCCCACTCGAATCACCTCCACTACTGCCATCGGGCTGTTTATCAATCAACCGCCTCCTTTCTTGGTCATCACTTCTTCAAGAATTCAACTTATCAAATATCAAAATACTATCAAACAGATCCCAAACCAATTTCCAAAGAAATGCAACTTTAATTCAATGAAATTATCAATGAAATTAGAGAATTCTTCATGAAAAAACACTAAAAAAAAATGAACTTTTTCTATGGCACTCTTTCTTTGCACTAAGGCCACATCTCTTCTGATAACCTTTCACGTCAAATTAATGTGTATGATAACCATCAGTAATTTTTCAGCAATGATCCAGAATAAGAAAGAAAGAAACAACATGTAGAGGTAAAAGAGAAGGAATAAACATACACAAGTGTAAGACATGCAAAATTGTAGGGTCTCTCCAATTACAGCTAGCAAATGTCTTCTTTGCATACACAACACAATTCGATAATGATATTCAGACAACCACTGTAAGAGTCTCTCCAATTACAGCTACAAGAACATTTGTGTCTAGGTCCCATAAAGTGACAATATCCTTTGCAGCAATATAGCTAGAATAGAGCCATCGCCAGAAAATACAACACTTGTCATTGACCTTTTCTTGCATGGAAATCAAGCTCTTAATCAGAACATGGACTAGAGCAGTCCAATCTCTTTCATTTCTGGCTCATTGCTCACCAATGTAGTGACAACCGGTGCACAGTCCCAATCACTATAAATAAATAGAAAACGAGATGCGAAAATCTTATTTAAGGCATGCATCTGTAAAACTAAAGATTTTACATATATTCCAACCATCCACATTCAAAAGAAAAGAAAAAAAAATTGCTAATTTTATGAAGTGACACATTTCATTATAGAGATTATTTGAAAATAAACAATTATAAATAAATAGAACATGAGATGTGAATATCTGAGCTAAGGCATGCATGTGTAGGTCTAATGATTTTATATGTACTCCAACCATCCACACTCAAAAGAAAAGAAAAGAAAAGAAAAATCTTCTTTTTTTTTGCTGAATTTTATGAACTAACACCATTCATTTGAAAAATTAGCTGAAAATAAAATATAAAACCAATAGAAAATGAGATGCAAAAATCTGATCTAAGGCATGCATTTGTACATTTAATGATTCTACATGTATTCCAACCATCCACACTCAAAAGAAGAAGAAGAAAAAAACTAATTTTGCTGAATTTTATGAATTGACACCATTCATTCCAAAAATTACTTGAAAATAGAAAGTTAACAAAAAATGAAAATGAGATGCAAAAAATTGAACTAATGTAAGACCCGTATCCTAGTCCGTACTGTTCCGTCTACTCTCGCGATCCTTCCCGTTGAATACCGGCAGTCTACAACCTGTAATCGACGTTTGTGCACGACCATAAGTCGTATCTCGTACATTTGAATTAGCTTAATCCAAGACTTGTACCATTGCGACCGCACAGTCACCGCGGTTCCAACGCCGTGACTCATGTACCGATCCGATACCCTGACTAAGAGATGTGAGCCAGCGTTTATTTCGAGAAAATGTCGCACGTTTTCAATCACAAGAGAATCTCTACAACATGTCCCATCAATCCCATTAATCAATCCCATCAATCACCTCGCATGTCAAGTACAAAGCACCCATGCTTCCTTTCTTCACAAGTTAAGCAAACTCAAAAGTCAACCAATCCATCACCTCACCCATCACTCACATCCATCATCCATCTCCCATCACTTCTCCTTACAACTCTCTCTCTCCCTCTCATTTCTCAACATTTTCAAGCCAAGCAAGAGCATCCCACTTCCAAGCTTCCAAGTGAGAGAAGAGAGAGTTTGTGTGGCCCACTTTCCCTTTCCAAGATCTTCCATCCTAGCCATCCATTTCTCATCTTCCTCCATCAAAGTGAAGCACAAGGAGATAGGCGATCCAACGGATCGAGAAGATAGATAGATGGGTGCTCTAATTGGGTAGTTTTTCATATTTTTAAGATGGGCCAAGTGAGGCCTACCGATCAATGGTATGGATCTCACTTTGGACCCTAGGTGTGGCCGATGGCCCACCTTGATCCTCATGATCATTCCATGATGGGGCCATCCTCCATGGACCCCATCATGATGTTTATATTTTCTTGCATAAAGAGGTCATATAGACCGTTCATTTTGGGTGGAGAGGGATCTCCACCGTTGATCTTTTATTTGGAGGGCCCATATGCAATGAGACTCATTGATGTATGATTGGATGCTTGAAACGGAGGGTCCATAGTGTCGGGGTCCCTCCATCACGCGTGTCCCACTCTTTTCTCTCTCTCCCTCTCTTTTATATATTTTTTTGTGTGATTCTTTCATGGTTGTGTAATGATGTTTTATGGCGGGCCATGCCTTGGGAGCAATGTTGGTTTGCTGTCCACATTGTAAGTATAATGTTGGTTAAATGTCTGCATTACGACTCTCCCTAGGGCCCATTAATAGGCCCATACTAGTAGTGTATAGATCGTCCAGGCCCATCTTCATTGTAAAGATAGTTCATCACTTTATAACATGCCTAGTATAACTCCATGATTCATGACCATATGCATCATATGTATGCTTGATATGAGTAGTGACTGATCATAGCATATGTCATTGGACAGACCATTTGCGGGACTCATTATGAGAAGGAGTGCCTCACATCATCACGTTGTACGCGCTGGATTGCTGCATGATTTGACGGTGTGATTCATGCATCTCACATTTGTGTATCATGATCACTGCACGCCCTAGCAACATCAGGGTTATGACCTCCACAGGCACATCATGGATGACCAGATAGGACACCGAAAATGCTTGGTTCTAGCACTATGGGCACGTAGGATGTCCTTGGATGAAAATTTCAGAACCTCCTTGGTACCATGAGATGCTCCAACGTCTAGACCGAGTGGAATATGAGCGTCGGTGCCTATACCATGAGGCCGTATCTCTCACTGTGTCATGGTCAGTTGGAAGGGGGTGTGGCCTTATCCGCCCGAGTGAAGGGGCTATAAGCTAGGCTGAGTATGACCAGCTTATAAATGGGTCCACTATCGACGTGCTGGATAGGTATTGGCAGACTATTGGCCAAGCGGATAGTAAGGTCTCTTACGCTCGTTGAGCTGTGCAGCTAGGGAGGAGAGAGTCGAAGTGGAGTGTAATAGACCCCGGTGATTTCTCAAAGAGGAGTTGTACTGATACGTGGACTTAATTTGAGGACTGACATGATAGTATGACACCCCATCACTGTTGCAAATGTGGGAGGACGCTGATGTGGGCGGGTGTGATGTGGGCAGGGCTGAGGCCTGAGCGAGCTACAACATGGGGCGAGCTACCAGCGGTTGGCAGGCTACTGTGCTGGCAGGCTACTGAGTAGGAGTTGCATACTCATTCATTCATCCATTCACTATCCACTCGGGTTGACAGTGAGCAACTATTTGTTACTTATACCTTCGCAATGGCCAGAATTTCGGTTGGGGCGCGCGACTAACCTAAGATCAGGAGTTTACCACATTGTGTTTGACTATCCAAATTTAGGTATGGGACTGGTTTGGATAGAATTCCCTTGTGATGGACCCCGTAGCCTGTGATACTACGTACTATCATCCCGACTTCACTCCAATTTGGTCATTTTATTCGCATCGCATATTGCATTTCATCCATGACATATGACATTTGGATTACTACGTTTTTGCACTTATATGGCTTAAAAGGACTTAATAGGATCTGCATATTGCATCATATCTGCAGTATATAATATTTGGCTCATTATGATCTGCATTGCGTACTCTGATATTATGTGACTCATGGACTTACTAGTATATTTCTGCTTACTCTGATATCGTATGATTCATGACCTAGTCATTTTTCCTACTTATCTCAATGATGTATGATGTATGAACTCTATTGTATACTCAGCACTTACCTTACATACACTTACACCACCCTCTAAGCTTTTGTAAGCTTATGCACGATAGATGCGTGCAGGTGGCGTTAGGTTATAGCAGCGTTGAGCTTGGAGCGTGCAACGATTTTCAAGAGCTCTGATTTTGATATATGTATTTTTCTTTCAGCGTTGTATTCAAGTGATTATATTAGTGGATATGTGATGATGATGTTGCCTTTATAATTTGGGTAAACTTGTGGTTATGCTTATTACAAGACAAATGTATGTTGAAAAATTCTCGTAGGATCCCAGGATCGAATCTGGTGTATGCGGCGCTGGGAGCTGAGAATGGGGTACTACAGAGGTTGTCGGCACCGGATTCGACGATCAAAATTCCTGTGAATCTGATTTTCGAGTTTGGGGCGTGACAACTAAGGCATGTATGTGTAGATTTAAAGATTCTACATGTATCCCAACCATCCACGCTCAAAAGAAAATAGAAGAAAAAGTTGACACTATTCATTACAGCTGACACTATCCATGTATTTTGTGAATTTTAGTCCATGTAAGATAAACAAACATCCCTTGTAATACGATGAGCCAAAAGAGCTTAAAACTACTCTACACATGATATGAAAAGTGATAACAGGCGGGAAAAAGTTTCAGACCTAGAAGAAGGCTCCTTAGCTGACTTTTCGATCACATAAGATGACTCAAACAAAGGTGTAGAGCTCTTGTTAGTATTTGGGCCATTTGTGAAGATTGCATTAAGCCCAAAACTAGCATCAAAGCTTCCGAAACTCAATCCACTTCTCTCAGCTTCAGGGACATGAAGATGGTTTGGAATGATGAGGTGTTTGTCTGAGAAATGCAAATCCTCTAGCTTCTTTTTCAGCTTCACTGTTACCTCTTGAGTGTGCAGCACTAGACGCAGATAGTGACTGAGAACTGAGTTCTTAGTAGCCTTGACTTCTTATTGCAGGCACACCTCTTTCCAAAGCAAATTGCTAATACATTTCTTTTCAACATGTAAGCACCCCAGCTTGCAACCTGTGCACAGTTTCAAAGTTAACTGATAAACTACAACTAAAGCAATATTCTGAAAACTGTCGTGTACTAAAAAACTGGCTCAGTCAGATCGACTCTATCCAACTTGGCTGACTTTAATCAGTAACTTGGTTAAAAATTAACCAGAATTGGTTGGAGCACATTCCATCCAAGGTGTGGCCCATCAGATCAATAGGCTGGATCACTGGACCATGCCCGCACTTGTAAATAGGTATAATTGATTTCTTCTACATGACCATTTAAGGCTATTGACATTGACAGCCATTAAAGTATTCCAAGAACTTTTTTTAAAGTAGTACAAAAACATGGATATGAACTTTAAAAGCTGGTAGCAGTGGGTGATGAATGAAAAGGAATGAGCTTTCAAATCCAATACACAAAGAATTGAGATACCATACCTTGAAGTAGCAGACATGAGAAGGCATTGGCAGCGTCGAGGGACATGTGGGATAAGGGCTTTTAAGTCGTCTTCATAGCCATATGTCAAAAGGAGATCTGCCTAGAATCAAATATAAATCAAGTATTATTCTTGCAAAAGAAACCACACATACACACAAAAACCCACATTCCATAGTTGAATAAGAGAGGAGACAAGTAGGTAAAACTTAACATCAATAAAGCCATGATACCATCCAATACAATCTGAAATGCATTCAGATGAAAAAGATAAATATGGAGAAGCTTTTCAAAATTAACCAGATTTAAAAATTAAAACAATTTGAGCTTCGACTAATATGAAGCATGTGCAAGTGTCAAGTTTCTAAACCAAAAACCATACAACAAGCTAGGCACCATATAAACCTCTTGGACAAATTCAACCTGACACTAAAGTTTGGAGGTGCTAAGCATAAAGTTATATCATGATAAAAACAAGAATAAGAGTGATTTTCTCAGACAGTGGGTGGCAAGTGTGTGAAATGGAATGAACTGAAAAGGCATTTAGAAGAATTCAGCATACCCCAAAAACAGTGTCCAGTGCAGTCCTGACAGTCCCGTTGGCAATTGGGATCACAGAAGCAAGTTGTTTGATGAGCCTCAGCAATGACTGGTGTTTACTTACCTGGAATGGACCAGACTGTCGGATTGGTTGGGATCAAAACTCATCACTGAAACAGGACGAGTTTTGGCTGGGACTGAAACTCCTCAGTGAAATGGGTCAGTTTACCAAAAACATAAGAATACCATTTTATTTAGAACATGAAAGTCCACCAGTCAAAGATCAAATACAACATGCATTCACAGGAGTCAATACAGGTCAGGCAACCAGATCAAAATTGAATTGAACTTGAACTCAATGATGTTCTATAAGGAAATAATCGATACTTAGCATGCATTTGACTTAACACAACACAACATAGATCAATACTAGAGGGCAAAATATGCAACAAGACCATGAAAAAGAATAACAAGGAATCCACTAATCTAAATCGCAGAAGCCCCATACCTGCTAGTAGCTTTCCTCCAACAAAAGAGGGCGTATTTTGACAGGAAAGGGCCAATGACAAGGAAAATGTGGTTTCCATTTCACCAAATGCCCCACATGTGCAAAATTCTAAAATCCCTAATTTGTAAAATAAAAAAAACCCCCAATTCGGGGTCCACATTCGAATCTGTAAGCCCTAGAATCCCCAAATCCCTAAATGAGGGTCCACATCAAATCAGGAATCCACAAATAACTAAATCCCCAAATCCCTAAATCAGCATTGAGATTGAGAGAGATTGAAAGAGAGGGAGGGAGGGAGGGAAGAAAGGAGAGAGAGAGAGAGAGAGAGAGAGAGAGAGAGAGAGAGAGAGAGAGAGAGAGAGAGAGAGAGAGAGAGAGAATACCTCATGGTTGTGAATGAGCTAGCCTTCAACCGAGTTTCAGAGAGAGAGAGAGAGGCGTGCGTGAGTAGGGCGTTCGACAACAATAAATCATGGTTGGAGAGAGAGGACGAGGGAAAGGGAGTCGCTGACTGCGAGAGAGAGAGGATGAGGGAGTTTAGGAGATGGAGAGAGGGCAATGGAAATGGGGTTTTGGGAGGTCTACACGTGGGAGAAATGGGCGGACAGAAATGGGTTTCATTTTGGGCGAACTGCGCGTGACGGACGGCCCTTAAGCCGTGGGTTTTAGTACCGTGGGGCTCATCGTGATGTATGTTATTTATCCACTCCGTCCATTAGTTTTAAAATATTATTTTAAGGGTTGATAAAAAAAAAATGAGTTAGATAGAAGCCAAAAGAAGACCACACAATATATTCATAATAGAAATTTAATTTTTATTATTTCTTATGGTGTGGTCCACTCAGACCTTTAATCTATATAATTTTTGAGCTCATGGACTAAAATTATATATTAGAATTGATGGATGGCTTAGATCAAACACATATATTCTAATGGGCCCCATGGAGCCCCTTAAGCACCATCAATATTTAATAAGCATCTGGTGAGGATGTAATCCTTTAGCTACGGTTTTAAGCCGTAATAATTTAGCTACGGTCTATTTCCATAGCTGAAAACTACAATAGTCCATAGCCTTTAGTCTTTTTTTTTGGTAGTGTTTACTTTTGTATTACATTGAAAAATCTAATCAAAGTATTGATACGACATTAAAGTAATGTAAAATTACCATCATTACATTTGAACCATGATAAGCCAAACCATACATCCAAAGTCATTATTGTGGTAAATTGATGCTGATATGACTAGACAAGTAAAGTAAACTATAATCATTGGCTATTCCTGTTACTTTCCTATCATAATTAGTAAAACAGATAGGCCATAAGGGAAATTAGGCTTTATGGCATACACGTTATATCTGTTGAGAGAAGGGAGGTCAGGGACGTCTCCTCTATGGCTCCTCTTCCTCACACCACTTCATCAAACACATCATAATGGCCCCACGTAGCCATAATGTCATATGGTAATTCACATGCATGCTCAAACGCAGTGATCACTCCCAAATCAGGCAGAGTCGTGCATGATCACATGGGTCGTCAATCTTTTTTAACCACCTTTTTTTAATCATGCACACGTGTGAGCCTATTGATACATGCATAATTAAATGTGGGCTCATTTTTCGTCTGGTCGTTGAACCATGAGTACAGGGTGGGGTTTGTTTGGTGAGTGACCTGAATCTTTCACCAACGTGCCACTTTGTTACGCATGAGCAACTAGCCATCACATTTCTCTGTTGAGGAATAAAACTAAGTACACTTTAACTGGTGTCATTCAAAAGCACACTCACCCCACACATGTAAACAAGGAGCAAGTGTAAGATCAGAGCCAATCATCATGCTATCTCAATCCATTTATGCCATATTTCAAAACTTAAGCTGACATGCTCATGTTGTAGACTACACATGCATATAGTAAATCAACCAACGGTATAGATTGCATTTAATTGTGTGGCTTATCTGATAATCATATTAGACTGATTTTCATGATACAGCATCCATAAAGTAGGCACCATTTGAGGAGCGGCTGGGGTCTTGCATTCTCTCTTTACATTTCTCTTCTCATGATGTATGTATGTGTGTGGTCAAATGAAGGGTGCATGTGAAGCTGGGGTGCACGTAAATATCAATGGTAGTGATAATAGTCTACAACATTATTTTAGTGATAGAAATACATTGGAGGAGATCATGACCACAGTGGCCATTGCTGGTGTGATGCACTTATTGTTTGTGGGTGTGATACTTTCATGGGACCCATCCTTCGTAATCAGAGCCGTTGGTTTAGTTGGACTCCATATGAATGGTCTCCAAGCTTAAAAATACCAATTTGGCCATTGGAATAGGGTACTACTCACTGTGATATGGCTTTGTGTGGCCCATCCATGGTGTGACTTGCCAGGGCCGGGCATAGCTTCTAAAAACGTTTATGGTTGATTTCAGGGGTCGGGGTTTTGCAATGCGGAAAAGTAGCGAGATCCAGACCGTTCATCGGATGGTCCTAGTTCAGAAGGTTCAAATTCTAGAATATCACATTCATCAATAGATCGCAACCGTCCATACAGTGAAATACAAAACGGCACAAGCCGTCTAATCGGGTAATTAGAATTATCCACTAATTCCTATTTCAGATCAGAGGAATGCCACTTGTCGGGTCCAGAGCATCAGGTGGGCCCCACAATTGATATAACCTAACCCATGAAAACAGACCTGTCCAGATGCTCGCGCCAGGGCACGTCAACGGCTGGGAAGGGCCCACAGCATCCGTATGCTGGCCTGGCTCAACAACTGCAGAAGAGCGTCGGGTCTGGTGTTATCATTCCTGTACATCATCCACGTGAGGGGCCACCGGATGAACGGTCGACATCGCCCTCACACATGCCACGTGTACAGTTTTGGACGTGAGGGGCAAGGACAGATGTAGGGACATGGAGTCCTTCTGGCCACTAGTGTAATTCCTTCCAGCCCGCTTTAAATGCCGGGCAGGGCAGGTCCGGGCAGCGACGTTCGTGGAGGACATGTCAGTGGGTTGTCTCGATCCACGCACCGACTCGGGCAACCTGTAGCGGGGTGCCCGAGTAGCGTTTGAAAAAAGGGCAAGTCTGTCCTAGCGATGTGACCTGACCGCTGCCCGCCGGTAACCTCGGGCAGCGTTTGGTGGGGCCCATGAGAAGAAAGAAGACGGGAGAGATTGTGCCCATCATAAGGCCATCATAGCCATCTACCCCTAGTGTCAGAAAAGCAAAAGAGACCGTCAATCATAAAGCAATGGATTACAAAATGATTTCATTCACTCTCTCGCTCCTGTCTCTTTCTTTCTCCTCATTTTCTCTCTCTTGCTCTTTTATGGCTGTCATGAAATAAAAGAAAATCCTGCTAGCTTCCGCCACGGGCATTTAATGCTCTCATTTTCCCGCCAACCTCTCTCGATCCTTGAGCCGTCTAGGGCTACGACATAACCCCACCTTCACATGAATTTTGAAAAAGTCAATTCCACTCCACCTGGTGGGGCCAACTACTTGGTGGGGCCTACTTTAAAAAGTTGGTGTGATTGTAGATGGAGCACATGTGAGAACAATCGACATTTTGCTGTCGATTTTGTCCACTCAAGTCAGCGTGATGTATGGGTTTTATCCATACCCACCATCTGAAAAAGAGACAGATCTAAGGCTCAAGTGTACCATGCTAAATGAAGTAGCACTAATAATAACACTCACGTAGAAAATTTCAACGTGATGTCTAATTTTCATTAAGCTCATATAGACGCGGGTGTGGTCCCCTTAAACCGTGGAACTGTCACATTTTTGGGATTGTAGGCTAAAATAGTACGGAAATATGGATGGACGGTTTTGGATAAAACCTATACATCACGGTGACTCCTCAAAGCCATTGTCCGTTCCTTGGCAAAAATCTACTGATCAATGGACCTGATTACAAGAAATGGGCCCCACTTATCAGAACTAACAGTGGTTCTTCTGCAATGTTTGCATAATAAGCTTATTCTACAACTACTTGTGTATGGCCCACCTTGATCTATAACTCACATCCACTCCGTTTATAAAGTGCACCCTTCAAGTACACATGTTAACCCAAAAAGCAGGTAGATTCAAAGCATGGTGGGCCACATTACAGGGACAGTTCAAGTGGGGACCACACACCAATAAAAACTTCCCAATTGTGTGTGGGACCCATCTTGTGTTTTGTATGCCATCAAATCCATTAATTAGGATGCAACCACCAGTATGAACGGACACCCTAAATAATCAAACCATTCCAAAACACAGATTAGCCACACCATGTGCGCTTTCAGAGGTTTTGTTTTTCCATGATGGGGTCCACTTGAGTTTTGTACGGACTAATTTTTGAGCTGCAAAGGGAAAATAAGGTGGCGCACGTGATGGATGGAGAGGATGTCACAAGCACATCAAAGCGGGCCCCCTACACGTAGTTATAGAATAAGCTCATTATTCTCCGGAACCTCAGGTCAAGCATGCTATAATTCCTCATGAAAAGATAGCTGCACCTATAACCTCTTTTCTGACCTCTACTTCATGGGGTACACTCAAATGCACAAGTGGGACTCTTTCATTGGCCGATGGGCTGACCCTGGGCCAATCCTAGTAATTACCGTGTACTATCTCCGAGTCCCATTCTCTCTCGCACCGTAAAATGCAATGCATTTGCATTTGAAAGGTCAGAAATTCCTTTTGGTCCTGAAAATAGGTGAAAAGACGATAGCATTAAATATCAGAGTATGAAGTTACCTTCCAAGGACGTGGACTTAAGGGGTGTATTCTGCAATGCATGCACATGAACGAAGGACAGACCCTTTTCCACTCCTTTTTCGTGTTCTATTACGCCTGCAAGAGTTGTACGTGTACCATTTTTTCTTTTTTTTTTTGGTTGGGTGCATCGAATTTCATAGATTCCTGTGTGCAGTGTGGATAGGACTTATGTACATCACATAACATGCCATCTTGACCGTTCAAATGTTTTTTGTTTTGTTTTAAAAATTTATTCATCATTGGAGTTTGGTCCTTACTAATGAGTAATCACATCAAGGCATGGAATAATTCTCAATGTGACCCTCAGGACTTGTGTGTGTTTGTGTGACATCTAGGCGGTTCATAGCGTGTCCATGGTGTGGCCTGATTGGGCCATAGGTGAATGAGATGATGGATGCTTGTGTAGACTATCAGATCTTGAGGGCTCACTCTTTCACACATACTTTTAGGAAGAAAGACCGAAGGGGTTTATGTATGATATGCACAGGAAGTGGCCCACTTGATGATGGAACATACTTGAATTTTCGATCGAAGATACACGCACGATGATAGGGCCCACTTGATGAATGGCTTGTGGGATTTCAAGCCCGGGTCAAAGTGGAAGGTTGATGTTTGGTGAGCAGCAAGTCATGGAACTTCAGTTGGGAGAAAGCCTAAGATGATGATGATGAGAGTAGAGATGCATACATGGTGTGATCCATTTCGGATGAGCGGCCTGGAGAGACATGAGAGCCCTTATTACTTTTCTCCAACAGTAAAATGATCCTATATGGAAATAGTTCACTTATGTTTGATCATGCACTGATGCCTCTCATTCAAGATCTTCAACCAATTGGCCACCTCTTGGATGGACCAATATGAATGAGAGAAAGAGAGAGGAGAGAATCGGTGGCCCACCTAATGGATGGACCAATATGAATGAGAGAAAGAGAGAGGAGAGAATCGACGGTCCACCTCTTGGATGGACCATAATGAGAGAGAGAGAGAGTCAATGGCCCACCTCTTGGATGGACCATAATTAAAGAAGGAAATTGGAAGTCAATGGCCCACCTCTGGATAGAGAGAGAGATACATGTGAAATGAGATGAGTCAATGGCTGTGATGACAGTCAGACCGTGTCATAAAATAGAAATGATAGATTAATCATCATTTAATTATTTACATAAAAAGGACATGTCTGTCGAAGTTAAATTATGCCTGTCACTCTGTCTCCCACCTTCCTCTTTTTTTATATAAAAAAATTGATACTCTGGCAGACCGTGATAGATGATACACAGGCACTCATATGTTAATTAAATATTGTACTTGGCATATTATAATTCAAGTAAAATATCCAAATTTATGTATACCATTTATTATGAAAAAAAAAAGGTTAAGCTTCTTTGATTATCTAACTATAGATTTGATGACACTTCTTGGACTGTTATCCAGTGGTCTTATTTCAAAAAAAAGTGTCCTCTAATCAGAGGCTAGGATCGCTACACCAATCTAATTTTCGTAGTTTAATTTATGTACTATAGATTCCACAATTTAGTCCGTTTAATTTGATTTAATATTTTCCATTGGTACAAGTTCCAAGTGACAGCGTATCAAGTATCATACATATCCATAGTATCAAATAACTCTCCATCTTTTTTAATGCTTTTACACCTTTTTTTCTCTTTTTCTTTTTCTTTTTTCGGTTTAACCACCTTTTCTTAATTTTTTCACCCCTTCTCTCGGTAGATTTAGTAATTATTCCTAGTATCTGACTAAAGACACGTGTGACAGATCCTGTCTTTTCATCATGTAGGTCTGGCTGTAACCATGGTTTTACCTAAATGTCATTCCTATCTACTTATTGAGAGGTCCACACACCAAGAATAACGAATAACAGTCCATACCCACTGTTCAAATATAGACTAGATGATGCGGGGATGGACACAGTCTATGAAATTTTCAATGTCATACCTACCTGATGGATGGTCTGGATCTCAATAATATCTGCATATTTGCCATATGTGACGCAAAGCACATCATCCATATCAAGCGCATGCGAATACCCTTACGCTTCCCTGTTTTTTACAAGGACAGATAATTCCAACGTAACAAGACCGCATCATCCGTTCGTAAGAAACGCTCAGAGCAAGTTTGGAATCTTCTGCCGTTTACTTTCAATCTCTTCGTACCACTAAAATTACAGAAACTGCTAGGGAGATTCGCGGTGATTGATTAAAGAGGCAATTCGCGGCCATTTCACATATGTGGTACACGTGTTCTTGATCCGGACCACTCATCAGGTGGGGGTTTCTGTGAACATATCCTGGCCTTGAAAGTACCAAGCGAGGGATGGATGGATACTTTTGTTGTCCTCGTTTGGACAGGGAGAATCTACAACGTTGACAAAAGAAGTCCCATTCAATCTGATAGTTATTCTGTTGCTTCAAAGGGAGTGTTGTTTTTCACATAATTGTTAAAAGCCAACGGTTGAAAAGGGAGAGATGGTAGTGTTTGGATTGAGGAGAATTGAAGAAAAGATAGAATAATGAAATACTTTTTCACGATAAGACGTTTATCATATTTGGACAGCAAAAATCATAGTGAATGGAGTGTAATGCCACATGATGTTTACGTGAAATCTACCTTTCAACCAGGTGCATCACCCATGTTAAGGCCTGCTTCGGTAACTTTCCGTGTTTGGAAGTTATTTTGAGTAGTTTTTTGTGAGAAATTCACTCCATCCATTTGTTTGGACAACACATTTTAGAAGAGGACAAAAATTGAAGAAGATCTGAAACTCAAGTGAACTAAATAAGATAAAAAAGTCAAAATTGAATGACCACCATTGAAACATTAGAGGGCCATTAGAGTTTTGTATAACAAAATTTTATTTTATTTTTTCTCAGTTCACCTAAGTGGATGACCGTAGACATTTCTTTCCCCATTTTTTCCTCTTGTGTTGCCTACTTGAATTTTGGATCATCATCATTTTTGGTCCCTTGTCTTAAAATGAGCTGTTAAAACGGATGGGCATAGTTGATTTCTCATAAATATCACAATGGGCCCATGTAGTTTCTGAGCACAAGAATAATATAGGTGGATCACATGATTGGAAATAATATACAGGGCAATCATCACCCTCCAAAATTGTTTCCATCATGTGGCCCATGTGATTCATGGATGGGCTTGATCTTTGAGAGTAGGCCTAAATTTTGGTGTAGCATCTAATGGTTGAAGATAATTTCATGTAATCACTGTGGTGAGCCCCGTAAAAATTAAAGTTGGATGTCTCACTCCTAAGTCTTTTCTTTTGCGTGGCCCACCAAGCTAGCATTGTTTTTTTCCCTGGGTTTAACGTGTGATTAAATATCTAATGATGAAAGTGGATATCATATACACATCACACTATCACATTCGACTCATAAAAATACTAAGGGTGAGCATCCCATAAAATTTCCTTAAATCAATGATTTTTTTTAGAACAATTGCTAGAGAGATACCACCCATGATTTATTTTCATGGCCCACTTGACATACATAGGAAATCCATCACAACCATTAAATGCCTAATCATAGGCCTAGGATTAAAAATCAGGTTGACCTTTGATTCAGGTGTTTGACATTAAAGGAAACCGTTAAGAGAGATGTCCACCATTGATTTTTTATTTTATTATTATTATTTTTAACATTCACCACAATGATTACATGAAAGTCACTCCAATCATTAGTATAGGTGACGCAAGGATGAACGTGATGAAGTCGATCACCGTCTTCCTCAAGGATAACTATCCGAATCCACGGAGCTTTTCTGGACTCCTCATAGATACTTCTCGAATCCACGAGGAAAGAAAGCAAGTGAATAGAAATAAATTCTAATAAAATTCACAATTGATTAATGAATGAAATAAAACAAGTTCACATCCCTTTAAATAAGGGAACCAAGCAATAGGAAAGAAATCAGACTCAAACTACAACTAAAACTCCTAGAATACGCAACTTACTATAAATAGTAAACTTACTATTTATAGACGGTCGTGATGTCTACTAGTGTGTAAGGTTTTCGGCCAAAAATCGTAAGTGTCCTATTTGGCTTCACCAAACCGTTCTCCTAATTATTCTAAGCACTTTTCATGTTGGACACGATTCCTAAAGCCCAACGGATGAATAGTTGTAATAAAACTAAAACTTACTATTTATAGTAAAAATGAAAATAAAACAGGAAAATGACCATTGACCAAGGGGTTTCTCGCAAATCCGGGCTGCACAACCCGGCATAGCAGGGTTTTTTGGTTAAAGTAGCTCATTCTACCCTAAAATCATATATTTTACGTCAGATATCTCATTCTGGATTGCAAGATACGCTCGATCTAAGGTCCAACGGTCCGGATCACTTCTGTCGTCGATCGGGCCTTTTCTGATCCATCTTGGCCATGAAACTATCCGCGACCCGCTCTACATCAATAGGGCGTGGACCAAAACATTGAGTCCATTTGTGATTCATGTGAGCCATGTGAAATGAAATAGTTTGAAGGGTGAGGTTAGCCTTTTACACTATTTTCAACCTGTGGTTCACTTTGATCATGGATGGAGCTGATTTTTGAGCCTTGGGCCTAACATAAGGTAACTCATCTTATTGTTGATGTGAATTTCATGTAAACATCATAGTGGAGCCCACCCCTTTTCTCATATAGCATATTTCAATTTAAATTAAGAAGTCTTATAGGAAGTTACTCCAATGATAACTACTTAGAATTAATAAGATAGCTTATTAAAAACATTTTTTGACTGCTCACACCCTTATGCACGCTGAGGTATTGGTATCGATTCCCTAGTGGGGTGGCTAACAGTCTAGTGTGAACTAACAATGGGTGTGCTAACCAGCTAAAAAAAAAAAAAAAAACCTTTTGGAGTGCCTGGAGCATTTAGTCTTATTGGGCCACCTTGGATACCAATGGCCTAAAATCCCACCCATTAGGCAATCTAGTAAATAAGGTTGGCAACGATCTTGGCCTAGGTAATCGAATCATGGTCCATTGATATGTTGGGCCGACAAATTTGAATGAACGGTCAGATCACTGTTCTGAAATTCAGGCCCGAGCACGGCATGTTTTGTGTTGGGCACTGAATTTAGACCCAGACATGTACCAATGGGCTTGACTTGGCTGAAATCCATTGTGTCCACTGGCCCATCAAACAACCCCACCAGTGAACCACATCTCTTGCAAATGAACGGCTAGAATTGAAAAGATCACTAAAAGGATCTGTTAATTGGACCTTTACAATTGATGAAACAGGGAGATCTGGACCATCAATGGTGGGCCCTCCAGTGGAACGATCCGATCACAGAGAGTGGCCTTTGATGCGGTGGATGCCCATGAGCTTATAATCTCTCGTACCCCACCTTTGATGAATGGCCAAAATTTCAACAGCGTATGAGATTTGGGCCATCACTCATTGGTCCCATTATTATTGCTTTTTTATAGTTGACTAATCCTTTTCAATAGTCAAAATCTTTTCATTCACGAGTGGCCCACCATTCATGCATCTTCCACCGTACATTATTTGGTGGTTCGGTTCCCACCAACTTTTTGATAAAAGTGCTTAGGGATTCCCGCCTCACAGCATATCAACGGTTGGGGATGTTTCGTACTCAAGCAAGCAATCTCTTCCGTTGTTTTCAAAGTTAGGCCCAAATGTAGGGTCGCTAGAACGGTCACGAAAATAATTTATGAAGACAATGGGACGCGGATTTCTTGCGAAAGGCTTTCGCAAGAAGTTCCTGCGCTGGGAACTTAGGTCGGGCCCACCTTGATATTTACGAGAAATGCACGCCGTCTCGCAAGCTCATTTTAAGGCTCGAGACCAAAAGTGAGCAGGATCCAACACTAAACGTGCTTAGGAAAAGGTGAGTAAGGAAATTCCTACCATCGAAACCTCTCTAGGGTTGATAGTGATGTTTACATGCCATCCATACTGTTCATAACGTCATTCTTACTAAGGATGAACTGAAAATACAAATATTATACTGATTCAAAACTTCTTGGCCCCACGAAAATTTCAACTGTGGAAGTTTGATCCTCACGTTTTTGACCCATTTGAGTATTAGATCGGACTCATTTTTGGTCCCATGTCGTAAAATGAGCTCACAAAATGGATGGACAGGGTGGATTTCTCAAAAAATTACGGTGTGCCCCACATAAGTTCCCTGCGCAGGAACTTCAATTCCTACGAAAGCATCCGCGTCCAAGACAATGCGCTAAAACAAAGCAACCATGATTTGATGATTCAGTGGTCCTAGAGCCCTGTAAGTTATAGTGCTCCTAGTTGCATCAGAGAATTTGGACACTCCAAACGATTAATTCGATCCGTCCCTTAGTTCGAGGTAACAGTTCATGGCTCAGAAATCAGAACTTAAACTGATACGGAAGTTCTAACTTTCTTATTAGTCTCTTATAAATTGGATGGTCAAGATCATTTATATATAATAAAAAAAAGCCTAATCAAGACAACATAATGGATTGCTTATGGTTCTAAAACATCACTTTGATAAGGTCATACTAAAAAGGACGGTTAAATCAAAGAAGCCATTCTACGGACGGATGCTATTCTTCAATCTGTGTGATTTTTTCATGGTGGCCAATGAAATGTGTGATGCTATTCTTCAATCTGTGTGATTTTTTCATGGTGGCCAATGAAATGTGTGATCGACCTAATAGACAGTCCAGATCAATTGTTACAACTACCTAAGTGTCATGATGAAGCTAGGAGCACTGTAACTTAGAGTGCCTCAAGAGCACCGGATCATTTCTATCATAATATTTTAATATAATATTCTGCATAAAATGTTTTTTGGTAGTTAATATCTTATATTAATGACATGTAAGAAAATGGTGCACATGAGGAGAAAAACTTTGATATGGGTGTAGAGTGTGACGGATGATACGCGGCCAATTATAAATTACATATGAATTCCATACATGGTAAATAAGTCAAATAAACCGTCCAAACTATGGATCTAAGTTTAAGTATATTATGAACAAAAAAAATAGGCCTATTTTATTATCTAACAATCTGATAGCCATGTATTGGATGGTTAAAAATAAGACTTTCCAACCATACTATTTCAACAAACAAATTGTAACGCTCGGCCCATTCAAAAGGTGTCCTGAGGCGTCCACGTGGAAACTGCCGCAGGACCACTCGATTAAACCGCTCGTGTGAGGGGTACCACCAACAAATTAACCCAGGTTATTTCATTAATGTGGTTAAGTTTGGTTATGTTAGGATCAAATGCAGGTTGTAAAGCCAGTTCACCTGATTGTACTTGGCAAATGCCTGTGCGGGCTGTGCAATGACCAAGGAAAGGTAGAAAAACCTAAAACTTGGGGAGGCTGTGGGCCTCACTGGGCTTGAGGTCCGTCACGGACAATGGACTCAGAGGACGCCTGGAAACGAAATATTCACGCCGTCCAGTCGACACTTGCTAAGGGCGACTCACCCCAGCCTTGGCCCAATGATTAAAATTTTAAATCAATGGCTCTCTTGTTTGAAATAAAGATATGAGGAATTGCAGCCGTCGGATCTCTTATAAATTTATGTCGAAGGCCGAAAGCATTTCTCTATACACGTCCACAAAATCTGAACCTCGATCGTGGAACGATGACCGTTAATCACAAATTTGCCCCTTGCAGTAAAATCCCAATCCATTTGCCTTTTAACTTTGCACGACGCTTCATTGGGCCATGAGGCACCTATCCTACAAATTTCATGGTCAGGGAGCCATCAAAGCTGCTTCAATAGCCAGAAATGGACCCACATGGCCATTGAAGGGAGTTAACAGAACTTAAGGCCATTTGGCTCAAATTTCCAAGGTATAAGACCCTTTAACTCTTACTCTCACTCACTCTCACAAAAACTCCAGTAGCAAAAGAGAGGAGAGAGTGAAGAGAGAGAGAGAGAGAAGAGAGAGAGGAAGGAGAGAGAGAAGAGGGAAGGAGAGGGACAGTAAAGGGCTTTGATTGAAGGTGGGGCCTGGGAGAGGTAGAGCCTTACAGCTCCCCCTTTCTTCCTCAAGAAAACCCCTCAACCACAACTACAAGAACAATTCCCAGCTGATTGGGGAGGTAACTATCTTTCTTCTTTAGAAACTCATTGTGTTGAGCTAGACCTTGCATGTGATCCTAACATTCAAATGCATTTGACTTAGGACTACAGTAAACCAACCCGTGGTTTCGGCTCACTTAGGACGATTCCGCAAGCTCCCAGTGATCCATAGGTGTGGATCATTATCCTTATGTGTCCAAGTACCAATTTTAAAATAAATTTAATGATTATAGATGTAAAGTGATGTGTATGAGTAATTTAGATAAAATCTAGCTAGGAACCTACATGATAGGTCCACCCAACATGTATGGAATGATAAATTGTTGTTTGATTGGCCTTCAACATGTTTGGGAATTAAATTGGTGTTGCATGTTTATTTTCACATCTGATTTTTGCATGATCTTCCCTATAGCATGTATAATTTCATTACTTTTTGCTGTATTTTTCTGTACTATGAATGATGTGTTGTTCTTAGTCTCTTAGTAATCTGGCATCACATGCACGCACGTCTGACTTATGCTGTTAAGAGTAGTTGCATTCATTTTATCATCTTGAAATTTCATACTCGATGTATTGTAAAAATGACTCTATCTGTATTAGAAGATGAGTTCTTAATTGTTTAAAAGTGTTATTGAATACAACCCATTTCCTAAGTTGGTTAGAGAATTGAGATTGTGAAGATGGTTCCGTTGGTTGAACCATCTTGTGATTAGACTGACTGATTTGGGCGGACGCGAATGAGCGACAGTAGTGAGACTACATGAGTTGTTTACACCCGATGTCATGAGTTACGCGCTTGCCTAAACTTGGACGGTCTAGTCCACTGACTGACTAATTATATTTGTCAACCATGTTTTCTTATTACTGTTTGGAACCTGGAACACCCCTTGCTCACTGGCTCCTACTGACAATTGTCAGACATTGATTCACAGCCTCATGAGCCAGGCATGGTAGAATGAGACACTATGTCCAAGCTGTCGGCATACGCTGGAGTGACGAGTCTCCCCATAGTGACCGTGAGCGATCCCTCTTCCTAGCACTCCTCACATGTTAGCAATCGAGGGTGGGGACCCCAATGGGATAAAGGATCGTGGGATCCGGGCCTCGGACGTTGAGGGGTCCTGACCTTGCAATCGGATGAGGGTATTGATATCGTCGGGGTGTATCAGTTTCTTCAATTTGCTGGATGAACAGAATTAATTAAAAAACTCGGCTAATACGTTCATAATCGCATTGCATTAGTTATGTTGACGACTCGGCAGTTAAGATCGCAATAAGGGAGTATTGGTCATGCGCGATCGTTAAATGAAGTCGCTCGAGAGAGTATTGTTGTGAGGTTATACATTATACCATAATTCACGCATATGCATTAACAAAATTAGTTAGCTTTGTGTGAATGTATGTTTTTCATTAAATTCATCATAAAATTGATATTTGATATAACTTATGGCTAATGGAACCCACTGAGTTAATTACTTACTCTCACTCCGAGACGGTGTTTTAAAAACTAACCAGACTCTTCAGTAGATGCAGGTGATGCAGAGTTCGATGAGTTGAACAGTACAAGCATAGATGAGAAAGAAGAGCTTTCCTACTCTCAGCTTATGGGTGGGTCACCATAGACGCAGCGGATTGGCCTTGGGACTATTGAGTAGGGGACTTAGCACACTATTCTTTTGGACACTCTATATATGTATTTTTGGTCAAGCAATGCCTTGTGCGACCCGTTTGATACTTTTGTAGACTCATATACTTATCTGCTTTCATTTCAATAAATTAATTATGGATGTGGTTTACATTCCAGTCGATACCATCTCTGCTCTTTAAATTGAATTATATGTGAATCACTAAATTACGTTATAAGTGACACCCAAGAACTTAGACATTCAGTGCTTGCATGACCCCTAAATTTTAAGGCGTTACACAAGTATCTACGGATCAGAGATTATGGTAACAAAGGTAATTTGATTTTGGGAATTTAGCTTATAAAGAGTAGGCTCAACGGTTGAATCCGTTTACTTTGAATTATTATGTGCCACGCCTACATTTTATGAGTGACTGTGTATCATCGTCGCAGTACGCTAGAGTATTATCTCCCGTACATGTAAAATATTGGAAGGTACCGTTTGTAAATGGTAACTTTCTCTCGTTGTCACAGAATCGAGAAAAAAAAAAACCGAAACTGCTGAGTGATTTTCGTATGACAGGGGGCTTAATTTTGCTGACGTGGACCAAAGGACTTCATTCGGATAAGATCCAATCCGTCCATCAGGTGTGCCATCCTGTTCTACGATCAAGGCCCAAAAATCAGGCGAGGAAAATCTCATATGGGCTGCACCGTGGGAAACAGTTGATATGGGAAATCCCACCACTAAAATCGTCCAAATATGGGTGGGTTCCACCATCATGTGAACGTTCCATCCAATCCACTCACCAAAAGCACCACACAGGATGAATTGATTCCCCAAAATCAGGACATTCCAAGACGCTTGTTAGTCAGAACACGTGAAATTAGAGTTTTTAGACATGATTTTACACTTTTACCTATGTTGTGGCCCACAAAAGTATCTTAAACTCGTAAATTGCATCCATGGTTAAAATCAGATGTAGTACCTGATGGACGGTATGGATCTGATGTATGTTTGCGCCACGTGGTGATCAGTTAAACGCAAGTCTGGCCTTCCGGAATGCTTGGTATCATCTATCATATCGGGAATGTAACGCGAAACATACATCCAGACTACATATCGGAATCTGTCTCTTCTCACGTGGTTACCGACATCCTCTATCTTGATATATTCTGGGCCAAAAAAAAAAAAAAACGGACAAGCCATTTATCAGGTGGTCCACAGTGCATGAAACAAACGGTCACATGTGTAGTTGAGTATAGACCAAACTTTCCAGACCGTTCATTTTTTTGTTGGTACCATGTTGTTAATTTGATGATTAGTCCCCTCCTGAAGTTGTTGGTAATTATTGAGGGAAAAATGTGATAAGTCGATAAGTCAGCTTATGAAAAGGAGCAATTCTATTGACATGGTCCAGTCCCTAAGGCATTGAGCCTGACTGAGGCCCACATGTCCAGCGAGCCAAGAGGTGAGGCCTCTGAGGAGACTAATATAGCCCCAAGGACACTTAGAGCCCCACGATGGCCACATTATGTCGACCCAGATCATGAGTTGACTAGTCACATCATGACTCGACTCTAGTTCGACCGAACATCTAGGTCGGCCACAGGGTAATCCCTGATCAGCAACTATATAAGTCGATTCAAGAACAGCAACACCCCAGCTGAGTGAGGCTGGACCATTTTTAGTCGATCCTGAAGTAGTCGATGTATATGCCGATCGACACAAGCCACTTGGATAAGCCAAGGCTGTGAGAACAATCGACGTATGACCAAGCGTCACGTTCGACTTGGGGCTGAGCCTTAAGCTTTCAGCTAGGCTTCAAAGATTTGCCTTTGGAAATCTTCAGAAGATGATTATTGATCTCAGAAATTTAGGAGATCTAAGATTTTGGAATCGTTACAGATAACAACCAATTCCTTATGAACTAGGGAAGGATCCTGAAACCATGGAATTATATCTCCTCTATAAATGAGAGGTGCCTCAAAATGAAAAGTACACAAACATTCTCACCCCTAACCCATTATCAAATTATTAGACTTAGAGCCCAGGCCTTACTTTGGCATCGGAGCCAGGGTCTCCTTTGTCCTCATCCTATGCGGGTGTTCTAGTAGTAAAGGAGGTGAATCGGAAACTGCATCAACAATAATCCAATAGATGACTTAGATCTCACACATGCACGTAGCATTGGCACGTATGGTCGTGTTTGGATCACAACCCATCTACACGCTTGTGGCCTGAGTTCCAAACGCTTGTTGGAGGCTTGGAGCCACAGACATTCACAAGAAGGCACATGTGTCACTATGTGACACGTGTTTGACATCTGCCCCTTCCATCCGGTGCTTACACTGTTTACATCCTCCGGTATACAATCAGGCTATTTCACACCTACATCATATCAAGCAAGTGAACGGCTATCAAATTATCTAACCATCTATTTGCTTTGTTATCTGATTTTTAAGGACATCGCACACTTTTTCTTGTTTGCACGTGTGCCGCGTGTGGATGTGTTCGGCTCTACACGCGTGTGGAATTAGCAAACCTTCGTTGTTTTGGTGCACTTTCGTAATATTATTTTAGCAAGATGTCAGTTTCACCAGTATTCTTCATACGACTGAATGTAATACCATACGTGTGGCACGTGCTTAACTTGAAACAATGCAATCTTTCAGGTGCCACTGTATATGGTTCAAGTCAATCAATCAAACTGATTGGATGATCTAACTGTTTATCCAAATGGCTTTTGTATACGCTAGGTTATTTTTGTTCTCAACTGTCCATTTACAGCTCTTGCTAGACCTTCAATCCAATGGCTAGGATTGTCTGATCAGTGCACTTGTTGGGCTAGGGCCCATCTCCAACCGTTCCTGCTTAGCGAACAGTACAGATTTTATGTGTGCACCATATCCGATGTTATCAGATTTTATCCACGATGTACATCCGTTTTGACAGCTTATTCTAGGGCTTCAGCCCAAAAATAATGCAGATTGAAAGCTCAAGTGGACCACACTATAGAAACAGTGGGGATTGAATACCCACCATTGAAAACTTCCTGGCGGCTACAGAAGTTTTGGATCAAGCTTATATTTCTGTTTTCCCTTCATCCGGATCTGTCTGACCTTATGAGTAGGTTGGGTGGAAACTAAAAAGTACGGTGGACCATAGAAAGTTTTCAACAGTGCGTTTTATCTCACTGTTTTCTATAGTGTGGTTCACCTAAGATTTTTATCTGCATCAATTTTTGAGAAATACACTAAAATGATCTGAAAAAATTGATGGACGGAGTGGATAAAAAACATAAATCACGGTGGGTCCCTCAGAGCTTGGGCCACGTCGTACCACATGCAATTGGCTTCCGGAAGATTCTACTGAGATGATACCGTAGAGCTCTGCCGAACAGCGACATGGTAGATCAACCTTTCACCGTACAAGTGGCAGGGTGGTGAATCATTCGGGACTGTCCATCTAGTAGCTCCTACTGTGGATGAAAAATGAGGCGAGATCATCATAGATCAGAAGATCGCAGCCATTTGATCATTGGCCTTCAAAGCAACCGTAGAAAACAAAAGAAGGGTATTGGTCGACGCTAGAACAGGAAAGTCAAGAGAAGTAATGGAAGTAATTATCTGACAGGTGCGATTTTTGAAACATGGGCCATCCATGAAAGGTCCCACTAGATGGACGGTCCCTATTTGCATACATCACCCTGCCACACGATTTTCTTATTACAATGTTGTTCAAATACTCATTTGGTAGTTAATAAAACCCTATTCGACAACATGGGTCTACTTGATTCTTTGATTGGTGCAAATTACTCATGGATCAGATGATCTCAGCCATCTGATCAGTGCCCTTAAAGGAAACTGGAAAACAAAAGCGGTCATTGGTGGACTCTTAGTCCAGGAAAGTGAAAAGTGATGGACAGAATTGTGTGATCGGTGTGATTTTTGAAACATGGGTCGTCTATTATATATCCCACTAGATGGATGGCTTTGATCTGATATATCACCCTACCACATGATTATCCTATAAAAGGATTACCGAAATCCTCGTTTTGAAAGTTAAGAAAAACCCTAAAAAATGCTCGGTGCTCCCAAATGGCATCAGTTGATTTGGACGGTCCAATTGATCAATCTAAACTGTTCATTGAGTTCATATTGAATTTCGTGGTCTACTATGCAAAAGTCACATTGATCTGATTATCTAATCCATCTTTGATTTGACCTTATTTTCTATAGCCAACCTTTTCCTAAGCCATGAATGGAATGGTTACAATTGCCTAACAAAGGCGGATATTTACAGTCATAGGCAATGGACTATGGTACCTAACGAATAGATGGATCAAATTCTTAAGTAAAACTTATTTTTATGCAAATGATCTTAATCGTTCATATATTAGTGTCATTGATCAAGTGGTTAATGTTTGTTAACTTAGAGTGAAGTTTTGATGGTAGCCCAAGAAATGTGTGTCGGATCTCAAGAACAATGGATTAGATTGTCTTAGCATCCAAATGCAAATAGCATACTTGTTGTGCTTTGAGAGCATTTGAACGTCTATGTAAAAACCCTATTTCAAAATATAGTTTTCTTTACTAATGGGATATGATTGCATATAACAGGGCTAGCGAACATCTCCATCAATAATGTTGTCTCGACAATGAAAGAGCGTCATGTGTGTGCCATATGTATAGTTACCTACAGCAAAAAGAATAAAATTATCATTTTGTATATCAAACTTTTATTTTTAATTATGGCCATCATATTTAAAACGTATACTTGTAGTTTTTTCATTAAAAGCAAGTCATTGTTGAAAAGATATATAATGACTTTTATTGGATGCATTCAAAGTCATTAAAGATATTTACATTTCTTCTTTTAGTAACCGTATATAGATTTTATAGAATGAGATGTTAGGAAACGTATAATCTACTTAGTATGATGCTTAATAACTGTATATAGATTTTATAGAATGAGATGTTAAGAAATGTATAATCTACTTAGTATGATGCTTAATAACTATATATAGATTTTTTAGAATGAGATGTTAGGAAATGTATAATCTACTTAGTATGATGCTTAATAGGCATCTACTCTGACATTTGAGACATGCCATTTATTCAAATAAAACTGTTTGTGGGACCCACAGTAAATAGGTCAAAGTCCTAAAACTTAATTGACCAGAAGATCCTAACCCTAATTGATGGGCAAATATTTGTTATGTACTATTGACTATTACATGTTAACCACCCATTAAAAGTCCACCAATCGCATCGTAAAGATATCGATTCAGCATTATTGTCGGTTTATGACCAATACAAAGTGGACTCCACGATTTTAACGGTTTGCTTGTGTTACATATATGCACTCATAGAGTTTCATAGTGCATGAGTATGAACCATCACAATCTTCAAGAGTACCAAAGTTTTGATCTAAAGGCATTCCAAAAGTAGGCCTTGAAAATGATACCAAGTCTAATCTCAACTTTTTATTCTCCAAAAAAGAAAATAGTCTTCAAGAGAAAGTGCTTTTGGCTTCTATCTTTTGGAGGAATAATAAGGTGCTGGTATTACACGTCAATAACAGTACACGTGTCATGTACATCCAATCTGAGCCACTCAAGTAGTGGGACCGGCTATAGATTTTTCGCATCCATGAAATCAGAATGATTAGACAATCCTAACTTCATTAGTGGACATTTGTTTCTAAGATTTGAAAGATTGCTATGTTTTGTTTTTTACCATCCATTTGACGTCCACCAAGTGGCCTTTTATGATCATATTCTTACTTTAATCTTTTGTTATATAATCCATTTTGGTATTTGCCACCGACGATAACGAGGACTCAATTTCAATGGTTTGGTTTGAGGTACATGCAAGTTTGTAAACGGGTGTGATACTACTATATCGGTATCTATCTCGCTTAGAAGTTCTAGTAATCACTGAAACATCTCATATTCAAATCCATTTTTTTTAATATATCTGGATGGTTGATATAATGGGCCAGGTATATTTCAAAGTATCTAATTCCATCCATTCAATTGATGGCAATTATTATTTAATATTTTAGTTAAATTATTATTAGTTGGATAAATTTTTATTTATTTATTTATTATTATTATTATTATTTAAAATGCATTGGATGACCATAGAAGTTGATTGGGAGACAAAAATTCATGTTAGATCCACCTATATTTGAGTAATAGTGTTAAAAATTTAAATTGGGTAAACAATCCCATGTATGAATCCATTTATTCTCTGAGAGGAGTCGAGTAATTAGATATCCATTGCCTACCCCACATACATGTATGACATGTGTACAAATAGAGCTAGGTATAGAATGACTTGACTTGGTAGACTCAACTCGTCCAACTCATTCAAACTCGGCTCGATCTAAATTGAGCGGGTGAGTCAAGCCAAATTGAGTAGACTTCGTCCAATTTGACCTCAAACTAAGTCGAGTTTGGGTCTCCCGATATCCAACTTGGTATTGATTCGACTCGATTCGACACTCAACTTGGCTCATAAATATATTAAAAAATTTCAAATTTAACATTTTAGATCCGAGATGCCATGTAGTTGATGGAGAGGCACCTACATTCTGAGTTGTGATTTCAGCCTGTTGATACTCGCTACACTTGACCTAACTTAGTACTTGTGATTGAGTCGAACTCAGTCTAAATTAGTCCAAGCTAAATTTGAACTCGGGTTAAGCATGTTAAACTTTGTATTGAGTTGGGTTGAGTTCGAATAAGGTATATTTCAAAACCTAGTCAAGTCAGGTAAGCCTTAACTCGGTCTAACTCGACTGGATGCCCAGCTCTTTATACATATGATATATGCATGTGTATGATGTACCGTGATCCACCAGAATATCATATATAAAAAAAAGAAAGGTACACCTCATGAGCAGGCAATTGGATATGGGGCCACATAGATGGACGTCAATCCAAACCGGTCAATATAATTGGACCCAATCCAACAGGCGAAAGCTCTCACACACTGGATATAACATAACCATTCGATCATTAAACCAGGTGAATTTTGGTCCATGGCTAATCCAAGGGTGGGGCTTACATCTTATTAACCGGTACCGATCATGGTCCCATTCCCAGCTTACAGTGGAGCGCCATTTCAAGTGGTCATGAGGTGTATACTAATTGGCACTTTTGTTCACGTGGGTGTAGCTTTTAGAGCGGTAGAAAAGACAGGGATTGGAAATATTCCCCCATGCAACGCAATGCAAGGGTCGTATCGCTTTATGTGGGAAAAGTGGTTTTAGACATGCTTTTGCATGCAGTGTCGTGGCCTTTAAGAAAGGAAAAGCCCATACCCCACCTCATTGCTCCATCTCACATTTTGGAACCCAAACATGTACCTTCCAAAAACCCCATTTCGCGTTTCGGGACCTGGGAAAGCCATTCATCAAGTGGACCCCACTTAGAAAGAAGGCAAGATTTTATTTATATAATAATAATAATAATAATAATGTTCTATTCATCGAGTATTGGATAGAGAGCATGTGTGCTCTTCTCACATGTGGAAACAAGGCTCACGTGTGTGGGATCGTAGCCACTTATCATATTATCATCGCCGTGTGGATTCCATCTGACAAAAATCATGACGATCTGATTATTGGATGGGCCACATTTGTATGTAGAATTTGGTTCGTTGGTAGGTCGAGACCTAGTAAATTTTCATTTGGTCTGTGCCGTATGAACAGCCTAATGGTTATATTGGGATAATTTTTATATATTACTTTCAGATAGTGTGGATTTCCTGATGAACGGCTTGGATCTTGCATGCATCTGCCATTTTCACGTATGAGGCCGGTGTACCAGTTCACTTAGTATGTTTGGTTCCACAGGGCCAACATGTAGAGCGGGTCAGATGATAGTACCTGTCCATCTTCTGGTCAATATTTTTGAATGGCCTATGGTCTAGTAAGCACGTGGAAAGGGTGGTCTTGATCATTGCTTAGTGGAGTTGAACGTGTGTACCGTTGAAAAGTTTCTTTCGATTTGACACGTTCGGCCATACGTAGTGACGGGCAGAACCATTCCATTAGCCTTAGGTTGTTGATGTGGGCTATCTAGGGTAAGATCTAAAATATGGATGGCTCTGATCACAAGATAATTTCATATATGGCCACCATGGGACTCCATGCCACTTTATTTGGAGACATGGTCCTATCTATATTAGTGAATGACCAGATCAACAGTCCCGATTACCACACATGCTTGGCACGTGTACCGTTTTGGGTTTTAGTGGAATGCGACATCCCCGGCTGTACAGCTATTATGCGTGGCCTGTTCTAGCCATTAGATGTCACACATGTCAGAGATCTGGACCGTTCATCAGGTAGTATACAATGTGAACATGTTCTGATCAAAGAAAAGAAAGGAAAAGATGATATTGATTGGCTGTGGCAGGCAGGCCACACTTATAATGGATCCTTAAATAAAAGAATCCAACGGTCCAAATTCAAGGTGAAGGTGTGGCTCATTTGATCAGGGCACTCATAGTGCACACTACCTAATGAATAACCCAGATCAACCACTTCCATGCCATCAACGATAGGAATGGGCCTACATGGTAGCTGTGAGATGGGCCCCACATTCTATCAACCACTCCTTGTGCGTACTATGCCCACGGAAAATTTTCCTAATTTTGATCACCTTTTTTTTTCTTTCATTTTGACGGCTATGATTCTATTGTAATGACTGCTATGATACGTTAACATCGGGCAGCTTTGTAGCCGTTATAAGGGACTACGACGTCATGGAAGGTCACCATGATCTGGACCCACCAAGAGTGGGCCAGGGTACAAGAACTGCACTGACCAGACAATCATAACCATCCATAGATTTTCTTCTTTACTTCTAGAGGCGAGCTTAGATGATGGCCATTGATCCAACTAATTGGGTAAGTGGAATTGTTGGATTGATGGTCAATAACCCAAACATGGTGGGGCCCACCAAAAGAATCAAGACATTACCCTCTGTCTTTCAATCACCTGAAAAGGGCCTCTTTCAAAGCTTATAAAGGGGCCTTTTTTTTCTTCTTCTTTTTTTTTCTTTGAAATTTTTTTTTCAAAAAGAAAAATTAAAGAATGGAATTAGACCCATGAGAGAAAAAATCACGTATGCGGACGCGAGTTGCTTGTGCCCCCGGCACAGGAAGTTCCTGTGGTCGAAGCTGTGTGGGACCCACAGATTCGTTGATAAATCCACTCCGTCCATAAGTTTTTAAACATGCGTTTAATAAGATAGGAATCCAAAAAATAAAGCAGGTCAAAAACACAGGTAGGCCACGCCACACGAAAAAGCAGGGATTGAATGACCATCATTGGAAACTTTATGGGGCCATGGAATTTTTTTATAGATATATGTTTCTACAGATTTTCTTAGTTGTAATAACCCTATGAACGGTTTGGATGGTATATAAACATCGTGGTCGGCTCCAGGAAGGTTTCAATAGTGGACGTTTCTGTTATCACTTTTTCATGTGGTATGGCCTACCCAATTCTTGGATCTATGTTAGTTTTGGAATCCTGCCTTATTGTGATGTTTAGAAACTGATGGACGGATTAGATTTACCAAAAAAAATCTCTTTGGGCCCCAGACAGCATCCGACCACAGGAACTGCCTCTGCCTGGGGGCACATGCAACACGCATCCCACATATGTGATATACGGATAGGCCTGAGGCGCTTGGACCCTTAATGCTCCGATGAACCCAGTCTATTTACGTGGGGCCCATGGTTCATTGATCCAGACCGTTAATGTGACGGTTCCCGCTGTGGATAGGGAATTCTCAAAATATATTGAAGATTGGGAATGATTACATGCGTCACACGGTACTTACCATACGCTCGAGCTGCGTGCGGACCACCTAATGTGCGAGTGCCTTCCAACTTGCCCACTACATGAGACCCATGTTAGGTCTACATCCAAAAAATTCAGCCTCATTCGTATAGCTAAGGTGGGCCACATCAAAGGGAAAAGTGGATTACATTGTTGAAAGAGGACGCTCATAATAGAAACATCTAGATGGAATGTGGGGTCCACTGTCTTGTGCATAATCCATCCAACCCATTAATCAGGTGAGCCCCATCAGGATGAAGGTACTCATAAAAAATCAGACCAGTAAGAAACTCAGGTAGGCTACACCACGTGAACATATAGTATTTAACCATGACTATAAATCCCTGTACTGTGTCCGGTTTGAGTATTGGATCGTAATGATTCTTGGTCTGTACAGACAAAATGAGGAATTTCACTAGATTCACGGTTTGGATTCTACATAAAGGTCATGAATGGGCCACCGATAACTCGACCATGCGGTGATTACCATACATTCGAATGCATATGATCGTTCCCCAATGGGTGGCACTTACCATTTGATCAGTGGCCTAAAATAGACTTTTCAGAAAAGAATATATCGGCAAACAGAGAAAAGGATGATAATTGATATGTCACCAATCAAAGATGGTCCACATCAGACCAACAGTCTAGATTGCCAAACCATGGGCCCCACCTTTGACTAATGAGGCTCATCGGGACACTATGCACCCCAAAGGCACCACATCACTGTATGCATCGGGACGATTGCATCAGGACCGTTTATTCCCTCTCTCATGAGACCTTGGATGTTGGGCGGGGCCCACTTCGAATGTTGCAGCACCAGATAGAGAGAGAGAGAGAGAGAGTCAAAAAGAGCAACCAGAATCGACGGAGCTTTTCATTCTCCCATATATTCTTGATATGTGTTTGCTTACTGGTTTCCGAAGGATACAGTTAAAGGGCTTACAAAACGGAGTGTATTATATTCTGAGTTTTGCTAATCCCACATGCGTGTACAAGTCATCTCATCCACACGTCACTCATTTGCCAACGTGGCAGATAGGTGAAATATCCAAGCCATCCATCAGGTGGACCACACCATCAATATGTTTCTGCCCAAACATAAAGGTAGCCCATTAAGTAGACTTGCCAAGCTAATAGAAATAAATTGACGGTTAGAAAACTTCTACTGATTTTTTCACAACCGTTGATTTGTTGACTGAATTACGGCCAACGTAACTAGTGTACGGACCTGTTTCTTAGGTTAGCTAATCTAAATTATGGTACCCTTCTGATGGACGGCTCATATATTACACCTGTCCATGGTACTGACACATCTGGTGGCACGTGCATTAGCTGACTTGTACACGCGTGGACATATAAAAGCTCGTATATTATAGATATAAGGCATATGGCATTGATAGATACTATAAGATACGTATATCAGAATATATGTGCATGGTTTTCTCTTGATTAGACAAGACTAGTTATGGTCTCACCACCACCCAACTTTAGATGGCCGATCAAGACCGTTCAACTTGTAGGGCAAGTTGCAGATGGAGCAAAACGTGAAAATTGCACTGGTTTACATTAATAACGATCCTAAACGTCCAACTTTATTCATCAATGGTGAGATTCCAAGGAAGTAGATATTTGGGTGTTGTAGATTTCTTTACATTATGCCACGTGTAAAATGGCTGGTGTGAAACAGGCATTAGGTTGTGATTGGGGAAGTGGGTCATGTGACCACATCTTTTGTCTCACATGGGCTCCGGGAATCTAGCTTGTCCATGTCCTCAGCGAATTTACCGCTGGAAAACACCCGTCATTCCAGGCCACTTTGCTCACATTCCTTCCTTCAAACTCACACATCCAACCAACGGCAGCATCATCTCTCAATCTCTCAATCTCTCCAAATAAATCTCCAACACCCTCTTTGTCTCTCCAACTAGTTGAGCAGTGGGCCCACTTGTATCAAACCCATATAAAACGACATGTATGCCTCAAAATCATTCTGATCCACTCATTAAGTGGGCCATCCTGAGAATTTTGATATTTTTAAATGGTTATTTATTATTTTTTATCCTTCGGGTTACGTGATAATTAATTAGATTTATTTTATTCAATATCATTTTACTTTCATGATAAGGTAACCTTATTGAACGGATTAGATGATATACATATGCGGGTCCACGTGCTACTTCCATGTTTATTTTAAAATCCTATAATTAATTGCACGTGTGAACATGCCTACAAGGCAATCACATATCCCAATGGTTTGACTCTCCACGCTCCATTCATCATCATTATCTCAATTATTGGGCCACGGCCCATAAACCATAAGGGTCCACGTGGCATCTTGTGATTGAATGGCACGTTCTCCCGTACAATCCACCTGCAGACCAGCTACCATTGCTTGCTTTATCCCATTCACCGCTCCTATACTCTGGTTTTCTCTCTCCCGTTCGATGTACTCTCTCTCATTTTTGAGAGTGGTTAGGAAAATACTTCAATACTCTGACAGATTGTTACGGTTAATTGACAGACACTTTAAAGGGGTCCCATTTTAAATGACGTACAAGTTATTTAAATTAAACTGGGTCCCATTTTAAATTGATAGTGAGCAAAAAAATTAATCTTATTTAATAATCTGACTATCGTATTGTCGACATTTATTAGATAGTTAAAACGTAAAAAAAAGTTCAAACATTTTATTTCAAAAAAATTAGTTCAAACAATATAGTTTTTGGAATGTGAATTAGAGAGGGTGGGTTCCATGATTTAGTCAATTTCATGTAAGTTATTATATGCTATGTTCACAATCTGCGAGTGCCTGCATATTAGGTGTGATAGGCTGCTAGAGTATCAAATAAGTCCCCTCATGAGAAAGGATAACCTCTTTATCCTTTCCTTTTCCACACTAGAAAGCTTCTAACCCAAGCGAATAAAGGTTCCACATTATTATGAGCATTTCACTTTGCTATGGGCCATATGCCGTGTGTGTAACAATGGCTACCTAACGACCATAAATTCCATTCCATTTGATGGTGACAAGACTATTGATACCCTTGACTTAAGCGGTGAGTGGTTACTTTTAAGGAATTATATCATGTTCTCTTGTCAATGTGTTCCCATGATAGACAAGTACACAATCTACACCGTCTAGCCTAAAAATCTTATGATAGAATGGTCATAACTCTCTCATCTATGTCTCAAATCGTATAATCTTGAACTCGTTGGAAAATTAATTTAATAAGTTTTCAAATTATATAGATTTGATATAAAATTTTTTTTATATCATTTAGCCCTTGCAGCCATGATTGTAAGGTGACAGCTGCTAAGGACCAGATGTTGGCAACCATTAATTGATGACCCAACTTTGATTAGGTCAATGCATCAAACGACGTGGACAGTTGGGGAGAATGAGAACAGGTTCTCCACTATTTTCGCCTCAATCACCACCATTTTCTCCTCCACCTGCCAGTTTCTAAGTCACCACTTTCAATTACAATTGCCATTACTTACAAGTGAAGTGACTACTTCAAGCCCTATATATAAAAGGGTTGAATATAACATGGGTGATGCAAATATATTTAAGGATAGGTACATCAAGAGAGATACTAACAACCCGGAGAAAATATTTGAGTTAAAGATGTGTAAAGGCACCCAAAGTATGCCATTGGGTTTGGAGTTGTGCTTGCTAATAAGGATATTAGGTAGAAAAGACGATTTATGTCATGATTCTCCCCTACTTTAACTATGCTTTCTCCTTGTTTCTTCAATTTCACGATAATTGTAGGTATTAAAACAAGGTTAATATGAGATTGACCATCAGGGTCGAAACCAGTTTCCATTAACTTGAACTAGTAAGAACCCATTTTATCTCTCTCTCTCTCTCTCTCTCTCTCTCTCTCTCTCTCTCTCCTTCTTCTTCTTCTTCTTTTTCTCTCCTCTCTTTCTCTTAGTAGGACTATTGGTATAGTGTGCTTAAAATGCCAATAATGATTGTGGTAACCATGCATATTGATGATCATATGTATTTGGTTTGCATCTTAATACCATAATTAAATGAGTAAGAAGCTTGATTTATCTATGATTTTATGGGTTAAAGGGAGGGTTCCTCCAACTATCCTAAGGAATGTATGTTTGGACACAACAACCACTGCTTAAGGGAGAGCTGTGTTTCATGGATCCTAGTACCCTAAATTTCGTGACCATGGTAGCGGGATTGGGCAATTCGTGAAATGTATATTAGTTATCTTATATGAAGGAGCTGACAATGAGTTGGGATGAAATTTCTTTACCATTAGGCTTAATGAAATGTCTCCTTGTTGACATTTAAATTTTACTTGGTACAATCCACACTCAGTTGAGATGGGCAATGTGGATTGGCCCTCCCATGCAACCAACATATAAAGCAAGACTGGTGTCAAACATGGAAAATGGATGATCTATAATTGTATTTCCTATAGGGTTTCTTTTCATTTTAAACCTTTAGACATTGGGCACCAAGCTTTTTGGAATTAACTCCTGTAAAAAAATCAAAAGATTTCGAGATCTTTACACATAAACTTTGATACTTAGACAAAACGAGTCTTAACTCATTCAACAACAATGTTGCTCCACGTCAACTAGGCTCCAAGAGCCTTATGTTGAAAGATGATGCCATCATGTCATGACAAGTAGAAAACCAAAAGAAGGCTAAGCACCCCATGTAAAACTCTCTACACATAATGGAGAGATTGTTGCACTAAGTTGACTGTTGAGAATGTGGAGCCACATTGGGCCGCCTTCGACCAGTCGTAAGTTCGAGCCCTAGCACGACTCGAAGTCCAAAGAGTTGTGCTATTTTTTTTTTCCCATATAGGACCAGTCCTGGAATTTCCATGACCAGTCTTAGGGGCCTAGGACCAGTCGTAGGAGAGCTAGGACCGGTCGTAGGGGTCTACAACCGGTCGTAGGGGAGCTAGGACCGATCGTAGGTTACGCAGTTTGTTCCGCGATTTTCCGTGAAACTGCGGATTTGAGTCATTTCGCAACTGGGATGCAGAAGGGAAGTTATCTAAACTATAAATAGGGGTTCCTAGGGCTTTTCTAGGTAGATGAAGAATATTAAAAAATATTTCTAAAGGTGTGTGCTAAAGGTTTTATATATTCTTCCAAGGGAGAGGTTAATATTTTGCCTTGTAATTTTTATTTCTTCATAGTGAAAGTTTGCATCTGTGATTTTTTATCGTAGTTTGAAGTTTTTCCACGTATATCTTATCTTGTGGTTTGTTTGGATTGCTTTGATCTATTTCTAGTTTATATTCCTTTCTATTTATCATTTGTGGGTGAGGCCTGAGATTGGATCTCGGCCCACTGTGTTGTTGGCGTGCTGCGCAACAACTGGTATCAGAGCTATTGGTTTAGTTCTATTGGGAGCGATGGCGGAAGATGAAAAAATTAAAATTGAGAAGTTTGATGGTTCAAACTTTTTCTTCTGGAAGATGCAGATGGAAGATTATCTGTATCAGAAGCACCTCTACATTCCTCTAAAAGGAAAAGAGAAGAAACCAAAAAAGATGACAGATGATGAATGATTTTTAGTGGATAGGAAGGCTTTAGGAACGATCCGACTCTCTTTGTCTAAGAGCGTCGCCTTCAACATATCCAAGATAAAAATGACAAAAGAATTAATGGAAGCCCTAGCCACCATGTATGAAAAGCCCTCAGCATCCAATAAGGTTCATCTTATGAAACAGCTATTCAACATGAAGATGTCAGATGGTGGGAGCGTGACTAAACATCTAAATGAGTTCAATACAGTCATGAGCCAGTTAGAATCCGTTGGCATCGTTTTTGAGGATGAGGTCAGGGCACTATTGATCTTATTCAGTCTACCAGACAGTTGGGATGGTTTGGTGATTGTTGTGAGCAATTCTTCAGGGTTGAAAAAGCTGAAATTTGATGATGTGGCCGGTCTAATTCTCAGCAAAGAATCTAGAAGAAAGGCATCAAGAGTTTCAAGGGATTCAGGGAATGCTCTAAACGTTGAAGGAAGAAGAAGATCGCAGAACAGAGGAGGCAATAAACACAGGTATTCTAAGTCGAGGAAGAAGTCTAAGGGACCGAAAGACAAAGATGGGTGTTGGCATTGCGGCAAGAAGGAGCACATGAAACGTGATTGTAGAGCGCTCAAGAAATAAGAAGGAAGCTCTCAAGGCGGGAAGGATTCAGTGAATCTGTCTGAGGAGAGCGACACAGAGGCGTTGATCTTATTTCTTGATGCAAGGAATGAGTCAAGGGTTATAGACTCGGGTGCTTCGTTTTATTCCACTTCATATAAGGAAGTTCTGCGTGATTATGTGTCAGGTGACTTTGGGAGAGTCTACCTAGGTGATGATGAGCCGTGCAGTATTGTTGGAAAGGGTGATGTTCAGGTCAATCAGAAAGACGGAACAGTTTTGAAACTGAAGGATGTTAGACATATACCGAGTTTAAGAAAGAATCTGATCTCAGTGGTGCAGTTGGCCGATACCGGTTATGTGACGACATTCACCAGTGATTCCTGAAAGATCACAAAAGGTGCCTTGGTGATATCTCGAGGTAAAAAGGAAGGTACTTTGTACGTGACTTCAGGATCGTATAGTTCACTCGTAGTTGCATCAACTGGAGTGAATGGACAGTTATGACATCAAAGGTTGGGACATATAAGTGAGAAAGGGATGAAAGTTCTGTTGTCAAAAGGGAAGCTACTAGGGCTGAAGTCTCTTGCCTTGGAATTCTGCGAGGACTGCGTATACGGCAAGCAGAAGAGGGTAAGCTTCAAGAAAACAAGATGCGCTCCAAAGACGCATCTATTGGAGCTTGTACACACTGACGTGTGGGGACCGACACAGGTATCATCTCTTGGTGGCTCACGTTATTTTGTTTCCTTTATTGATGATACTAGTAGAAAACTGTGGGTTTATTTCTTAAAGCATAAATCTGATGTATTTGATACGTTTAAGAAGTGGAAAGTTATGGTAGAAAACGAGACAGGTAAAACAGTAAAGTGTCTCAGATCTGATAATGGAGGAGAATATTGTAATAAGAGGTTTAAAGAGTATTGTACAACAAGTGGAATCAAACATCAGAAAATGATTCCAGGGACAGCACAACAGAATGGTGTGGCTGAGCGCATTAACAGGACCATCCTTGATCGTGCCAGGAGCATGAGGTTACATGCAGGGTTGTCCAAGACCTTTTGGACAGATGTTGTAAATCCTGTCGTATATCTTATCAATAGAAGTCCCTCAGCACCATTGGATGGTGGGCTACTAGAAGAAACGTAGACTGGGAAAGAAGTGAACCTTATACATCTCAGAGTGTTCGGTTGCACTTCATATGTTCACATTGATGCAGAGCACAGAAACAAGCTGGATGCGAAGTCCAGGAGGTACACGTTTATAGGCTACGGGCAGGATGATTTTGGCTACAGGTTTTAGGATGCAGAAAATAGAAAAATCATCAGAAGCAAGGACGTAGTCTTCAACGAAAAAGTGATGCATAAGGACAGTGTGCAAGAAAATAAGGCCGAGAAAAAGGAATTCATAGAGTTGGAAGAGTTACCGGACATGGGTGTTACAACGCCACATGATGATCGTGCACAGGAGCATTATGAGGAAGAGCCACAGACACCGGTTGTGAGGAGGTCTACTCGGGGGAGGAGACCCACGGTCCGATACTCACCCTCCTTACATTATCTACTGCTGACAGATAATGGTGAGCCAGAGTGTTTTGAAGAGACATTACAGTTAGATACACGGGTTAAGTGGGAGCAAGCCATGGATGAAGAGATGGACTCTCTTGAGTCTAATCGTACATGGGAGCTAGTCACTCTACCCGAGGGTAAGAAAGCTCTTCATAACAAGTGAGTTTACAGACTGAAGGAGGAGCATGATGGTTTGAAACGGTAGAAGGCGAGACTGGTTGTAAAAGGGTTTCAACAGAAGGTAGGTATCGATTTCACTGAAATATTTTCACCTGTAGTGAAAATGTCTACGATTTGTATGGTCTTGAGTATAGTGGCTACACAGAACTTACATCTAGAGTAGCTAGATGTTAAGACAACCTTTCTTCATGGAGACCTTGAAGAAGAAATATATATGCATCAGCTGACAGGATACGTGGCACCAGGTAATGAGAACAAGGTTTGCAGACTGAAGAAAAGTCTATATGGCCTGAAGCAGGCCCCGAGGCAATGGTACAAGAAGTTTGATAGTTTCATGTAAGAAAACGGTTTTAGGAGATGTCATGTAGAGCATTGTTGTTACTTGAAGAAGTTTGATACATCATACATCATCTTTCTTCTGTACGTTGATGATATGCTTGTGGCCGGTTCAAGCATGAAGGACATCTCAGATCTCAAAAGACAACTGTCTAGAGAATTTATCATGAAGGATTTAGGAGTTACAAAATAAATCATAGGCATGAGGATAAAGCGTAAAAGGAAAAATAAGAAATTAGTTTTGTCACAGGCAGAGTACATAGCCAAGGTACTTGATCGATTCAATATGGGAGGTGCTAAGCCGGTTAGCACTCCATTAACCAACCACTTCAAGCTATCTAAGGAGCAAGGTGCAAAGACGCAGGAGGAACGGGACTATATGGCCAAAGTCCCATATGCGTCAGCGATTGGGAGTCTCATGTATGCTATGGTAAGCACGAGGCCAGACATTGCTTAAGCAGTGGGAGTTGTTAGCAGGTTCATGAACAACCTCGGGAAGGAACATTGAGAAGCTATGAAGTGGATCCTCAGATACTTGGTGGGTACTAAGGATGTAGGGTTGTGTTATGGTGGATCAGAAATTAAGCTACAAGGCTATGTGGATTCAGATTTGGCAGGAGATATCGACAACAGAAGAAACACTACAGGTTATGTGTTTACTCTGGGTAGTACTGCAGTCAGTTGGGTCTCTCAGTTACAGAAGATAGTATCTATCGGTATGACAGAAGTAAAATATGTTGCGGCTACAGAAGCATGCAAGGAGATGGTGTGGATGCAAGGTTTTATGGAAGAGTTGGGTACGAAGCAAGTAGATTGCAAGCTGTACAGTGACAGTCAGAGTGCAATACACTTGGCTAAAAATTCAATCTTTCATTCAAGGACCAAGCATATTGCCATCAGATATCATTTCATACATTCATTACTAGAAGATGGATCGATTGCTCTGGAGAAGATTCATACAAGTGAGAATCCTGCAGATATGTTGACCAAGGCGGTCACAAGGGAGAAGCTGAAGCTCTGTTCAGCTTTGATTGGTCTTCAGGCTTGAAGACGGGAAGGTGGTGCACTCCGGATGAAGAAGACGAAGGTTTATAGCAATGTGTCTCCAAGTGGAAGATTGTTGAGAATGTGGAGCCACATTGGGCCGCCTTCGACCGGTCGTAGGACGTCTTCGACCGGTCGTAGGTTCGAGCCCTAACACGACTCGAAGTTCAGCGAGTTGCGCTATTTTTTTCACGTCTAGGACCAGTCCTGAAATTTTCAGGACCAGTCTTAGGGGCTTAGGACCAGTCGTAGGAGAGCTAGGACCGGTCGTAAGGGTCTACGACTGGTCGTAGGGGAGCTAGGACTGGTCGTAGGTTACGCAGTTTGTTTCGCGATTTTGCGCGAAACTGTGGATTTGAGTCCTTTCGCAACTGGGATGCGGAATGAATGTTACATAAACTATAAATAGGGATTCCTAGGGCTTTTCTAGGTAGATGAGGAATATTGAAAAATATTTTTAAAGGTGTGGGTTAAGGGTTTTCTATATTCTTCTAAGGGAGAGGTTAGTATTTTGCCTTGTAATCTTTGTTTCTTCATAATGGAAGTTTGCATCCGTGGTTTTTTACCCTAATTTGAGATTTTTCTACGTATATCTTATCTTGTGGTTTGTTTGAATTGCTTTGATCTGTTTCTAGTTTATATTCCTTTCTGTTTATCATTTGTGGGTGAGGCCTGAGATTGGATCTTGGCCCACTGCGTTATTGGCGTGCTGCGCAACATTGACAAGGCAAGCGCAGAGAGTAGGTGACGAGAATATCAAACCTTCATGCCTATAAATACCCTACGATGCTCATTCAAGGCGGATCGATTAATCATTTGAGAAAGAGATACAAAGGAGAAAGAGAGAAAACCATAAATAAGAAGAAGATTTAATGAAGACAGACCTTGGAACCCTAAGGCTTTGATGCTCATAAGGTAAACTTCACATGCCTAAACCTTCTGCCTCATTCTTTGGAGAGGCCCTACACCATGCACTAGGGATTTAATGAAGGGAGATGCTTTGTGTCACGAGCTTGAAGCCCCATCAAACAAGTCTTGTTGCTAAGTGTCATGTGTTATTGGATCGAGTTCTATGTTTAGGTACAAAACCACTAGCTAAAATTTGCACATAAGCATAAAGTTCTCCATTAGCCTACAAAATGACTTTGGGCACAAACAACTCATGACAAGCCACTCATACAATCATATCCCAAATTAGGCGCATACCCTCATATTAAGATTGACACCAATCATAGAGGGAATGATTATCTTGTAGTGAGAGCTACAAAGCTACCTCCCATATATCCTCGACATGTAAGCCAACACGACACTATTGAATAACCATTCATATACACTGAGGCCATCATGACCTTCTTGGCTCCAAACACTCTGAATACAAAGAACTAAAAGACTAAGGAGCATGTAGGGCAATGACATAAGATTCTCCATACTAGTTTTACCTTCTAATCAGGGGGGGGGGGGGAGGGGTTCTAGAGATGCAATTAAATGTATGTGTAAGACAACATCCTAAAATGTAAGAGAATGTAAATTAATATCAATATAAAAGATACTCAACTTAACTTTCTTTGAATGCATCAGGTATAAACATCTACATTCATGGAAAAATAAGGTGCATAATATTCGATAACCGTTTAAGGACAACAATCATCCCTTAATGTAATCAAGAAATTCTGAGATCTGTATCGATATTGATCTAATCCTCCTAGGCTCTTGCCTTGGGAGGAGGAAGCTCTTCCTAACAACTATAGGCACTCCAACATCGTTATAAATGACTTTTTCTTACATATCATTGAGTGATTTATTATAGACAGTCTCCTTTGATCACTTGATTATCTCCGATATCCTTAGCCTCCACCATTAATTATTTTCTTAGTTGGTTAAACTAGTTTTATTTATTTATTTATGCATGATGGTTTGGATCACCACATTTGAAACATTGAAAGGTCAATTCATAACTTACTTATTGCACAACAATTAATTCAAAAAGGAATATAAGATGAAGACTTGAAAGAACTTGTATAAATACCATATGATGTAATACAAATGCTTTTAACATATAAACATAAAGACATAAATAGGTATTTTGAAAAAAAATAGAATTTATAAGGCTATCATCAAATAGGTAGGATAAGGGTATTAATAATGACGACACATGCACACACACACATTCTTTACTTATAATGTTAGAGAGATGTCTTCTTCCATACACATTTATTCTTCTTTCTTAGTTTTACTTGTATTATACATATGCACATATAATTTTGATGTTAACTTTATTAAATAAATTTTAAGACGAGTTGAAAGGAAACTCAATCAAGAGTACGATGGGTGTTAGTGTGGATTTTGAACTTTACCCAATTGAGATCGGACACATCTAGTGGACATATTGATGGGTCATAGTAGAATGCGGAGCGGAATTAATTTTTTTATTTTTTATTTTACCAATCGAAATCCATAATACCCTTCTAGAACCAACCATATATGTTCATATCATATTTTTAGAATAATGTAAATAAAGAATGGTTTAAATCATACTTGTTATGAACAATTGAGATATAAAGATTCGACTTGATGTCGTTCCTCCAAAGTAAGAGGTCTTTCCTTAATCTATTCCAGTCAGATGATCAAGAAAACCCTCTTTGATTCCTTTTATAGTTCTAAGGTTGACGCGTGCTACTCACGAAAGTTAACCTTGCTCGATCACACGTGCACAATGAGAGGGAGGGACATAGGATGGAGATGATCTCCACTTCTCTCCTCGCACTATCCTCTTCTCACTTTAACGTCAAAGCGAAGAGATGTATGGGCCTCTCTACAATGGGTGCTCTCCTTTGGGATAAGATCACACACACACACGCACACACACACACACACACATACATATATATATAAATAAGGGTTAGGGTTTTAGGGGGCACTTAGTATGGCGATCTGCCACCCTATAAACTTAGATGTAACCTATTATAAAGAAAGTTTATCAATCTACCACATCCATGCATGTACTTAAGATGTAATCCTTTAATTATCATGGCCATCCATCAGAGATATACATCTCATACTATCAAATAGTGGACCATCACATTTAGCCTATTAGATTATCATCAAGTGTAATCAAAGCAAGTTTAATAGTTAAAATAAAACTTTAATGGTTATAAACCTTTTTAAAAAGTTATTTAAAATATCATGGGTATTGGGCTCAGTGGAAAACTACTTGATGAGTTTTTGATCTAATCAAATCTAACTATATATAAATCCTAAAGCATAACCTAGTGGATCCATTATTGGCTCGTATAAGAATCAACGGTTGCTAATGAATGTACCCAACCACATCTAATTTTAATGGACACATAATAGCATCGTAGGAAGAGTCAAAGCCGACTAGTCAAGATTGTGACCCTCACACATCCTCAGATTTAAGGATTAATTATATTTTATGAAACATTAAATCATGATCATAATAATCATTTGATCTAAGCTAATGGCCTCCGAACCAGTGACCTGATCTTGATCCAACCAATATAAAGTCAGTTTCTTGATGGTGGAGATTGTTTGTTTTGACCTAAGTCAATCAATTCATATAAGATAATTGTGCATATCATCATAGAGTATCCACAAGTGTGTCTTACATATCTGTGATAGCTACGATACAAATAAGGTATTGAGATCCATGGTCCACAATTCTCCTTGGTTAATGACAACTGTGTCCAATTTCAAGTTTTCAAGGATTATTAGAGGACCCTCAACAACTAATCTACACCCATATAAATTCAAAGTGATAAAAACATTAAGGTATACTAAGATGTCCATGTTAGACATGATTTATGATCAATATCAACCCTATTATATCCACATGTCTATCTCATATTTATTTTTTAGGGCACATATACCAACAATCTCTCACTTTCCCTGAAATCTACATGTGTTCAAATCCATTAATTACGCATGTAGAACTAGGAGTTTTTTTAGCCAAGAGGATTAAGGAGTAATACTAATCCTTAAAAGTCCATATAGTCTTTTTATAGGTAATTATCACTTTCAAACTATGCAGGCATGTACCATTAGTTCCATTATTGTCTTATAAACTTGTCATTTTAATATTGTGACCTATATCCAATCACTAAGAAAACTTAGGTTCAACCTAGAATTTCATGATTTATAAGAGAGTAAGCACATGTTCATAAGCACATTTGGATAATGATGGAACTGCCCAACATGTCACATGCTTTATTGACAGTTGTTATCATGTGAGCGACATGAGCATACTGGAGTTTCATCATATCATCATGAGAAGCGTCTCAACCATATAAATGAAACTTTGAAGTTGTTCTGACGTAAATGTCATCCGATATAAATCAGAGTCATCGTGGTATGTGTTTTCCTTGTACTAACTAAGACATTCATTATTAGTTATCTCATGTATGCAACATTATAACTTGGAAATATAAGTGAACAATTAGACATGTTTTATGACATTTTTTAATAAATGACACTTCAAGGTTGAAGTTATCTGAGTAACACCTTAGATCCCACCATCTATGGTAAGAAAATCAACCACACTAACAATGAACTTTTATCACATCATGTGATCAATATCTTTGGTGTGCTAAAAAACCAATGTGTACTCTAATCCACTGGCCATGTGGATGTGATAGGGTTAATATAAATTGTTAATCTTGGTGATCATGGGTCCTTTATGACATATATGATAATGTGCCTTAAATAAATCTAGTATTGCCTTAATTATACTCAATATGAGATATGTAAAGAGTACTTAGTACATCACCTGATCCTTGAAAAGTTGAGATTGGACCCAGTGGTCATCAACTAGAAAGAATTTTATCCCATGGATCTCAGTAACCAACATAAATATTTAAGATACATGTATTGACATTATCCTTTGACATGTATGGTCATCCTATATGAGGGGATTGACTTGGGTCAAGATAAAAAGTTTTCACCATCAAGAACTAACTTGGTGTTGGTTGTATATTATTTTCTCACTTCACATGGGAATACGAGTGTACTATGGATATAGAACCTTACTTTAGATCTTCAAACACTTATACTAGTATAATAAAGTTTAAGTCGATAGTTTAGGGGCCTATTAGCCTAAACTATAATCATATATATATATATATATATATATATATATATATATATATATATATATATATATATATATATATATATATATATCAAGGAATTAATGATATACATAAATTAATCAATCTTTAAATTTAAGAGTGTATGAGGGTCTTGGATCTTGACTGGTCGACCTAAGTTCACTTTATGAGGTTTTTTAGAGGCTACTAAAAATGGATGATGCTGGGTACATCTATCAGGGTTCATTGATTCTTGTATGGTCCAATAAGGGATCCATTAGGTTTATCATGGGACTTATTTAATGTCAGATCTAATTTTATTATGAATTAATCAAGTGACTTTATCACTAAGTTTGACACTTAAAATATTTTAATTGACTTTAGAAGGATTTTCAACTTTGAAGTTTTGTTTTAACCATTAAAATTGATTTGATCACACCTGATGATAATTTAATAGCCTAGATATGATGTTTCGCTACTTAATATGGGATTTAGATATGTGGTGAATAGCCTAGATAGTTAGATAGTGGAATGATGAGATCATAAGTATGTGCGTGTGTAAGGTGAATAAGCTAGATATTCTTCTCTTATCTGTAGTCCACCAGTGTAGACATATGACATCATTCTTGGCCCTTACTAGAGGATTATACATTCTCTTTTTGAATCCTTACATTTGCGATAGATCAGGGAGAGCCCTCGTGGGTTGGAGGATCTATATTAATAAATTTATTTTATTAGAAAAAGTTATACACAGTTAATTATATACAAGTTAGATATAAACCTTTACTTGGTCTGTGCATTTTCAGAAATATGATGTTACAACACTCGGGTCATTTTTGGGGATGGATTGTTTCACCTGAATAATTCATCACCCAAGTACAGATACTCTGATCCTGAGTTCCTGGGTGTGAACCTAGCAAAAATATAAGTGGGCGAGTTCCCCCGCACCCGTGTAGTCTGGTTAACCTTCACCTATGATTAACAATCAGAGTAGTTTTAAATCAGCGGCATCAAAAGTTAAGTGGAGATAAATAAGCCCAGAAATATATGGCTAATCGGAACATTCCAAAAATTTTATGACCTGAGTACATACTCGTACCTGAGAATTTCGGGTGTTAATAATGTATAAATTGGATGCTTTAAAAATTATTTTATATATATATATATATATATAAATTCAAATCACATCCAATTACATTCATGAAGTTAATCATTCATGAGAATAAAATCGACTATTTATTATTTCATGAGAGTAAAAGAATTCAATAAATTATCAAATGCCCTCTCAATGAGAGCTTATTATATTATCGAGTTTGCAACGAAAATATGAAACTAAATCATAAGACTATTTTCTTATTCATTGAGTATTATCTTTCATATGGGAATAGTCCTGTAGGTCTTCAATCTGTATATCACATGCATCATTTGTACAGTTGGAGATGGTCAATGCCCTACTTATGTGATGGTTATCCTTTAATATTAACAATAATTCAAGAAATTCATAAAAGTAATGTAGGGGTTCTGATACGTCTCATATTCTACTACTACAAGGGGTATCAGCATGCGTAAACCTATATGAGATGCATGCCTAGCAAAGTATGTACGACTCATCATATGTAGTGATCATCTTAAGGTGAAATATGATTCATAGAAACCCGACTCACCTTGCATCCTATAACTACGGAGATTCACCAGCGTGTCCAACATTAACGTAAATTTATGCAAACATCTCAAGGCGACATAATAATACGGTTGGAAAATTTACGTAACATGATATGTTTTTTAGGCACAATTGACTAAAATCTTACTGCATGCAAGCGAAAAAAGTCAAAAAGTAGCATTCCATGAAGATAGAATAAATGAATTAAAAAATAAGCCATTAATTACAAGGTTGAAACAATAGAACAGAGTTATCAATGGCTAGATGGGTCATTCAATAGACAACATTTAACAATTTAACCAAATAGTTTTTTTTTTTTCATAACAAATTGAACCAACTAGTTTTAATACTATGAAATGTTTTTTGCAATTATTGATACACCACGAAAATTAGACACGACAAGAAATATAAGTGTTAAAAATAGACAAGGTATCAAATGATGGTGTTTTGGTTAGTTGTCCATGTTTTAGCAATCCCTTTAACAAGTTGATATCCAACTAGGAATTATTACCTTAGGATGGAAAAATGATAACGAGTTCAACTCAATTTTTCTTTCTGTGCGCCCAAACAGTCTGTAAATCAACTGAATGTCAATACAGGGGTACTTCCAAACACACCCTTACATAGCTCTGCTGCATTACTAACAAACAAGGCTTTGTATTTCTGTGCATGTTTGGATGACAAAATGAGTATGAGACGACTTGGGCTATATGAATAAGGAAGCTATGGCCAATGTCCACACAAGCAATTGCAGGTAGCGATTTGGTAGCTTAAGTGAAAGTGCATTTACACTGATAACCATGGCGAGCCCTCCATATATTATTTAGGTTCATCCTAATGCATGTATTGACTACAGTGATAGGAGATCGATCCATACTAGAAATGCACAAAAAGCAGTTTGGATATGCATGGCAGCCCATTCCTCTTTCATATTTGGTTCAATTTGAACAACAATATGCACATGCTGTGAGCTAGTGGGAGACGTTGTGGTATTTGAGCTTGATTGGATATTAGCATCTTCTGTTTAGATATGCATGACAACACATTCCTCTTTCATATTCGGTTAATTTTGAAAAACAGTTTGCACATGGAGTGAGCTAGTGAGAAAGGTTGCGGTATTTGAGCTTGATTGGATTTAGCATCTTCTGTTGGTTCCACAACAATTTGGACAAATTCATCTTCAAGTTAATGAAAGAGGTTATACTTAACTGCTATGGACTATTGCATATGGGCCTGACCTTAGATTTCATATATCCTATATGACTTTTTATATGATAATTCTAACCATCTGAACTTATCAAACATGGTACAAAAAGAAATTAGTTAGATCTTCCATCGAAAAATTAGGACATTTAATGCCTCAAGTGGGCCACAATGCACGAAACAAATGAATGCCTAGAAATTTTAGTTTGAGTCATCCATTCTTTCATACATCATGGCCCACTTGAGGATGAAATGTCCCGATTTATGAGCTACAATATTTAATCAATGCGACTCACTCGATATAAATTCTAGCATTTAGCAATCATGATCATACCTTGAACTGCTACCTTTGAATTGATGCATGTATGTGTCCAGCTTGTTGAAATCAAGTGGGCTCTTCTCCCTGCATATAAAAATAGAAATGTAATCTAATGTTATAATCTTTTATTAGGTTTCTTGAAATCAAGCTTCATAAGTGCCCGTATAGGCGATGTACGAAAATGCGTTGATCTGGTTTCAGTTTCCACAATGTAATAGTAAGATTAGTGCCATGTACTTATAGTGCTGACTTTATGTTAAGGATTAGTCTAGCAGAGTCCTTAAAGAACAAGGTTATAACTTCCTCAACGAAATTTGGGTTTACGTCATCGTATAATTCCTCTAACTGAATGAATTGCTCATCTAAGAATCCCGCAACCATACCCAAAATTTTATTTTATTTTCCAACCTTCCTTGAGAATGTACATTTCTACCTAAAGTGCACCTGACTTTTGGAAATGGACGATTATTAGGATATATAGTGAAAATTAAGAGCCACAACAGATGCATGGTTTGGATTCCACATACGCATCATGTGAGCTCCACATAATATGCGATCATTCCAGGGAAGCAATGATAAGCCCACCATGTATAAATTAAGTGTTATAGTTATCTTACTCAATAAATGGGATGAGTGCGCCGCTGTTATATAAATGCAACTTTATCTAGTACACAATCCCCAAGCTTCCCTAATACATGACCTATTCGTGAAAAAATAGTGGATTGTTTTATAATTGTGTTACCATAGTCGTCATTTCATATTGGTCGGTTGAACCTTATCTCCATATTATGCAAGTACCTCGAGTAGAAAGTTAAGCATTCTTCTGCCAAGTACCCTTTTGCAATTGAACTCTTGGGCAGACTTCTATTACATACAGCTGACTTTAGTGTAAGAAGGTACCTGCGATCATCAATATTAAGAAGTTTAGAAATATATGGTTGATTAACGCAACTGGAATAACATGAAAAATAAAATTAATTTATAAACATTAACATGCACATCTCAATGGGAAACATCTATCGGTATTGTACCAGTCCTGCTATTATGGCCTCACTCGCTAAATGAATGGGAAAATGTACCATAATATTAAAAAAAATCGGTGGGGAAATCTTTTCTAGATGATAAAGTGTTACCGTAATTCGAGATTCCAGTCGATTAAAATCTTTCACTCAACCAACTTTGAAACATAATCCCCTAAAGAAATTACACAATTCAAGCAAAACTAAGCTCACACACTTAGGCAATGTTATTCGTACCGCTACCCAAAGTAATTACTGCATCATAAAATGACAGTCATGGCTCTTGAGCCTTAAAATTTTGTGCTCTTTGAGATGCACACATCATGAAATATTGGCTGAATAATCATGTGAAACTTTCACTCACTTCAAAACTTTACAAAAATCATCCTTCTCACTCAATGACATGGTAAAGCATGAAAGTGGCAAATATGTTTTGTTTGATGAAAGTTGTCTTGAGTGTAATGTTTTTATTATAAGACCCGTATCCTAGTTCGTACTATTCCTTAGGCTTCCGCGGTCATCCCGGTTGAATTCCGGCGACTCGCGATCTGTAACAGACGTCTGCGCGTAATCCTGAGACAGATCCTGTCGGTCTGAGTCGATTCGACCCGAGACTTGTACCAGTGCGATCGCACCGTCGCCGTGGTTCCGATGCCGCGTCTCACGCGCCAAGGCGATTCCCAGTCCAGAAGATGTGGGCCCGTGTTCAGTTCGAGAGAAATGCCACGCGTTGCAATTTCAAGAGAATGTCCCATCAATCGCATCAAGTGTCAAGTACTCCTTCCATCATGTCAAATACAAACACCCATCCCCAAGCAACCCCTAAAGTCAACACTCTCTCTCTCTCCACCCATCAAGTACACCTATCCATCACTCACATCTCTCACCTATCACCTCTTTCTCTCTCATTTCTCCCAAGCTCCATGAGAGTAACTCACGTCCAAGCTCCATGGGGGAGCTTGTGTGGCCCACTTTTCTACCTCCCATCTCCACCGTCTATGATCCAATCTTGACCGTTGAAGTTCATCCATTGATGCTCTACGATACTTTGGTGAAAGGAGGAGAATATCATAGGTGGGTGCTTCTCTCTCTCTTTTTCTTTGTTTAGTGATGATGTTGATGAGGTGTGTGGCCCACTATGATGAGTTTGATCCACACCGTCCGATTGCGGGACCCACCATTGTTGCCCGTCCATTTGAACCGGCATGGATGAAGGAAAAATACAAATATCATGTTGATCCAAAGCTTTGGTGGGCCATCGCATGGACCCACCTTGATGTTCGTGTGCTGGACACACTGTGACGTGTGTTCCACATCCACTTGTCCATCCATTTTGTATAGGCCACGGCCCACCTGATCCTGACCGTTTAAGCTCAGGCATCCAGCAGCAACGCTGCTGGACTGTATGAAAGGGGAAAACAAAGTATCAGCTTGATTTTTTAAAAAAATGGTGGCCCACCTTGATGTGGACCGACCTTGACGCTTAATGCAGTCCAACCATCCATCTGGATGAAGAGAAAATACAAATATCTTGATATGCATAAGGCCACACGTGTGAGACCTACCTGAGATTTATGTTCCATCCACACGTGTGGGACCCACTGCTGTATTTATGTCAGCAACTTTGTGGGCCTAATCACCATGAAGTATGTGTTCATCCGCACCGTCCAGCAGGTCTGGATGGTGGGACCACCTTGATACGTGTTTTGATCCACGTCGTCCGTACATGGGACGTGTGGACCCACCTTGATTTATGCCACGTGCGACTCCACCATCCAGCAACAGGACGGTGGGTCCCACATGGTATTCATGCACATCCGTTCGTCCATCAATGGACGTCCAGTCCCTGGACGCTGCAACGTTGCAACCCCTTTAAAAAAAAATAAAATAAAAAATAAAATACAAACACCAGTTGATCCAATGCTTGGGTGGGCCACACTCTCATGGACCACATCTCACCGCTCATGTGGACCGACATCGTCCATCTAAGGTTTGAGGCAGATCCAAATATCAGGTGGTGCACACCGTCTAGACCATGGACGTGTGACCCACACCAGCTATATAATTAAGCTGATTAACATTAGCACGGTCGTCTGATCACAACCGTGATCCAGACACTCCATCCATTTTTCCAGCTGGTGGGCCACACGTGTGGACCCCACCATCAGATATGCTTTATATCCTAACCGTCCAGTCCACCTTTCATTGGACGGATGGGCTAGCCTCAATGAATGTGCCGTGCATCCAGCCCGTCCGTTCAGGACGCTGGATGCTAGGCTGTTTATTTTTTTTAAAAATAATAATAATAATAAATAAAAATATATATAATGAATAAATAAAATATAAAATAATATATGAATAAATTAATATATAATATACATATGTATACATGTACTGGAGTTAGGCTCCACGTGGAACCCACCTTGAATTTGATGCCTGCACCGTCCAGATGAATCTGGACGGTGAAGATGGGCACCTCCTGCCGCTGTATAGGTAATAATATATAATATTATATTATATATGATATTATATTATATAATAAATATATATTATAGTGGGCCACTATGTGGACCGCACCAGGATGTATGCTTATATCTGCACCGTCCAGTTGCTGGATGGTGCAGCAGATATTCGTCTAGACCGTCCATCCATTGGAGCGGCCCCCACCACGATGCGTGTGCTGTATCCCTACCGTTCATCCATCTGACGTGCCATGTATGACATCACCATGATGTATATTTTCCATCCTTCTGGCCATCTCGCCTCAAGGCGTGAGACTAAAAATGAAGCAGATCTGATGGTTAAGTGGACCACACTACAGGAAGTAGTGGAGAATGAACGTCCACCATTGATATTCTTTAAGGATCCCAAAGTTTTGGATCAAATGATATTTATTTTTCCTCTTTAGCCAGGACTTGTGACATTATGAACAGATTGGGTGGAAAATAAATCTTGTGGTGGCCCCGTGTGGTTTAAACAGTGGAAAATATTACCCCCACTATCATTTGTGGTATGGTCCAGGTGATCCTTGGAATATGATTCAATTGTGATGATGTTCTAAAATGATCTCTAGTTATAAATGAATAGTGTGGTTGATTTGGGTCCATTCGAATCAGCTCATTCGATCGACCCATTGGTACCGGCCCATTTGATTCGGCCATTCGACTCAGCCTATTCAACCCGGCCCATTTGACTCATTCGACTCGGCCCATCTGATTGGCCCATTAATTCACCCCTTTTGAATCGGCTCATTTGATATAACCCATTTAATGATTGGCCCATTGGTGTGGCCCAAGTAGTGCGTCCCACTCAATGTTGATGAGGCCCATTGGTGCGACCCGCTAATTCGGCCCATTTGATGTTTATGAGGCCCAATGGTGCGGCCCGATAGTGCGGCACATTTGATGTTTATGAGGTCCAATGGTGCGGCCCGTTAGTGCAGCCCATTCGATGTTTATAAGGCCTGTTGATGCGGCTCACTTGATGAATATGAGGCCCGATGTGATGTATTTATGGCCCATGTGTCAAGGCTCATTGTGATGTATGTGTGGCCCATGAGTGAGGCCCATAAGTGATATGTATTGGGCCATTATATGAGGGCATGAGCCCACTATATATTATATTTAGCTCTATGTGGGCCACTTCTTAGGAGCAATATTGGTTAAATGGCCACATTGATGGGCAATGATGGTTGAATGTCCACATTGTGACCTTCCCTTAGGCCTTATTAGGCCCATTCTCATTATTCCCTTAGTGGGTTAACCCAAATAAGTGGGCCCCATTTGTCGTAGACGGATGACTCCATATTATCAGATTTGATATAACTATGGCCGAGTGTTGATCTTTATATTATAGTTGATCGGCTGATCATCTATGGACCCCGTTTTGTTTATCGTGGCCGATTGACCGATTACCGATCGAGGCCGATTATCGTGACCGATTACCAATCGTGGCCGATTGTCGATTGACGTGGCTGATTGCCGATTATGTTTATCGTGGCCGATTGACCGATTACCGATCGAGGCCGATTATCGTGACCGATTACCGATCTTGGCCGATTGTCGATTGACGTGGCCGATGCCGATTCTGTTTATCGTGGCCGATTGACCGATTACCGATTAAGGCTGATTATCGTGATCGATTACCGATCGTGGCCGATTATCGATTGACGTGGCTGATTGTCGATTCTGTTTATCGTGGCCGATTGACCGATTACCGATCGAGGTCGATTATCGTGACCGATTACCGATCGTGGCTGATTGTCGATTGTCATGGCCGATTGACCGATTCTGATTATCAAGGCCGATTATCGATCGAGGCCAATTATCGTGGCCGATTGTCGATTCCGATTGTCGTGGCTGATCGCCAATTCTGATTGTCGAGGCCCAATGTGATGTATATGCGAGCCGTATTTGAGGCCCGTTGTGATGTGTATCCAGCGCGCGTTTAAGGCCCAACATGATGTATATGAGGCTTATGTGATGAGGCCCACTGTGATGTATTTGAGGGTTAGGCGATGGAACCCATTATAATGTATATTAGGCTCATGTGAAAGGCCCATCGTGATGTATATTAAACTCTTGAGTGAGGCCCATAGTGTTGTATATTTGGCCCTTGTGTGCTGCTATGAGTCCACTATATGTTAGGCTTTATATGGGTTATTCCTTGGGGGAAATGTTGGTTAAATGTCCACGTTGTCGATGTCGATTGTCAATGCTTGCTATTGATACCGATTATGAGTATATGACTGCATAGCATCATGATACATGCCCATACACATTATCTGCATGTCTGTTATGAGATATGATTGACCATTGCATATGTCATAGTACTGGTTGTTATGAGACTCCCTGATAGGTGGAGATTGTCTCACATGAGCGCACGATATGCGCAGGATTAATGCATGATTGGATTGTATGACTCATGTATCTTGTATTGTGTGTTGTGATTACTATATGCCCTAGCGGCATCAGGGTCTAGCCTCCACAGACATATCGTGGATGGCCAGATGGGATACCAAAAATCTGTTCTATATGGGGTGCTATAAATATCCTTGGGTGAAAGTTTCAAAACCCTCTTGGTTCCATAGGTTGCTCTAACGTCTAGACCGAGTGGGTAGATGAGCGCCAAGTGCCGATTATGATGCAGGGAAGGACGTGAGGTCGAGCACCATCTTCCTTAAGATGATAAATATTCCAAATCCACGGAACTTCTCTGGACTCCTCACAGAGACTTCTCGAATCCACGAGGAAAGAAAGTAGAAAATAAGAATAATTTCTAATAAATTCGAAATTGATTAATGAATTCCTAAAATCGAGTTCACAACCCTTTAAATAAGGGAACCAAGCAATAAGAAAGAAATCAGACTCAAACTACAACTAAAACTCCTAGAATTCGCAACTTACTATAAATAGTAAACTTACTATTTATAGACGGTGGTGATGTCTACTAGTGCGTAAGGTTTTTGGCCAAAAATAGTAAGTGTCCTATTTGGCTTCACCAAACCGTTCTCCTAATTATCCTAAGCACTTTTCATGTTGGACACAACTCTTAAAGCCCAACGGATGAAAAGTTATACTCAAACTAAAACTTACTGTTTATAGTAAAAACAAAATTAAAACGAGGAAACGATCATCGATCAGGGGGTTTCTAAAAAATTTGGGCTACGCAACCCGGTGTAGCAGGGTTGGTTGGCTAAAGTAGCTTGTTCTACCCCAAATTCATATATTTTACGTCAAATAACTCATTCCGGATTGTGAGATACGCCCGATCTAAGGTCCGATGGTCTGGATCACTTCTGTCGCCAACCGTGCCTTTTCTGATCCATCTTGGCCATGAAATTGTCCGCGACCCGCTCTACATCAGTCCCCTCCACTTGAAAAGAAAGTTCTCCTCCTGCGCTGGTTCATGATACTCGGTCAGGTCCACAACGTTGAAAGTCCGTGAGATCGCCATATCATCTGGAAGATCAACAACATAAGCATTGTCATTGATCTTTCGAATGATCGGTACCAGTCCAATCTTCTTATTCTTCAGCTTTTTGTACGTCCCGGTCAGAAATCTTTCTTTTCACAGATGGACCATTACTTGGTCGCCCACCTCGAACACCTTTTGTCGACGATGCTTGTCTGCTTGTTCCTTATACTTTTCGTCCGAGGCATGTAGCTTAGTCTGCACCTCCGCATGAATACCCATGATCCTGTCTACCTTATGTTCTGCTGCAATACTCATGCCTGGGAGCTTGGGCAGAGGGACCAAGTTTAGTATGTGGCGAGGTACTCGTCCGTAAATAACTTGGAACGGAGATTTTCCTGTCGAATGATTCACCATGTTGTTGAATGCAAACTCTGCTTGAGACAAGGCCAAATCCCACTGCTTCGGTTTCTCTCTTGAAATACATCGAAGGAGGTTTTCCAAAGTACGATTCACAACCTCAGTTTGACCGTCAGTCTGTGGGTGGTAGGCGCTGCTGAACTGAAGTCGTGTATCGAATCAAGTCCATAAAGTTCGCCAAAAGTGGCCTATGAACTTCGTGTCACGGTCAGAAGTAATAGTCTTGGGAACCCCATGTAGCCGCACAATTTCTCTGAAGATTAGATTCACCACGTGTGTTGCATCGAGAGTTTTCTTGCATAGAATAAAGTGCGCCATCTTGGAGAAACGATCTACTACCACGAACATCGAATCCATGCCACGTTGTGTTCGTGGGAGACCAAGCACGAAGTCCATAGATAAATCCTCGCAAGGGCCATCAGGCACAGGCAATGGGGTATAGAGGCCCGTATTATGAGATTGCCCCTTTGAGGTTTGACAAATATAACAACGTTGGACTGCCCTTCCCACATCACGTACCAACTGCGACCAGCAATACCGTTCTTCCACAAGAGCTCGCGTCTTGTCTCGCCTAAGGTGTCCACTGAGGCCACCTCCATATAGCTCTTGGATTATCTGCTCCCTTAGCGAACTGTTCGGGATGCACAATCGATTTTCCTTGAAAAAGAACCCGTCTTGCATATGTAAGTTGCCGGAGTGACCTTCTTGGCATCTAACCCATGCGTTCCTGAAGTCGTCGTCATTAGCATATATGTCTTTGAGGCACTCGAACCCGACAACTTCATTGCTCATAGTTACTAACAAATTTGCACGGTGACTCAACGCATCGGCTACCTTGTTCTGTTGTCCTGACTTATGTTTTAGCACGAATGTGAATTCCTGTAAAAACGAGATCCATCTAACATGCATATGGTTAATGTTAGCTTGACTATTAATAAATTTGAGAGCTTGATGGTCCGTGTAAAGTATGAATTCCCTTTGAATTAAATAATGTCGCTAATGTCGCAGTGCCTGGACCACCGCGTATAACTCGATCTCGTATGTAGACCACTTCTTACGTGCATCGCTAAGTTTCTCGCTGTAGAAGGCTACCGGCCTACCTTCTTGAGACAAAACTCCCCCAATTCCGACATATGAGGCATCACATTTGACTTCAAACAGTTTATCGAAGTTAGAAAGTACAAGAACTGGGGTGTGGATAATCTGCGCTTGATTTCGGCAAAGCTCCTGTCGGCTTCATCAGTCCACTGAAACTGCCCTTTCTTCATGCAATCTGTGATTGGTGACATAATAGTACTGAAATTTCTCACGAATCAACGATACAATGTCGCCAGTTCATGAAAACTTCACACTTCGTGAATATTTTTGGGAACCGGCCATTCTCTGATTGCCTTTACCTTTTCCTCATCCACTCGAATGCCCGTGGACGTTACGACAAAACCCATAAATAATAGACTATTAGTCATGAAGCTGTACTTTTTAAAATTGAGATACAGTTTATTTTCAGTAAGCACCTGAAGGACCTTTTTGAGGTGTTCCATATGGGTAGTTTCATCTTGACTATATATCAAAATATCATCAAAATAAACCACAATGAATCGCTCAATGAAAGGTTTCAGAACTTGGTTCATCAATCTCATGAACGTGATAGGTCCATTCGAAAGACTGAAGGGCATGACCATCCATTTGTACAATCCTTCCTTGGTCTTAAAGGCTGTTTTTCACTCATCACCTGGCCGTATTCGAATCTGATGGTAGCCACTCTTTAGATCCAATTTAGAGAATATTTTGACACCCTCTAACATGTCCAGCATATCGTCCAACCGGGGTATAGGAAACCTGTACTTTATGGTGATTTTGTTGATAGCTTGGCTGTCGACACACATGCGCCAACTCTCATCTTTCTTTGGAGTTAACAGAGCTAGTACAGCATATGGAGTCATACTTTCTCGAATAAGACCCTTATGGATCAACTCTTCCACTTACCCTTGAAGAATCTCGCACTCATTCGGACTCATCCGATAATGAGGCCGATTGGGTAGACTGGACCTGGGGATAAAGTCGATATGGTGTTGAATATCCCGCATGGGAGGTAACCCATTGGGAAGGTCATCGGGCCAGATTTTTTTGAATTCATGTAGCAAGGGTTTTAGTCTTTCAGGGATGATGGTAGGCTCGAGTTCTTTTCCTTTTACAATTAATGCATAAGCCTGTCCCGTTTCTTTGGATTCTTCCATGAAGTCCCGTATGGTTAAGAGAAAATGACCCTCCACTTTAGAAGTTTTAGGTGGTCCCTCTAGATCCATAGGGGCCAATATGGTCTTCCGGTCATCCTTGACGAAGATATATATGTTATCTCGCCCTTTATGAGTGACATCACGGTCAGATTGTCAGGGTCGACCGAGTAGTATGTGACATGCTTCCATATCAACCACATCGCATACTACTTCATCCTTATAATGTTTACCAATTGAAAAGGATATGGTGCACCGTTCAGTTACCTTTGTTTCGCTGACCTTCTTGATCCAACCGATTGTATATGGAGAGGGATGCCGCTCTGTTTTCAATTACAATTCCTCCATGATGACCTTGGAGACGATATTCTCGCTGCTGTTACTATCAATAATCACGTCACAAACCTTTCGATTCACCGTACACCTAGTGCGGAAGATGTTATGCCTCTGTGGATGCACTTCTTTTCTTGACGCATATAAGAGCCGTCTCATGACGAGTGACTCGCCGCGATCTTGTTGAACCCAACTTGATTCATCTACCTCATCCTCGGTGATATGCTCTTACTCTTCATCATTTAGATTTTCATCGGTGTTATCAGCACTACCATCATTGATGGTGAGGTTTGTCACCTTTCGCTGGGGACAAGTATTTGATAGGTGGCCCAGTTGGCCACAATGATAACAGTTGTCAGGCCGGGGTCGAGTATAAGGGTTCGGGATTCTACTTGGACTAGCAGCAGTCGATACGCTCCTTTGGAGCCTAGCTTGTCCGCTTCCTTGATCTCGGCTCTCAGATGTAGGAGGTTGAGTGCATGCTCCTAGAGTTCCTTCCCCTTAGCCTGTGGAGCTCCCTGAGGTGGACCCGCCGTAGTGATCCTTATGGTAGAATAGGGTCGTGTGGTAGAACGTTCAAGTTGTGCTTCTGCCCGAGTAGCTAACTTGATCGCATCATTCATCATCCAGACGGGCTGCATCTGGACCCGATCCTGGATCGCCATACGCAGTCCACCGTTGAATCGGGTGACTTGCTGCGATTCAGTCTCGACTAAATCGTTACGTGCCGCCAGACGGTAAAATTCTTCTGCGTATTCTCTCACCGACCGACTACCTTGTCTATAATTTTGGTATTGTTGAAATAATACCTGATCGTAATCGCTAGGGAGGAATCGAGTACGTAATAGCTGCTTCATCCGCTGCCATGTGTGGATTGGTACTTTCATCTGTCTGATTCGTGCGATTTGTAGTTGTTCTCACCAAGCTGAAGCTCCTCCTTTCAACTTGTAGGCCATAAGCTTGACCTTCTTTGCTTCAAAGATATCCATATAGTCGAAAAATCGCTCAACTTCAGAAAGTCAATTGAGAAGATTCTCAATGTGTAGTTGGCCATTGAAGTTAGGAATATTAACTCGCATCTTAAATTCTCGATTTGTCCGATCTACTCGATCGCCGCCTTGTCTGGGGTGTTAAAAGATTATGTCGTCGATTTCCTCCTCACTAGAGCCCCCTTCCTCAGGAATGACCCGTGGATGCATTACTAGTACTATCCTACGATCAGGGCGATTGCGAGTTTTAACAATCGGCGGTAGAAGATTACCACCCGGAACACGGAGTTGCCATAGGGTTTCCACCAAGAGATAACTCATTCCGAATTGTGAGATACGTCCAATCTAAGGTCCGATGGTCTGGATCACTTCTGTCCCCGACCGTGCCTTTTCTGATCCATCTTGGCCATGAAATTATCCGTGACCCGCTCTACATCAGATTACCAGATGACTGCGCTCTCCACTGTGTCGTGCTCGGTTGGAAGAGGGTGCGGCCTTACCTGTCCAAGAGGAGGGGGCAATGATAGGCTGAGTCTGACCAGCTCGAGGAATGGGTTCGCTATTGACGAGCTGGGCCCGATATTGGCAGGTGGATAGTGAGGTCTCTTCCACTCACCTTGTTGTGCACGGTGGGGCGGTAATCTGGTTTGGAGTGTAATAGACCCCGGTGATTTTTCAGCGAGGAACTGTACTGATATGTGGACTTATCGAGTAGGAGTTGCATATTCATTCAATCATTCATTCACTATCCACTCGGGCTGGTGGTGCGCAACTAATTGTTATGTACCTTCGTTATAGTAAGAATTTCGGTTGGACGCGCGACCAACCTGAGATCAGGAGTTTACCACATTGAGTCTGACTATCCAAATTTAGGTATGGGACTGGTTTGGATAGAAGTCTATTGTGGCGGACCCCATAGCCTGTGATATTATGTACTATCATCCCGACTTCACACTCCAAGCATGGTCATTTCATTCGCATCGCATATTGCATTACATCCGCAGACATATGACATTTTGGGTTGCTATGTTTCTGCACTTATATGGCCTAGATAGACTTAGTAGGATTTGTATATTGCATTACATCTTCGGCATCTGATATTTAGCTCTTTATGATTCTTTATTGCATAACTGTTCTATATAGCGTATCCTGATATTTATTGACTTATGGACTTGTCAGTATTTCTGGTTATTCTGATGAAGTACGAATTATGAATTACCAGTATTTTCGGTATTGTATGATTATGACATTGCATTGAATACTTGGCACTTACCGTGTGCACACACTTACACCATCCTCTAAGCTTTCTATAGGCTTATGCACGATAGATGCGTGCAGGTGATGTTAGGCTGCAGCAGTGTTGAGATTGGAGCGTGTGGTGGTCGAGTAAAAACCCAACTCCCGAGTTTCAAAATGTTATTTATGCAACGTAGATAATATTAGATGCATGTTGTCAGTAAACAGGCATTAAACAAGATTGAGATTAAGCCAAAACAATATATCATACTCCACAGACAGTTAAATTAACAAGCGGAAGACTGTGATAGTATGTATAACATATATAAACTGTTGTATATCTCCAGAGTGTGAACATGTTACCAGGTTATATACATACATGTATACTCCAAAAGTAAACAAAAAGAATATACATGAGTGATCTGAAAATATAAAATGACAAGTGTCATGGCATCTAATGAATCTCCCTGTAATCCCGTCGATCAAAACACGCATAAAGGAGGGATCCTCCTCATCATTATCAAGTCCGGCTCCGCCTCGTAGGCCTCGCCATCATCTGCAATCACAATAGGGTCTGGTGGGTGTCCGAAAACACCGTCCCGTAACGTGGGAGTGAGTGATCAACTCATTGGGATAAGAGAGTAAAAATTAGCATATTCTCAAATCAATCATGCGATAATAGTAAAGCAATAACTCAAACATTCCTAAATACTGTTGTTAATGCAATATGACGTGACATGATGGATGCCCTCACCGACGATCTCCCTCATACGGCACCATCTTATGCCCGCAGCATGCTTTCTTCCCACAGTGCTCCACATCTTCCAGGTACATGCAATGTGATGGTGATATGATTACCAAGTTATTATTAGTCCTTTTCATATAGCAATATTGGGAAACTAAGGTACTTCCCTTATATCAATCCCAACACAGATCCTGTCTAGGGTCGTCACTCCTAGTAATCTCATATGATGTATATTTTGTAGGTCGCTGAAGGGCTGCCAGGGCTGTTGTTCGCACTCGTTGCACCGTTCCCCCATCACCTTATCAATACAGGCCTACTGTACTCTCATTGCTACGGAAGGGTCGTCGCCTCCCGTAGACTCAGAATATGCTCGCGGTCACTATAAAGGGCTCGTCGCCTGATCAGTGTAGGCCAACTGCAAGAATATAGTGTTCCATACCACCATAATCTGCTCACGAGTCATAGGTGCTCACTGGTCACTACGGGGAGGTTTGTGGCCCCAGCGTAGGCCGACAACTCGACCACGGTGTCCCATACCACCATGCCCGGCTCATGAGTCTTTGTGGATCAAGGTACCATGGTTGACAGGGTTTTCAATGGTAAGTTCAGTACCCTAGGTTCAAGCAGTTATGACTCATACATGGTGAACATACAATGGCCAGTCAGGTTACTTGACGGGCTCGACTAGCACGAGCGCATCTCAAACTGAACGACATGAAGTGCAAGAAACACTTCATGTGGCCTAACCACTGCCGCCAACTCAAAACACGACTCGCGTTCATCGACGCGTCATTCGTAGCAAAGATAAGCCAACCACGAATTTACTCGGTTACCGACTGCCTGGACTAAGTATAGTCCCAAACATTTATGAATGCACATCAGCAATCATATAAAGGTAATGGAAATGCATTACAACAATGTGAGCATGTTAACACATGTTATAACATACGACTTGAGTAAATCATCTAGCACATGCATTTCTTACATATGATGAAATTATACATATAGCCAACATGAAGGAAATCATTTACATCAGCATATTATTTGAGAATTCAATCTCAAAACTATTTCACAACACCATTTAATTCAATAAATACTAATACAAACATTTATACAAACACTTAGTCTACACACTTAAGTCTACATATTGTATGTCGACTCAAAGTGCGCATTTGGGCGAATCTCTTCGCCAAAATGATTATGCACGCATTCCTAATATCCTAAGGCGACAAAAAATCATGTCAATCATATCCACAAAATATGGATGCATACGGTATTTTCTACAAATGACTAAAATGCCCTAAATCTCATATTTTTCCTACGTTTACGAAACAGGAAACGGACAGCATGTTGTACATGTCAAACAGCATTGCTGTTGATAATCTACTATTAAACGACATTGAAAGCGTTGAAATCAGTCAATCAAAGCATCTAAAATCCGCACCTTTCACTTTAGATGTGTATCGTTCCGAACGGAGCGTATACGCTTCGTCTACGGCGATCAGACAACCTATTACACAAGCTACATAAGCTACATCGCTAATGGAATTGACAGAAGCTTAAATCAGTAAGTGTTGAAGGTTTTTCTTACCTAGAAGTGCGTTGGAATCACCGAAAAAGTGATTAGAGTGCACTGCTTTAGCACGTGTAGCTGCAGCAGCAAGTGGCAGGAAGATCTCTCCCACCTTCTCTCACAATCTCTCACTTTTTCTCTCACTCTGCTAGGGTTTCTAGCAAATTTGGATGGGTGAGAGAAGTGAGGATTTAAAGCCCTTATATAGCCTAATTTCTTCCTAAATTAGGCTTGAAAACAATATTTACTTACGGTCTAACCAATTCGGGGCTGTTCTGTTCGAAACGGTTGTCAAGTCTAGCCAAGCAATCATAACGGTCTAAGATGGTAGATATCGGACTTTCGACGCGCGATCTAGATCCAACACAAAGTTTCAAATTCCTGAGAGCAAACGAGTTTAGAGTTTGATCCTAGGTTTCAGGTTATTATAGCACCATTGATTCTACAAGTTTTGGGTCTTGTAGAACGTATTTAAAGCGGTCAGGGAAAATTTCACAGCTACTTAGCGTAGCGCTAGCTAACTTATGCTTAATTTCTAAAGGAATTAATCCTAAGTGATTTCTTTGGCCATGGAATTGGGTTCTGAGCGATTTTTCAGGTGTTTTAGTTGAGTCATTGCCTAAGGACGTGTAATCCCAGGTTGGCAAAAATCTGAGGTGTAACAATAGTAGACCCATTCCTTAAGCTGGGTCAAACTCAGCCAAGTCATTGCCCCCTCCCTCGGGTGGGTAAGGCCGCACCCCCTTCCAACCGACCATAAAATAATGAAAAATGCATCCCACTAGTATACGGCTCGTATGTGCTCATGCATCAACTTGATCTCGATGTTAAAGCATCCTCTTGGTACCATAAGAGTTTTGGGACTTTCATCATGAGACATCTATAATGCCCTAGTACTATAACATGTATTTTCGGTATCTAATCCTGTCATTCACGCTATGCCTATGGAGGCTACGACTTTGATGTCGCTAGGGCATACAGAAATCATGTCACACAAATGCAAGATGCATGAGTCACACTATCCAGTCATGCAGCAATACTGTACATATTGTGCACTTATGAGGGGTAACTCCGTTTCTCAGGGTGTAAGACTCATATTCTTTACCGTACCGTTTCGTATTCTTCCGCGGTCCTTCGGGTCGAATTTCGGCAATCTTTGACCTGTATTCGACGTTTACGCTCGAACCTAAGTCGAGTCCCGTATATCAAAGTCGACTCGACCCGAAACCTGTACCTTAGCGACCGCGCCGTCATCGCAATTCTAACGCCGCGACTCGCGCACCGACCCGATACCCAGGGTAGAAGATATAGGCTCGCGTTCAATTCGAAGAAACACCGCACGTTACGGATTACGAGGGAATCTCTACGAGATGTCCCATCAATCAATCAATCAATCCCATCAATCAAGTACACATCATACATCAAGTCAAGTACAATAACCTATACCCTTCTCTTACACAAGCAAGTCCAAAGTCAACTTTCACATCACCTCATCCATCACCAAACCCATCACCCATCACTCCACATCACTCTATCACCCTTATCACCCATCACTTCCCTCTCTCTCTCATTCATTCTCAAAATCTCTCCCAAGAAAATTTCACACGTCTAAGCTCCTTCTCCCAAATCCCAAGTGTGGCCCATCTTCTCATCTTCCATCTACACCTCTCATCTCTCATCCACACCATCAAAGATCCATCATCCACCGTCCAAAGTGAAGGCAAGGAGTTAAGGAGGCTAGGAGAGCAAGAAAGAAGCCAAGAGGTGGGCAATCATCCTTCATTTCAAATTTTAAGGGCCCACTTGTTATGGGACCCACTCGATGTATGTGTTATAACCATGGAGGGCCCATAGTAGCGGGGACCCTTCTCTCTTATCTCACCGTGTATCTCTCTCTCTCTCTCTCTCTCTCTCTCTCTCTCTCTCTCTCTCTCTCTCTCTCTCTCTCTCTCTCTTTCCCTAAAAAGTAGTGGGCCCCACCAATTGTGTAAAATCTACTCTATCCATCCATCAAACGGTGCGGCCCACCGCATTTTGGGAGAAACCCATCATACTATACAATATATTATAATAATATAATGTACATATATGTATATCCATGGTGAGCCACGTTCTTGTGGGACCCACCATGATACTTGTGATAAAGGACCCACCCTGAAGCATGTGCACCAAACTGTCCAACGTTCAAGGGACGCTGGACATTGTGGGGCTGCTAACGGTGAAGTGTGAACTGACATGGGTATGGGCTAACGTCAGTGAAAGGGGGGAATTTTTTTGGTGGACCTCACATACCGGCCCCACCCTGATGTATTTATATGATCCAAGCCGTCCATCCTTTTTCTCAAATTATTTTAGGCGTCGAGCCAAAAGATGAAGCTGATCTGATAAACAAGCGGGTCGTACCATAGGAAATGTAGGTATTGCCATTAAAAACCATTTAGATTCTTCTATTCATCAGAAATACCTCACTATTGGTCTTGTTTGACTGGTCTGGAGCCATAGAATCTAATGGACGGGTTGGATTTTTCAGATGCGAGCCCCACAGGAAAAAATCGCAGGATTGTTGATTTTAATAATAAAAAAAGGGAATGCAGCAGCTACTACTGCTGCTCTGACACAGACGCAGGCAGCACCTATGCTGCGTGGACGGTCGGACGAGCTGGGTTCCCACGGGTCCCAGCCGTGGACCCCACTGTGATGCGTCCGAACATTAACACCGTACATTTGAGGGGTCCCCTTTGAATAGGGGTCTTCCCCAAAAATCAGTCGTATACGGAACTTAGGTGGGCCACACTTTCTAAAATCATGTGAAGACATGCCTAGAACATATAAAAACACTTGGTGGGGCCTACCTGAATTTTGGATGTGGCTGAAACTTGGTCTGGACCCTCAGCTAGGTGGGACACATATAATGGGTGGACTGAATTTGTGAACTACATCACTGTGGGCCCCCCTGGCCCACGTAATCTTATGAACAGGTTGGCAAACAAACATTCCAGTGGGCCCATTTGACGGCCCCACTGTGATGGGCGTGCACGGCCTCACCGTGCCGTGTGTGCGGTTCCACCGTGACGTGTGTGCACGGCCCCACCTGGATGTATATATTGTGTCCACGGCATCCATTTCAGTGGACCCCTGGTCCCACGTGACCTCATGGACAGGTTTGGATGGCTAATAAGCAGTACAGTGGGCTCCCTGGTCCGTGCGGCCATATAAATAGGTTGGATGATAAATAAATATCACAATGGGCCCAAGGTCCAGGTGACCATATGAATAGATTGGGTGGCAGATAAATATTACAGTGGGCCCTACCCTGGTCCACGTGACCTTATGAATAAATTGGATTGCAAATAAGCATTTCAGTGGGTCCATGGTCCACTTGACTTTATGAATAGATTGGATGGAAATAAACATTATGATGGGGCCCCGTGGTCATGTAACCTTATCAACAGGTGGGTTGTAAAATAAATATTTTGGTGGGCCCCTTGCCACATGGCCTTATCAACAGGTTGGATGTAAACTAAACATTTTTGGTGGGCCCCTATCTATGTGATCTTTTCAACAGATTGAGTGGCTCACATGAGGCTCACTTCGATAAATATGGGCCCATGTATTTAAGCCCATCTTGATGTATTTTAGGCCCATGATGGAGGCCCACTTAGATGCATGTGGGCTGATATGTTTAGGCCCATCTTAATGCATTTTCAGGTCTATTATTGAGGCCCACTTTGTTATATATGGGCCCATGTGTGTAGGCCCATTTAATGTATTTGTGGCCCATTGTTGAGGCCCACTTTGGTATATATAAGGCCTATGTGATTAGGCCCATTTGATGCACATAAAGCCCATGTGATTGGGCTCATCTTTAATGCATTCTAAGGCCCATTGGTGAGGCTCATTGAGATGATCCATTTGATGAATGTAAAGCCCATATAATACGGCCCAATTAATGTACTTAAGGCCCAATTGGGTGCAACTAGGTCCATTTCAATGCGTGATCCCTCCATGGCATATAATGATATTTATAGCAAGTAATGCCTTGGGAACAATGATGGTTAGACGCCCATATTGTAAGGATGACGTCGGTTAAATGTCCGCATTTTCACCCTCCCTAAGGCCCACTAATAGGCCCGTACTTGTAGTAAGTAGGCTGTCTCGGCCCATCTCAGTTTTACGCAGAGTCCATCTCTTTATACATGTTTAGTATAGATTCATGATTCATTATCATATGCATCATATGTATGACTGATATGAGAAGCGACTGATCATAGCATATGCCTTCGGGCGAACTGTTTATGGGCTCCCTGATAGGCGGAGTTGCCCTACATGAGTGCATGATACACGTAGGACTGTTGCATGACTGGTAGTGTGACTCATGCACTAGCATTTGTGGGATTATGATTATTGTATGCCCTAGCGACATCAGGGCCATAGCTTCCACAGATGTGTGGGTGGCTAGATTGGATACCGAAAATATTTGGTTCTAGCATATGGGCGCCATAAATGTCCCTGGGTGAAAATCTCTAAACCCGATGGTACCAGAGGATGACTCCAACGTCGAGACTGAGTGAATACACGAGCGCACGAGGGCTATATACCAGCAGGCCGCGTCTCTCACTATGTCGTGATCGGTTGGAAAGGGGTGTGACCTTACCCGCCTGAGTGAGGGGGCAACTTCTAGGTTGAGTTTGACCAGCTTGAGGAATCGGTCTGCTACCGACGAGCGGGGCTCAATATTGGCAAGTGGATAGTGAGGTCTCTTTTGCTGTCCCAGTTGTGCGTTCGGATAGGGACGACAAGCTGGCGTAGAGTGTACTAGACCCCGGTGATTATCCAAACTGAGAACCGTATTGACTTGATGCTCTAGTAAGGAGCTGCATTGATATGTGGATAAGGATTGATATGCTTGACTTGCATTCTGCATCGCATGGCCTGGATGTGGCCGATCGCATTCATATCTTGCACCGCATAGTCTTGGTATGGCTGATTGTATTCATGTACTCATCAGCACATTACAGCATTATTCTGACCTTGTATTCTGAGCACGCTCGTATTGCGCACACACTTACACCGCCCTCTAAGCTTTCTATAAGCTTATGCACGATTGATGCGTGTAGGTGACTTCAGGACGTAGCCTTAGTCTCGCCACAGTTGGAGCATGCATCCGAGCTTCTCGAGTTTTTGTTACTTTCAGTATATTGTATTTTCCCTTTCATACGCCTTGTATTCAAAGTTTTTGATCATAGTGAATTTTGTGATGGTGTTCTTGTGGTTATTGTTTGTGGGTTATGCTTATGTTATGATCATTACGAATCAAATCATATTTTGAAATCCTCCTTTTAGCATCCTAGGATCGAAATCTGGCGAATGGGCGCCGGGATCCAAGAATGGGATTCTACGGAGGCTGTCGGCGCTGGATTCGACGAACGGAAATTTTCTGAGCCCGATTTTCGAGTTTGAGGATAATAAGATCAGTCCTCAATAGTGGATATACCAAATCTAATAACACACAAGGTGGGCCTTAACATTTGGATAACACTGCTAGTATCAATGGGGACTCAATGGTTTGGGGCTAGCCCAATAAAGTGAGATGGGTCATACTAATAACAGTGGGGGACCCATTAATTTAGGTTAGTCCACTAAGAGGAGATGAGAATGGGCTTGGGGAGGATTACAATGTAGATGTTTAACTATCATTTCTCTCACAATGTGGACATTTAACCACCATTGCTTCCAAGGTGATGCCCATTTAGATCATATCCTACAATGGGGTCTATGGTCATTATACTAACTAGGAAAATGGATGGGCATCATAAATATCATCACATACATTATGGTGGAATCACACATCACAATTGGGCCTCATTACATAAGCCTCATACACATCATAATGGGCCTCACTCAAGGGCCTCATATACATCACATTGGGCCTCACACAAGGGCCTTACATACATCACATTGGATATATATATATATATATATATATATATATATATCATTGGGCCTCATACAAGGGCCTCCCAAACAACACATTGGGCCTCATCACATGGGCCTTACATACATCACATTGAGCCTCATCACATGGGCCTCATCGCATGGGCCTCACACAAGAGCCTTACATACATCACATGGGCCTTACATGCATATCGTTGGGCCTAATGGGGTAGCCCATAATCAAGGAAAAATGGATGGGCTTGTGGGCCCTGCACATATGGTTGGTGGGCCTTGCTCATACAGCAGGTGGGCCCCTGCGTGTACAACAAGTGGGCCCTACTCGGACATCCAGTAAGATGGACAACATGGATATCATCAAGGTGGGTCCCATACGTACAGGGATCGACGGTGTGGATGCACAACACATACATCATGGCAGGTCCCACCGTCCAGGGTCTGGATAGTGTGGATGAAATATATAAATCATGGTGGGGGTCCACGTCCAGTGGACTGGACGGTGTGGATAACACCTAAACATTAAGGCGTGGTCCTTGTCTAGCTAGACTGGACGGCTAGATAAAACATATGCAGCATGGTGTGTCTAACACCGTCCCACTCTTGACGGTGTGGACAACACATGTGCCACAGCAGGCCCACCGTCCCTGCCTTTGGATGGTGGGTATATACAACACACACATAATGGTAGGCTCCACATTATTTGGACAGCTTGGATTAAACATTTACATCTGGTGGATCCACACATGTGGCCCACCAGTTTATATTAAGCAGATATTTGAGTTTTCATTGTTGTACAGGCCTGCTGGATGTCCCATGGACAGACGGCCTGAATGAAACACTTCTGGTGGGTCCCATGTGTATGTGGCCCACCTAAGTTTGGATCAAACTGATAGTTGTATTTTCCTTTCCCAAGCTTGTCCAAACGAACAGGCAATAGGCCTGCCCACTAGACAGGTAGCAAGGTGGCCCCCACAAGTGGACGATGTGGATGTTGAACATATCAGGTAGGCCACATGTCATCACAAAAGAGAGAGAGAGAGAGAGAGAGAGAGAGAGAGAGAGAGAGACGTGTGATGGAGGGCTCCGCCACTATGAGCCCTCCCTTATACAATACATACATTATCTTGGGTCCCAATAGGATCCATACCATCAATTAGTAAACCCCCCTTGGTCCATCACTAAAATTATAATTTAATCTTATAAAACACCCACCGATTCCACTTCTTGTTGGTTCTTTGGAATTATAAGCTTCTTGCCTTCTTCCTTGATGGAGGATGATGAGGGTTGAAGGGTTGAGATGAGAGATTAGGGGTACAAAGTGGGCCACACATTGGGTTCTTGCTCTCCTTAGAGCTTGGACGTCCCTCTCTTTAGTTGCTTGGAAATGGTAGAGATAATGAGAGGGAGAGGGGATGTGATGGGATGAAAAGGTATGGGTTATGTAAGAGAGGAATGGGTTTGTGTAAGAGAGAGTTGACTTTGGGGATGACTTATGTAAGAGAAAGGGGATAGAGTGATGGGTTGTGTACTTGAATGTACTTAATTGATTGATGTGATAGAATGGGTAAAGATTCTCTTGGGATTCATAACGCGTGGAGTTTTCTCAAAATATACGCGGGCCTATAACTCCTGACATGGGTAGTGCATCGATGCGCAAGATGAGGCGTTGGAACTGCAGTGACGACTCGGTCGCTAAGGTACAAGTTTTGAGTCAAGTTGACTCAGATTTATAGGATGCGACTTAAGGTTGCACGCAAATGCTGTCTACAGGTTGCGGGTTACCGAAATTTGATGGGGAGGATTACTAGAGTTTAAGAAACAGAATGACACTTGGACACAGGCCTGACACCAAGTATATTGTGTAAGGCCCGTATCCTAGTCTGTACCGTTCCTTAGTCTCTCGTGATCCTTCCCGTCGAATTTCGATGACCTGCGACTTGTAGACAACATTTGCGCGCAACCTTAAGTTATATCCTATAGATCTAAGTTAGCTCGACTCGATACTTGTACCCTAGCAACTGCACCATTACCACGGTTCTAATGTCGCGTCTTGTGCACCGATGCGATACCCAGGCTAGGAGTTGTAGGCCCGCGTATATTTTGAGAAAACACCGCGTATTGCGAATCCTGATAGAGGAATCTTTACCCATCCTATCACATCAATTAATCAAGTACATCCCATCACAACCCATACCTAGCCCATCCCTCTCTTACCAATAACGCATGACACCCATCCCACTCATCCAAAAGTCAACTCTTAGCCATCTCTCTCTTACACACACCTCCTCTCTCTCAATTTTCTCCACCATTTCCAAGCAATCAAAGAGAGGAACTGTTCACTTCTCAAGTGCAGGGTTATGATGTAGTAATAAACTTGGTGAGACCGAGGTCGAATCCCAAGGGATTGGAACCTATATGTAATCTGAAATTAAGTAGAACTAGAACTAGACTAAGACGAAATCTAAATTAAATAAATTTAGGGAGTAATGGTGAAATATTTATCTAAAATTTAAAGAAATCAGAGGTAGGAAACTAAGGATTCAAAGGATCCAATTGTAGAGATCAGGGAGATCTATACTTGATTCAAGGACACAACTGGACTTCGAGGCCCATCTTCATCCAGTTGGAAGATATATCACTAAAGCACAATCTAAACTTCCTTTGATCTAGTTTTCACAAGATAAGACAGATGTAAATTAGAATGGATTCTATCACAAGCCATGCCCATGAGACAAGATAAACAATAGAATTAAACCAATTCAGAGCCAATCTGAGAGATGTATGAATGTTAGGAAGGATTCCGTCATCCAACCATGCCTAGGAGATGATGGTGAACAACAGGGTTCCTAAGTTCATAATCTCATAATGAAAAGAACATACTCAAAGCTATTGCAGAGCTACTGTAATGTGAGTCACAATAAACCATTAAAAACTAAAAGTATTCCTTAATAATCAAACTAAAATCCATAAGAGTTCAATAATCATGAATCAAAGCAAGTTACCATCCTAATCACGCTACAAGCTTCACCTTTTAGCCCTAGCTAAGAGGTTTAGCCTAACAACATGATTAGGCTAACTCCCTTAACAAAAACCATCAAATAAAATTAAAAGAAAAAATAAAAAAAATCCTACAAACCCTACTCTCCCTCTCGTACATGTCCAGCCCAATATCAGATCAAAGGATCCCCTCTCTGTCTTTCTCTCTCCCTTTTATATAGCTAGAAGGTCGGTGGTTATGTTTACGCAAGGAGAGGCGGTCGTGCGTAATCTTATGCAGTAATAGATTTAGGAAGTCGCTAAGTCGACTGGCGTCTTTTGCAAGAGGGTTTTTGCGGACAGAATTTGTTGAGTGGCTCGATCGAGTTTGGTGCGGAAGTGTTCACTCCCCAATGAAGGGTTGTGATGTAGTAATAAACTCGGTAAGACCGAGGTCGAATCCCAAGGGACTGGAACTTGTACGTAATCTGAAAGTAAGAAAAATTAGAACTAGACTAAGATAAAATCTAAATCAAATAAAATTTAAGGAATAATGGTAAAGTATTAATCTATAATTAAGAGAATTCAAGAAAAGAAAACTAGGGATTCAGAGGATCCACTTGCAGAGATCAGGGAGATCTTATGCCTGCATTAAAAAATTAACTGAACTTAGAGTCCCATCTTCATCCAGTTGAAGAGTATAACCATGGAAATCAAACTGAACTTACTCTGATCTAGTTTTTAAGAGATGAAAGGTATATGAATTAGAATAGATTCCATCACCAAACCATGTCCAGGAGACAAAGTAAACAACAAAATTAAACTAATTACCAACCAATCATAATGTATGAACGTTAGGAAGGGTACCATCATCCGACCATACCCAGGAGAAGATGGAGAACAACAGGGCTTCCTAACGTCATAAACATTAAAGGAAAAAGAAATACTCAAAGTCATAGCAGATCTATTGTAATTTCAGTCACAACAAACTATTAAAAAAACTAAAAGTATTCCCTTAATTAAATGAAATCAAATATCAGTTTAGTATAAACAAAAGGCATAAAATAGAGTCTCCCATCACGCTACAGGCTTTACATCTTAGCCCTAGCTAAGAGGTTTAGCCTAGCAACATGATTAGGCCACACCTTAAAAGAAAGGAAAAATAAAACATAAAAAAAAAATATCACTCCCTGTCTCTCCCTCTCTCTTGGCCTCCACGGCTGCTCCATGCTCTAGCTCCTCCGTTTTCTGATCCTCCTGCCTCTCTCTTTCTCTCCCTTTTATAAGAGCAAGGGGTCAGTGGAAGCTTGCATGTGTAGCAGTTACGCATCTGGAAACAAAACCTTTATGCAGAGCCAGTGTAAATCTCTTACGCTGATGTACTGGTGGGATCCACTCCTTCTGGTGTTGATGAAATCCACCCCGTCCATTATATTCACCTTGAAAAACCATAAGGGAATCACTGTTTTTAGATCAACTTCGGTGTGGCCCATGGATGTTTTCGTTGCACCGTTAATCCAACGTTTGAACGGCTGAGATCTCATATTCTTTAATTCTTCAAATTCCGTCAACTAGGCCTTAGTAAGCTGGGCCATGGGAACCTAATGGACGGTCCGGATCCAACCTTTGATTCCTGATGGTGGCCCATAATATTTTTTCGCAAGCTCTGTTGCGAAACAGAGTTTCTATTTTTGCTCTATGATGGTCAGTGGGCCCCAGATTGACAGTGATGGAGAATCCACGCCGACCATTAGATCACCAACGAAAAACCGTCCAGATATGGCTGGCTTTGGATCGATTTAAGTGTGGCCCATTAAATTTTTTCACTGTCGTCCGTCCTGTGTTGTACAACAGTCCATGTACGTACACGTGCATGTGGCCGAAAGAACACTTAGGCGTGGGTTACGCCTACCCTAGAGATGCAATGGACGGTTTAGATCTGCTAAAGGGTTGATGTGTGGGACCCACTACGCAAAAATAGCTTCCATGCGTAAAGACGCTGGATGGTTTTAAAAAAACTGTCGGTCAACCCTTTTATTTGACTGGATGGTTGTGCACGTATACCCTGTGTACATGCAATGTACATGTGGGGTCCATAATGATGTATCTTGGGAATCTGTTCCATTCATCCACTTCCCTGTCTAATTTGGATGGTTGAGTCCAAAATTAAGGCATATCCAGACATCAGGTGGGCCCCAAAATTGATGGTTTATGGGATGATCTGTCCATTGGGCCACTTCTAGAGGGATCCAATGACTAAAAATTGATGTGTACGGTTAATTTGTGGTCCCTTCGCCATGTATGAAGTTTCGAGCCAAACGGATGGTGGAAACCCCATGATCTAGCATTTTAGACCAATTTTGGGCCACTTGAGCTTCAGTTTCTCAATTTTCTCGGATCTCTGGCATGTAAATTCATCGATCTTGGTCTCATGGAGTCCGTCCCTTGCTCTGATAAATTTTAATAGTTAAATCTCAGCTTTTAGCACCTTATTTCGATCCAAGCTCATGAATACACTCTGCATCACAAACACGATTAAATCGGGCCATTAAATAGTATCATGCTCATAAATTCAGGCAATAACTGGGTCTGATATGTAATATTTGACCCTTAACACAACTTTCAACCAGCATTTTTCTAGTCCTGAGCAAAGTATGCGAAAAATAAGTTAAGAATTGCAGGGCAATTTTTATGAAACCGAGTGATATTTTGAAAAACGATTCAGATACGAGAAATTTAAGATTCATGAATGTTGGGAAGTACTTTATCTTGGAATCATGCACATGGTAAAATTCATAATCAAGTAAAAGTATTAATCCATCAATTAGAACAATTCTAAACATTGAGTTCCATGTGTGTATAGTGTAATCTCAGCTTATCATCATTAAGAGATCCAATCATCAATTTCATGATATCATTGGTAATCAACAAGAGAATTCATGATCACCAAACTTGCCTCACAGATCATCTTTTCATTCTTCCAGCTTTTGATTTTTCTATTAAAAGGAATACCAAGAAGGGGAATTAAATCCTCACCTATAGAGAGCAAACCTATTGGTGAAGATTATTCGCCTAATCATTTCTAAAGGTATCTATTTATTATTATTATTATTATTTCAATTGATCATGATGGAAAATTATTTTCAAGCTATTTTCTTACACGCTTAGTGATTACCAAGTTAACACTTTGATATCAAACTGAAACCTTAATGTGAAAGCGAGATGTGACATGTGAAATCATGACTCAATCAATGTTTACAACTTCTAATTCTAGATTAACAATTCAAACTTAATTGTGAAGTTTAACAGATACTGAATCTAAGAGTCATAGATTACCAACATCACGTATCTTGAAATTCTAAGTACCCTAGATGGCTGTCAAAATCACTTCGAATTCACAAGAAATGCTAGAAAAATTAAAAATTTTCACAATTTTTGCTCAAGACCAAGAAAACACCGATTAGGTTTCCTAATCTCCCACCCCCAACTAAAAATCTATATTGTAAAAGATATATGAGCATGCAATGCACATGGGATAATGAAAGTAAATGAGAAGTGATGGGAAGATAGTACCTGAATAATGAATCGAGAGAGAAACTTTCCAAGAGATAGCAGTATGAAAGCCGATCAGCACGAGAGTGAAGACATGAAAGTAAACTATTCTAAAACAATGAAGGAAGCAAACTAACCTAATGACATAAAACCATCTAACCTAGAATAGAATAAAGTAAACTACCCTAGTCTTATGAAAGTAGGTAAAAACTACTCAATTATGCTATAAGATTCCTCTTCTGGCCAGTATCTTGATAAGTTTCTCAGTAAGTTCCTCAATAGGATCATCCAAAAGTCCTTTTTGCAATAAGCTTGGATGCCTTAAAGCCTGACTTTCTAGAGAGACTTATGTACCTCATTAAAAATTTTCTGTTGATTCGCCTGAGGTATCCAAAGTATATATGATTCACCTGTGTCAGAAAAAGTTTCAAAGTTAGTATCCCATGGTGAATCAGAGACTACGAGTAGATCAAATTGAGAAAAAATTTTAGGAAGTGGTGTAGTCTCAACACATTCCGAAGTAGCAACCTTCGCTTCAATTTTCAATTCCTCCTCCCCTAATGGTAAACATTCAGGATCTGTGGAAGAAGGGGTTTCAGAGTAAAGGTTCTCTCGGTCAGTGATGACTACCGAGACGTTGTCTTGCAAGGCATTCACTATTTCTCTTACCATGGAATCATTTGAATCTACAAAGTGTGTCAAGCAATCATCCAAAGAGTTGAAAAATTCAGTTGAGTGTGACTTATGTTCTTCATTAGAGCTCCCGATGATCTGCCTAAGGAATCCATCATCTTTAAAGGTAAATGGAGGTGTGCTCTCTTACTCCAGCCCCGCATAGACAGATTAAGGGTTAGTATACGAAGCGTTGATGTGTGGATTCTTTTCATTAAGACTACTCAGAAGAGGCATTGAATCGTCAACATTCAACATTTCAGATAGTGGCCTCAACTGGGTGGTTTCAAATTCAAGAGTTATATCGAGTAACTCGTCCATCTCCCGAATCATATCATCATTCAATTCAGGAGAGTGGTCCAAACATATCTCACAAGAGATAGAAGGGTCGGTTGTAAGGAGCTCATCCACTTTTAGATCAAACATGTTAGGTGAGTGGAGTAGCTCATTATGACTGTTCTCTTCGTGTACTTCTCGATCATTAACCTGCACTAAACTTGAGATTAATTCCAGGGGAACTGTGGCTGCACATTCAGGATCGTCATCCCAATACTTATCATATTCTAGTTCAGTGCAGTGCACATTTGGGATAGACTCACTTTCCTCACTTTCTACACCTAAAACGGGTTAAGGTTCGCATAAAATAACCTCTTCTTCATCATTGGAATATAGTGTGTCCTGTGAATGAAGTGTGTCATTATCATTATATTTGAAAGACACCCATGTCTCTTCCCCATTCTTTTGAACAGTCATCGAGATTGACTCTTCGAGAAATTGAACTACATGCTCGTTAACGTAATTTAACTCTTCATTCCAAATTTCTGACTTTTTCAAAAGCGAGTAAGGATCACTTTCCTCACATTGTATTTCTGGATTGGGTTGTGGCTGAGACGAACTAGCATCCATTAGCCTATCAAGGCATGATTTAAGTGCTTCTACTAATTTTCTCATGCCAGTAATATAGTCTGTGTAACTCGGAGATAACTCCTCTTGGATCGTTTCTGGTCGATATTCAAAAGTGACTAATCTACGAGGATTATTACCATTATGTTTTACTGACTCAACTTTGAAATATTTCTGTTTCCACTAATCAAAATCATACAGGTCATCTGTCAGGAGTTGATATGCGCCATCATTCCGATAATCACATACTGTTTTCTTAACTCATGGAACGCAATTATTCTCCCACAGATAATCACCGAAAGACTTCTTAATCGGTGGAACATCATATTCTGATTAGTTTTCGAAGGTATTTTAAGAAAACTTTTGAGGCATAGGCTATTTTCCATAAGCTATCTCAACATACGGACATGCCCACTCATTCAGACAACCTTAACTCTGGATCTAATCCTAAAGAAAATAAACGAAAAATTTCGACAGTAGTACAGAAAGTAAGAGGAGAAGTTAGAAGGATGTTACCAGATTGGAGTTCCTACGTTAAAATCCTGCAAAAGGAAATAAAGGAAATTAGTCTCTAAAAACAGAAGAAATCCTAGAATTAGAAAGTTTCTAAAAAGAGAAAGTTACTTAAAAGAAGAGTCTAAATCTAAAGTTAGAAAATAGAAAATTTTTAAAAAAAGAGAGCCTAGAATTAGAAAATTTCTAAAAAAAAAGTAAAAAAATAAAACTCTAATTCTAAAATAAGAAAAATAGAGAATTTAGAAAGGGATTACTAAATTAGAAGCTTATGTTAGGATCCTACAAAATAGGAAAATAGGTTAGTTTTTAAAAATAAAATAGAAAAAAACTTTAACCTAAAGTTAGTAAAATCATAATCTTAACCTAATTCTAAAACTAATTAATCTCAAAAAACGTAACCGTCAGTCCCCGGCAACGGTGCCAAAAACTTGTTCACTCCCCAAGTGCAGGGTTGTGATGTAGTAATAAACTTGGTAAGACCGAGGTTAAATCCTAAGGGATTGGAACTTGTATGTAATCTGAAACTAAGTAAAATTAGAACTAGACTAAGATGAAATATAAATCAAATGAAATTTAAGGAATAATGGTGAAAGTATTAATCTATAATTAAGAGAAGTCAGGAAAAGGAAATTAGAGATTCAGAGGATCCACTTGTAGAGATCAGAGAGATCTTATGCCTGCATTAAAAACTCAACTGAACTTAGAGTCCCATCTTCATCCAGTTGAAGAGTGTAACCATGGAAATCAAACTGAACTTACTCGGATCTAATTTTTAAGAGATGAAAGGTATATGAATTAGAATGGATTTCATCACCAAACCATGCCCGGGAGACAAAGTAAACAACAGAATTAAACTAATTACCAACCAATCACAATGTATGAAGGTTCAGAAGGGTACCGTCATCCGACCATGCCCAGGAGACGATGGTGAACAACAGGGCATCCTGATGTCATAAACATAAAAGAAAAAAGAAATACTCAAAGCCATCGCAGATCTATTGTAATTTCAATCACAACAAACCATTAAAAAAACTAAAAGTATTCCCTTAATTAAACGAAATCAAATATAAGTTTAGTATAAATAAAAGGCATAAAATAGAGTCTCCCATCACGCTACAGGCTTCAACCTTAGCCCTAGTTAAGAGGTTTAGCCTAGTAACATGATTAGGCTACACCTTAAAAGAAAGGAAAAATAAAACATAAAAATAAAAAAAATCACTCCCTGTCTCTCCCTCTCTCTTGGCCTCCACAACTGCTCCACGCTCTAGCTCCTCCATTTTTCGATCCTCCTCTCTCTCTCTCTCTCTCTCTCTCTCTCTCTCTCTCTCTCTCTCCCCCTTTTATAAGAGCAAGGGGTCGGTGGAAGCTTGCATGCGTAGCAGTTACGCATCCGGAAACAAAACCTTTATGTAGAGCCTACGTAAATCTCTTATGTTGATCTACTGGTGGAATCCACTCCATCCACTGCATTCACCTCGAAAAACCATATGGGAATCACTATTTTTGGATCAACTTCGGTGTGGCCCACGGATGTTTTCGTTGCACCGTCAATCCGACGTTTGAACGGCTAAGATCCCATATTCTTTAATTCTTCCAATTCCGTTAGCTAAGCCTTAGTAAGCTGGGTCGTGGGAACCTAATGGACGGTCCGGATCCAACCTTTGATTCTTGATGGTGGCCCACAACATTTTTCCACAAGCTCTATCGCAAAACAGAGTTTCCGTTTTCACTCTGTGATGGTCAGTGGGCCCTAGATTGACAGTGATGGAGAATCCACGCTGACCATTAAATTACTAACAAAAAACCATCCAAATATGGCTGGCTTTGGATCGATTTAAGTGTGGCCCATTGAATTTTTTTCACTGTCGTCCGTCCTATGTTGTACAACAGTCCACGTGCGTACACGTGAATGTGGCCGAAAGAACACCTAGGTGTGGGTCATGCTTACCCCAGAGATGTAATGGACGGTTCAGATTTGCTAAAGGGTTATTGTGTGGGGCCCACTCTGCAAAACAGCCTCCATGTGTAAAGATGCTGGATGGTTTTAAAAAAATCTCGGTCAGCCCTTTTATTCGACCAAACTCTCCGTGCGGTGCACATCTTGTGCACGTGTACCCTGTGTACATGCAATGTACATGTGGGGTCCATAATGATGTATCTTAGGAATCCGTTCCATTCATCCACTTCCCCGTCTAATTTGGATGGTTGAGTCCAAAATTGAGGCATATCCAGAGATCATGTGGGCCCCAAAATCGATGGTTTATGGGCTGATCTGTCCGTTGGGCCGCTTCTAGAGGGATCCAATGGCTGAAAATTGATGTGTACGGTTAATTTGTGGTCCCTTCACCATGTATAAAGTTTCGAACCGAACGGATGGTAGGAACCCCGTGATCTTGCATTTTGGATCAATTTTGGGCTACTTGAGCTTCATTTTCTCGATTTTCATGGATCTCTGGCATGTAAATTTATCGATCTTGGTCTCATGGAGTCCGTCCCTTGCTCTGGTGAATTTTAATAGTTAAATCTCAGCTTTTAGCACCTTATTTCGATCCAAGCTCATGAATACACTCTTCATCACAAACACGATTAAATCGAACTCTTAAACAGTATCATGCTCATAAATCCAGGCAATAACTGGGTCTGATATGCAATATTTGAACATCAACAGGAAGGAGTGGGGCTGTGGTCGGTTTTATCCCTAGAATATGAAGGACGGTCTAGATTTCCTCGATATCCAACCGTGATGGCCCACCTGGAGCATCAATTCCGTATGCAAAACAGAGTTTGTGTAACCTCTGCTTGCATTTATGAATGGTGGGGTTCAGAATCAACGTCGAAAGGAAATCCATTCCGATCATTGGATTCTTCTCTCAAAAATGGCCAGAAATGGCACGGTTCGGCTCGAATTTGGTGTGGCCCACCTGGACTTTTACTCCACCGTCCATCTTGCATTTGAACGGTCGAAAATAGATCTCCATTGTCTTCAGGGATTCTGTCACCTAGGAGATGGTCACACCCCCCCTCTAGACACAGTGAATAGCCCCAATTATCCATGTGATGGATGGTGTGAGCCCACTACGCACTTCAGCGGACGCACGTCCGCTTTCTAGCGAAAATGGAATTCCCATTTTAGATGGAATACGGGTGAGCGCGGTTTGACTGCCCTGACCGTTTTGATGTAGCGCGTGTGCACTTGCATTGTGTGCACGCCCAACATTATATGGGGTCCACTGTGATATATGTGAGGGATCCGATCCGTCCATCCATTTTTCATCCAAATTAAAGGGTTAAGACTAACTTTGAAGCATATCCAGATATCAGGTGGGTCCCAAATTAGGGATGTGGGGGCTAATCTATTCGTTGGGCCACTTTTAGAGGGATCCAATGGCTAAAATTTGACATGTACGGTTAATTTAGTGTCCTCAGCCCATGTATGAAGTCACAAGCCGAACGAACGGTGAAAACCCTGTGATCTTGCATTCTGGATGATTCTCATGCCTCTTCATCATTGATCATGTGATTTTCTTAGATCCATAGCATGTAAATCCTTCAATCTTGGTCCCCTGAGGTCCTTCCCTTGCCTTGGTGACTTCAAAATGTTAAGTTCATGCTTTTAGCACCCTTTTGTAGTCCAAGCTCCTAAATACACCTTGCATCACAAACACGATTAAAATAGGCCATTAAACAATATCATGTTCGTAAAATCAGGTAATAACTGGGGTTTAATATGTAACATTTAACCCTCAACAGGAATGTCCAAGCTCTAACCCAAGTGTGTGGCCCACTTCCTACCCCTAATCTCTCATCTTAAGCCTTCAATATTCATCATCCTCCATCAAAGAGGAAGCCTAGGAGATAAGGAAGCCAAGGGACCAAGAAGAAGTGAAATAGGTGCCTGTTTTGTAAGATTAAATTATGATTTTTGATGATGGGCCAAATGGGGCCTACCGATTGATGGTATGTATCTCACTTCGGACCCAAGGTGTGGCCAATGGCCCACCATGATTCATATGTTTATTCCATGAGGGATCCATTCTCCATGGACCCCACCATGATGTTAATTTATTATCCATCTCATAATGACCATCTAGGTCTTGATCTTTGTACTGGTGATAGGGTTTTTCACCAAATTTTTTGATTGAGGCCCACCTATTTTGGGACATCCACTTGATATATGTATTGTAATCCTAAGAGGGCTCATAGTGGCAGAGCCCTCCATCACACATCTCTCTCTCTCTCTCTCTCTCTCTCTCTCTCTCTCTCTCTCTCTCTCTCTCTCCCCCTTGTTTACGACCCACCATGCATGCGTTGTACCCAATGTCTAGCCTCGTCCAGTGGGTCCCACCTTGTTGTCTATTTGGACAGACCTGGACGAAGGTAAAACACAAATGCCAGCTCAGTCGTGAGCTACTAGGCCACATCCTTAGACCACACCCTGACGTATCTGCACCGTCCAAAACGTTGGACGGTGAGATCCACCTTGATGTGTTTACACCATCCAACTGATGGACATGGGACTCACCTATGATGTATGTGTTTCATCCATAACGTCCCACGTGTGGTGGGACCCTTGATGTATTTGTTTTAAACCCACACACGTGGGACTCCACTTTGATTTATGTGTCTCATCCTCACCGTCCAGTAGGCCTGGATGGTGGGAAAATATAATATCAACTTAATGCAAACCAGGGGGCCACATGTATGTGGGACCCACCTGATGTATCTGCAGTATCCACACCATCCAAATAGGTTGGATGGTGGGGCCTGCTGTAATATATATGTTATATTCACACCGTTCATCCATGGGACCCACCACACATGTGGTGTCCACACCATCCATGGGACGTGGACCCCACATGATGTAGGTGTTTTATCCAAGCTGTCCAGTCCCTGGATGTGGGGCCATGATGCATGTGTTGTATATCCTCACCGTCCAGAGTTTCTGGATGCTGGGACACACCATGATGTATGTGTTTCATAACCATGCCATCCATCCATTTTGCTGGATGCAGGGCTCACCTGATGTACTCGCAAGGCCCACATGTTGTATGTGAGGGTCAAATATTGCACATTAAACCCCAGTTATTACCTAAATTTATGAACATAATATTGTTTAACAACCTATTTTAATCGTGTTTATGTTGCGAAATGAATTTAGGAGCTTGGACTGAAAATGGGTACTAAAAGCATGCATTTAATGCTCAGAAATCACCAAGAAAAGGGATGGATCCTAGGGGACCAAGATCGAAGAATTTACACGTCAAAAATTTAAGAAAATTAAGTAATTAAAGTCTAAGAGCCCTTAAAGTCATCCTGAATGCAATATCATAGGGTTCCCAGCATCCATTTGGCTCCAAACTTTATATCTGTCCTGAGGACCCTAAATTAACCTTACACGTCGAATTTTAGCCATTGAATCCTTGTGGAAGTGACCCAACGGACAGATTAGCCCATAAATCACTGATCTGGGGCCCAACTGATATCTGGATATGTTTCAATTTTGGTCTTAAACCCTTAAAATAGGTGAAAAAAATGGATGGATGGAACAAATTTCGTTCATACCTCATAGTGGACCCCACGTGGGTAGTGCAAGTGCACAATGTGGTGCACTCCCGCGCCGCACCAAAATGTCATGGCAGTCAAAGCTGCCTCGACCTGATTCTTCTTGCGGGGGAACAAGTGGACGGACAAGCATCCACCGATTTTGCTTAGTGGGCCCCACCCATCATTCAAACGAACGATCTGGACCATTTATGGTGTCTAGGAGGTGGCCATGACCCCAGCTATGACGTCCTTTTGGCCCCATACACACGTACATATGTGGATCACCTGAAAACGTAGAATAAACAATGAGTTATTTTGATACAGTGGATCACACCAAAACACGACCAAAACTACTCCTTTCCAACCAGTTTTTCGCCAGTAATCTAATGAGTAGGGTGGATTTTCCCAAAAACATCACTGTGAGGCCCACCGGACACGTCAACGCGTCTGCATAAGGTTTATGCAAGTCCGGATGCGTTCGGGATTTTTGGGAGGTTGTGGCCCATTACCGATGATCGGATGGCCGATCTGAATCGTCCATCATGTAGGCCATCCAATCTGAACTTTCTATCGTGTAGGCCATCCAAAAACATCCCAGGGGATAGTGTTTTTGTTGGAAAGAAAGGTCGTGCACTGTTCCAAAACTCCATCAAAATGTAGGTGTTTTTGTACTTTTTTTGCTGCTGTGTAAAACAACTTCCACAGGATTTTGTTTCCACCAACCGACCTTAATCTTTACTACCTATATAAGAGAGAAAAAGAGGGCATGAATGGATATTCTTGGGGCAGTCGTGGAGGTAAGATGGGCAAAGGAAAGATAGAGAAATCACATGGAGATCGGCTGACGTTTAGAGTTTTTTCTTTCCTTCCCTTCTTAGTTTTTTTTCATAGTTTCCTTAAGAGATTTTACTTAATCATGCCTATGATCAACTAAACCTCTTAGCTAAAGCTAAGAGGTGAAGCTTGTAGTGTGATAGGTTGTGTTCTATTACTTTGATTCATGTTTATGTTGAACTGAATTTGATTATAGTTTGATTATGAAGAATATTTGTAGTTTTTAATAGTTTATTGTGACTTAAATTACATTGGATCTGCGACAGCTTCGGGTATGTTCTTTGGCTTATACGGATTGTGAACGTGGGAGCCTTGTTGTTTGCCATCATCTCATGAGAATGGTTGGATGATGAAACCCTTCCTAACATTCATAACTCTCTTAGATTGGATGTGGATTGGCTAAATTCTGTTATTTGCTTTGTCTCATGGGCATGATTTTGTGATGAAATCAATTCTAATTCTCATACCTCTTATCCATTGATAACTAGTTCAAAAGAAGTTCATAATTGATTTATAAAGATTATGTCTTCCAACTGGATGAAGATGAGACTCTAAGTCTAGTTGAGTTCATGAATCAAACATAAATTTCCCTGATCTCTATAAGTGGATCCTTAGCACCCTAGTTTTTCACCTTTGAATTTTATAGATTTTGGTTTAAGATTTCACCATTTTTCCCTTAAAATTTTTTGATTTAGATTACATCTTCGACTAGTTCTAGTTCAAATTACTTTCAGATTATGTACAAGGTTCAGTCCCTGTGGATTTGTCCTCGGTCTTACCGAGATTATTACTACATCACAACCCTATACTTGGGGTGTGAATAATTTTTTGGTGCCATTGCTGGGGACCGATGGTTACATTTTTCTGAGATTAACTAGTTTTAAAATTAGGTTAAGATTAGGGTTTGCTAACTTTAAGATTAAATTTTATTTTTCTAATTTTAATTCTACGATTTATTTTAATTTTAGAACTTAACATTACTTTTTAATTTTAGTTTAGAAACTTTCCTTTTTATGAACTAGTTTATTTTTAAAAACTCTTTAATTTTAGGTTTTATTTTCTTTTTATTGAAATTTTCTAATTCTAGGATTCTTTCTATTTTTAGAACTAACTTAAAATAGAAAGCTTTTACGTTGTAAGAGCTTTCTAACTTTAGAATTTTTATTTTTACAAACTATTTTCTTTTATTTTCTTTTGCAGGATCTTAACAAAGGAACTTCTAATTTGGTAACTTCCTTCTAACTTCTTCTCCTCTTACTTTCCATACCGTTGTAGGATCTTTTCTTTTATTTTTCTTAGGATTAGATTTAGAGTTAGGGTGTCACCATGGAAAGGTGGAAACGTTAATATACTGAGATAGATAAGAGATATTGGGGAGGGATGTATAATGATTATGATGTAATTCAACCTATATCTCAAGATTTTTCTAAAATCATCATCGAGAACCAACTGAAATATTATACTTCATCGATTAAGAAGTCCTTACACGATCATAATTAGGAGAATAAGAACTATTATCAACCATCATATTCTCCAACATATAATTTGTATGACTATAACCAGTGAAAACATCAAAATTGAAAAGATGCACCAACAATATGTTATAATGATTATTCTCTTGGATACCCTACCTTTGAAATCCAACAAAAAACGATCCAAGAGGATTCATTTCAACGTAACATGGACTGTCTTACAGAAATTAGAAAAATGTTGGAAGCGCTTAATTCGCGCCTCGATAAGATAGTGAACGCTCATTTATCCTAACCACAACCCAATCTAGAAATATAATGTAAGGAAAGTAATCCCAACTCGCTTTTGAAGAACTCTAGAATTTGGAATGAAGAGTTGGATTATGTTAATAAGCATATGGTTTAATTTTCCAAAGAGTCGATCTCAATGACAGTTCAAAAGAATGATCAAGAGACGTGGGTTTCTTTCAAATATAATGATGATGACACACTTCACTCACAAGACACACTGAGTTTCAATGATGAGGGAGAGCTTAGTTTATTCGAACCTTAATCCAATTTAAAAAGAAAATGAAAGCGATCCCATCCCAAGAGTATATTGCATTAAATTGAAAGATGATGCATATTGGGATGATGATCATGAATGTACAGCCCAAATTCCCTTGGATCAATCTCAAGTTTTGTCCAGGTCAATGATCAAGAAGTACACAAAGTGATCGGTCATAATGAGCTACTCCACTTACCTGACATGTCTGATTTAAAAGTGAAAGATGAGCTCCTTACAACCGACCCTTCTAACTCTTATAAAACATGTTTGGACCACTCTCCTGAATTGAATGATGATATGAGTCGGGAGAGGGACGAATTGCTCGATATGACTTTGAAATTTGAAACCACCAAGTTAAGGCCACCATCTGAGCTGTTAAGTTTTAATGATTCAATGCCTCTTCTGAGTAGTATCAATAAATAGGGTCCCCACATCAATACTTCATCTACTGACCCTTAATCTGTCTGTGCAAGGCTAGAGCAAGAGAGCATACCTCCATCTACTTCTAAAGACGATGGAGTCTTTGAGCATCTCATTACAGATTTCAATGTGGAATTTTCTAACTCTTTGGATGATTGCTTGACACACTTTGCAGATTTAAATGATCTTATGATAAAAGAAATAGTGGATGCCTTGCAAGATAATATCCTCGATGGTTGTCATGGATCAAGGGAACCCATACTCTGAAATCCTTCCCTCTATAGATCTTGAATGCTTACTATTAAAGGAGGAGCTGAAAATTGAACCGGAGTCTAAAACTCCAGAATGTGTCAAGACTACATCACTTTTTATGAATTTTTCTGAATTTTATTTACGTGTAGCCTTTGATTCACCATGGAATACTAACTCTGAAAATTTTTCTTTCACAAGTGAATCATATATCCTTTGAATACCTCAAGTAATTCAACAATAATTTTTTGATGAGGTCCATAAATTTCTCTAAAAATTCATGCTCCAGGGTATCTTAGCCTATTGTAAAAATGGCTTTTGGATGATCTCGTTGAGAAACTTACTTGGCCGGAAGAGGAACCTTACAGTATGACTGCATAGCATTTTCCTTGCTTTCATAGGACTAGGGTAGTTTGCTTTATGTTATTCTAAGATAGTCGGCTTTATGCCATTAAGTTAGTTTGTTTCCCAGTGTTTTAGGATAGATTACTTTTGTTGTATTAACTCTTGTGCTGAGCCACTTTCACATTGAAATATCTTTGGGAAAAAGCCACATGAGTCCGTCATTAGGTACTATTTTCCATCACTTCTCCTTCACTTTCGTTGTCTCACGTGCATTGCATGCGTATATCTTTCACATTAAGGACAATGTAAGTTCTAGGTTGGGGATGCGTAATCAGTGTTTTCTTAGTCTTGAGTAAAAATTGTGAAAATTTTGAAGGCTATCCTTTGATTTAGGAGTATAAGATACATAATGTTGGTGATTTACGACTCTTGGATTCAGTTATCTGTTAGATTTCACAATTAAGCTCGAACTATTAATCTATGATTAGAAGTTTTAAACATTGATTGAGTCATGATTTCACATGTCACATCTAGCTTACACATTAAGGTTTCAATTCGATATTGACTTATTAACCTGGTAATCACTAAGCATGGAAGGAACCAACTTGGGAAATTTATTCATCATATTCATTGAAAAAAAATACCCAGCTAAAAAATAGTTACATTAAAAAACTGCTACCTGTTAAAGATCTTTAAAAAGGTTGACATAGCGTGAAGCCATTGATGGAAAAATTAAAAGCTGGAAGAATAAAAAAATTGAACCATAAGGCAAGTTTCGATTTAGGTTGGGATATCCAGGAATGCTCTGTATGATTATCAATATTATCATGAAAATTGATGATTGGACTCTTAATGATGATAAGCCGAGATTACACTATATACCCATGGAACTCAATGACTAGAATTGTTTAATTAATGGGTTAATACTTTTGAACATGGCTATGAAGTTTACCATGCACTTGAGTCTAGGAGAAGGTAATGCCCAACATTGATGTATCTTGAAATTCTATAATCTAAATTACTTTAAAAAAAAAAATCGCTTGAGTTTATAAAAATTTATCCTGTGATTCTCAAATTATTTTTCACATACTTAGCTCGGGATTAGCAAAATACTAGTTGAGGATTGTGTTGAGGGTCAAATATTGCACATTAGACCTCAGTTATTACCTGAATTTACGAACATAATACTGTTTAACGACCTATTTTAATAGTGTTTATGTTATAAGGTGAATTTAGGAGCTTGGACTGAAAATAGGTACTAAAAATATAGATTTAATGCTTAGAAATCACCAAGGCAAGGGACGGACCCCAGGGGACCGATATCGAAGAATTTACATGTCAAAGATCTGAGAAAATCAAGTAATTGCAGTCCAAGAGGCTTAAAAGTCTTCCTAAATGGAAGATCACAGGGTTTCCACCATCCGTTTTGCTCAAAACTTTATATCTTGCCTGAGGACCCTAAACTAACTGTACACGTCAAATTTCAGCCATTGGATCCTTATGTAAGTGTCCTAACGGACAGATCAACCCACAAATCACCGATCTGGGGCCCCATCTGATATATGGATATGTTTCAATTTTGGTCTCAACCCCTTAAAGTAGGTGAAAAAATGGATGGATGGAACGGATTTCGTATATACCTCATAGTGGACCCCACTTGGGTAGTGCGAGTGCATAGTGCGGTGCACTCCTACGCCACACCAAAACGTCAAGGCAATCAAAGCTGCCTTGACCCGAATCTTCTTGTGTTAGAATAAGCAGACGGACAAGCGTCCGCTGGTTTTATTTAGTGGGCCCTACTCATCACTCAAACGAACGATCTGGACCGTCCATGGCATCTAAGAGGTGGCCATGACCTTATCCAAGACGTCCTTTTGGCCCCATACACATGTACATACGTGGATCACCTGAAAATGTAAGATGAACGGCGAGTTGATTTGATACAGTGGACCGCACCAAAACTTGACCAAAATCACTCCTTTTCGACTAGTATTTTACCAGGAATCTAATGAGTGTTCACTCCTCAAGTGCAGGGTTGTGATGTAGTAATAACTCGGTAAGACCGAGGTCGAATCCCAAGGGACTAATACCTGTACGTTATCTGAAATTAATTAAACCTAGAACTAGAATGAGAAGAAATCTAAATTGAGTTGTGATTTGAGGAATAATTGTAAACTAATTATCTAAAACTTAAGAGAAATCAGAGATAGGAAACTAGGGATTCAAAGGATCCACTTATAGAGATCAGGGAGATCTTAAGCCTGCTTCAAGAATTATGGAATTTAACTGAACTTACTTTGATCTAGTTTTCAAAAGATGAAAGGTATATGAATTAGAATGGATTCCATCACCAAACCATGATCAGGAGACAAAGCAAACAACAGAATTAAACTAATTACCAACCAATCACATGTATGAAGGTTAGGAAGGGTACCGTCATCCGACCTGCCCAGGAGACTATGGTGAACAACAATGCTTCTTGAAGTCATAAACATGAAAAGAAAATAGAAATACTCAAAGCCATCACAGATTCATTGTAATTTCAGTCATAATAGATCATTAAAAACTAAAAATATTTCCATAATAAAATTAAATCAAAATCCATTCAGTCTACACAAAAGGCACAAGCATAAATTCCCCCATCTCACTACAAGCTTTACCTCTTAGCCCTAGCTAAGAGGTTTAACCCCACATAAGTGGGCTGAATCTCTCAAAAATATAAAATAAATAGTAAAATAAATAATCAAATAAAAGCAAAAAACACTCCTTGTCTCTCTCTACGTCCACGCTCTCCCTCAAAGCTGTTGTTGTTGAATCCGGTCCTGAATGCCTCCTCTCTCGTCTCTCTCCTTTTATATAGCACCAAGTCGGTGCTGGGAGTGCGTAAGATGGTGCGGAGCAGCTGCAGTAAAAAACTTTACGCAACCAGTTTTTAGATTTCAGGATTCCATCTCCTTGTTTTCGCGTATCAAGAAAATGCAGAAAAATCCTACGTTTGGCCTGAGTTTAGGAGGCTAACCGTCCAGATTCGTCAAAACTGACTTCTTAGCTGTGCTTATGGATACCTGTTGTAGCCTCTGAATGGTCCGGATCATCAATTTTCGCGGACGTGCGAACAAAGCTTCCGCTCTTACGCTAGATGATGGCGGGGCCCAATATCTGGTTTTTCACAGAAATCCCCGTCGTCCATTGGTTTCCCCTCAAAAAAACTATCGGGAATGGTCGGTTTTGAACTGATTTCAGTGTGGCCCATGTTATCTTTCACTCCACCATCCATTCTCCACTTTGAACGGCTGGATTTCTCTCCTCGCCATATTTTTCAATTCTGCCACCTAGGCAGTGTTAAGAAGATCCATAGGGATCTGATGGACGGTCCGGATCATGCCTTTGAATGGTGGTTGTGGCCCACGAACAAGGACCGCAGGTCCTTGTTTGCGTAGCGGGAAGGACTTTGAAATTTCCTGGAATTTGCGATCAGAGATGTTTTGACCGTCTTTGGAGTCACGGTGCATAGCGGGTGCACGGGTAAGTGTGGTGCACATGACTTGATGTAGGGCCCACAATGATGTGTATGAGACATCTACACCATCCATCTCTTGTATCATCTAATTTAAGGGGTTGATACCAAAGTTGAAGAATATCTAAAGATTAGGTGGGCCCTAAAGTGATAATTCATAGGATGATTTGACCGTTGGGCCACTTTCACAGGGATCCAAGGGCTAAAATTCGACATGTACGGTTAATTTCTGGTCTTTAGGCCATGTATGAAGTTTCGAGCCGAACAGATGGTGAGAACCCGGTGATCTTACATTCTGGATCAATTTTGGGCCACTTGAGCTTCAGTTTCTCGATTTTCTCGAATCTCCGGTGTGTAATTTCATCGATCTTGGCCCCCTGGAGTCCGTACCTTTCCTTTGGTGTCATCAGAGCGTTAAATCTATGCTTTAAGCTCCTTTTTTCAGTCCATTCTCGTAAAGTCACCTTGCAACACAAACACGATAAAACGGGCCATTAAACAATATCATACTCATAAATCCAGGTAATAACTGGGGTCTAATATGCAATAGTTGACCCTCAACACAACCCTCAACCAGCATTTTATTAGTCCCGAGCAAATTATACGAAAAATAAGTTGAGAATTATAGGAGAATTTCTATGTACTTGAGTTAATTTTGCAAAATAATCCAGATACGAGAATTCTAAGATGTATGAATGATGGGTATTACTTTCTCCTGTACTCCAGCGTACGGTAAACTTCATAGTCAAGTTCAAAGTATTAACTCATCATCAGAAAAATTCTAAATGAGTTCCATGAGTGTATAGTGTAATCTCGGCTTATCAACATTGAGATTCAATTCATTATTCCATGATATCATTGATAACCAGCAAGAGCATCCAGGACACCCAAAACCTAAATGTGCCTCATAAATCATTCTTTTTTTCTTTCTTTCAGCCTTTGATTTTTCCAGTAAAAGTAATGCGAAGAAGGGGAATCGAATCCTCACCTATAGGGAGCAAACCTATGGAGAAGACCGTACACTCGACTATTTTCACATATCATTTAAGGGGTATTAAATCTACACCTATAGGGAGCAAACCCATGGTGAGGATTATTCACTCAAATCTTTCCAGAGGTGTCCCTTTTTTTTTCATATCGATCCTGTTAGGAAAATGTTTCAGGCTAGTTCCTTTCATACTTAATGATTACCAAATTAACCCTTCAGTATCAAACTGAAATCTTATTGTGAAAGCGAGATGTGACATGTGAAATCATGACTCAATCAATATTTACAACTTCCAATCATGGATTAATAATTCGAACTTAACTGTGAAATCTAACAGACAACTGAATCCAAGAGTCATAAATTACCAACATCACGTGTCTTGAAATTCTACGTGCCCTAGATGGCCATCAAAATCACATCGAATTCACAAGAATTTTCAGAAAATTTTAAAAATTTTTACAATTTTTGCTTAAGACCAAGAAAATACTGATTAAGTAACCGAATCTCCCACCTCCAACCTAAAATCTACATTGTTCTCATCGTAAAAGAAATGAGCATGCAATGCACATGAGACAACGAAAGAAAATGAGAAGTGATGGGAAGATAGTACCTGAATAATGAATTGAGAGAGTTTCCAAAAGATCGCAGTATGGAAGCTTGTCAGCATGAGAGAGAAAGTAGAACAAAAATAGCAGAAATAAAATCCTACCTATACCGCTTTCGCAAGTGCTCTCGCTTGCATTTAGCATATGCAACAAGCCTTTAAACCCCTAGGTTACCCCTAGTGGACGAGTTGTAGTCTCATGAGGATTTTCAGTAATGTTACCCACGAACATTGAACTAACTAACTAAAAAAATGAAATGGAATAAAAAGCTGGGTAACCTCCCAGGAGCGCTAAGTTTACCGTCTTCCAAAAGATCGCAGTATGGAAGCTTGTCAGCATGAGAGAGAAAGTAGAACAAAAATAACAGAAATAAAATCCTACCCATACCGCTTTCGCAGGTGCTCTCGATGGCATTTAGTATATGCAACAAGCCTTTAAACCCCTAGGTTGCCCCTAGTGGACGAGTTGTAGTCTCATGAGGGTTTCCAGCAATGTTACCCACAAACATTGAACTAACTAACTAAAAAAATAAAATGGAATAAAAAGCTAGGTTGCCTCCCAGGAGCACTAAGTTTACCATCTTCAGCTAGACAAAATAAATCACTACCCTGTCCTATGAAAGCGATAAACCTACCTATACCTCCATCAGACTAGGAGATCATCCTGATAAACAGGAGCAGTCAGAGGCATGGACATGTCCTCTGAATCAAATTTCTCGACAAATGGTTTTAATCGATGTCCATTTACTTTAAACTCCTTGCCATTATCGGGATCTCTTATCTCGACGGCCCCATGAGGATAGGCAATAACAACAATGTAAGGGTTGGTCCAACGAGATCGAAGCTTACCTGGGAAGAGTTGTAATCGAGAGTCGTACAAAAGGACTTTCTGACCTGGCGTGAATGATTTTCGGAGAATATGTTGATCATGAAATGCCTTCATCCTGTCCTTGTAAATTCTCGAGTTCTCGTACGCATCATTCCGGATTTCTTCTAATTCATTCAACTAAAGTTTGCGTAGCGAGCCAACGTTGTCCAGATTGAAATTCAGATTTTTGATCACCCAATATACTTTATGTTCGAACTCCACTGATAAGTGACAAGTCTTCCCATAGACAAGTCTAAAGGGAGATGTTCCAATAGGGGTTTTAAAAGCAGTACGGTATGCCCATAAGGCATCGGTCAATCGGATTGACCAATTCTTACGATCAGGGTTAACTGTTTTCTCTAGGATATGTTTAATCTCTCTATTGGAAATCTCAGCTTGTCCACTTGTCTGTGGATGCTATGGGGTGTTCACCTTATGAGAGATACCGTATTTCTTCAATAAGCTCTCAAATGGTCTATTACAAAAGTGTGAGCCCCTGTCACTAATGATGGCTCGAGGCATCCAGAACTGCGACAGGATGTTTTCTTTTAAAAATTTAATGACCGTGCGATGGTTATTGTTTCGGCACGGAATTATTTTGACCCATTTAGTGACATAATCTACGGCGAGCAAAATATACAAATTTTCAAAGGATTGGGGAAAAGGTCCCATGAAATCAAAGCCCCAACAATCAAATGCTTCTATGATAAGGATGAGATTCAAGGGCATCATATTTCGACGGGACAATGCTCCCAATATTTGACAATGCTCACAAGCCTCGCAAAATGCATGAGTGTCCTTAAACATAGTGGGCCAATAAAAGCCACATAGTAAAATTTTGGCCGTGGTCTTTTTAGCAGAAAAGTGACCACTATAGGCCTGTGAGTGACAGAAGGAGATGACACTCTGATGTTCATCATCTGGTACACATCTCCTGAAGATTTGATTTGGACAATATTTAAACAAATATGAATCATCCCAGAAAAAGTTGCGCACCTTGGTAAAGAATTTCTTCTTATCTTGTGCAGTCCAATGCGTCGGTATGAAACCTGTAGCAAGATAATTAGCAATATCAGCGAACCAAGGTGAATGAGAGACTCTGAACAGTTGTTCATCAGGGAACATGTCATTGATATGGGTTGTCTCAAGGGAATCAGAGGTATTAAGGCGAGAAAGGTGATCGGCCACTACGTTCTCTACTCTCTTTTTATCTTTAATTTCTAAATCAAATTCTTGGAGTAGAAGGATCCATCATATTAAGCGGGGTTTAGAATCATTCTTAGAAAGAAGATACTTAATTGTCGCATGATCTGTATAGATAATGATCTTGGATCCGATCAAGTAGGACCTAAATTTGTCCAAAGTGAACACCACGACTAAGAGTTCCTTTTCCGTAGTCGAGTAGTTCACTTGGGCAGGATTTAGAGTCTCACTTGTGTAATGAATGACGTAAGGCCGCTTATATTTTCTCTGACCTAGAACTACTCTAAGAGCATAATCAGAGGCGTCGCACATAAGTTCAAAAGGAAGACCCCAGTTGGGTGGTTGCATGATAGGTGCAGTGGTTAACATACCCTTAAGCTTAGTGAAAGCTTCTTGGCATTGATCAGTCCACTCGTATGGTGCATCCTTTTGAAGAAGATTACATAAAGGATGAGAGAGGAAACTAAAGTCCTTTATGAATCGTCTGTAAAACCCTGCATGTCCTAAGAAGGATCGCACATCTCAGATGTTCTTGGGTGGAGGTAGGTTAGAGATAAGATCGATTTTTACCTTATCTACCTCGATTCCCTTGGACGAGATGATATGCCCAAGGACAATTCCCTTTTGAACCATGAAATGACACTTCTCCCAATTAAGTACCAAATTCTTTTCTTCACATCTTTTCAGCACACATTTAAGCCTCTTTAAGCATTCGTTGAAAGATAAACCGAAAACAGAGAAATCGTCCATGAAGATCTCTAAATATTTTTCCACCATGTCAGAAAAGATACTCATCATACATCGCTGAAAGGTGGTAGGGGCATTACATAACCCAAATGGCATCCTTCAGTAAGCAAAGGTGCCATAGGGACATGTAAACGTGGTCTTTTCTTACTCCTCAAGGGCAAATTCAATCTGATTGTATCCCAAATACCCGTCAAGGAAACAATAATAGGACGATGAGCTAGCCTTTCCAAGATTTGATCGATGAGGGGCAAAGGAAAGTGGTCCTTCCTTGTGACGGTATTTAACTTCCTATAATCAATGCACATTTCCAACCAGTAGTAACTCTCATTGGCACGAGTTCATTATTGGCATTGGCTACAATGGTGATCCCGGACTTCTTAGGAACCACCTGAGTTGGACTCACCCATTAACTATCAGATATGGGGTATATGGTACCCACATCCAATAGTTTGAGAACCTCGGCTTTAACCACTTCCTTCATATTTGGATTTAGTCTACGTTGTGATTGTCGAACGGTTTTCTCATTATCCTCAAGATATATGCGATGAGTACAAATCGAGGGGTTAATTCCTTTGAGGTCCACTATCGTCCATCCAAGAACTCCTTTATGTTCAATGAGAGTAGAAATGAGCATACTCTCCCATTCTTTTTTCAGGTGGGCATAGATCACCACTGGGTATGTCTCATCTTGACCTAAATAGACATATTTCAAATCAGAGGGCAAAAGCTTTAGGTCAAGCTTCGGTGGCTTGAGATTAGACGGTAGAGGCACTACATCGGTTTGGGGCAACGCTTCAAATTGTGGCCTCCACCGGTTAACTTCAAGTACTGGTGTAGTATCAAGTATGACACACGTGGGAGTGGGTCAGGCATGTCTCTAGAGGATCAGAGGATAAGGTAAGAGGCGTTTTATCTTCCATGAAAGAATCAATCATGTTAATGTCGTGGAAATCGTCATCATCCTTTGAGTTGCTGCCGTTATTGAAAAAGATATTTGACTCTAATGTCAAATTACCAAAAGACATAGTCATGACACCATTCATGTAATTGATAATTGCATTTGAAGTTGAAAGGAGTGGACGACCAAGAATGATGGGAATCTGAGTGCTCATGTTATCAATGGGTTCGGTATCCAAGATGATAAAATCTATCGACCTGGACCAACACATCCTCGATTATCCCTCTTGGTACACGAATAGTGTGATCAGCAAGTTATAGTATGGTTCGGGTGGGTTTTAATTCACTCAAACCTAACTGTTTGTATACCAAGTAGGGAATCAGATTGACGCTCGCTCCTAAGTCAAGAAGTGCGTGATCAATTTGATAGTTCTTGATTACATATGATATGGTTGGGCTACCGGGCTCTTTGAATTTCTGTGGCACTTCTTGTTTTAGAATGGCACTCACTTTCTCAGTCAAGAAAATCTTCTTTTGAACACTTTGTCGTCGTTTGGTCGTGCATAAATCCTTTAGGAATTTGGCATATGAAGGTATCTGTTTTACGACATCAAGTAGAAGAATGTTCACTTTCACTTATTTCAACACCTCTAGGATATCTTGAGAGTTAGAGAGACGTTTTGGTGTAACCAACCGTTGGAAAAATGGAGCAACTGGCTTCTCTAGAGGTTCCAGTTCTAATTTTTATAGGGCATCACTAGATCCATCATTGTTGTCCTCTTTTGGTTCTTGAGGCTTTTCGTACCTAACCGAAAGGGTTTTATCAATAATCTTCTCACTCTTAAGAGTGGTGATGGATTTAGCGTGCTCCATCTGATTTGAAGAGCTTGGGTCACTAACTTCATATTTCGATTTAGGATTGGGAAGATGTTGAGCTGGGAATCTCCCCTTGCTCCCAATTGTATTTTTAGCCTTAAGTCATTATATCGCTTTTGTAAGGTCTTGAAAGGCTTATAGCATACCCTGATTGAAAAGCTCTTGCTTTTGGAAGTGTTTTAGAACCAAATCCTCTTGAGGTTTCTCTTGAGTTGGAACTTGATTTAGGAAACCTTGAGGTGTAGCGGTTTGTCCATTCCTTCAACTAAAATTGGGATGATTTTTTCAACTAGGATTATATGTGTTAGAGGTTGGTCTATTGAAAGGTCTTTGATAGTTATTTACGGCATTGGATTGTTCATTCAACACCCCTCGTAAGGCAGGTATTGTAGAACAATTTTTCGTTGTATGAATGTTGCAATCACAGATGCCACAAACACTTTCATTAACCTTATCCTTCTTTCCTTCCATGGCCTCAAATTTTCTTATGAGTGTAGACACCTTATACTTGAGATCATCATCTTCTTTCAAAAGATACAATCCACCTTTCTCCTTAAATTGAGTTGGCCTAGACGTGGTGTTCAAACTTGGGTAATAGTCTCATGATTGAGTTTTTTCAGCAAGACTATCGAGGTAATCCCATACCTCGTCAACATTTTTATTAATGAATTCTCCATTACACATTGTCTCGACTATTTGGTGCATGGAAGATGTCAGTCCATCGTAGAAAAAATTTGTAATGCGCTACATTTAAAAGCCATGTTGTGAGCATGAACTGACCAAATCCTTGAACCTTTCCCAACATTGGAAGAATGTTTCATCTTCCTTTTGGGAAAAGTTCATGATTTCTTTTCTGAGGGTAATCGTTTTATGATGTGGAAAAATTTTCTTTATAAATTCCTTCTGCATATCATTCCATGTGCCAATAGATCTAGGACGCAGTGAATGCAACTACATCTTGGCCTTCTCTTTTAAGAAAAATGGAAAGAGTTTCAGCCTAATTATATCCTCAGATACATTTGGAAAGTATAAGGTGGCTATAATCTCGTCGATCTCTTTTAGATGCAGATACGTTTCTTCAGATTCGAGCCCATGAAACTTAGGAAGGAGTTGGACAACCCCTGGCTTGATGTCCATCTGTCATGTATTCTCAGGAAAAATCATGCATAAGGGCGTACTCACCCCCGCCGGTTGTAAATAATCTCATAAAGTACGAGGCGGGGGTGCTTGATGCACCTCATTCTCAGCTTGTACTTCCTCAACCCTAAGGTGGGGTAGTGCTTGAGGTTGATTTTCATCCATAACTTCAATTAACTTATGGGAATTTGAGTGGTGCCTAGTCCTGCGATGGATAGTCAGCCCCTCAACTAATCCTCCTTCGGTTAAGAGACGTTGAGTGTTTTCACAGGCCCACTTAGGCATGAAACACTCATAGCCCTTGATTTAAATTCTAAACCTAGACCTAAGAAAGGAAATAAAACTCTAAAAAGAAGAGAGGGTTGGAGAGAAGTTACCAAATTGGAGTCCCTAAGTTAAAAACCTGCAAAATAAACAAAACAAGTTAGTTTCTAGAAATAGAAAGTCTAAGAATAGAAAATTCCTAATTAGAAGTAAACTAATTTCTAAATAAAAAAAAGAAATTCCTAAAAAAAAATTAAAAAATTCTTAAAGTATAAATTAAGTTAATAACAGGGAATAGAAAGTAGAAATTAGAAAGAGCTTACTGAATTAGAAGTTTCTATCTTAAAATCCTACAAAACAGATATGTTAGTTTCTATAAATCAATAAAAATAATCTAATCTAAAATTAGAGAAATCGTAATCTTAAACTAAGCCTAAAACTAGTTAAATTAAGAAACGCAACCATCAGTCCCCAGCAACGGCGCCAAAAACTTATTCACTCCCCAAGTGCAGGGTTGTGATGTAGTAATAACTAGGTAAGACCGAGGTTGAATCCCAAGGGACTGATACCTATACGTTATCTGAAATTAAATAGACCTAGAACTAGAATGAAAAGAAATCTAAATTGAGTTGTGATTTGAGGAATAATTGTGAACTAATTATCTAAAACTTAAGAGAAATCCGGGATAGGAAACTAGGGATTCAAAGGATCCACTTGTAGAGATCAAGGAGATCTTAACCTGCTTCAAGAATTATGGAATTTAACTAAACTTACTTTGATCTAGTTTTCAAGAGATGAAAGGTATATGAATTAGAATAGATTTCATCACCAAACCATGCCCAGGAGACAAAGCAAACAACAGAATTAAACTAATTACCAACCAATCACATGTATGAAGGTTAGGAAGGGTATCGTCATCCGACCATGCCGAGGAGACTATGGTGAACAACAATGCTTCTTGGCGTCATAAACATGAAAAGGAAATAGAAATACTCAAAGTCATTGCAGATCCATTATAATTTCAGTCATAACAGACCATTAAAAACTAAAAATATTTCCATAATAAAATTAAATCAAAATCCATTCAGTCTACATAAAAGGCACAAGCATAAATTCCCCCATCTCACTACAAGCTTCACCTCTTAGCCCTAGCTAAGAGGTTTAGCCCCACATGAGTGGGTTGAATCTCTTAAAAATATAAAAAATATAGTAAAATAAATAATTAAATAAAAGCAAAAAACACTCCCTGTCTCTCTCTACATCCACGCTCTCCCTCAAAGCTGTTGTCGTTGAATCCGGTCGTGAATGCCTCCTCTCTCTCGTCTCTCTCCTTTTATATAGCACCAAGTCGATGATGAGAGTGCGTAAGACGATGCGGAGCAGCTGCAGCGAAAAAATTTACGCAACCAGTTTGCAGATTCTGGGATTCCATCTCCCTATTTTCATGTATCAAGGAAACGCAGAAAAATCCTCTGTTTGGCCTGAGTTTAGGAGGCTAACCGTCCAGATTCGTCAAAACTGACATATTGGCTGTGCTTATGGATACCTGTTACAGCCTTTGAATGGTCCGGATCATGGATTCGGACGTGCCGTTGATCACGGAACGACCTCTTGTAGTCGATTTTCACGGACGTGTGAACAGAGCTTCCGCTCTTGCGCTGAGATGATGGCGGGGCCCATTATCGAGTTTTTTACAGAAATCCCCGCCGTCCATTGGTTTCCCCTCAAAAAAACTATTAGGAATGGTCAGTTTTGAACTGATTTCAGTGTGGCCCACGTTATCTTTCACTCCACCGTCCATTCTTCGCTTTGAACGGCTAGATTTCTCTCCTCGTCATATTTTTCAATTCTGCCACCTAGGCTGTGTTAAGAAGCTCCATAGGGATCTGATGGACGGTCCAGATCATGCCTTTGAATGGTGGTTGTGGCCCACGAACAAGGACCGCAGGTCCCTATTTGCGTAGCGGGAAGGACTTTGAAATTTCCTGAAATTTGCGGTTAGAGATGTTTTGACCGTCTTTGGAGTCACGGTGCACAGCGGGTGCACGGGTAAGTGTGGTGCACATGACTTGATGTAGGGCCCACAATCATGTGTATGAGACATCTACACCGTCCATCTCTTGTATCATCTAATTTAAGGGGTTGATACCAAAGTTGAAGTATATCCAAAGATCAGGTGGGCCTTAGAATGATAATTCATAGGCCGATCTGACCGTTGGGCCACTTTCACAGGAATCCAAGGGCTGAAATTCGACATGTATGGTTAATTTTTGGTCTTCAGGCCATGTATAAAGTTTCGAGCCGAACGGATGGTGATAACCCCATGATCTTACATTCTGGATCAATTTTAGGCCACTTGAGCTTTAGTTTCTCAATTTTCTCGAATCTCCGGCGTGTAATTCCTTCGATCTTAGCCCCCTGGAGTTCATACCTTGCCTTTGGTGTCATCAGAGCTTTAAATCCATGCTTTAAGCTCCCTTTTTTAGTCTAAAGCCACCTTGCAACACAAACACGATAAAACGGGCCATTAAACAGTATCATACTCGTAAATTTAGGTAATAACTGGGGTCTGATATGCAATAGTTGACCCTCAACAATGAGCGGGGTGGATTTCCCTGAAAACATCACTGTGGGGCCCATCAAACACGTCAATGCGTCTGCGTAAGGTTTACGCACATCTGAGATTTTCGGGTGGTTGTGGCCCATTACCGATGATCAAATGGCCGATCTAAACCATCCATCGTGTAGGCCATCGAAAAACATTCTAGAGGATCTTTTTTTGTGGAAAGAAAGGTCGTGCAACACAAGTGTTTTTGCACTTTTTCTGCTGCTGCGTAAAATAACTTTCACAGGATTTTGTTTCCACCGACCGACCTTACTTTTTGCTGCTTATATAAGAGAGAAAGAGAGGATGTGAAGGGATATTCCTAGGGCAGCCGTGGAGACAAGATGAGCAAAAGAAAGAGAGAGAAATCACATGGAGATTAGTCGGTGTTTAGAGTTTTTTCTTTCCTTCTCTTACTTAGTTATTTTTTTCATAGTTTCCTTAAGAGATTTTAGTTAATCATGTCTATGATCAACTAAACCTCTTAGCTAGAGCTAAGAGGTGAAGCTTGTAGCGTGATGGGGTGTGTTTTATTACTTTAATTCATGTTTACGTTGAACTAACTTTGATTATAGTTTGATTATGAGGAATATTCGTAGTTTTTAATGGTTTATTGTGACTTAAATTGCAATGGATCTGCAATGGCTTCGGGTATGTTCTTTGCCTTATACGGATTATGAATGCGGGAGCCCTATTGTTCACCATCGTCTCATAGGCATGGTTGGACGATGGAACCTTTCCTAATGTTCATAACTCTCTTAGATTGGATGTGGAATGGCTAAATTTTGTTGTTTGTTTTGTCTTATGGGCATGATTTTATGATGGAATCAATTCTAATTCTCATACCTCTTATCCATTGATAACTAGATCAAAGGAAGTTCATAATTGATTTATAAAGATTATATCTTCCAACTAGATGAAGATGGGACTCTAAATCCAATTGAGTTTATGAATCAAGCATAGATTCCCTAATCTCTATAAGTGGATCCTTGGCACCCTAGTTTCCTACCTTTGAATTTTATAAATTTTAGTTTAAGATTTCACCATTATTCCCTTAAAATTTTCTGATTTCGATTACATCTTCACCTAGTTCTAGTTCAAGTTACTTTCAGATTGCGTACAAGGTTCAATCCCTATGGATTCGACCTCGGTCTTACCGAGATTATTACTACATCGCAACCCTATACTTGGGGTGTGAACACTGTACATGCAGGGGCCCACCTATTGAATGTGCAGGACACATCTTGTTGCATATAAATGTTACCCATCTGTTTTGCTAGATCATGGGCTACCCCATAAGGCCCAATGTGATGTATGTGAGGGCCATGTGTGAGGCCTACCAGCTGTATGTGAGGCCCACCAGTTGTATGTAAGGCCTATGTGAAGAGGCCCATTGAGATGTATATGAGGCCTATGTGATGAGGCCCATTGTGATGTATGTGAGACCCATGTGATGAGGCCTAATAGGATGTATATTAGGCCCTTGTGTGGAGCGCATTGAGATATATATGAGGCCCATTGTGTTGTGTCAAACCCATTGTGATAGTATAAGGACCATTGTGATTGTATGAGGCTCATTATGATTGTATGAGGCCCATTGAGATGTATGTGAGGTCACTGTGATGAGGCCCATTGAGATATATGTGGCCCATTGTGATGAGGCCCATTGAGATATATGTGGCCCATTGTGATTGTGTGTAAGGTACACCATGTTGTATGTACCATGTCCATGCTGGCCACCTTTTAGTAGGGCCCATTTATGATGTGCAAGGGCCCCGCTTGTTATATGTTTTACTGCCCATTGTGCAGTTGTGAGGCCCACTTTGCTGTGCATATCGTAAGCACATTGTCCACCCATTTTCTAGGCTATAGGGCTGTCTTGTGAGGCCCACCATGACGCACACACAGCCCACTCATTGTTTTAGGGTCATGGACCCCTTTGTCATGAGAAGCCCACCTTGGTTTATATGATTATATGTATCATATCCATACATTCTCTAGGCCATGGGCCGCCTTGAGAGGCCCATAGTGATGTATATGTTTTATGCCCGTGTTAGGGGGTGCCTTGTGAGGCCCACCATGTGTAAGTGATGTGTATACGTTGTCCATCCACTTTCTAGATAGTATTAGGGTCGTGGGCCCCCATTATAAGCTAGATTCCATATTCCAAATGGACTGCACCTTAGGAGCAATAGTGGTTAAATGTTCACGTTGTAAACCTCCCTAAGGCCCATTTCCACCCTATCCTTATTGGGCTAACCCAAGCAGTTAGGTCCCATTTGATAACGATGCTCTCCACCACACCCTGCAGAACTACCCAAACCTTGGAGCCTCCTTATGTTCTTACCAGGCCTTCCATAAGAAATGTGGTCTGCCTAGATACATGTGTTTGCTCAAGCTTAGTGACCCAAACCCGAGGCCCACTTAAATGATGAGCAGGATTGTTTGTAGGGTTATTTAGTCCTGGATGTGTGGATCCTACCAAGACTCGCCTTGTATTCATATCGGGCCCTCATAGGAAAGCCTAGCTGTTCATGATAAAGAGAGTGAAGAAGCCCACTTGTTGTATACCCGCTTGACTCAACCCGTGAGATGTATCCTACCTTGTAATCAATTGTTAAGACTTCGAGTTATGTATGTATCATCCAAACTGTCCATTTACCTTCTTAGGATGAGTGTGAGGCCTGTCTTTGACATTAGTATATCATCATCACCTCCCTTATTGTAGATGGAAGAATATGTAGTATCAGGTTTGATATATCCACAATGCAGAACCTATCTCAACGTATGGACTAGACCCGTCGTCCCAGTCTTGGATCATGCAGAGCCTTGAAAGGCTAATGTAATACATACCGCATGGGATCCTATAGTTAGACAAGGAGCACGTCGTTCATTTTACACTCTTAGTATGTGATATGTTGGTGATGGTCGATTGTGGATTATTATTGCCTGCCTTAGTCAGATAATCATGCATGTGTACTTTACTACATCATGATACATGCTTATATGCATCGTATGTATACTTGTTATGAGGAGTAATTGATCATAGCATGTGGCATTGGGCTGGTTTATTATGGGGCTCCTTGTGAGATGGAGTTACCCCACATGAGAGTAGTATGCACAGGATTAATGCATGAGTGGATGGTATGACTCATGCATCTCGTATTTGTGACATGATTTTTGTACACCCTAGCAACATCAGGGCCGTAGCCTCCACAGGCATATTGTGGATGACAGGATTAGATACCGAAAATATTGGTCCTAGCATGGAGGCGTCATAGATATCCCAAGGTGAAAGTCCCCAAACCCTTATGGTGTCATGGAGGATGCTCCAACATTGAGACCGAGTGGATATATGAGCACACGAGTACTGATGACCAAGAGGCTGCGTCTCCCACTGTATCATGGTTGGTTGGAAGGGGGCATGGCCTTACCCACCCAAGAGAGGGGGCAATGACTAGGCTGAGTCTGACCCAGCTTGATGAATGGGTCCGCTATCAACGAGATGGGCCGATATTGGCAGGCGGATAGTGAGGTCTCTTTCACTTACCCAGTTGTGCACTTAGATGAGGCGACAAGTTGATGTAGAGTGTATTAAACCTCAGTGCTGATCCCAGAGATGTACGATTCTAATATTGTGACGCCCCATCTCTATTACACATGTGAGTGGGCACACGTGGGCAGACGCTTATGTGAGTGGGGCCTAAGGGCCTAGGCGAGCTACCAGTGGTTAACAAGCTATTGTGCTGGCAGGCTATTGTGCATGCAGTGGGGCGAAACCTTAACTCACATCAGAAGCATTGAATTAGTTATATGTGAACTTACTGAGCATGAGTTGCATACTCAGCATTTGACTCATTCATCCATTCGTTCACTATCCACTCGAGCTGGTAGTGCACAACCAAATCATTATGTGTACCTTCGCAATGGCCAAGATTTTGGTTGGGCACCTGAGATCAGGAGTTTTTCACATTGAGTCTAGTTATCCAAATTTATATATGGGACTGGTTTGGATAGAAGTCTCATGTAATGGACCCCATAACTTGCGATACTACGTACTAACATCCTCACTTCACACTCCAGCTTGGTCATTTCTTTCACACTGCATATCGTATTGTATCCTCAGCACATAGCATTTAGTTTACCATGCTTTTATATTTCCTAGCCTAAATAAGGTTGATGGTATTATGGACTCACAAGGATCTGCATATTGCATTATATCCTCGGCATATGGCATTAGAGTTGCTATGTTTTTTGCATTTATATGACCTAGATGAGGCTAATGGTATTCGTGGTTCATCAAGAATTGTATATTGTATTGCATCCTCGACATTTGATATTCTGCATTGTATAGCCGATTTACATTGCATATTCTGATATTGAATGACTTATAGAATTACCAGTGTTTCGCTTACGCTGATATTATATGCTTAGCACATGCTTTGTGCACACACGTACACTATCCTCTAAGCTCCGTAGTAAGCTTATGCACGTCCATTGTATGCAGGTGACGTTAGATCGTAGCAGCGTTAAATCAGGAGCAAGTGCCAAATGTTTGGAGTTTTATTTCATATATATGTATTTTCCCTTTTCAGCATTATACTTAAATGATTTTATTAGTGGATATGTGGTGATAACGTTGTTGTGACTTAGTTATGTTTGTGGTTATGGTCTTTTTAAAATATATATATATACTGAAAATTCTCCTTATAGGATCTCAGGATCGAAATCTGACATATAGGTACTCGGAGCCAAGAATAGGGTACTACGGAGACTGTTAAACCAGATTCAGCGATCGAAAATTTTTTGACCCGGTTCCTGAATTTGGGGTGTGACATATTGTTACACATTCTTTTCAATATGCATACACCCAAATTATGTCACAAAAAATTATGCTCATAATATGGCAAATTGAAAAAGATACTCTCTTCTTCTCTTGTACTCATTATCACCTGGAGTCTTCTTCCCAAATGTGACATTAATTCCTTATAACTGATCCAATACATCAAACCCAAATAACAAAGTTGGTGCCTCACTAAATTCTTTTGTACTGTCAAAAAATCTTCTGTTACTTCTAAATTTATGATCAAGTTCCAAGAATCAACGATGGCCCATATAACAAAACTTTTGACCATACTTCAAGTATTTAGATGAAGTATCCTTGTTACAATAAGGACAAGCAAGGCATCCTTTAATGTTCCATCCAGACAAGTTCGCATATGTAAGAAAATCACTGATAGTCCACAACAATGTTGCATGCATTCGAAATATTTCATTGCTTCAGTCATCATAAGTATCTATACCAACCTCCCATAATTCCTTCAACTCATCCTAATGGTTGCAAATACACTTCAATGTCATAACCACGTCCAGAAAGACCAGGAATAAGAAATGACATCATGAAATAAGGTTGTTTCATGCCATTTTTCCTTATTATTTTTTTAATGTTGTTAAGTTATATAGTATCAAAATTACAGGTCATGTACTATGAGCAATACTCATTGTCTTGAATGGATTGAAACTATCAGCTGCTATCACAAGTCTAACATTGCGACTATTCGACGAAAAGGTCGGATGGTAGTGGTCAACAGTTTTCCAAGCTGGAGAGTCAACCGGATGCCTTAACATTTCATCTTCGGTGCGACACTCGTAATGCCATTTCATAGGGGACACCGTTTTAAATAACATATACAACCTCTTAAGCCTTAGTTTCAAAGGAAATTGGCGTAATATTTTGAATGAAATTTTTTTATCTTTTGCAAACGAAGAAGTCGCACCTTCATTTGATTGATGTTCAACTGTTTTTTATCTAGAAGCACCACATATACCACATGCTTGCTCGTCGACAGCCTCCTTCCAATACAACATACAATCATTGGGATAAGCATTAAATTTATTGTATTTTAAGCCCAAGTCCCTAATAATCTTCTTGGTTTCATGGAAAGAACTTGGTAAGGTTTCGTCTTCGAGAAGTGCATCCTTAAGCAATTAAGTAACATCGTTAACGACTTATCGCTTCATCAATTAAGGCACTTTATGTGATATAGTCGAATAATGAAAAAGAGCTTACTGAACTTCTTGCAGCCTTGGTACAATTCCTTTTGGATGTCTTCTACTAATTGAAAAAAAATGTTGTGCTTCGGTATTAAGCCCCTGTGTAGGTTTATATGCTGCATCACTCTCTTAATTATTTGGGCCTGAAAAATTAAATGCATCGTGTAACAATCCGTGCATATCATCGTTTGGATCCAAATTAGGCATAGAAGAAGACATGGCTTCTTGATGAAAATGCCAATGAGTATAACTCATATTAAATCTGTCACATATGATATGATCGTATGCTTCTTGTCAAGATACCCAGAAGTTGTTATTGCAGTTCTTACATGGACATAAGATCCTCCCTCTATCACTTGTATTTGTAAATGTAAAATCTAAGAATTTCATAGCTCCACTTAGGGCCTGTTTGTTTTTTCAATGCGCTGCTAAATGCATTTTCCCTGAGCATTTATTACTTGCTTAGGTAAATGCAGTGAAGTGGTGGAAGCCGTCATTTGGATTTCACATATTTAAAAATTTTCTAAAAAGGAGAGAAATGGAAATTCCCGCGTTCGCTGAGGCATGGAAAATGAGTGGGAACAGATTGGCTACTCCGCCCTGACACCAGCCATTTCGCGGTTGATCGGTTCTCTATGGGGCCTACCATGATGTATGTGTGTCATCCATGTTGTCCATCTATTTATATATATTATTATATGATATTAGAAAAAAATGCAATCATATCTCAATCTCAAGTGGACCACATTACGGGAAACGTGTGCTTATGTGTAGATGGGCAGGGTTCTCATGTCCTAGCAACCGTCCTTTCAGTAATCCAGATCGTTCATCTATCTGGCCCACAGCGGTGTACCGTCCTACTAATCTCATAGTTTCATCGTTAACGACTGGACTGCAAGGGATTGATGGAGTAGGGATCTGCTCCCTCCACACTGTGGCCCATGATTTAGACCATCACGTGTCAATTTGAAACATGTGTGAGATCTGAGCTTTCCATTAGGTAGGGCACACTGTTTGGAAATTTTTAAAAATTTCAGCCATCAATTTGAACATGCATATCAAACTGATTGTTAATAATTTTCTCTAGCCATCCATTTATTTTGAATAGTGTGGCCCACCTAAGGTGTTAAATGGCCTGATTTTTAAAGTAAAAGATCTAAGCATTATGTCCAACCATTTGGAAAGCTCGGATCTTGTACACTTGTTTCATGTTGGCAATGCGACTGCTGTGCGGAATGTGGATGGTAATTATACCGTGGATGCTTTGGAAAATGAATGGTCATGAAAGTAAACTAATTTAATAGATAGATGGATGTAAACTTTAGATTCGTCTGATAATTACGTAGTGGCCCATGAGGTATGCCCTAGATCTTATGGACGGTTCAGATCTATGACTTATTTGTCCACTTGTCCAAGACCAAGCCTGATCTGGGAGCATAGGTCATGGTTAATGGTGGGTATTCAATCCCTGTTGTGTGGTCCACTTGATATTTGGATCTGCTTCATTTGTTGGGACCATGTCGTAAAATGATCTCAAAAACTGATAGACGACATGCATATACAACACATACATCAAGGTTTTGAATGGTCAATATCACTGTCACCATAGAACATAGTCGTGTATTCGCATGGACCGCATCAGACATGGTGGTGTGATATAGGTATATCACAACAGATGTATGCCAGTCGAAAATGCCCAAATATATGAAAACATGAGAAGCAAAAGACAATGTCCATCAGAAGTTGTGTGGGAAAAGATGGAATAGAAAAGAAACAAGTGGCAGATAAAGATATACAATCATCTTATAATTTAAAAATAACAAGGAAGGCAAGAAAAAGGATACTGACGCCAACTACAAGGGCACAGAATATCTCGCTGTCTATTGGGTGAAGATAATCAGTCGACACGGCCCTGGAAACCATGGCTGGGGTCACTGGTGCCGTCTGTATCATCTGTCGGATGGACGATGATGTATAATGACAGATGTCCAGGTCATCAGAAAATGTAGCATACTGAACTGCATGAGAATCCGTGCAAGGTCTCGACAGTGCACATGCCTTACTGAAGTGACCGTCCCATTATGCAACTGTCTCCTTCCAGTTCCTGAAAGCATGGTGTCTCGCTCCAGAAAATCCCTCCACCTCCAACCTCACGTCGTCCCAAGACACGTATATTCCAGGCCTACGTCCCACCAACACGATGTAATACTTCTTCTTACCCATCTGCATTGACATGGACGTAATTGGCATAAGTCATTAATGATCTTTATATTATCGATAATTATAACCAATTACCTACTGGGTAATAGTCAGTGATGCAAGTGTCGCCATAACTTGCGCGAAACAAAAGCCTGCATATAGTTCAATTTAATAACAATAATCAGAAACATTGCACGTGTTGTGTTCAAGTATTAGTAACAAGTGATGTGTTATCCAAAAGTGCAACAAGAAACAAATAGAAATATCCAAAATTAAGTTTTACAAGTCCAAAAAATAATATAGTTAATGACTTGTCTTAAAGACAAAGCCTACGAATGATTGCTTCCATCCAGTCAAACTAGGCAAAATGTTCTTTCATATGTGCAGTCCACCCCCATTCAGTAACATTCTTATGAATGAAATTCTCTTCTCTTTGGCAAAGTTAAGGAAGGAGGCCCCATACGCTTCTTCTTTTGATAGCAACTTCGTCGCCCATAAGACCTCATCAGCCGTCAGTCCCTCCAACTCTTCCAAAGCTGATATAATTTGTGTCATCTGACCAAAGTTCGGACCCCTATCGATTAGATGGCAATTGACTTCATGACACCCCCAATATCGACCATCCCGGTGCTAATCCGATGTTCAAGTCGCTCTACCCTCGGTCTCTTTTTAGAATTAACCATGGAATTCGTGTTGCGGGAGGCATTTGCATGCTGTGTCGGACTCGGACGAGGAATATTGTCGCCTCCAGGGCTGTCGTCAGACCAATGGATTTGTGGTGCATCATCGCCACATTCTTCAGAAGATATTATGTTAATATCATTATTCAGATCAACAGTGTGGTTAGACGACACATTTGTATCTCTCCATCGAGGAGTGATTTTATATGGAGGAAAGTTATCAGTGGCAGATGCTTTACCAGTAGCCCTATCATTTTTGAAAATGAACTCGAGATCATCATATCTGGGCATGGGTTGCCACGAAACTGGGCAGCATCTAGATGAGACTAAACATAATACAAAAAAAAGATTCAGTCATTAACATTGCACTTTATATGATGAGATATGATGTAACTGTTAAAGAAACTACACCTTAACGTAGTCCATTCACACTTCATCTGATACAACGACAATTTGTAGGTTTGGGTCTCATCCAAAACCAGACGCACTCCGTAGATCTTTGATAGTGAAGAAGTTTTTTTCACTGTGCGGATGTAATTTTTTACGTTCGCATTAGTGATCTTGAGGCTTAACTTCAACATCATATTTTCAATGATTCCTGTAAATGATTCTATTTTAAATCCAGCACCACTTCGTCTTGCAGCAATGACTAACTCCATTAATCCGTCAATTAGGATGTCGTCCATATCGTCCATCCAACAAAGGACACCTCCATAGAACTGGTCCTCAGTTCCACTGTTCAGTGTATGATTCCTGGGCGATCTCTGTGAGGTACTAGTAGGTGATCCCATGTGATATTTCGTCGGAGTAGATAATACAGAGTCTCTATTCGATGACATGGAGCTACTTTGGTTTACCTCAATCTGTGAAAAGATAAATGATGCGACAACAAGTTAAAAAAATTATTCTACCGCATGAGTAAATAATATAAAGTCCAAAAAAGCTTGCATATTAAATAAAATAAAATGTCACACATAAATTAGTGACCTAATTTGACAGTCTTGAATGATACTTCAAAAACCATCTTTTATGTATGTCTTATTACAATGTATTTAATTTGTTTGACTCGCTAGATGAGCTTGGTTCCATATTCTGAAAGCTATTTCATCGTGTTTTCTGGCCCACTCATCTCTTTCATGTGAAGTGACATTCAACAGCACACGACCTTCATCAAGGACGGATACTTCTGTAGGTGATGGGATCACACCATCGGCACCACAACTTGACTCCTCCTTAACCTCAAACATGTCATCATCTTTAGATATTCTTATGAAGTTGTGTAACACACAACAAGCTAGCATTATCTTTACTTGAGTTTGTATCAGATATTGTAGAGTAGTCTTCAGAATTAGGAACCTAGCTTTCAAAACTCCAAAACATCTTTCTATTACATTCCTCAGTTATGCATCAAGATAATTGAATAACTCCCGAGCATTGGATGGTTTTCAACCGGTACGATACTCATTGAGATGGTAACGTACACCGCGATATGGGGCCATGAAACCGGGTGAGTGCGCATATCCTGCATCAACTATGAAGTATTTACCTACATTTTAAAAATAATTTCTGATCAATACCAATTCTTATTCGTTTGATGTTATAAAGCCAGCAGAGTACTTGATGTCCATGGATTTTACCATTGGGTATTATGAAAGGATCGCTTGAGTGAGTCAAGGCACTTTGTAAAATGTATGCATCTGATGTGGAACCTTCCCATCCCGCTAACACGTACACAAACTTCATGTTGAACTTGCAAGCAGTCAGGACATTTTGTGATATATATCCTTTCCTATTTCGATAAACAGCACCATCCGCGGATGTTACGAAAGCTAGGATGTGAGTCCCATCAAGTGCTCCGATACAATCCTAAGTTAAACTTGTCAATCATTATGTGATATTGGCATATGTAATTTAATCTCGACAGATCGTAATCAATTGTGATGAGTATATGTATTATCATACATGAAAGTATTCCGCCTAATGTGGGTTTGTGAAATCTCAGATGCGGTATTGAGTGTAGGTAGTGTAACAAAGTCTGCATATAAAGAGACAACTGCATCCAAGACTCGATTAAAATATCGACTTACGGTTTCGCCTGACCTTATAAAATGATGTCCAATCACTCGGTTTCAGAGATTATGGCTCAATGTATGAAGAAACATAACAAGTTTTTCTTTCATACTTACGTGCTTCGCATCCGCCAACAGTCCCTTATCTCGCAAGATTGAGCAAAGATTGAAGAACGTGATCTTTTTCATCCATAGTTGTGAAACACAATCAATCTCCCTTGCCCTAATAATCTCATTGATAATATGGGCACGGTCATAATCAGCAGACCTGGGACGGTTTCGAAAGTACGTGCGACAATACTCCCCAGCAGCAATTGCAGCAGATCCCGCAACTAATATAACCATGAAGAATTCTAACTCTTCATTCGACCAGTCGTTTCCAACCATATTGATTCACCCCTCTCTATATAGGATGCATGTGACTTTAATTAGGACGAGGACACGAAAATATGCATTTTGGGACAGAAAAATTACATTGATGGGTTTTAATGGAAAAGTCAAGAAAACTGAAACAGATTAATGGAGAAGAAGAGTTGTGGTTAAGAAAAAAAATAATGGTTAAGAAAAAAAAATACAGTAATGTATCTAATTCAACCAGAAAAAAGATCAAAAAACCTATTATTACGATTTTCCAATCTGACAAATTTTAATGCATTGGTCATCCAGGGTGAAGTTCATCATATCTATGGTTTAAGTGGTTTGGGCTTTAGATCATTGAACCAAATCCCACTTATACAAACTGAAATCCCAAACAGTTAACCCTCCAACCATGCAGTCCAAGCATGAGATGGGCAATTTATACTCTTAAAGTTATATTCTTTTTAGGTTGCAGTGAATAGGGCTGTCAATGGACCAGGCTCAGGCCTACCGAAATCAAAACTCATAAAGCAAATCAGACTCTTAAATGGTAATGCCACATCAGCACTTGTGGGAAGAGTATGATTAAAGTTCCTGCTCTTACAAGCAGCCATAACAGAGCTCGTCTACTGGTAATTCAGAAGAGAAGTTACTGGATTTACCTAACAATGCTAATTTTTGACATTTTCAATCTTCTATTAATTGCAGTAAATGAAAATAAGAGACGATACTTGATCATGCCACCCGTAATGGTGCCCCATACAAGATCTTGCTAGACTTTAATAAGATATTGGATCAGCTCCTAGTGGTGAGCTGAAAATTGCACTGTGATTAAATCTTCCTGACTGTCCAATTGGTGGGGACTGTTCAATAAATTATTCACCAGTGCAAGAGTAATGGGAAATCAGATGGTTAAGATTGCCCATTCAGTATGATTTTTGGGCTAAGTTCATCCACAATAGGTTTGGTTGTTTGGATTGCCATATGTGTATGCCATTAGTCTTAACCATTTTGAGAATTTGTGATGAGTGTAACACTTACTTTAGCCCCTTTTTGCATTTAATGGTCAACAACAATTCAGCGTGCTCTTGCAACAAGGAATTACATTTTTCAGAGACATAACAATCTCATTTCCCAGCTTTATGTTGAACTCATATTCTACTCATACCTGCTTTGATTGATTGGGTTATGTATGTAATGAAATGCGATCTTTGGTTTTGAAGATGTTACCTGAGATAGAATCATTTATTTATTTTTCCTAAGGCGAAGCTCTACTCAGATTCCGAACTTATGGCTTATCATTTTGTGATAATATACAGATTCCTGTCCGGCCTTTCAGACACAATGAGTATGAGAGGTTTAGAACGGCAGCTTTTCCATACTATGGAGCATCATTTAGCACGATGGCAGGGTTATTTTTTTTCATCTGATGCCTATCTATACATCAAGCAATCGTAAGGTATTTAGTATTTTCTTCTTCTGAGAATGCCTGTTCAAGATTGTTCTGAGAATCTAATCTTAATCAAATGTCTTCATCCTTAAAACAACAACAAAAAAAAAAAAATACTAATAATAATTTGAAGAGATGGAGCATGCCAAGAAAAAGAAAAAGAAAAGGCAACCAGAAGTAAAAAGTTGTGGTAATCCCAAATTTTCAAAACACCTACCTGAAAAAGAAAAAGAAAAACTTGAATAGCACGACAAAAAGAAAAGGCAATAAGAAGCAAAAAATTGTAGTAATCCACCAATACAAGAACCCAAATTACTCAAATTATATAAAAATAAAAAAATAAAAAATAGGAACCTGATACAATGCATGGATTTTGTAGTTGCCAACATCCACTAAATCAGCAAATAACTGGGTCAAGATAGGAACCTGATACAATTCATGGATTTTGATCCTACCAACATGTCACGCCCCAAACTCAGAAACCGGGCTCACAAAATTCCCGATCGACGAATCTGGCGCCGACAGCCTCCATAGAACCCCATTCTCGGCTCCTAGCTCCCATTCGCCAGATTCCGATCCTGGGATGCTACGAAGAGGATTTTCAACGTCAGTTTGATTCGTAATAAGCATAACCAAAGGCATAACCCACAAACAACAACCAAGTACTCCATTACATTTCCACTATGATCAAAAACTTTACAAGTACAATGAGCATAAAGGGAAATACAGTGGTAAAGAACAAAAACTCCAAAACACTCTGCAACATACTCCTGCCTCAGCGCTGCTGCGAACCAACGTCACCTGCACGCAACGGTCGTGCATAAGCTTACAGAAAGCTTAGAGGGTGGTGAAAGTGTGTGCGCAAGGTAGTAATATGAACATGCAATATCAGAGTAATACGGAATATACAGATGGAACCATAATATCATGAGCCGTACCAAAGCTTATGCGATGCAAGACATGAATGGTATCGGCCATCCCAAGGCCATGCGATGTGCAATGCAACTCAAGCATACAGATCCTCATCTATGTCCATACATCAATACAGCTCAAAATACGGGATATCACCGGGGTCTAATACACTCTAAACCAGATTGCCGCCACATCGCGCGCAATAAGGTAAGTGAAAGAGACCACACTATTCGTCTGCCAATAACGGGCGCGACTCGTCGATAGCGGACCCATTCCTCGAGCTGGTCAAACTTATCCTAGCATTGCCCCTTACTCTTGGGCGGGTAAGGCTGTAACATCCCGAAAATTGGGGGGTCGATTAAAAACTCCACTCCCGAGTTCTAAAATGTTATTTATGCAACATTGTAACACCCCGGATTTTGGCCAATCTGAGATTTGACGTCCTTAGGCAATGGGTCAATTGAAACACCTGGAAAATTGCTTAGAACCCAATTCCATAGCCAAAGAAACCACTTAGAATCAATTCCTTTAGAAAATATGACTAAGTTAGCTAGTGCAACGTTAGAATAGCTGGGAAATGGTCCCTGATCGCTTTAAATACGTTCTACAAGGCCCAAAGCGAGTGGAACCAAGGGTGCTATAATGCTCTAAAGCCTCGGATCAAACTCTAAGCCGGTTTGTCCTCGGGACCTCCTTGAAACTTTGTATTGGATCTAGACCGCGCGTCGAAAGTCCGATACCTCCTATCTTAGACCGTTAGAACCGTCTAGCTGGACTTGACACTCATTCCGAAAATCAAGTCAAACCGATAATCACAGGCTATTTCATTGAGCCCGGACCGAAGAGAGTGTGAATAGGGACATAGTTGGAATTTCAAATTCAAATCTGGCACACAAATTTGACGCATCAGTATTAAGCATTCTGACCGTCAGAATACAGCCAAATTACACCCTTGGATCAGGAAAAATATCTATTATATATCACGAGACTTATAGGCCTGATCTTGGTGCGGTGACCGTTAAACTGAAACTGGGCCGCCACGTGCGATCTGGGAACCCAACCGGTCTGAAAACTGGATGTGTGCTAGATCCAGTATGCATGAGCTTAAGTCCGACCGCATTTGGCCTGGGGACCTCCAGAAATGCCCTTTTGGACCGAAACGGCCCCGATTTGGTTAGGCACCAAGTAAACATTGTTCCCAAGCCTATTTTGGGAATGTTTTAGGCTATAAAAGGGGTTGAAACCCTCACTCCTCTCTCCCATCCGAATTTGAGAGAAGCCCTAGCTTGGGAGAGAGAAAAAGAGTGAGAGATTGTGAGAGAGTGGGAGAGTTCTTCCTGCCACTTGTGCTACGTGTTGCACGTGCTTAAGCAACACTCCTCTACCGCTTTCCCGGCGATTCCACCGCGATCCTAGGTAAGTAAAAATCCTAAATAGTTGTTGATTTGAGTTTCCCTTGTTTCCATAGCGATGTAGCTTATGGATCTTGTGTATTAGGTTCCTTATTCGCCGTAGACGAAGCGTATACGCTCCGTTTCAATTTCCGAGTCTACAAGACATAAGGTGCGGATATTAGACGCTTTGATTGACTGTTTCCAAAGCTTTCAATGTCGTTTAATAGTAGATTCTTGACGGCAACGCCGTTTGACATGTACAACATGCTCTCCGTTTCCTGTTTCGTAAATTAACGAAGAATATGAGATTTAGGGCATTTTAGTCATTTGTAGGAAGTACCGTTTACATTCATATTTTGCTGATGTGATTGACATGGTTTGTTGTCGCATTAGGAAGTTAGGAATGCGTGCATAATTAGTTTGGCGAAGAGATTCGCCTAGTTGCGCACTTTGGGTCGACATACTATATGTAGACTTAAGTGTGTAGTGTATGTGTTTGTATAAATGCTTGTATTAGTATGTATTGAATTAAATGATGTTATTTGATAGTTTGTGATTGATTTTTCAATTATTATGCTGACCTAAATGATTTTCTACATGTTGACAAAATGCATGATTTCATTACATGCATGGAATGTATGTGCTTGAGGATTTGCTTAAGTTGAATATGCATGGGAAGTATGCCTTGAAGATTTGCTTAAGTTGAATGTTATAACATGTGCTAACATGCTCACATGATGTATTTCAATTCCAACACCTTTGTATAGTGTTAATGTAATTCCATAGATGTGTGGGACTTGACTTAGTCCAGGCAGTCGGTAACCGAGCGAATTCGTGGCTGACTGGTCATAGCCACGAACGACGCGTCGATGAATGTGATTCGTGTTGAGAGTTGGCGGCAGTGGTTAGGCCACGCGAAGTGTTTCACGCACTTCATGTCGTTCAATTCGAGATGCGATCGCACTAGTCGAGCCCGTCAAGTAACCCGACTGGCCGATGTTTGTTCACCTTGTATGTATCATAACTGCTTGAACCTAGGGTACTGAACTTACCATTGTAAACCCTGTTAACCATGGTACCTTGATCCATAAAGACTCATGAGCCGGGCATGGTGGTATGGGACACCGTGGTCGAGCTGTCGGCCTACGCTGGGGCCACAAACCTCCCCGTAGTGACCAGTGAGCACCTATGACTCGTGAGCAGATTATGGTGGTATGGGACACTATATTCTTGTTGTCGGCCTACACTGATAAGGTGATGGGGGAGCGGTGCAACGAGTGCGAGCAACAGCCCTGGCAGCCCTTTGTAGTGACCGCGAGCGTATTCTGAGTTCACGGGAGGCGACGACCCTTCCGTGCAGTAGAGTACAGTAGGCCTGTATTGATAAGGTGATGGGGGAGCGGAGCAACGAGTGCGTGCAACAGCCCTGGCAGCCCTTGCAGCGACCTACGAAATGTACATCGTATGAGATTACTAGGAGTGACGACCCTAGACAGGATCCGTGTTGGGATTGATACAAGGGAAGTACCTTAGTTTCCCAATCCTGCTGTTTGAATGGATTAATAACAACTTGGTAATCATATCACCATAGCATTGCATGTGCCTGGAAGATGTGGAGCACTCTAGGGAGTGTGGCATGCCGCGGTCGTAAGATGTTGCCGTATGAGGGTGATCGTCGGTGAGGGCATACATCACGTCATGTCATAATTGCATTAACAACAGTATTAGGATTGTTTGATTTATTGCTTTACTATTATCGCATGATTGATTTGAGAACATGTTAATCCTTGCTCTATTATTCCACTGAGTTAGCTACTCACTCCCACGTTACGGGACGGTGTTCCGGACACCCACCAGACCTTTTTGTGATTGCAGATGATGGCGCGGCCTGTGAGGCAGAGCCGGACTTGATGATGATGAGGAGGATCCCTCCTTTATGCGTGTTCTGATCGACGGGACTACAGGGAGGTTGATTAGATACTTTGACATTTGTCATTTTATATTTTTAGCGCACTCATGTATATTCGTTTCATCTACTTTTGGAGTATACATGTATATGTATAACCTGGTAACATGTTCACACTCTGGAGACATACAACAGTTTATATATGTTATACATACTATTACAGACTTCCGCTGGTTAATTTAACTGTCTCTGGAGTATGATATGCGGTTCTAGCTTAATCTCACTCATGTCTAATACATTATCACAGACAACATTCAATCATACATATCTATGTTGCATAAATAACATTTTGGAACTCGGGAGTTGGGTTTTTGCTCGACCCCCCGATTTTCGGGATGTTACAAACATAGATATGTATGATTGAATGTTGTCTGTGATAATGTACTAAACATGAGTGAGATTAAGCCAGAACAGCATATCATACTCCAGAGACAGTTAAACTAGCAAGCGGAAGACTGTGATAGTATGTATAACATATATAAACTGTTGTATGTCTCCAGAGTGTGAACATGTTACCAGGTTATATACATACATGTATGCTCCAAAAGTAAACCAAAAGGATATACATGAGTATTCTCAAAATATAAAATGACAAGTGTCAAGGTATCTAATCAACCTCCCTGTAATCCCGTCAATCAGATCATGCATAAAGGAGAGATCCTCCTCATCATCATCAAGTCCAGCACCGCCTCGCAGGCCGCGCCATCATCTGCAATCACAATAGGGACTGGTGGGTGTCCGGAAACACCATCCCGTAACGTGGGAGTGAGTGATCAACTCAATGGGATAAGAGAGCAGAGATTAGCATGTTATCAAATCAATCATGCGATAATAGTAAAGCAGTAAATCAAACAATCCTAATACTGTTGTTAATGCAATTATGACATGACGTGATGTATGCCCTCACCGACGATCACCCTCATACGGCAACATCTTACGACCGCGGCATGCCACACTCCCTAGAGTGCTCCACATCTTCCAGGCACATGCAATGCTATGGTGATATGATTACCAAGTTGTTATTAATCCATTCAAACAGCAGGATTGGGAAACTAAGGTACTTCCCTTGTATCAATCCCAACACGGATCCTGTCTAGGGTCGTCACTCCTAGTAATCTCATACGATGTACATTTCGTAGGTCGCTGCAAGGGCTGCCAGGGCTGTTGCACGCACTCGTTGCTCCGCTCCCCCATCACCTTATCAATACAGGCCTACTGTACTCTACTGCACGGAAGGGTCGTCGCCTCCCGTGAACTCAGAATACGCTCGCGGTCACTACAAAGGGCTGCCAGGGCTGTTGCTCGCACTCGTTGCACCGCTCCCCCATCACCTTATCAGTGTAGGCCGACAGCAAGAATATAGTGTCCCATACCACCATAATCTGCTCACGAGTCATAGGTGCTCACTGGTCACTACGGGGAGGTTTGTGGCCCCAGCGTAGGCCGACAACTCGACCACGGTGTCCCATACCACCATGCCCGGCTCATGAGTCTTTATGGATCAAGGTACCATGGTTGACAGGGTTTACAATGGTAAGTTCAGTACCCTGGGTTCAAGCAGTTATGACTCATGCAGGGTGAACATACAACGGCTAGTCGGGTTACTTGACAGACTCGACTAGCACGATCGCATCTCAAGTCGAACGACATGAAGTGCGTCAAACACTTCGTGTGGCCTAACCACTGTCGCCAACTCCAGAATATGGCTCGCGTTCATCGACGCGTCGTTCGTGGCCAAGATAAGCCAACCACGAATTCGCTCGGTTACCGACTGCCTGGACTAAGTATAGTCCCAAACAATCATGGAATCACATCAGCATTCACGTAAGAGTAATGAAAATGAAATACAACCATGTGAGCATGTTAACACATGTTATAACGTACAACTTAAGTAAATCATCCTGCACATGTCTTTCACACATATAATGAAATTAAGCATATCGCGAACATATAGGAAATCCTCTCCATTAGCCTATTAATTGAGAATTCAATCTCAAACTAAATCATAAGAAAATCATCAAGTACATGTTATAGCATACCACTTAAGTGCAACATCAAGCATATGCATTTCATACATATAGTGAAATCGTACATATGGCTAACATATAGGAAATCATTTACATCAGCATATTAATTGAGAAATCAATCTCAAATTAATTCATAACACCATTTAATTCAATACATACTAATACAAGCATTTATACAAACACTTACACTACACACTTGAGTTTACATATAGTATGTCGACCCGAAATGCGCATTTAGGCGAATCTCTTCGCCAAACTAATTATGTACGCATTCCTAAAAATCTAATGTGACAACAATTCATGTCAATCACATCAGCAAAATATGAATGAAAACAGTACTTCCTACAAATGACTAAAATGCCCTAAATCTCATATTCTTCGTTGATTTACGAAACAGGAAACGGACAACATGTTGTACATGTCAAATGACTTTGCCGTCAAGAATCTACTATTAAACGACATTGAAAGCTTTGAAAACAGTCAATCAAAGCGTCTAAAATCCGCACCTTGTCTCTTATGGATGTGCAAATTCGAACGGAGCGTATACGCTTCGTCTACGGCGAATAGGGAACCTAATACACAAGTTACATAAGCTACATCGCTAATGGAATTGATGGAAGCTTAAATCAGCAAGTGTTGAAGGTTTTCCTCACCTAGAAGTGCGTTGGAATCGTCGAAAAAGTTATTGGAGTACGTTGCTTAGGCACTTGCAGCAGGTGGCACGAGCAGCAAGAAATTCTCTCCTACTCTCTCTCACAAACTCTCACCTTTTCTCTCTCCCAATCTAGAGATTTTTGCAATTTTGGATGGGAGAGAGGAATGAGGGTTTCAACCCCTTTTATAGGCTTAAAAACGTCGAAAACAGGCTCCGGAACGAAGTTTACTTAGTGCATATCCAATTCGGGGCTGTTTCGGTTCAAAAGATATTTTCTGGTGGTCCCCTGGTCGAATGCGATCGGACTTAAGCTCATGCGTACCAGATCTAGCACGTATTAAGTTTTCAGTCCGGCAGGGTTCGCAGATCGCACGTGGCGGGCCAGTTTCAGTCCAGCGGTCACCGCACGTAGATCAGGGCTGAAAGTCTCATGATATAAAATAAAAATTTCTCCTGATCCAAGGGTGTAATCTAGATGAATTCTGACGGTCAGAACGCTCAATACTGACGCGTCAAGTCGTGTGCCAGATTTGAATTTGAAATTCCAACTATGTCCCTATTCGCACTCTCTTCGGTCCGGGCTCAATGAAATAGCCTGTGATTATCGGTTTGACTTGATTTTCGGAATGAGTGTCAAGTCCAGCTAGGCGGTTCTAACGGTCTAAGATAGGAGGTATCAGACTTTCGACGTGCGGTTTAGATCCAATACAAAGATTCAAAGTGGTCCAGAGAACAAACCTGCTTAGAGTTTGGTCCGAGGTTATAGAGTATTATAGAGTCGTTGGTTCTACTCGATTTGGGTCTTGTAGAACGTATTTAAAGTGATCAGGGACTATTTTCCAGCTACTCCAGCGTTGCGCTAGCTAACTTACCCTTATTTTTTAAAGGAATTAACCCTACGTGATTTCTTTGGCTATGGAATTGGGTTCTAAGCGATTTTTCAGGTGTTTTAGTTGACCCATTGCCTAAGGACGTCCAATCCCAGATTGGCCAAAATTCGGGGTGTTACAAAGGCCGCACCCCCTTCCAACCGACCACGTCACAGTGGAGAGCGTAACCGTCTGGTAATCGGCACTCAACGCTCATCTACCCACTCGGTATAGACGTTGGAGCAACCTCTTGGTACCATAAGGGTTTAGAGACTTTCACCCAGGGATATCAATAGCACCCCATGTAGAACAATATTTTCGGTATCCAATCCTGCCAACCACGATGCATCTGTGAAAGTTACGACCCCGATATCGCTAGGGCATACAATATCCATGTCATACAAATGCGATATGCATGATTCACGCTATCCAGTCATGCATCAAATTCTGCGCATATCGTGCGCTCATGTACGGCAACACCGTATAACCGGGAGCCCATAAACAACCTGCCCGAAGGCAAATGCTATGATCAGACAATTCTCACATCAAGCATATATATGATGCGTATGATCATGAGTCATGAAATTGTACTAAACATGTTATAATAAAATGAACTATCTTACAATGCAAATGGACCTGGACGGCCTAAACACGATAAGTACGGCCTAGTAATAGGCCCAAAGGAGAGTCGTAATGTGGACATCCAACCATCATTACACTCGCAATGTGGACGTCAAACCAACATTGCTCCCAAGGCAAGATCTTTGTAAACATCGCTACTTAGTCTGTAATGGATTTACACATTGCAATGGACCGTAGGTTGTCCCCACTGGACCTTACATATATATCAAATGGGTCATATCCTATGGGCCTTTTATTCATCAGATGGGCCACATAAATGGACCACACCAATGGGTCTTATGTGCATTGCAATGGGTCAAACCCGTGGGCTTTGGATTGCATCAAATGAGCTTAGTCTCAAGAGTCTAGTATGTGACCAATGGGCCACACCAATTGGGCCCCACATGTAGATCAAGTGGGCTTCAACCCATAGACCTAACATGAGTTCAATGGGCCTAAACCCCTAGGCCTTAATCAAATAAAATGGGCCTAACTCATGGGTCTCAAATAAATCCCTTGGGCCTAATCCCATGGACCCCTTTTATAATTAAATGGGTTTAGTCCCATGGGCCTTACAATATATCAAATGGGTCCAATTTCACGGGCCTTGAAGTACATCAAATGGGCTTAACCCATAGGCTTTACATAGAAAGTGGGCCCAAGTCCATAGGACTCGTACGAATCAAATGGGCCTAACTCATAAGCATTTTATAAATCAATAGGCCTAACCCATAGCCCTTTTGAAATTAAATGGGTCCCGACTCATGGGCCTTACAAAATACTTATTTCCATCCAAACTATTCATAGGGACACATGGTCTAGGGCCCACTACAATATTCATATTATAAAATATATATTATAAACTATATAACATACATAAATATATATAATGGTGGGTTCCACAAAAATCACTATGGCAGCTGGCAGTGGGCCCCAACATCAAAGTCAGATGGACGGCGTGTGTAAATTACATGCAACAGGGCCCCACCGTCCGCTGGACGGTGGGTGAAACAATACATCATGGTGAGTCTCACCGTCCACGGGCTGTGGACGGTGTGAATGAAATACATACATTACTGTGGGTCCCACAAATGTGGCCCACCGAAATATTTATTTGAAATCTAACCCGTTCATAAGGTCACTTAGACCTGTATGAAGGGACAAAAAAAATTTCAGCTTGATGCAACCCTTCTGTGGGCCAAAAAATGGTTTTCAAGGGTAGGGGTACAGTCCCACTATTTCATGTGGTGTGGGCCACTGGAGCTTTGGATCTGACCGAAATTTGGAGGGGGCCCACCTGAGGAGGGGACCCACCTCTTGAACAGGTTGGATGACAAACGAACATTATGGTGGGGCCCACGGCTGGAGCCGTGGGTCCCATGCTGGACGTCGCCCGCCCGCCCGCCTGCACGCTGCTGCGTGCAGCGGCTGGCCGCTGTCAGGAGAGCAGAGGCTCTACCTCTTAACGTTTTTGAGAGAAATGAGATTTTCTGAGGTTTTTCGCATGCGGGGCCCGCTAAGATGAAATCCGCCCCGGCCATTACGTTCAGCGGCTCGAGGCCGTCCAAATGAGTCCAGAGTTTGAATTTTTTTTTAGCTTAGGAAGTGAAATAAAATGAAAAAATAGCATTTGAATGGTGAGGACGCAATATTTGTCGCTATGGCCCACCAGGTAACTGGATCAGCTCCAAACTTCTACCCAACGGCTAAAATACCGTGGGTAAGAGGATGGACGGCTTGGATCGAACCTAAACATCAAGGTGGGGCCTACACTAGGGGCCAACCAAAAGCCTCTCCTTTTCTTTCCTTTAAAACGTCCAGCGTCCCAGACGCTGGGCGGTTCATTTTTTTATTTTTTTTTTGAAAATGGTGGGCCCTGATGAAGTGGGCCACCACTGATGGGTGGCATGGAATAACGTCTAAGGTGGGCTCCACTTGAATAAAAATGAATACATTAAGGTGGGATCCATTCAAGTGGGCCACACAATCCTATTGCATAAACACAAAATAAAATAAAATAAAAAAATAAAAGAGAGAGAGAGAGAGAGACATGGAGAGTGGGACACGGCTTGTGATGGAGGGACCCCGTCATTATGGGCCCTCCCTTGCAATGAATCATACAATAGACGGATCCCGTTGAACATGGGACCATCAAAAATGTAATTCAACGGTGGAGATACATTCCCCACCGATATGGACGGTCTAGATGACCTTTTGCAATGAAATAAATATCATGATGGGGTCCATGGAGAATGGCCCCATCATGGAACGATCATGATGATCCATGTGGTCCATCGGCCACATATTAGGGTCCCAAGTGAGATCCACACCATTGATCGGTGGGCCTCACTTGGCCCATCATAAAAATGAAAAAAACTACCCTATAGAGGCACCCACCGTCCGATCTTCTCTCTCCTAGGGGTTCCTTGGCACCTTAGCTTCAACTTCAATGGTTAAGATGAATAATGGAGGGTTGAGATGGGAGATTTTGGGATGAAGAGGTGGGCCACTTAGAGTTTAGGAATTTGCAAAATTCCACACGTGGGACTCTTTGTTGCTTGGGATTTTTGAAATGAGAAAAAGAGAGAAAGAGAGAGAGTGATGTAGAGAGAGATGAATGGATGAATGAATGATGGTTGTGTAAGGAAAGGCTTGACTTTTGAGGCTTTTGTATAAGAGAGGTATGGGTGGTGTAAGAAAAGCTTGACTTTTGTGGCTTTTTGTGTAAGAGAGGTATGGTTTTGGGAGACTTTTGTGGTTGCTTAGGAAAAGGGATGGAAGTGATGTGTACTTGACATGTGATGGATTGATGGGTGATTGATTGATGGGATTGATGTGATTGATGTGACACATCGTAGAGATTCTCTTGATTTTCGCAACACGCGACGTTTTCTCGCACCGAACGTTGGCCCACATCTCTTGACCAGGGTATCGCCTCGGCACGCGAATCGCAGCATTAGAACCGCAACGACGGCGCGGTCGCTATGGTATTGGTCTCGGGTTGAGTCGACTCGGGTTGTCGGCATATGATTCAGGATCGCGCGTCGATATCGGTTAAGGGTCAAAGGTCGCCGAAATTCGACCGGTAAGACCGCAGAAGTCTATGGAAAGGTACGGACCAAGATACGGGTCTTACACAACATCTACTAAATTAGCAAATTACTAGGTCAAGATAGGAACCTGATACAATGTATGGATTTTGTAGATGCCAACATCCACTAAATTAGCAAATAACTGGGTCAAGCTAGGAACCTGATACAATGTATGGATTTTGTAGAATAGGCCAGAACAAACTGGCAACTGCCCTTTCCATTGACTGATGATCTGCTCCATTACTGAACTCTACCCACTTCTCCATGGATAATGATGATGCCATATATGGCATCTTCTACCCTTTTGAATGTGATGTTTAGGTAGGGACAACACAAAAACAAAGTTTAAAAACTGGACTTGATATCCAGTTAGGTTGGGTGAACTCAAAGACTCATTTTTACTAAACCATAGATATTTAATAACTAGACCATAGATAAGATTTTACTAATACTAAGCACTTGGAAAAGCAATGAGTATAAAAAGAAAACCCCACATCAGAAATGCTCCAAATACCCCTGAAAATTTCAGAATGCAGAAAATAAATAAGAGTAACAAAAATTGAAAAACAAAACAACTAGACCAACGCACCATTTTTCATAACACAGCCCATCTCAAAAAAGAAAAAAAAAATAGAAAGCAGAAAACCAACATCTATAAAACCACAATTTCCATGCAATCCTTCTCTTCAAAAAAAAAAAAAAAACATCTAAAATCTCAATTCAAAATTCATGGCAACAAAACTAAAATGAATAAAAATGGAGAGAGAGAGAGAGAGAGAGAGAGAGAGAGAGAGAGAGAGAGAGAGAGAGAGAAGCAAAGCAGCAGCTAAAAATGAGCATAATTTTCATACTCTCCCACCCACCATAGAGGAGAAAACAAATAAAAAAATAGAAGTAGAAAAAAAATGAAAAAAAAAAAACCAACCTGTTATTTTTGAAGCTTTGATTTTCCAATGAGAAAAGGAATCTTCAAGAGATTTTCTCCTCACCTCTGCTCTGCTCTGCGGGATTCTGCTATCACATTCTCTCTCGCTCAATCCTAAGCACACAGTGTTGCGACCGGCCTTGTTCCCACCCAAGCACAGCAAATTATTTAGAGGAAGACGATAGGTTAGGCAGGATTGCAAATGGGAAGTCAGAACGGAGCAGGAGTACATGTGAGATGAGGTTTGTAGGAATACATACCTGTGAGGGAGCGTTGCGAGAGATGGATATGCGGTTTGGGCGGGGACACTAATATATAGATGGAGATGAGCCCGAGGTGTTACGTGCTCTCGCGGACCACCCTCCCTTCCATCCAATCTTGCAATCTTGAAACAAATCTCGCCTGAATCGCTGAGATTTCCTAGCAAATCCCCCGTCTTGGAAATGTGAAATCGTCCCTGCCATCTGCATGTCGTCCATCTATCAATCAAACGCGCGAAATGGTCATAAATACCCATTTTGCTATGATTTCACCCTACCCGCAAAAACAAACAGGCCCTTAAGTATGCATTGCTTACCCTAAATCATTTAATGCAATCGGAGGACATGTCAAACAATGCATCTTAACCATTGCGCCACAACAACTGAAAGGAGAAGTTACTGAGATACTTTTACAAATTAATCCAACTCTTATTCATCATTATGTTCCTCTGCCACTTTGGCAAGTTAGTTGAAATATAATGTGGGATCGATAAAGCATCTTAAGAGAGATAAACTAGAATGTGTATAAGAGAAATTTAATGAAGAATATTAAAGAGAAAAATTAGAATTAAACACGCAACATTATCGCTCACCCTACAATGACGACAATTTTGATTTTCACGTCAAGTATCTGCATAATGTGAGGATATTTGACATTATAAATAAATATAAGAAATGTAACCAAAGAGAAAAGGATAGATACAATGCAGAACAAATATGTGCATTTAAATCAGGGAACCAAAAACATTCTAATCTATCCAACCTTGAACTGTTTAAATGTGTGACAATTTGAGAATTTTATGCCTCTAAAACCACTCTATATCTATGCTTGTCCATGTAAAAATTCTTAAATGGGCAACTGATTATACTATACTTAAACAATTACATAATTAATCGTAATTAACATTCATCACCTAGCTAACTAATAACATAATGCATTTAAACTAAAAAAAAAATAAGACCACATGAAGCCCCTAGTGTCAACTCCTATAAGCACACCAAATTCAATATTATGTCCATTAGATTAAATGCCTTCATAGGTATAAGCATAAAATAAGACTAACAAATAAAAAAAAAATTAAAATATTGCATCAATAAGACTAATAAATAATCAGAATGTGTCTCAGATAGTGACTTATGTTGAATGCGTCTCTCCTTTAGACACAACGGGCAGATCTAGTAGTTCCACGTTAGAACCCTTAGGTCGACGTAAAAACGGACTCCAAAGGAGCTACTACTCAAAGAGCATGGCTAAAGGTGTTACCTCTTCTATCAAACAGGCAGTCGTTATAAAGAAATTTAAATTAAATAATATAACCGTAAACAAGTCTCTGATACCAATTTTATATCAAACATTTATAACAACAAGAATATGTTGGTGCCCCAAATAACATATAACCTCATTATAAATCTACCTATAAACAATCCATCCTTAAAAAACTGAGCAGGAGGCATAACATTTCATCTATATCACTAATCAAATAAATTACTGAAGCAATCTAAAAGTTAACATATTTAATCTCATAAAGTCTACATAACTAGAACTCATAGTCTACTTCTGTAAAAGCTTACAAAGCAGATGTGATCCAATCGTAGGCAATATTTTCAAATCATAATCATCATCAATCAGCTAGAGAGGTTTACAGCATAAGTAATTGTAATAGATAAAATGTCACCCATAGTTGCAGCTTTCAAAACTCTAATCAAATTTCTTTCAAAACAATTGATTTTAACAAATATATAAAACTTCACTTTTAGAAGGTCATGTCTTATACCTTTTGGAGGGAGGGAGAGAGAGAGAGACAGAGTTTTCAACATATAACAATAGTTATCATTATAATTAAGATTAAATAAGTGATTATCATTTCTTAATCCATCACAACGCAAGGACTTCTCTAAGAATAGGACATGCAATAAAATAAATGTAATTAAGACTTTTCTTCTCCAGTGATTATATTTTCTTACTTCTTATGGATATTAATGAGTGGTTAGCATTTTACGATTACCATACAAGGACTTCTTTGGAAAACAAAACGGGTAATAAAAGAGATGTGAAATAAGATTGTACTTGTCTAATGAATATACTTCTCATAGATACTAAATAAGTGATTATTATTTCTTAAGCTATCACAATACAAGGACTTCTCTAAAAATAGGACAGGCAATAAAAGAAATATAAAATGATATTATTCATATTTGTTGACTATATTTTTTATTTTACTTTCGATGCATGCTAAATAAGTGATTCATATTTCTTAAGCTATTACAATATAAAGACTTCTCTTAAAGATAAGATAGGTAATGAAAGAAATATGAACTGAGATTTTTCTTATTCGGTAATTATATTTTTTCACTTTATTCCTATAGACCTAAATGAGTCATTAGAGATTTAAAAGCTATACTTTTATTAGTAGCATTTATATGTTTGAGAAAACACCACCAGTACAAACAATAAAGCTAGTATGATGATAGATGAGTCATGTTGTGCAGGGACGAAGAATGACTGGTTGTCAAAACTGATAAGATACATTAAGGTACTATAATTTCTAGTTCGGTGCCACCCCTCTAGCTGACAGTCACTTGTGCAAGGCATTAGCACCATGGAGACAGTGAGCCTTACCATGAAAATCACATAAAATAAAAAATAAAAATCAAGCTCATCTACACATTAGTAGGATATACAGTTAGAATGAATTCAACCAAGTTAGATTGTTCAACATTCACTTAAGATTTGTTACTAAGATCTTCTAATGTGAGATATTTGGGGACACGGTTCATCCCTGAGAGCTAATGCGGGTTGAATGACCTAGAAATGCCTACTCTCAATTCTTGAATATTAGAGAGACATCTTATGCTTCAATTGTTTACATAATATAACATATCCAGTAAATAATACAAGACAATAATAATAATAATAGCAGTTGCTCAAGCACACTTTGAATGTGCAGCGACCTTGCTTGTGGAAAATGAGGCACATGAGTGTGGGGTTAGAGATGCTCAACTAGTGACCTAGCGACATAGATGTGAAGCCTATGAGATCATCAAATAGGCCATAACCATAAAAACTAAATAAATGATTAAGAGATTAAAAAGTATATGTATTTCTGTAATGTGTCACCCACTTACCTATCATATTTGCTTGATTTTTATGTGCACGTAATCTAAACAATGATTGCCTAAAGAGCCGGTCCTATTTTAACAAGTGTAATAAATATACAATGTATTGCATGCGTGAGAACTAGAACATTAATCAAGCAGGCCACATAATAAATTTTCATTACCATTAAATTCAACTATTCCACTCATTCACTAGGTCAATAGGAATATAATAAGAATCAGTTAGAATAGGGTAGTCAACAGTTCACATTGATAGTCCACACCCAGGGGTCTGTGTGATAATCATCCTAGATCTTGCAAATATTTGTTATGTGGTTACATATGAAACTTTTCTGTTAAGTGAATGTAGATATGTAATTGCAAATAACAATCCTTATGATGGGGCTCACCATTCAATAGTTTAAGCCATCAAAATTATCTTTCCCACTGTAGGTGGCCTATACACCAAAAATAACTAAGAACTTTTTCAGCTTCCTCAATAGGGAGTCACCAAATAAACAACTAAGGAAAGAAAATATAGTCAGGTTCATACTCAACTATAAAAGGCCAAAAATTCTGCAGTTTAAATTTGATGATCTAGCGGATCTATGAGGCACATTATATGAATGGTCGACCCATCTACACAAATTGAAGACCCCAAAATATCCATGACCAATTAAGCAAGTTTGGACAACTTGTGCTTCTTGAAATACAATAGGTGGGGCAGTGAAATTTAATAATCATTTATGACTCTTAGTTGAAAATTAATCAGAGGGAACATCCTTGCCATCAATTCTTCCTATTGAATATTGAGCCTAAATTAATTTAGTTCATGATTTAATTCATGATTTAATTCATATGCTGACAAAGCAATCAATGGGTTAGGCTGATATGGGCTAACTAAAACCAAAAGTTTTAAATTTATAAGGGCAAACAAGCCCTGGTAACAACTTAAAATTAAAGCCTATACCGTGACAGCCTATATGCAAGTTTTGATAGTGTTAGCCTTTCTCATATCTAAAGAATAGATATAAATATCATTTTGAACAAATGTTAGCAACAGGTTGGGCAGTAAACCCTGATAATAACTCAAAATCAAAGGCACTAGGTCACTTTCTAATGCAGCGCTAGCATTCCCCACTCTGATTTTACTGATAGAAAGGAAATATCAGCGTTATGAAGACGTGTGACATCAACACCACTATGATGATAGCAAATCATAAAGCAAGAATGTTCTATTAAATGTTAATCCTTTGTACTATTTCACATAGTTGTGATCCAAATCGTTCAAATAATGTTAGAAACTGTGGATGTTCCATATACCTAAAACATCACTGAACAAATAATTATAACCATTATATCAATGTCTAAAATATGTCCATCCTTACAAACTGGGGCAGTCTAGATTGTGTGCATACATTTATTTTACAAAGAGTAAAGGACTTGCATTCAATGAACAAATGTCCATCATATATCATACAATCTTGATAGGTCTAATAGATCTGATTTTAAGATGAATGAGATTAAAAATCAAGTGGTCATGCCAAAATAAATAGTGGATTAAACACCCACTGTCAAAATCATCTTAGAGACTGCAAAATTTTAGATTAGGCTAAAATATTGGATCAAATGATGAGTCTTATTCACTCATTAAGGATTTAACATAGTAAATTCCTAATTAGGATTTCAACATTGTAAATCCCTAACTAGGAATTCACCATTGTAAAATCCTAATTAGGATTTCAACATTGAAAATACTCAATTTCAAGAGAAAGATTGAGCGTAACATTGACACACAAAGAGAGATAGAGAGAACTGAGGGAGGAAAATCGAGAGTGATTGTGTCACGTACGAAGGTTGTTTTGCCACCCAATTGAAAGAGATAGAGAGAGTCAGTTTGTGGAGTTGTAGAGAGAGGAGAGATTCGACGTCATGGAGTTGAAGAGAGAGAGAGTCGGGGGCAAGGAGAAGGAGAGAGTCAGGGGTTGGGATCATAATGAGTTGGATTTATATATATATATAGATAAAATTCTAAATGCAATGAGAGCAAATGAAAATCGGTAAATAAAAGGACGTCGATGATCAAATGTATACTGCAGATGGTGTTACGATATTTTTTGCTAAAAGCACAGTTAAAACGATTTTATAGTGTACAATAGATTGTGAATAAAAGGAAATGGCATGCGAGTGCGAGTTAATACGGAAGCACAACTTTCATGCGTCATCTGGTGGATTTTACTTATTGGAGAGGAGTGGATCGTAAATGATAAGACTTTGCTGAGGAGACACATAATATTTGGTTATGATTTATAATAGATTGATTCAATCCTTTCAATAATAAAAATAATTAACACAGTTATTGACATATTATAATTATTCCAAGTAATTAAATCTCGTATTTATGTATGTGGAAGGAGCTTACAATGTTAATACTATTGATTCTCAGAAAAATAATTCAGAATATGATATTGACATCTACTTACAACCATTAATTATATAGTTATATGATTTATAGTTCACCATAATTCAAACATATGATACTAGATATCAATAAGAGTATGTTTACTATGAAAGAAATTCTTTTATGAGCTACTTATGATTTTTTTAACATACAGATATATGTTAGGATGTAAGATCGCAAGAAAGTATGATTGTCATGTTTATAGCGAGGGGATAAACTTAATATAACTAAGATATGGAGAGAAATTTTACGTACATGAGGCATATAAAATACCTAATGGATGCAAAACATTATTTTAAAAATCAAAAATCATAATTTAGTTAGAAGAAAGAACATGAAAATTCAATTCGAGTGGCGTTGAATTATTATCTAAGTTAAAAACTATTCAGACCAATTTTAAAAATGTGGCAGCCAAGAAGAGTAAAAAGTCTACAAATAATGAGATTTCATTGATAGAGAAATCGATCTTCTTTGACTTACCATACTGGAAGGTGCATAAGTTAATATTTTAATTATTATACATGATTTTACTTAAGACATGTTTATTTTTTATAATTCTTTATCAACTTATATCATATTAATTATATAAGATTTATCCATTGCCATAATTTAGATGTGATGCATGTTAAAAAAAATGTGGTTGAAAACTTCCTTACAATAGTGATAAACACAGAAGATAAAACTAACAATAGTCGTCAAGTTCACTTGGATCTGAAAGAAATAAAGATAAATAAACAATTATGGCCGGTAATTGTTAACAGCACTGAGTTTTATCCAAAGCTTATTATAAATTATCTCGTTAGGAGAAAGAATTAATATACAAAATGTTATACAATTAAAGGTTTTTGTTAGCTAGGTATAATTCGAACTGAAAATATAATGTAAGCTTATAACAGCTTCAACTAAAAAATTTAAAGTCATATGATTACCACATCCTTATACAATTAATATTAATATTGTTAATGCATACTTTTACAACACATCAATAGAAGCAATTACGTGCCATTATTTGACGACTTTTAATATTTTTCAATGTCTTATGCTTGATTTTTATTGACTGTAAGGTGTTATAAAAAATGAACAACCACATTAGAAAAATGATTTGTTTTTAAAAATTACTTCCCTCTTACATTATTTATTTTCATAATACATGTACTTGTGCACTTGGTGGATGAGGTGCTCATATGCGAAACCGTCTGATATCGATAGACGTATCCTTTTAAGAAGTGATTTAATAAAATATATCAATATTTCATTAATCAATTTTTCTCATTATAATTCATAGGAAATATCAAGAACACATTTTAAGTCTTGTGCATTAAAGTTATATATAAGGGTTTATAACTAGAAGGCTACTTCATATTAATACTTATGCTATTAATAAATATATTTTCTATACATAGGAATATGAAATAAATTCGTCGATACAAAACTTTAAGATCTTTATGAAAGTGGTAACTAATTTCAGATAATGTGTAAGGGATACTAATCTATTGGATGAAAAAGTCACTTAATACGGTATTGTTAAACAAATACTTGAGTTAGACTACATTGACTTTAAAGAAATAGTCACATATTATGATTGGGTGCATATAAAAGACTCAAAAAGAATATTTAGTTGATATAGAGATGAATTTAATATATATTAATCTAATAAGTTAATGAGAAATACTAAAGAAGAGGATAAGCATTTATTCTTTCATGATAAGCAACTCAAGTCTTTTATTGTAAAGATCATAATAGGCTACGACTGTTTGACAAGTTGTCTTAGAAGCTTCAAAGATATTAAACTAGAATATCAATAGTTGTAAACATCTATTACTTTTTATGGCAAAGATAAATGTAGGCCCTTTAATATTAACACTACGAGGAGATGTCATATAAGACAATAATGAAATTTAGTATGTTGCATTAAATGAGTTAACAGATTTAATCAAAAAATAGGTGCGAAAATGAATATGAAATATAATGATTTAATCTTATCACGATGATATGTATATAGACAGCTTTCTCATTAGTTACAAATAACCCAATAAAAGAATGAAAATAATTACTACTTCAATTATTAGATTAATCCAAGTATTATTGCTGTGAATACATATTTTATCTAATCTTTTGTATTGCATATAAACAAAAATAATGCTTATAAATTTTTTTGTTTCAAACAATCATTTAAAATGTGTTGTGTTGAAAATAAAAAAACATGAAGAATTTGATTTTCTTATCTTCTCTTCACTTATATTATCAAAATAAGCTTGAAGAATAAGTTCAATTGTACTTTATTATATATTTCTTGTATGAAATTTTATATACTTGTTGTTCATGTTATAATGATTCAAGCCACTAATCGCATAGTATGGTTATTTATAATTAGGGGTTGTGAAGATCAAAAAATGAATATAAAATTCAATACTAGTTTCACTCCAACAATTATTAAAGAATTGTTGCATGGCATCTTCGTTTACAAGCACTAGATAGATGAATATTAACCCACATGAATGGATATAAGATAGTTTAAAAAGAACACCATGCATATGCATGACATCTTCATTTACAAGTACTAGAAAAATGAATATTAACCCACATGAATGGATATAAGATACTTTACAAAGAACATGATGCATATGCATGACATCTCCGTTTACAAGTACTAAATAGATGAATATTAACCCACATGAATGGATATAAGATAGTTTAGAAAGAACATCTTACATAAGCATGACATCTTTGTTTACAAGCACTAGATAGATGAATATTAATCCACATGAATGGATATAAGATAGTTTAGAAAGAACAGCATGCATATGTATTGCCTGTAAGACTTTATATATTACATATTACATCTACTCTTTATGTTTGTGAAAAAAAAAAGAATCTTTCAAAGTTTGGATATATTTTAAATGTATTGTATTATATTTGATTTGAAAAAGAAACAGGACAGTGGATTGTGGTATTTTAGATTATATAAAATGTGTTTATCAAGTGTTCGGTTGATTATGAATTTATGAATTTGGATTAGATATGTTTGGATTTCTATTTTCTCTTTTTTCAAACATATATTTGAGTTTCAAGTTATCATTTCGAAGCTAAATAGAGTTTATTTTAATGGTGGATGTGTAGTTGATTTTATTGATTATCTTCCACTGATAAAACGGATGATAATAGTACTTATCATTCATTCATTCATTGAAAAATGGTTAACGTCTTCCACCGCAAATTCACCGTCGTCATCAACTGTAAAAGTCTTTGAATCGGTAGCCAAAAAAATTCAGAGGTATGTTTGGAAAAAGAGAAAGATGAACTACAGTGACCTGATCTTATCACGATGATAAGTATGTAGGTAACTCTCTCATTAGTTATAGAGAGCCAAGTAAATAATAATAATAATAATTCAAACCCTCATATAAACTACTTATAGTGATAGTCTGCGTCTTAATAACAAGTTACAAATTTTTTTTAGAAAATGAATTAAAAATTTATTAATACTTAAGAGGGCTGCCAAAAGGTAGGAAAAAAAACATTCACAAACAAAGAAGAAATATTATCAAGATAAAATGATTTTATTAAAATGACTATTCTAATTTTTTATATTATGACCTTAGTAATTTAATTTTATTACTTATATAAACTTATTTGATCGTTGTAATACATGTAATCTTTGTCGTCATCTTAGTAAATATGAGAGCAGAAAGAAATTGTATATTATTTTATACTATGTATTTGTAATATTATGTATATAGTGTTTTTCAACTATTTTATTAGACCATTTAATTTATATTTAATATATAAATTTTCTATGATCTCTAAATGTCCGTATTAAGAAAAAAAAACCTTTCAGAATTTGGATACATAATGCATCACACCATAAAGAATCAATGGTCAGTACCTGACAAATATTTTTGTACAGAAAAATGTCAAGATAAGTATATGTGAGGATCAGTTTATAAATGTATGTTCTTTCATGTCATATATTTGTCATAATATAAAATTAATTATTTCAATTATTTTAGTGGAGCATTTACATTTAATATATGATTTAGTGGCATCTCTTAATGTTCTGGAAGAAAAAGAACCTTTCAGAATTTGGATACTTAATGCATTACATCACAAAGAGTCAATGGCCCATCCTTAGCAAATGTTATTCTAAAGATAAATTCCAAAGTTATTAGATACAGGGAGTAGAAAAAAATTCTATGTTATTTCATATCTTTTACTTATCATACTATGAATTTAATTATTTTAGTTGTTTTATTGAACATTTTACTTTACATTTAATTTATGAGTTTGTGCTATCTTTGAATGTCCATGGAAGATAAAAAATAAAAAAATAAAAAAAAACAAAACAAATCTAAATTTGAAATAATATTATATTATGATGATTTTACATTAATAAATGTGTTTATAAAGTTTATAGTAGATTACGATGATTTTAGATAATATAAAATATGTTTATTAGGTGTAAGGGCATAACCATATCCCTGAGGCTCCAAATTCACCAAATTTTATTTTTATTTTCAATAGCCAAATAAAATTTAACAGTCCTGAGCCATCAAATTCTGAAAAATTTTAGCCCAAATTGGCTTCAGATCGTCAAATTAGGTCTTTGCTGAGATTTTCATTTGACAGCTCCTCTAAACCAATGAAAATAATCATACAGTTTCAAGCCGTCAAATTTCATTTTTAACTTCAAAATATTGGATAATCGTTTTCAATGGTCACACCATTGAATTTCTAAAAATTTTATGGACTTAGGCCATTAAATTTAGTCGTTTTTCACGTAGTTGGTGGGCTATACCACAAAAGTAAAAAACTATTAAGAAGTTTTTAAATGGTGGGTATTCAATTACCAGTATTTCCTATAGTATAGTTTACTTGAGATTTGGATTTTCTTCATTTTTTGGACCATGCTCTAAAATGAAATGAAAAAATTGATGGACAGCTTGGATTATTATAGCACATACATTGAGGTAGGCTCTGCAGAAAAATACCTGTTAATGTGTTAGCTGATAACAATACATCTACTAGATTTTACTTCTTTAGTACATGGCACAAGTAGGTACCGATCTTTACATGGCAAAGTTCTATAGGCGCTACCATGATGTATGTGATATATTCACATCGACCAATTTGTCGGATCATTTTACGGCACAAACGGAAAAAATGAGGCAAGTCTAAAGCTCAAGCAGACCACACTATAGAAAATAGTGGGGATTAAACGCCTACCATTGAAAACTTCTATGGGGCCATAGAAGTTTTAGGTCAAGCTAATATCTGTATTTTCCCTTTATTCATATCTATTTAACCTTATGAATAGACTTGATGGAAGATAAACATCATGGTGGGACATAAGAAGGTTTCAATAGGATACATCATTATCAATACAGGTTTTTTTGGTGTGGTCTACTTGCGCATTGGGGCTACCTCACTTTTTGGCTCATGTCTAATGATTTAGCAAAAGGGATGGATGGTGTGGATATAACACATACATCATGATAAGGGTGAAGAACTTTGGCATGTTACCACAGTTTCTATCATGCACAATGAGCTAAGCTTGCATGGAAGTTATAAAAACAGTAAAGTAGTCGTTAAAAAAAATATATTTGTGTTAAGTATTAAGTGAAATGAGGAAAACTTCATATTGTCATAATTTTTGAAAACCCAAATTAAGCGCTTAATACTTAGATTTACCAAACACTCTTAATCAAGAAAAATTATTAAAACTAACTTATTTTAGTGATAAGTGGTGACACTAAGTTTTACCAAACATCCCCTATAATGTGAGACCAACTCCTTTTAAGTTTTTTAATGTTACATGTTTATTTGAAGTTGGTGCCTCTCAGGAAACATGATAAGCATCATTTATCAGTATCCCAATGCCCAATTAACTTTATGGAACACCCAAACACCAAAGGCTATCATTTATACCTCACTCTAATCAATGATATGACATTTTAAAGATGGAGGACCATATATTAAACTCTCATGCATCATTTGCATTCACGATATTTTTTTTAATCTTTTAATTAATTTTTTTATTTTTTAATTAAAATTTTTTTCCTTAAGAATTGTAACCAAGGACATTTGCAAAAACCATAGCTTGAAAGGTAATTTTCTTTTCCATATTAATAAAAGCTTCTCAACAAGGCATATTTGTGTGAATATTGTTTATAGTAGAATTAATAATAACATAACATCAATCTATAATGAAAGAAATGCAATTGTAATAAACAATTAGTTTTTACTAACACACCTGTCAAGTTGACTTGACGATACTCGGCCTAAATAAATAACCTAAACATAATAGTTTTGCCTCTAAAGACCCAAGACTTTCACAAGGAAGATAAGCCTCCATAAACAAGACACCACACCTTGTATTAATTGTTAGGAAAAAAAATTATATTTTAGCTTTTTCCAACCATATTTAAATATAAGATATGTTTTAATGATAATGTTTCCAACATAACCATGGTGACAATGATCTTTATGGGCCTCACTGCATTCATGACATGCATCCAAACCATTCATTTGAGATGCCCATCCCAGATGAAGAGATCTCAAAAATCAAGCCATTAAGAAGGCTTTCCAAATACAATTTGGAGACTGCATGATATTTGAGCCTGATTTCATAACTCGTCTTATCAATCAACTTGCGACATGAAGCAATTAGGCTAGCTAAACTGAATAAAACCAAATGCAATTCTATCGGTATGATAAGAACTGAAAGGTAGTGATTGATAGATGAAACCCTGTACTTATTTGAGCCTTATAAGTCAATTGCTTGGCTACAATGGTTTCACACAATGCTTGATATGAGAAATTCTTGGAATTTAAAGTTAATGAAAATGTGTAACACATTCTCAATCAATTCCATTACTGATGTAGAAGTATGGAGATTGTCCATTGATGATGCAAAAGTCATCGTGTTACTGCCAAAAAACTCAAGCATGAGATGTCCCTTTTCTTTTTTTAAATGCACACCCAACACACACACACCTACACATGCCATAGTGGGATTTCACCACCCATGGGTATCAAACACAGGACCTCGTGTTGAAACTCCTAGGAGTTTACCACTTGAACAAAAGGACTCCAACCCCATGAGATGTGTACAAGCTCTACGCTGTGAAATGATTGTCCTGTTACAACCATTGCACAGCGCGTAGAGCTCGTACACAAAGACGATGGACTACGACATTGCAAGACGTGTCTTTCTTGGAAGTGATTTGACTACCTGCCCGCCCATCTATTTGATAGAAGTGGGTTAGGTGATATCCAATACTCAACCAAGACAGTGCGGACCTTATCATGGGTCCCACCTTAATGCATGTATTCTGAATTCACACCACATTTTTCGGGATCATTTTAGAGCAACATCCGAGAAAGAAAGCAGATCCAATTATCAGGTAGACCGTACCATTGGAAAGAGTGCTGATTGACCAGTTATGGGCCACACTAGTATTGAATTAAGCTGATTTGGTTTTTTACCTTCATCCAGGCTCACGTGAACTTATCAACTGATTAGATGGAAAATAACTACTGGGGAAACATTAAGGTGTGCCTTAAGAAGATTTGAATGGTAGGGCATTCAAACACCACTATTTCTTATTATATGGTCCACCTGATAATTAATCTGCTTTGTTGTTTTCTATAATTCCCTAAAATGAAAAAAAAAAAAAAAAAAAGAAAAGAAAAAAGATGGAGGGTTTGGATACATAATATATACGCCAAGGTAGGCTCTACGGTGAGGGTTGCAATTTCTTAGTTGAGGGCCCGGCCTCACGTAATCCACTCCCCTATTTGATGTGCCAATCCTAGCTAAAAGAAGTGGCACCCAGCCAACCTTTTCTCATGCTATGTAGCACGTCCACCGTACGGACACTGACACGTGTACGGTGGAAACAGTGTATTTTTTTAACACACCCCACGTGTACACTCTAGCCATGGTCTCAGTATTGAAGCACTTTACAGTGGAACTTGGAAACGGTGCATAGGGCCCTATACATGTAAGTAACTAAATCAATTGAAGAAGTGTTGTTGGTACATAAAAGGTTGCATGTGCCACTTGTGTAGAACATCCAGGCCGTCCAAAAGGTGAGCAGCATGATAAAAGACCACGTGGAACAAAAACTAGGATGATCGACGCACCATGCAGGCTAGACGGTTGAGATCAACGGACGGGCAATGTGTGACCCAATTTATGGATGTGAATGGCCGAGCTAATGAGTGGATTGGTCTGAAATTTTTTTAACCAATTGACATTTATGCTGTGTCCAACCTTTTCAATGTTTCAGATGTTCCACGGGAGTGACACATTTGCGTATATGAACATTTATAGGTTAAAAAGAAAGGGGCCCAATACCATTAATTAGATAATAAAATGAGGATAAAGGTCATTTCCTTAAGCTATCTTTTTTGACCTTTTAAAAAAGAGAAATGTAAAAATATATGGGGTTTGCCAATCCCACACGCGTGTAAAATGCAAGTTAACATGCACCATGCGAACCATAGTGGCCTAGGAAAATGAGATCTGAGCCGTCCATCACATTGGTCCTACTATTAATATCTGTTTTCCTGTAAATCAGGTCAGTTCTTTTGTCAGGTGCTCATCAGTGTTGGAAACAATCAGACGGATTAGAATAGCTTGACTGGAAAAATATTCATGTGCATATATAGTATGTAGATGAAATGCTTTATACATGCTTGTTGGCTTACTAGAACCATGTATCTCTACTTATGTACACGGCCAGAGTGATTGGACATTTTTGCCCACACAATTAGTCTGGGACAGTATAACCTTTAAGCCGTAGCAATAAATTCGAAGGTATGAGATCAATGTAATGGGTATTTAAGGCTTATTTATTTTACCAATTATCATAATAATATAAAATAAATGAGCAATGATTATAAATTATTTTGTAGGTATATTTAAATCGGTTGTTTTTTACCATTAATTCTTGTGTTTGGTTTACCCATAATAATATTGTAATAATAACATTTTTACATTACTTCACATGTTAAATCCGTTGAGGAGAAGCTTTCAATCTTTAAGTTTTCATGTTTCTCGTCCAGTCGTGGGGGAGCCACGACTGGTCGTGGGAGGCGTTCAATCGGTCGTAGGTTTGAGCCCTAGCACGACTCGAAATCCAGCGAGTTGTGCTGTTTTTTTTCCGGGGCCTAGGACCAGTCGTAGGAGAGCTACGATCGGTCGTAGGGGTCTACGACCAGTCGTAGGTTACGCAGTTTGTTCCGCGACTTTGCGCGAAACTGCAGATTTGAGTCTTTTCACAATCGGGATGTGAAAGGGAAGTTGCCTAAACTATAAATAAGTGTTCCTAGGGCTTTTTTAGAGGTATGGGAAAGTTTTCTAAAGGGGTTCCAGAAAAATTAAATGGTGTAGCAAGGGTGAGATTCGAGGTTGTTCGAATGAGGTAAGTCCTTTCTCTTTGTAATTTCTGTTTTCATAGTGGAGATCTGTCGCTTTGTGCCGTGGTTTTTTTTCGAAAGGACTTTTCACGTTAAATCTGGGTGTTCTCTGTATTCTCTTGTGTGCTTGGTGTCATTGAATTGCTATCTTAGATCTAGATCTGTGTGATTCTGCAGGTTAAAATTCCCCAACAAGTGGTATCAGAGCTATCGTTAGGGCACATATCTGAATCTGAGGGATTAGTAATAATGACAAGTGCCAAGTATGAGTTTGAGAAGTACTCAGGGAAAAATAATTTTGAGTTATAGAAGGTTAAGATGATTAGCCTGTTAACCAAGCAAGGTGAAGATGGTGCTCTTGAGGAGCGGAAGTCTACTGATTGAAATACTCTTGATAGAAAGCTTTTTCATCGATCCGTTTATGTCTCACAGATGGGAAGCACTTCAAAAGGTGGAGCTACAGTGGATGTAGAGGATTTCACCTCTGCACGTGTATGGCATGTTAGGCATGGCTACATGAGCGGCAGGGTAAGAAGGCTGAACTGTGCGGACAGGGATACGAAACAGGTGGAGCAGCCACCTGTGTGAAGAATCACACGGCATGATCGTGGGATATCGACGAGGTACATGGATAACTCTAATATCGCAGAAGTATTCATCTTTTATTCAAATGGCTCTAGGTGAGCCTGGTACTGAGAAGTGAAAGGTGACTATGGGCGATATGATGGATTCGTTGTACCAGACCGACATATGGGAGCGGGTGGAGCTTCCAGTGGGTTAGAAAGCGGTTGGATACAGGTGGATCTTCAGGAAGATACAGCATAGATACAGAGCGAGGTTAGTGGCGATGGGTTATGCTCAGAGAGAAGGGATCGGCTTCTCAGAGATATTCGTACCGACGGTATAGCAGGTGTCTACTAGATCAGTGATTGGCGCTGGTTGACGAATGTGATCTTGAACTGGAAGGAAGGATGTGGAGTCTGCACTTCTAAAAGGAAAAGTGAAGAGCAGATCTACATGAAGCGATCAGAGCGGTTCGAAGTGAAAGGGGCTGAGAAAAGACTTTGCAGGAGGTCGTTGTTCGGCCTGTCGCCTAGGCAGTGGTTTGATTCTTTCATGATGGGTCAGGTATTGTATATTGATGACATGTGGATCGCCAATTATGACATGTCTGAAATCAATGTACTGAAGACTCGGGACATCCAGGATGAAAGATTGGGGGGTCTGCAAAGATGGTTCTTGGCATTGAGACTGAAGGAGGAGTAGGCTTTGGTAATCAAAGGAGGAATACTTGTGTGTAGGTATTGATCCAAGATGTGATGGGCTACGTAAAGCTGGATAACGTTCCCTACGTTTCTCTCCTCAAGTTTTCCTCTGGATATGTCTGAAAACATATGAGAAAAATCAGGATATCTCATGAACCTTATTCGAATGCGTTGGGCAGTGTATGTCATGGTCTGGTTTAGACCGGTTATTTCACAGGCTATCAGTGTTGTAAGCAAGTACCCCGGCAAGCAATATTGGATAGCAGTGAGATGGTAAGAAGACTAAGTCTTTTCTTTTAAGAAGACAGAAGCAAGGATGGTTGGGCACGTGGATTCTGATCCGACGGACATGCTCTCCTATATCGTTCCTATAGAGAAGTTCAAGTTCTGTGTAACTTCTTTGGGCTTGGCGATGGCGTAAAAGAAGGACGGAGTGTGCACAAGGAGCTATGATGAGATGCAGAAATAAGAGAAGAGGTCACGTAGCTACACGGTTGAAGAATGAAGACTTGGTGGAGATTGTTGAGGAGAAGCCTTCAATCTTCAAGTTTTCATGTTACTCGACCGGTCGTGGGGGAGCCACGACTGGTCGTGGGAGGCGCTCGACCGGTCGTAGGTTCAAGCCCTGACACGACTCGAAGTTCAGCGAGTTGTACTGTTTTTTTTCCGGGGCCAAGGACCAGTCGTAAGAGAGCTACGATCGGTCGTAGGGGTCTGCGACTAGTCGTAGGTTACGCAGTTTGTTCCGCGACTTTGTGCGAAACTGCGGATTTGAGTCTTTTCGCAATCGGGATGTGAAAGGGAAGTTGCCTAAACTATAAATACGTGTTCCTAGGGCTTTTTTAGAGGTATGGAAAAGTTTTCTAAAGGGGTTCCAGGAAAATTAAATGGTGTAGCAAGGGTGAGATTCGAGGTCGTTCGAATCGGGTAAGTCATTTCTCTTTGTAATTTCTGTTTTCATAGTGGAGATCTGTCACTTTGTGTCGTGGTTTTTTTTCGAAAGGGCTTTCCACGTTAAATCTCGGTGTTCTCTGTGTTCTTTTGTGTGCTTGGTGCCATTGAATTGCTATCCTATATATAGATCTGTGTGATTCCGCAGGTCAAAACCCCCCAACAAAATCATCATTAAAGAAATTGATGTTGTTGTTTGGATGGATAACATTATAAAAAGTCTAATGATTACAATTTCATTTATATGTCTTTTCAGTACATGTATATATGATCAATGATTTTGGTGTTTGATTGGCTAGTAGTAAAATCGGAACAATAACATATTTTCATTTACATTATTAGTGAAACAAATGATTTACTGTAATTACTATAAATTAGAAGTATAGATGTACTTATTTTTTTTAAAACATATTTGAAAATGAGTAGAATTTCATCTTAAAATTGGGCCACTCAATAGCCTTTCCAAGCCAAAATTCTATGAGCACCACCATGATGTATGTGTTAGATCCTTGTCATTCATTCACTTTTTTTAGCTCATTGTATGACATTGTATGACATGAGCCAAAATCGAGGTTGATCCAAAGCTCAAGTGAATTGGATTAAATGCCTGGCGGCCTACTGAAGTTTTAGATCAAGTTCATGGGCCCTACGTAGGTTTCAACTGTGGGGCGTCATTATATATCTTGGTGACACCCATGAATAGAAGTGCCCTAAAAAGATCCAACAAAATGAATGGATGACATGGATAAAGCACATATCTTGATGAGACCCATATATTACCACATACACATGGTGATCCTCGTTTTCCAAGGACTAACAAAAGATGTCCACATCTTACCTATGCCTTCTCCCCAATTTTACCATTACAAGTAATAAATGCTCATTTTCATCTTATGAATGGATGGTTTGGATTTACTCACATTTGTCAATACAGAGGTCCAAACAATTGGAAATTTTCTCATTCTGTGTTGCTAATTTCCTTATCAAAGGCCTTTTAAGTCCTCTTTGTATATAGCATGCACAAGGCGTATTAATTAACAAGGCTTTATAGGTGGCCCACCATGATTATCACATGATATTCATTCTATACACATCTATTGCTCAACTGATGTTAAGACATTATAGAAAAAATGATGTGATATAAAATTGAAGGGTTCCACAAAAAAGGAAGATATGGGGATAGATTGCCCACCATTCAAACCATGAGCACTCTTAACACTCTCTCTTAGTGTATGGTCCATTCCATTTTTCCAATTCTCATTTATTATCTACCTCTTTCTCTCTCTCTCTCCCCCTTGTACTCTCTACAGGTGAGCATGTGCATTCCTATAGTACAACAGATGTAGCACTGTGGCATTCTAATTGTTCTGTCTAACTTCGAAAATATTGATAGTTGTCTTTTTCAACATTGAGAGAGATGGGTGAACAAAAACAGGAATTTCTTTTTGTTGGTTGTGTGATGCAGAGCTTTCTCACATGAGTGGTGGTGAGATTTAATTGTTACGAGCCTATGTATTTATGAGTAAGCATGCAATACTCGAGCTAAGGATTTTTCTTTGGTATACTTGGGTTTCTTATTTTGTACAATTGAGTTCGGTCCCGGCGATCCACACCATTGATTTGCTGGGACCCACTGTGGATGATGGTTAACCGAAGTGTTTTGTTGAGTGGAGTATCTTAGCCACCAAGTTTTGGCCTTTTCTTCATAGTTGAATGTGGACTGTTGTGGTGTTTCCATTTTTATCCACCGATTTACGACCACGAGTTTAATGGTGGTGGTCTAGATCACTGACCCATGGATCCCACTTGTACAAAATGATGAAAACCCATGTACGACCATATAGCTAGTTCCTCAACATTTGTTATAGCTAGGGCAACGAAATTTCAGTAGGAAAATTACCATAAAGTTTCCTTTTTTAAAAAATAAAAAATAAAATTTCATACCAAAAGTTCTTTGAGAATTTCACATCTTGCATGAGAATCTAAATCTTTTATTTGTGATAAATAGAGATTTTGTGTTTACTGGCATTGTGATCGGTCCGTGTCATCATTGACTATTATATTAAATGGGAGCAGTGATGATGTGACTTAATCATAATGCAAGCAAACAGGAAATCTCATTGTCACAAATAGTTTTCGAAATAAATAATCCAAGAGTGGATTTTGGTAGAGAGGTTTATTAGACTACATCCCCACCCACCTATTTGGATAGGATTTGTCAGGGCTATAATCATCTAAGGTAATTTAGGTGGTCCAAATGTTAGTTTGTTGATATTCACAGATAAAACTATGTGTATGGTGTTAGGCGTGCCAAAGCTTCTTACAGCTCAATTCGAACAAAACACCTATGACCTCAAGTACCAAGATATATAAATAGAAAGACCGTGAGCGGTTATTTTTGATCGAACATTAAAGCAATTCAACCGTCTATTCAATTAATTGTAAATGAAATTATGCAATTTACAAAGGGAATAGTTCATCATTCTAATGGATTATTTTTTTCCTTTAAGCCAAAAAAAAAAAAAGAACTTCTCACCATTATTGCAGAGATAATTCGATTTAGACAATACGAGAGTAGAAGGAACTCAATTGCATTAAATAAAATAAAAACAAAAACTAACAAAAGTATTCCTCAGCAATCCAGCGTTGTGATGTAGATGGCAAGGCCCTGAATCTAAGTCTTTCTTGATGCAACAACTTAAGTGTAGACGAAAGGAATTACAGCTTAGTGTAAATGGAAGGACGGATGAAAGAAAATCTCCTATTCACCGACGGCTTATTGTGATTCACCAAGAAACCACCATACAACCGTTGGCTTTGATCATTTTTTGGTAGTATATACTGCTCCTAATTTAGGTTGGTCCAGCATCTAAGTGTAGAAAAATAAAATTACACTACACCTAAGTTAAAGTCAGTCCAATGTAGCAGCATAGACGGTTAGATTACACTACTCCTAATTTAGGATAAAAAGATAAGATATATAACATTGTGTTGGGTTGGTGAGGGCTTGAAGCTCTTCTATCTCTTTTATTTATAAACTTTTGAGGTGATAGCTGGAGAGAGATTTTCATATCTACTCATGTCTTTTGATGTGAAATAACCATCTGGGCCTAAAGATAGTTGTGGCTTATCAACTAATGCACATGTGCTAGTCATTTGTTATGGGCTGACTATTGGTTATGCACATGTCCTACTCTTGTTATATGGACAAGAGCTCTTCTCGTGGTACTATGTGTTGGTAATAGGCATCTATGTCTCCATGCGAACGTGTGTAGTGCATCGCGAAACTCAATCAGTCAACTTAGCATTATTATTAATCTCCTCTTTAAGCGGTTTTAATCATAAAGACCGCTTTTGTGTGATAATATGGTGCATCAGCTGAATCCATCACTTACCACTATGATGAGTAGTTGATGATATCATGTGAACGAGATACTGTCATGTGAATGAGATATTGACATGTGTCTCATGATTATAGAAAGTTAGGCATTACTTTTTTTTTTAATTACTCGTGACTTTTCATATTCTAATCACATTTAGCCATTAGAGCAGCCAAAAAAATCTTCTGTTTATCTTTTATTAATATCTTACTGCCATGTAGCATCTTCTAAGTCATTAGATTTGACCTGTTTAAATTGGGCATAAACAAATATGATGATCATTAACTTGCAATTGATGGCCCATAAAACAATAGGAAAGGAGGCCATTCATGTTCAAAAGAAAAGAGTTAAACGAGCAAAGTACTAGAATATTCCAATCTAAGGACATGTTTCGGTGCCACTAAAAATATGTTTTAATGCATATATCTCTTGATAGGCGCTAACAACCACATCAATGATTGTTAAAAATGGACCTAAGATTTTTACTCATCCACGTATCCATCCAACTCGAATTTTCATTAGCATGCCCAATATGAGCACATGCGACAAATCAACACCTTGCTGCAAATTTAATGAAAATTGTAAAATGAGTAGGCATCCAAACACACCAAAGAATTTCATCATCAACAATCCACATATAAGGCAAGACCCTTCAAGTAGATGGTTTTGGTTTACTAAGCCTCATCCAAATCCAATGCTTGTAATCCTGACTAATCCTATTAGAATACCTTGAGAAATGTGGTTCAAGAAGGGGCCAAGGAAAAAAATTAAAGGATCGGTCCGAACTTATTTTCAAATATTTCCACCAAATTAGGTCTTTTAGCAAATATGTAAGTTTTAGGTATCATTTGGCAACATAGATTTAGAGCCGTTAGGAATTTGAATCCAAGATTTTCAATGCAAATCATGTTCGACACCTACGAAAAATCTTTGGTTCAATCCAACTTGAATTCATAATTGTTCTCTCCTCCTTTATTTAATGTCCATTTAAGTTAAAATCCAAACTTAATTCCTAAAATCCATAGAATGAAAAATCCAGGCTATTAAATGCAAAATGAAAATTTTTATTTCAATGTGAATCATATTCTACCTTTTCACTTTATGAAGGGTCACACCCAACGCCCAACAAGAGTTGGGAATGTCATAATTCTTTGTATTTATGATGGAAGTTATGTCATGAGTTGCGTTGGCTTGGCTGCCAACCAAATGCAACCCTCCTTTAATCAAACTTGGGACTGATGATAATAACACAAAATTCATGCAAAGTGTAAATTATTATATAAGTTGATTATAGTGTGTGTGTGTCATGCTCACATACGTGGCTACGCATGTGTGTACCTTTGCACACGTGTTATGGGCGTCTAATCCGAACGGTCCATGTGATGCGGAATCCCATAAAATCCCAAGGTACAAATTTTCACCTTAATCTAAAAATTATTTCCATTTTTCATGGCCTACCAAAATTTTGGATTAAAGTAAAAATTGGGCTGAGGGGTTTCATGAGTTGCTGCTTTATGTGGACCATTCAGATTTAGAGTCACATCGCGAATGAAGAGTTCTCAAAAAAGTTCACACGAGTTCCATGCGAACTGGTGCGCAACTACGCATCTCTCTCTCTCTCTCTCTCTCTCTCTCTCTCTCTCTCTCTCTCTCTCTCTCTCTCTCTCTCTCTCTCTATATATATATATATATATATATATATATATATATATATATATATTGATTACAATTAATAGCAAAATTTATGTGTAAAGGAGTACTAAAAAAATATAGAAGTGGCACGCATGACAACTTGGCAAGCGTGTGTAAGATCCAACCCATTCAACACATGGAGCCCTCCGTTATCATTCCATGGGCCCAAAAAAGGATGGTCCACTCACGAAGTGGATCCACATGTTTGAGAGAATGAGCAGACAAAAAATCAGCCAAAGGGCAACATTCTGATGTAGAGCGGGTCGCAGACAATTTCATGGCCAAGATGGATCAGAAAAGGCACGGTCGGCGACAGTAGTGATCCGGACCATCTGACCTTAGATCGAGCGTATCTCACAATCCGGAATGAGTTATCCGATGTAAAATATATGATTTTGGGGTAGAACGAGCTACTTTAGCCAACCAACCCAGCTATGCTGGGTTGCGCAGCCCGGATTTGCAAGAAACCCCCTGATTGACGGTCGTTTTCTCGTTTTAATTTTGTTTTTACTATAAATAGTAAGTTTTAGTTTGAGTATAACTTTTCATCCGTTGGACTTTAGGAGTTGTGTCCAACATGAAAAGTGCTTAGGATAATTAGGAGAACTGTTTGGTGAAGCCAAATAGGACACTTACTATTTTTGGCCGAAAACCTTGCGCACTAGTAGACGTCATGACCGTCTATAAATAGTAAGTTTACTATTTATAGTAAGTTGCGAATTCTAGGAGTTTTAGTTGTAGTTTGAGTCTGATTTTTTTCTTATTGCTTGGTTCCCTTATTTAAAGGGTTGTGAACTCGATTTTGGGAATTCATTAATCAACTTCGAATTTATTAGAAATTATTTTTATTTTCTACTTTCTTTCCTCGTGGATTCGAGAAGTCTCTGTGAGGAGTCCAGAGAAGTTCCGTGGATTCGGAATATTTATTATCTTGAGGAAGACGGTGCTCGACCTCACGTCCTTCCCTGCATCACATTCAATATACATGCGTGATCCGCTTGGCTGTAGAGAAGCCTCATGTTCACGATGCAGTTGATGAATGGCCAGGATCTAGAACGTGTATAGGCATGTGTGCTAGTAATAACCTCTTCAACAAAAGGATGCTTTTTTCTCTCTCTATTTTGTTCTGTTCAGTTCTATTAATGAGTGAAGGAAAAGAAATTACCGAATTGCAATAAGTTGCTGTAATGTTTGGTGAATCTAACTGAAGATTTCTCAATTAAAATCTATGTCATAAGTAATCCAAACGGGAGCATGTGTTGCATTCATATCCTTCCCACTAAAGGGTGTGTTTGGACAGACTATCCAAAACCAATGCCTAATCATTTGAGTGCTAGGGCAATTTAGTGCCGATGTTGCACACGCGCAGGAGATCTGATCCGTTGATCAGGTAGGAAACACTAATTAACGAAATGCCCTGGCCCAAAAATCAGTCGCGATGAACCCGTTGAGTGGATCTTACGTGTATGCGAAAAATGGATGGTTAGACCAGAAGTTTGAATTCAAATCACACATGCGACCCACATCATAAATGGGCCTTCTTGATTTTTGGATCAGTGAGATAATGCCAGGATTCGGCACATTTGTGCCACATTGACACGTGCCATGAATCGCCACTTCGATCTCTTTGATCTCCATCCATCTAGTGGCCCATTCTTAGTAGGGGCCGATGGATGCATGATTGGATGCTACAGCCTGTTCTTGGATGGACCACAGTCTAATAATCACATCGATCAGACAATCCTGACCATCCGATTGGTTCGCCTTGGCTCTACGGTTTAATTTTAACCATCGATTCGAAGGCCACTTATCAAATCTTGAAGATCACCTGTATGGTATGATATTTGGACTGCAGCCCATCACTATTCAGGCCGAGAAGATGGGAGGTACATGTCACTTGACGATGCACCCATGCGGACGGAAGCGGATTAGGTGCAGCCCAGCCACACCCAAAACGACACGGTCCTTACCGTGGGGCCCACCTTGATCTATTTATTCTCTATCCACACCGTCCATGCGTTTTTCTAGATAATTTGATGATAATATCCAGAAAAATGAAGCACTCTCAATTCTCAGGTGAATCATAAAATTGGAAACAGTGGTGATTGACCATTAATGTGCCACAAAAAGTTATGGATCAAGCTAATATTTGTTTTTTTTCCCTTTGGCCAGGTTTATATGACCTTATCAATAGGTTGGATGGCAGATAAACATAAGGGAAACATAACATTAGGCCCTAGGAAATTTTTAACGGTAGGACATTCAATCACCGCCGTTTCCTATGGTATGGTCCAACTAAGATTTGGGTCTTCTTCATTTTTCGGATCATATGCTAAAATGATATGGAAAAACGGATAGACGGCATGGATATAGAATACATACATCAAGGTGGGCCCCACTGAAAGGCTGCACCATCTTGGGTGTGGCCGGGGATGCACCTAATCCGCTCCCCTATGTGCACCGTCTATAAATGAACCACTTGATGGACCATGAAGTAACCATCTGAAGAGAAAGATCCCTACTGTCCATTCCTTTTTTGGGCCACTCCATGCATAGTAAGATGTGACACTTTGAAAACTAAAATGCAACTAATGCATTTCAATTTTTCATACTTATAATAAGTCTAACCAAAAGGCATTATATGCCATTTTAGATATGAAAACGATTGCATGACTCACGCTGTTGTCAACCGCTAACGTGTGGGGAAAGATTTTGTGGACTCGAGATCTACTCCGTCCATCATGTGTCCCATCCCATGTGTAGCCTCTATTCCAAAAATCGGGCTGATTGATACTAAATTCAGATGGGCCACACTATATGGGAATGTGTAAAATGTCGTCCATCTGAGTTTTGGAAATAGCGTGATTTTGGGGGCGTCCATCCATCCTGGTAAGACGAATCAGATGAATGAATTGGATGGCTTACAAATACCATGATGCGTCCTATTCAACTTTTGCCTATGGTGTGGCCCACCTTGGTTATGGATCGGTTTGATTTCTAAGTTCTAGGATGAACATGAGGCAGCGTAGTCTGATGGACGGGGTGGATCTCACCGACGTTCCATGCAGCGTAGTCTGATGGACGGGTGGATCTCACCGACGTTCCATGCAGCGTATTCTGATCACAGCGGTCGTCTCATTGTTGCCCATCTGGCTTAAATGAATGAGATCAGAACCGTTCATTTGATGTGAGTGGCCTGGCCCCGTGCCCAAGGGAGTTCCTGCGGTCGGAAGCTACGTGGGCCAATTAAGATGTCCGTGAGTAATCCACCCCGTCCATCAGTTTCTCCAGCTCATTTTTGGACATATTCCAAAATAACCACATCCAAAACTTACCACGTTACAGGAAATACTGGGGATGGAAATGCCCACTATTAAAAGCGTTCCAGGGCCCACTTGTTTATATGCCATCCAAACCGTGCATAAGGTCATTCTAACTGGTATGAACTAAGACCAAAAATATTAACCTGATCCAAAAGCTTTGATGGTGGGCGTTCCACTCCCATTGTTTCCTATAGTGTGGTCCACTAGATTTTTTGATACGGTTCATTTATATCATCATGTCCTATAATGAACTGGAGAAACCGATGAACGGGCTGGATTTCTCACATTCATCTCGGTGTGCTCAACGTACCTTCCCACTCCCCAGCAACTCGCCGCTGTTCTTTCAGTAAATCCATAGTGACTGGAGCGTACGAAATATCATATTGTTTGGAAGATCCCATCCTTCAAATAATATCTTTAATAGATGAAAAATTGAAAATCCAGTTAGACGGCTAAGATAGTCTTTCAATACAATTTTTTGTTAATTGTTAGCCAATCAATGGCGAATCCCAAGGGATGAATGGTTCTGATCATCATAAATATGTGCCAGGTGTACGATACATTATACTGGAGTACATGCATTGGATGTCCTCTCTTTAGAGGGGGGTGAAAATGACATTTAAAGAGGGCAGAGAATTGCAATTGCCTACACATTTTGTTCGACAAGGCATTGTCAGTATCCAGCTATATTGTACTCATGATGAACACTCCTTTGTCACAAGTATACACTGAAACTCAGTGTATATCCATTCTTATCATTTATTCAGGATGCATTCTCATTGATCTGAACCATACAACTAATGTCCCACCTCGTAGGCTAGACACTTATGAAATCTTCCCCCATCGAATGATCCTAACCGTTTGACTACGGACTTCACAACTTTTACTGATCCTCCAGCAACATCCACTTGATTGAACAATTAGGACCGTCAATCCATTCAATCGGTGCAAATTTCAATATAGGGTAATAAATCAGGTGGGCCATTATTTAGACAGTACCGATTGATGGACGTATGTACCTATTCAACAGTGGAAATGGTGAGTAGACCAAGCTTCAGTGTATGTATTATACATTGGATCATGGGATGTGATTTTTTTGGGGTAAAAGAAACAGATGGATGGGATCTTTCCAGTATGAATTGGAGGTGGGTGGACTTTTTACATGCCATTGATTGCAATGTATTGGGGTCAGGTGACAAAGAGTAGTTAAAATATTTTATATTCCAATAGCATTGGTGTACACCATAGTTTGGGAAATCGAGCTTGATTTTTTTATTTTGTAGCAATGGTGAGTCTAGGGTTTTGGATTGATGCTGGGCCTCCATCAATCATCTCTGGTACATATATCCTATAAGGTCACTCTCTCAAGTCTCACCCTAGCCTTGTTTATTAGGGCCTGGTGAGAGCATTTAAAGCAAGAGAAATGCCATGGATACTCGCGGGAGTTAAGCTCTGAATCATAGTCGCTTGCACGTGTCACACGTGGTGGGACCCATTCTGGTTGTTCGCTTCTTGGGTGTCATTGTTTACATCCGGTGGGCCAAAAATCATGCCGTTCTGATTATTAAGTGGGCCACACCTGCTTGAAAAATACGGACAGGTAAAAAGATTGATGGACGGTTCATATTCTATGTCGACGTGTAAGACCTTGATCACCTGCAAGGAGTGGATTTTAGGACTCAGTGGGTGTTACTGATGAAGGATCAGGATTTTCCCACGAGTGCTACATTAGCACGTGCGGGGAGAGTGGGATTGGGAAGGCTACTCTCGCTAGTAGCCTTGTACTTCCAAACAAGAAAAAAATGCGATTTATTTTGTTTTGATGCAACCTAGGGTTTGGAAAATCTAATTCCTGGAGCAGTCAACCATGTGTGACGGAAGGGTGTGGAATATCATGTGGAGATGACATAATAAAACCCGGAGGAATTGCATTATCCTTCGCCCGAGGATATGAACAGTATACTTGTGCTTCATGTTTGCACAAGTGGGGCCCATGGTTCAGTGATCATGGCATTGGTATGTTGGGCCCCACCATGGACTGATCATGCTCCGATATTCTCTGTCATTGATAAAACTATCCTTCTCATCCAATTTCATCCTGCAAATAACGGAAGATCCACCGTCAAATTAAAAGGGGTCCATCATTGACGGCTAAGATTATCAAATTTAGAAATTTACTGGGGTTGGTCCATCCCCAGCAGACTCCAACTGATCAATGGTCTGGATCAATGAACCGTGGGTCCCATTTGTATAAATCTAAAACACGATTGTACCGTGCATATCGTCGAGTCAAAATATTAGAAGGGAATATTTGGGAGTTTGAAGGGGAATTTTTTAAAAAACAAAAATTATTTGGAATTAGATACAAGACAAAAATACCCTCTTTCAGGTCAATGGGGCTGTGGCCCAGCTATTTGATAGGCCACCAACTGCTACCATTTAAGGTAGTGGTGATCCATCCACCGTGTAAGTAGGTGTACATGTAATGCATCTGGACCCTTGAAATCAAGGCCACCAAAGTGGATCGATCCTAGATCGAAAATCATAGTGATAAGATTTTCTTAATTATCTTATTTTTATTTTTAAATTTGGACAGCTGACTATGTTATTTACAACCATCCATTAGATAGTAACCATTTGTACGGTAGGTTCGTTTTATTAGTAATTATAGCGGGAAATGCTCCATCCCTGTGGGCCCCATGATTGGGGTGTCCACACTCCCAGAGGTGTCTGGCGTTTTCTACAAATGAGTCAGCACTGTTCATAAAGTGGTGGTGAACTATCACCATGGTCAAATCCACTTGAAAGCCTTCTTTTGTGCTTGAATTGATGTATTTTATTGTTTTTCTTTTAACCTTTTTATTTATGAATTTTTACCAGAAATTTTATAGGGAAATATTCCCTATAAATATCAAATTTACTAAAGAAATTAGTGACTTTCATAAGGCAAATTACAAAAATACCCTCATATATTATTTTTCTTTAAATAAAAAATTAGAAAATTTTAGGCCCACATTATATGTGGTATGGGTACGGCATTCACCCTGTCAAATATATACATCCAACGGTTATGATTTTTTCTGATTGAATTATTAATGAGCTGCACGTGCATTTTAATATTTTTAAAGGGGTATATTATTTTTTATGGTCTGTCTCACCTTATATTTGAACTATTTAAATTTTTTACTCTTTTAAGCCGGCCAGGAACTGCAATTGGATGGGGTAGATATCATAAAAAATATCAGGTGGGCCCTATAATTCCCAACTCTACTATTATCTTAAAGAAAATGTGTGTAAGGGCATTATGGTAATTTCAACACTCACAGACTATCTGGTGTAAAGAGGCATCATTTGGTAAAATGGGGAATTTTGTGGTAAAAAATCCTTTTATATGAGGTCAGGGGTTATATCATCCATCTGAATTATATAAAATTAATAAATGATATGAAAGACATAAGAAGAGTACAATCCAAACCGTTCATCTGGTGGGCCTTACTGTAAATTAATGATTATATAAGAATTACACTGACAAATTAATACTAACCATTAAATCAGTGGTCCCACAAGTGGTGATGGTTATAATTTTGAAGGTGTGTCTAATTTCAATAAGCAAATGTACTCTGACTGTAATTTTTCAATAATGGATTAAGGAGCTTTGAATGTGCCAGGGTGTCACATACCTGCGAGATCTAATCCATTCATTGGGCCGGTCTGACCTTGTACGTTTCTTCTAAAAAATAAATCTGGTTCAACCAGCATGTGGGCCCAATATTGGAAATAGATGGATGGGTTAGAACACTTTAGCCAAGTTTTTTAGAGCCGTATGATTATTTCAAAAATTGTGGCCCACGTGATTAGTGTTTCCATCAGATTCTTGGGCTATTACACCAATATAGTGGTGTCCGTTCTGATGGATGGATAAGATCTCAAACATATCGTGTCATGCAAGCACATGTGTGGTATGTATATGAGCTGTTGCACACGTGTATAGGCTTTGGAAAGCTCTGGATTAAGAGAAAGGTAAAAAGGTTGTATTCCATAGTCCTCGGACGCGGAGCAGGTTGTGTTGCCAACACCGGCCCCAGCGGTAGTGGGTCGTTGTGTTGGGAGCTGTGGGGCCCAACGTGATGTATGTGTTTCCTGTGGTGTGGTCCACTTGAGTTTTTTATCTGCTTTATTTTAGGGTTCGTGGCCTAAAGTGAGCTGGAAAAATGGATGGACGGCGTGGATGTAAAATACGTACATCACGTTGGGCCCGACAGCTCCCTACACATTAACACACCATTGCTGGGGCCGGTTTTCGCAACACCACCTAATCTGCGTCCGGTAGCCGTCGGACTACTGAAGTGAATCATAGCCTGCAGGTGGGCCACATGAGTTACTGTAAGACCCACTTGAAAAAGTAAGACCCATTGTGGATAGGCAAGGGATAGTACTCTTTTTCGCAGCGATCTCAAAAAAAGACTTGAATTCAAACCGTTGGCCATCCAGTAATTTCATCTGTGCTTGAGATAGAACGAAAGAATCGTAACTGGAAAATCATACCTTGCCCATAGTTTATTAATATTGGGACATGTTGATGTCAAAATTTGGATCACCATATGTCAAGTCTTGAGTGCGTGGACCGAACCCTAGTCTTAAACAAAGCAATAAATAAAGGAGACCTTGGCTCAAACTGAGGGCCCTCCGATGCCAAAGTCAAGGGAAGAAAACAGGGTCTCTAAGTGGTGTAGAGTGAGGGTGTGAGATATTGCATACCTGTATAGGTAAAAATCATCCATATTTATGCTGGTGGTTGCAATGAATGTGTCCAATAATCTCGGCATGATCATCGCCACTACGTGTGGGCTACGCTCATGCATTTGTTGATGGTTATCCGGATATCGTGTTATGAGCTTTACTCAATCGTGCGTTACTGGGGGTGTGCGTTAATACTATTGCTGACTAGGTTCCCATCCGAGCCGACCTCATAGTTCGGATCTTACTTGTCAACCCGAGCCCATGGATAAGCGGATTATTGGCTCGACTTAGAGGAACACTGGATGAGTAGGTGATGCTTTCCTACATTTTGAGTCGGCATAATTGGGTTGGACATGCTGTTGTTGCTCCGAGATCCAGCTCATAGGATGTGCAATGACTCCTTCCAAGTCTCGAGTCGGCATCATAGTTCCAAGTGAGCTACTGGGTCGAATGTTCACCTCACCTCAGACGCTAATCAGTTTGAGGCATTGCTCATTAGTGCAAGAGTTAACCTCGATGCAACTCGGTTCAGATTTACCGATAATAGGACCTACCTTTTGAACGAGTCCAATTATCCTTTTGTATGGCCTATCTACCTCAACCTATCCCAGACACTAGATCTCTTTCATCGTTCGAAGTGAGCTCATGCGAGCAAATCTTTGATCTTGTCGGGGTTTGCCTCAATACCCCTCTGGCTGACCTGAAATCCAAGGAACTTGCCTGAGCTCACACCAAAGGCACACTTGGTCGGGTTCAGCTTCATACGGTACTCTCACAGTATCGAGAAGGTTTCTTCAAGGTCTACAATGTGGTCAGATGCTTTGACACCCTTGACGAGCATGTCATCCACGCAGACCTCCATGGTCCGACCAATCTGCTGAGCAAACATCCAGTTCACCGGTCTCTGGTATATATCCCCAGCGTTCTTCAGGTAAAAGGACATGACCCGGTAACAGTAGAGTCATTTGTCCACGACGAATGTCGTCTTCTGTTTTTCTGAGGGGTACATTGCGATTTGATTGTACCCGGAGTATGCATCCAGGAAGGTGAGCAGCTCGTGCTCAGCTGTGCTGTCGACCAGCTGGTCAATCCGAGGCAGAGGGAAGCTATCCTTGGGGCAAGCTTTGTTTAGATCCGAGTAGTCTACACAAATCCACCACTTTCCATTGGCCTTCTTCATGAGGATCACATTAGCGATCCAATCTGGGTAGTGGATCTCTTCAATGAAATCGACACAGAGGAGCTTCGACACCTCGTCAGCTATGACTGCATACTTCAGGCTCAAACGCTCTCCTCTTTTGTTTTATCGGCTTGTGTTCTGGGTCCGCATTCAGCTTATGGACCATGATCTCTGGAGAGATGCTCGGCATGTCTTGGTGCGTGCATGCGAAGACGTCCTTCTGTTGTCGAAGAAAGGTTAGCATCTAGGATCGCTGCTCAGAATTCAATGATGACCCGAGCTGAACTATTTTGCTCAGGTCAACTGTTCACTCCCCAAGTGCAGGGTTGTGATGTAGTAATAACTCGGTAAGACCGAGGTCGAATCCCAAGGGACTGAAACTTGTACGTTATCTAAAACTAACTAGAACTAGAACTAGGCTAAGATGAATTCTAAATCAATTAGCAATGGTGGAATACTTGTAGAATAATTAATCTAAAACTTAGGAAACAAATCAGAGATAGGAAACTAGGGATTCAGAGGATCCACTTGTAGAGATCAGGGAGAACTTATGCTTGCATCAAAAATTATGAAAATTACTGAACTGCCGTTGATCTAGTTTTCAAAGAGATGAAAGGTGTATGAATTAGAATGAATTTCATCACTAAACCATGCCCAAAAGACTATGGCAAACAACAGAATTAAATTAATTACCAACTCATCACATGTATGAAGGTTAGGAAGGGTACCGACATCCAACCATGCCCAGGAGACTATGGTGAACAACATGGCTTCCTGACGTCATAAACATAAAGGAAAAAGGACATGCTCTAAGCTATTGCAGACCCATTGTAATTTCTGTCACAACAGACCATTAAAAACTAAACAGAACATGCCATTAATAATCAACTAAAATCAACGTCAATTCATAAATAAATAAATAAATAAAACATAAATTAAAAACCTCCCATCTCACTACTAGCTTCACCTCTTAGCCCTAGCTAAGAGGATTAGTCAGCCATGAATGGGCTGGATCCCTTAAACAAATAAAATAAAATAAAAAGAAAAGAAGAAAACAACTCTCTACTCTCCCTCCTGCATGTTCCAACCGAGCTCCCCACCGTGGAAATTTTTATTTTTTTTCTCTCTCTTTCATCTCATCTTTATAGGCTGCTGAAGAGTTGGGAGTCCGGTTTAGAAACTGCTGCAAAGGTTTTACACAGCCAGCAGGCGTTTCACAGCCGGAGTCTTCCATGTATGTGAAATAACTTGCGCTCGACCTACGTTTGGTGTGAGACGACTGACCATTTCGAACATCTGACCTCTTGGGGAAGGTAAGAATCCACTTGGGCTCGATCTGGATGGTTTGGATTTTCCATCCGATTAATGGCGATGGGCCACAACTTCTCGGAATGTCCGGTTCTTCCGGACTGTGCGTTACAGAGACAGAGGTCTCTGTTCTGCGTTAACTGTGGGGCCCGTTCTAGCTGTCTTATTAGAGATCCACTCCGTCTATTAGATTCACATCGAAGTTTTGGTCAGAGAAGAACTGTTTTGAACAATTTCTGATGTGGCCCACCCAATCTTTCATTCCGCCGTCCATTTCTGCGTTTAACGGCACAAAAACGAATATTCGGTCCCCTTTGAAATTCCGCCAACTAGGAAATGTTTATGGCTACCTCAGAGAGCGAATGGACGGCCTAGATTGTCCATTGGGACAACATATGGGCCCCACATCAGCCACCGATCGTTTGCGTGCGCGGACGCTGGAAACGGATATTGCCGTTTTTGAATTGATTCGGTCAAACCGACTTGGACCGAGGGTCTAGGTTCAGTGCACATCTGGTGTACATATGCACTGTGTACACACTGCACATACAGGGCCCACTGTAATGTTTTTGCAAAATTCAATTCATCCATCCATTTTGACATATCATTTTAGCCATTGGGACTAAAATTGAGGCAGTTTCAGATATCAGGTGGGCCCAGCGTTGATCAACGTGTGGTGGAAGATCTAGTTTTTCTGCTCTTGTTCTTGAAAATGGTTGCAAAGGAGTATGAGGTTTCAGTATAAATTCCCTTCTAAACACATTGGACGGCTTGGATCATCCAACGGAATGATGGGTGGAGCTCACTGTCAAAATCCAGTTACAACACGTCCGTCACTGGACGTTTCCACTCTCAATTTGGATGTTTTGCAAAAAATAATAGGTGGGTCCACTGCAATGCCTGTCCTAGAAATCCACTCCCTCTATCGGCTCATGTACGTAATGTTGGCCCATAGCTTCCAGTTTAAAGTAGATCCGACTTCAGGGTGGGCCACACACTCATGGACAACATTGACCGTCAAAAGACTAAATCTCTTCACGTAGCCATGCATGGCACTTCTATTTATAAATTCGTCATCCTATTTTGTTATAACTTCTGTCGTCCGTATCTCTTAATTATACCATTCAAATGAGACAAAATTTCACCAGGGCTTGTTATTTTTCACGCTCTTTCTAACGCCTAATTTTGAGCCTTGATCGCTTATGGATTGTCAAGATGTGCTTTAATGGCTAACTCCCTCTGATCTCTCTGTTGGGCCACTTCCACATGGATCCAATGCCCAAAATTTGACGTGTACGGTTAATTTATGGCCCCCATCAAGTGTGTGAAGTTTCAAGTCAATCAGAGGACGGGAACCCTGTGATCTTGCATTCTAAACCAATTTTTAGGCCATTTGAGCTTCAGTTTCTCGGTTTTCTTCGATCCCTGGCATGTGATTCCGTCGATTTTGGCCCCCTGGAGTCCAGTAACTTGCCTTGGTACATCTTGAGCGCTAAAATTATATTTTTAACACCCATTTTCAGTTCAAGCTCATAAAGATACCCTGCATCACAAACACGATTAAATCGGGCTACTAAACGGTATCATGCTCGTAAATCCAGGTAATAAATGGGGTCTAATATGTAATATTTGACCCTCAACATCAACTTCCTTGAATGGGACGGTCACTAATTCTTCGGTGAGGGAGTCCTCTGAAGGATCCCTGAGGTCAAGCACATTTATGGTGAGAGCCCGCTTTGCTGAGCCCTTTCTCACTGCTATTAAGTAGCACCAGCGCGACTCACGCTGGTCTCCTTAGACATATCCGACCCCTCCGTTGGTAAGGAACTTCATCATCAGATGATACATCGACACGACCACCCTCATTGCATTAAGGGACGGCTGCCCCGAGATGAAATTATGCACTGATGGTACATTTACCACCAGGAAGTCCACTAGCAGAGTCACTTGATTCTGCCCTTCTCCCACTATAGCTGGGAGGAAAATAGCGCCCTCGGAGATAACCTTATCTCCGACAAATCTGTGCAGTGAAGTTTTCATGGGTTGGAGTCACGACCTGTCTATCCCCATCTTATCGAACGCCTTGGAGTAGAGTATATTGGTCGAGCTTCCAATGTCGACCAAGATATAGTAGACCTTGCGATTGACTATTATCATCGTAACCACCAAGGCATTATCAAGTGCATGTTGGATGCCTCGCACGTCGTCTTCTGTAAACGTAAGGCTGCAAAGGCCTACTCAGGGCTCTTTCCTCGGCCTTTTGGCCAAGTGGATATAATGCTCAGGGTCGGGGCTCCTGAAGTGGGCTTTACGAGCCTGATTCGAATCTCCACCACCGAATGAGCCACCATAGATTGTTCAGATCTCCGTGGCCTCATCCTCGGCTTTGCATGGCTAGTCATCCTTTTGAGTCTGCCTCTCTTCTTTCATATATTGACGTAGATGACTCTTGCAGATGAGGGTCTCGATTTCATCTTTTAGATCAACACAGTCGCTGGTATTGTGGCCGTGGTCACGATGGAAGCGGTAGTAGTTGTTTTTGTCTCGTTGGTCGGCATCTGTTTTCATACAACTCAGCTAATGCAATAGTCTCTGATCTCGAATGTCTAGCAGGTTCTACTCCAGAGATGTGCTGAGAGGAGTGTACAAGTTAAACTTCCTCTTAGACTTCCGGCTCAGCCTCTTGTCCCGAGAGGCACTGTCATCCGACCTTCTCTTGTTCGCTTGCTGCAGTTCTTCGTCCCTCCACCTCTTGCCCTTAGACGAGGACTCAGAGGTCTGGTTTCTCTTACGCGAGCTGAAGAACTCCTCAGCATTAGTGTACTTCTGCGCGCGACCGATAAACTCACTAAGAGTTGAAGGTGGGTTTTTCCCAATCAAGAACAAGAACCTGCCCTCCTTGAGCTCGCTTATTATTGCGGACAATGTCATCTTATCCGAGTAGTCATCCACCTATATGGCCTCCTCATTAAAGCAAGAGATGTAGTCTTTCAATGACTCTCCGCTCTTCTACTTGAGGGTCAGCAAGTGGGTCGACGGCTTTCGACTCTTCTTGCCAACGATAAACTGAGTCAAGAATGACTTGCTGAGCTCGGCAAAGGTGCTGATTGACCTCGGCCTAAGCTGTCGATACCAGTTCATCGCAGCCCCAGTAAGAGTTATCGAGAAGGCTCGGTACATCATTGCGCCTGAGGCGGATTGAATCTGGATCCATGAACGGTAAGAATCCACATGCTCTGTTGGGTCGCTTAACCCGAAATACTAAGCGATGGGGGGCATCCTAAACCTCAAAGGCATTTATGCACTCATCACGTCGTTGGTGAAGGGAGACTCAATTTCTTCCATCATCGCTTTCACCTTAGTCGAAGCAAGGGTTTACTGGTTCCTCCGCAGGGTCTTGATCTGATTCTGAAGCTCGTCAAGCTGAGCTTCCCACGGGTTTCGATTCTCTTCTACAGTCTCCAGAGGAGGCTCGACCTCAGGTGTTCGGCCGTTTCTTCTCCTCTCCAGTTCGTGGCGGAGGTCGATGGGGCTAACGCCGAGGTCGCAAAGATGTAGGTCGGCTCGGCATGCCACGTAGGATTCGGGGCCTGAGCAGACTAGTTCTGGGAAGCTCTAGCTCGAGAACTTATGAGGAGCGGTTCCTCAGCCACTAAGGCCACCTCTTCTTAGTTGGGAAGCGCCTGCTGTTCCTTCATTCAATTGATCTCGTCCCTTAGCATTTGTACTTCGTTCTGTAGGGCCCTATATTGAACCTCCTCGGCTTCGGGTCCATTGAGACGGCCCGGTCAGAGACAACTCGGTATCAATAGTGAAGATGAGTGATGTTGCCCACTCAACTCGGGCTCCGCGGTCGCTATTGGGAGTATTTTCTTCTTTTCTATTGCCATTTCTAGTAAGGCTTTCTAGTATTTTTATATCTATTCCCACAGATTGTGCCAAAATGTTGATGTCAAAATTTGTATCACCCTCTGTCGAGCCTTAAGTGCTCAGAGCGAACCCTGATCCTGCACAAAGCAACAAGCAAAGAAGACCCTGGCTCAAACAGGAGACCCTCCGATGCCAAAGTCAAGCTAGGGAAACATGGTCTAAGTGGTGTAGAATAGAGTGAGGGTGTGAGATTTTGCATACTTGTATAGGTAGAAATGATTCATATTTATACTAATGGTTGCAATGAACGTGTCTGATAATCTCAGCATAGTCATTGCCACTACGCGTGGGCTACACGCGCATAGTTGTCGACGGTTACCCGGAGATCGTGCTATGAGCTTTACTTAGTCGTGCGTTACTAGGGGTGTGCGTTAATGTTATTGCTGACCAGGTTCCCATCCAAGCCGACCTCATAGTTCGGATCTTACTTGTTGACTTGAGCCCATGGATAAGCGAATTATTGGCTCGGCTCGAAGGAACACTAGATGAGTAGGTGATGCTTTCCTACATTTTGAGTCGGCATAATCGGGTGACATGCTGTTATTGCTCCGAGATCCAGCTTGTAGGATGTGCAATGACTCCTTCCGAGTCTCGAGTCAGCGTTATAATTCCAAGTGAGTTATTGGATCGGACGTTCACCTCACCTCGGATGCTAATCAGTCCGAGGCCTTACTTATTAGTGCTAGAGTTAACCTCAATGCACCTCGGTTCAGATTTACCTATAATAGGACCTACCTTTTGAACGAATCCAATTATCTTTTTGTATGGCCTATCTACCTCACCCCATCCCAGGCTTACAAGTTAATTAAGGATCGGACCAACCCCACTCGACTCAATGACTAACCCAAACCCTAATCCTAACTCGTAACTCAAACTCTACTCCAAACCCTTAATCCCAAACCTTAATTCTAAATCATAACCCGATGGGCCTAAATCCTAAGAATCTTACTCAAATCCTAAACCCTAAAGCTTTAATCCGAACCATAAACTTAACCCAATTCAACCTAACTAATTGAGTCGATTTAGTCCTGAAAGTCTAAAACCCTAGATCCTATAACCTTGAGTCAACTCGACAAGTCAACTTGCTGAGTCAACTCACTCGATCAATCTACCCAATCCAACAAACTAGTCGATTCACCTAGTCAAGGCCAACCTTAAACCACGCCTGAACTAAGCCCAGAACCAAGCTCAATTGAAGTCTAGTATGAAGTAACAATGCAAGACTTTTTACAGCAGAGCCTCCACACGATTCAAGGAGATTTTCTGCTAAGACAGGAGGCCTCATATGTGGTTGGCGGCACCCAGGATGCCGCCAACCACATGGCACACCTCATCTCTTGTCTAGCATCCCTCAAGTGTGTGAAATACCTCTTTGTAGCCCTCAAGTGTGTGACCCTGGGGTTCGAATCCTTACTCGAGTGGTAGGCTCTGAGGAGTTTCAACACGAGGTCTTGGGTTTGAAACCCACAAGTGGTGAAATCCCACTATGGCGTGCATGTGTTAAAAAAAAAAAAAAAGAAAAGTTGTGTGACCCTAGAGAAGAGACTCTAATACTCTCCTTTAAACCCATATTTACCCTTTTACCACTCAATCCAACATTAAGATGTTATTACGTGGCAATCTCAAATCTAAACCTTTCAAGCCCATTTAACCCTTGGACTTTGCAAGAATTACGAAAACATTGGGTTTGGATGCTATAAATAGTCCATTCCGCTTCTCATTTCAATTATCCCTAAAAATTCAAAGCTTGATGAAATCCTTTAAGTCATCCTTAACCTAGCAACTCCATCCATCCACCAAGAAGAGTGGAAGTGAAAGAGAGAGCCCAACCATGGTGTAGCATAGCCTAACAAGAGTCCAAGCTTTCTAAGCCACTTGAGCCTTAATCCAAGCCACTCGATCTAGCTATTACAATACTACCGTCCATCCAACCATTCAACTTTCAATCAGCTCATTTTAACCCTATATTACCATATTACAACACTTATTCTCCTCTCAACCCACCTGCTCATCGAATTTATCATTTTCGTATTACATTATATCATTTCTCGCACCTAATTGACTCGGGCGTATGTTATGTGCCTTACTGATATAATCAGATCTTGCTCATGAGAAACCTAGCCAAATAACTCACACTTTATCGCAAGCATTGTATATAACACTCACCCGATCAATTCAAACGCATACTATGTGGTTTACTGAAATAGTCGGATCATGCCCATCAGAAACTTGGACCAATCTGTCCACACACAACAAGTGGGCAATTAAGACTACAACCTGTCATCAATATCACATTTAATACAACATTACATGCATTATCGCATCATTGGTATACAAGAACTAATCCCAACCCTTAGAAGTTAGCTGCAGGATTTTTCCTCTTAAACATTCTATAAGTTTTAGTCGACTGTACAATCAAAGTAACTGACTAGTGTCGACTCCTGTCATATATTAAACCCCTTCGAACATATAAACACAGAAACCTTCAAAAGAGGCAACCGGTGGCAGCAGCGTCCACACTACTAAATAACAAATTCTATTAATAGCCCACGGACCACAAGATTGGACTTCTAAAAGACACAATGGCCCACCTCAATACCACCCAATAAGTTACTTTTTCTACTTATAGCAGTAGATAAGGTGATAAGTTTGATTTATGATTAGTTATAAGTAACTTTTTTATTTAAAAAATTTAATCACTTCAGTAAATCTTTTTAGCTGTTCTACTTTCACAAGTTGACAAAGAACGGCATAAATGAGAGGAAAAGTTGATAAACCTACACCCAGATCCATAGCTCAACTGGCAAACTGGGTGGAGATACCTCGTTTTAACACTTGAGGTCTTGGTATCGATCCTTACTCGGGGTGAGTAACATGGAGTGTGTGTACACTCTTGGGTGTGTGTTAACAAGCTAACCCTAAATTAAAAAAAAAAAAAAAAAAAAGACAAAAAGAAAAAAGAATAAGCTACCAGTGAAATAAGTAGCTTATCTTAAGCCACTTACTATCCAGACGCCCCCAACATCTTCTTATAAGAATCGCAACAAATTGGCACACGTGTGATTCATCTGGAGCATCCATTAAGTACTGCTCCCTGTGGAGATTCCATATACAAAAAATCTGGTCAGCACGCTTGTTAATTGAGCCATAGCCGTCTGATCAGCAGCCCGTATAAAGTTTTGGTCCAGTGTATATTCGCACTCTACCTCATGAATGGTCCGGATCTCCCTGACTTGGTTGCCATCCAACGGTGGGAAACAGGCCTCACATCCTCTCAAACACGTTAAAAGGTGGAGGTGCAGCTGGGCCTGCCTTGTCTGTGAGACTATGTTCATGGTCACTGGGCCAAAGCCGAGCCCACTACTCAAATACTCGGCCCTAAAAGTTTCAAGTGTTGGGTGGGCCACAGTTCCAGGTATGGCCCATTTAAGTACTGATCACGAGCACATGGACCTTGTTCCAACCCAAACGCCCTCTGTTCATCTGATTTCAGCACAAAGGTAGTTAGATAGTCCATATGCCTACTTTGTTTGAGCCCACCATCAGGAGTTTTCATTCGATGGGCCTCGCCGTTAACGGCCCACAGTACAGAAATCCTGTACATTGGACAATCAAGTGGACCCCACAACGATCTGCAAAATAGAAGGTCAAAATATAAGTCCATTAATTGGACGATGAGGATTATCCAAACGGTGGTCTTTGCATCACGGACCATCCAAAATAGAGTTACTGCGGGCTACAATTTAGAATAGGTCTGCAAAATACCATACTGGTTTTCTAGTACGCAAATCCATTTATTTCACGTGATAAGATTAGTCTCAACTGATTATCTGACCATTGGATTGGTGGAAATTGATTGGACGACTAAAAATGAATAATATCCAATGGTCCTATTTCAGTAAACAAATGTTCACGAATCAAAGTTTGGATTGTTCAATCAACGGCTCCACAATTTAGCTGGTCTAATTCAAGGTAATGTATTATGCCACCTTTTTGATTTCTGGGTGCCAGTATATCAAGCGTCGTACTCTGCCAGAGTATCAAATAACTCACCTAAAATTAGACAGACAGGCAGGAGTATTTCAATTCCATTAAGAAATGGTATCTAATCCTCCAACAGATGAAATGTACAGTATCCTTGAGCCCTACGTCTAAATAAGTGGGGCCCATTCTTTCAAGTGTCTGATGACTGAGACTGTTGGTCAGGTGGGTCCCGCAGAGAACAGACAATTACAAGAGAACATAGCCAATCCGATAGTAACCTTTCCATCAGTGTCCTTCACACAATGCATCAACGGTCCACATTGAATAGAAAACAGGTCAAAGATTTTTTATTTTTTAAACAAAGACTAGAATCCACTGACCGAGGAGAATTTGAGGCATTGTTCATCCAAGGACAGTCCCATCAGATCAACGGTCTTGATCGCAGAACCATGAGCTCCTGTGGTACAAACAAAGAACCCAAGGACGCTATCCATATCCTCAGGTTTACGGTTTTTGAAAGTGGATCGTGCGTTTCAGTGATCCAAACCATCAGATGGTCCCCACTTAAAAAAGGAATCCCGGATAAAACAACCCCAGCCCTTCAATTTGTATCCTTCAAATGGACGGTTGATAAAGGCAATACAGCAACAAAAGTACACAATCAAAACTAATATATATCCAAGACAGGACGAGTATAATATTCAAATCTAATTAATATTTTAGGTATCGTCCATCCATGCTGGGGGTCATCAGACTAACGGCGTGGATCACTACACTTTAAGCACTACTAATACAAACATAAAACGCGAGTATACTCGATAGAAAGGACTTGCACACACTCACACGAGGCATATTATTTTTCTTTTAACGCGTCCCCTGCGGGAGAGAAACGAAGAAGAAACAAAGAACTCTCTCTCTCTCTCTCTCTCTCTCTCTCTCTCTCTCTCTCTCTCTCAATCCCCCGTTTATGCTGCTTTGCTTGCGTGTTTTTGACTTCTACGGCAAGAGAGAGAGAGAGAGAGAGAGAGAGAGAGAGAGAGAGAGAGAGAGAGCTTCCCACTGTCATTTTCCAAGATATACTCCACATACTTCTTACTTCATTGCGTCTCTCTCTCTCTCTCTCTCTCTCTCTCTCTCTCTCTCTCTCTCGCATGTCTGTTTGTTGAGAAATAGAGAGGTCTTTCTTTGCATTTCTGTCCTCTTTCCTATCTCCTCCAAAACCTCTTCTTTCAATCTTTAAGCAAACCAATCTCTCTCTCTCTCTCTCTCTCTCTCTCTCTCTCTCTCAAAACAAACCAACCTTGCAAAATCGCAATTCCATGAAGGAGAAGTGGGTTTTTCTTCTCCCAATTCCATGAAAGAGAACTGGGTCTTTCTTCTCCCATCCCTCAACAGCCATCTCCTCCCTTAGCACTGCAACCACAAAAGAAATCAACCCTCCCATCAAAACCATCTTCATGGAACTCTCATCAGCTCCCGATCTATCCCTACACATCAGCCCTCCCAACAATGCCACCATCTCCATCTGCACCACCGACCTCCAAAACGATATGCAATTCGACGTCTGGCGCCACCCCTCCCCTCTCAAACCCCACACCGATGACCGCCACGTGCCACCCAACTCCCACGCTTACACCGACCTCTCCCTCGCCCATCCCACCACTTCCATGGATATCGATATCCCATGGAAGAAAACCACCGTAAGAGAAATCGATGATGATGAACCCCGACAAGGTGGGCCACTGCATCACAACCATACACATCAGCATCACTACCATCATACTCTTCACAACTACCACCGGCCGCTCTTGGAAGTCCCTGACTCGTTGAGACCGATCAAGGGAATCCCAGTCTATCACAACCGTTCATTCCCTTTCATCGGCCTAGATCAATCGAGGGAGAAAGATCCCAAGGTGGGCTTCTATCCAATGCCATTTCCATCATGGTCATCTTCATTATCTTCATCATCTTCATCACCATCATCTTCCTGTTCTTCTTCTGCTTCTTCACCGCCGTTGATGGGAGGAGGTTTGGATCCGATGGGGCTGCTGCATTCGGGTCCCACTGCTTCATCACCGTCGGTTTATAGGATGGCAACGGCTACAAGGTTTAATGGGTGGGCGACGGATTCTTTAAAATCACAGCAGTTTCATCATCAACAACAACTGCCATTTGGAATAGGAGGTTCGGATGGTTCTCATGGGATGATTAGATCGAGGTTAATACAGAAGATGCCGACTAAGAGGAGTATGAGAGCGCCGAGGATGAGGTGGACGACGACGCTTCATGCCAGGTTTGTGCATGCGGTGGAGCTGCTTGGAGGACATGAAAGTAAGGGATTTCACGTTGTTTGCTATTTACTTTTGTTTTTCTGGTTTTATTTCCTTTTCTTTTCTTTTTCTTTTTCTTTTTTTTTTTGTTGGAATTGATATTGTAGTGATTGGATTTTGTGAATTGGGAATTTGGGTTTTTTTTTTTTTTTGTTGAATTATGATTGTGGGAATGTATGGTTGGTTATTAGGGGCGACTCCGAAGTCAGTTCTTGAACTCATGGATGTAAAAGATCTCACACTAGCTCATGTTAAGAGCCATTTGCAGGTAAGTGTGAGAAAGCAATCTTGATATTCTGCTCCACTTCTTCTTTTTCCTCTCTCTCTCTCTCTCTCTCTCTCTCTCTCTCTCTCTCTCTCTCTCTCTCTCTCTCTCTCTCTCTCTCTCTCTCTCTCTCTCTCTCTCTCTCCTGGGTTATAGAAATATGAAACCCATTTCATTTGGGATATGGTTTTCTTCAAATTCTTCTTGTTCCTCTCTCTCTCTCTCTCTCTCTCTCTCTCTCTCTCTCTCTCTCTCTCTCTCATCTCTATGTGTTGTTTTTTGTTGAACTGTATGTCCTGGGTCATAGGAATATGAAACCATTTCGTTTTGGTTATAGGCTCTCTTCGAATTCCTCTCTATCTCTCTCATCTCTGTATGTGTTGTTTTTTGTTGAACTGTATGTCCTGGGTCATAGGAATATGAAACCATTTCGTTTTGGTTATAGGTTCTCTTCAAATTCCTTCCTCTCTCTCTCTCTCTCTCTCTCTCTCTCTGTGTGTGTGTGTGTGTGTTGTTTTTTGTTGAACTCTATGTCCTGGGTCATAGGAATATGAAACCATTTCGTTTTGGTTATAGGCTCTCTTCAAATTCCTCTCTCTCTCTCTCTCTCTCTCTCTCTCTCTCTCTCTCTCTCTCTCTCTCTCTCTCTCTCTCTCTCTCTCTCTCTCTCATTTTCATGTTCTTTGTTGATCTATATTTTCAGATCATATATATGTAGAACCTATTTTCATTGTGTTATAGGATTTCTTTCTTCAACACAATTTTTATTTCCTTTTTCTTTGTCGAACTTAATTTCCTGGTCATAGATATGTAAAACCCATTTTCTTTAAGTTATAGGATTTCTTCAATCTCTCTCTCTCTCTCTCTCTCTCTCTCATATCTTTTCTTTCTTTTTTCTCTGTTCAACTGTCTAAATATACATCTTTAGAAATGAAAAATCCATCTTCATTTGGGTTATAGTCTCTCTCTCTCTCTCAATCAATCAATCAAAACACCATTATCCATTCCTCTCAGTCTCTCCGGCACATTGGCCGATAGATACAGTGAATGAATGAACGACTAGATGAGTCTGATTTGCTCGGACAAGAGACAGCTTCTTCTTTGAGAGAGAGAAAGGAGAAAACAAAACAAAACAGGAATGTTACACAAAAGTAGCCATCATTTCACAATAATACAAGCCATTACTAACCTCACCAAACATCAACCTCGTTCCTAATGAATTATAATAACAGTAAAAAAACAACATTTAAAAAATAAAAATAAAAAAACCCATGAAAATCCCAAAAGAAAGAAACATAAAACCCCATCAATTTGATTTTTTCAGTGCTCCTCTTCCATTTTCGTTTCTCTTTTTCCTTTTCTCTTTACTTGTCTTTGTTTCTCGCTTTGTCTTTGCAGATGTATAGAACTGTTAAGACCACTGACAAGCCTGCAGCTTCCTCAGGTAATTCGTACTACTTAGCTTCCGTTCCACCTTCTTTTACCAGCTTTGAACCCCTCATTATTATGAAATCTTCACTACCTATTTAGGAATTTCTTTTCTCTGACCACCACCACCACCACCCCGCCTCCCCCCCCCCCCCAAAAAAAAAATAATAATAATAATAATAATAAATCACAATGTTTTCAGCCTACATTCTCACTAATCTAACCTGGGTCTTTTTTTCTTTTTCTTTTTCTTTTTTTTGGTTTTTTGAGAGAAGGCCAATCTGACGGTTCTGGTGAAGATGATTTCACACCGGCTGCTACTGCAAACGATCTCGGCCTTGGACGATTTATAGAGCAAAGAGGGCCAGATGGGTCACTACAAAATGACATGGATTTCCCTTCTACTTCTCTTTGGAGTAACTCATCCAGGTTAGCTCATCTCTTTCTTTCTATGCGTCATGGATTGTTTAGAAGCTTATAAAATCCACCCACACGTACTCTACCTTTGAAGAATAAAAGAGTTCTTATGGCAGCTTTTGCTTTTTTGATTTTGTGAGATTTTCTATGAAGATGGACTGCTTAGGTCTGTGAGATCTAAAGGAAAAGCAGGAAAATTAAATAAAATGCTAATGAAAAAAGGGTAGACTACAGTGACTTAGTTCACCCATTTTTTAAAAGGTGGTGATTTATCCACGTGGCATACGCGTACGCATTTGGGACTGTTCAAAGAGTGGGGGAGCAATGTTCATCGACTATAGTCCAGGAATTGCACTGATTGGATGGTTAGGAATTGCACTGATTGGAAGATTAGGATTTCTCGATCTCTGTAGTTTTGGGGCTATATGATCCATTCAAAGTGGGTCCCACTCCGGACTGTCAGACATGCATGATGTACGGCGGAGGATTTCATGACCATTTTGGAAATGAAGGTGAACTATCTCCGTGGTCTTGTCCATGAAGAAAAAAAGGCTCCCCTTTCTTGGCGAAGAGTCCTGTGATAGTTGACCAATATTTATAAAATGATGGTGACTCATCCTGCTCACATGCGACACTCATGTACGACCATCCAAACCATTAAAGTTGTGGTGCACATTGCCCATAGAGGATATCACTTATCAGCCAATCATCCTAACCGTCCAATTCATGGTTATAAAATGAATAGTTAAAAATAAATAGTAAGCTGTCTGAATTCCATGGGAAAAAATCAGATATTTATTGTCATCTTCTCAATCTAAGTTTTGGGTCATGCTCCATCCACAACTGGCCGTCCATGGTCAGTCCACCATTTGTACGGTCTGGGTTTATCAAGAAACCATGTTTTTGCATCACCACTCTAAAATGATGGTGAACTATCACAGGTGTTTATCTACACCCATTCCTCGAAACAAAATCACCGTAATCATCATCATTCCCTCGACGAGAAGTATTTTTTAATATGACCAAAAAGGCCAACCTTGACTTGAGTGTTCTACATCTTTTAGTGTGGTAAACATGTACCAAAATACTCTATAGAATGTACATTTTCACAGCTCTTTTGTTGGGTGTCTTTGTACTATCTATTCCTTTATGCAGACCTCTTGAAATATGCTCTCTTTCTTTTTCTTGCTTTTTTGAAACCACTGAAAGAATCTTTGTTTTTCCACCTTAAGCTAAGTTGATATTGATTGAATGTGTTTCTGTAGTTTGAAAGACCTATATGTTTATATTTGTGGCATGTTGGTTGTTTGATATTATTGCCTTTTCATCTTGTAATGTATTTAATCTAAGGAATATTCACCTATACAAGTGGCACACTTGTAAGGCAATCCTGACCCTCCAAATTTTTAATCTTACTGTGGATGGAACATAAGTGAAAAGTCTCACTGAGAAAAAATGATATTAACCTTCTGATTTTTCACTTTGAATTTGGACTACTGGAAGATCTGTTGATAGCTCTTAATTGGATGATTAGGACTGCTTGATCAGTGTGGTTTAGATTAGAGATAAGCTCCTTCCACAATGGGACCCACAATTTGGATGGTGTCGTATAACTCTTCAGAAGTCCCCCATGTGAGGATGATGACCATTTTCCCGAATGGTGCTATAGTAACATAGGAGTCCAGTCCATGTTTTAGAAACTCCACACACGAGTGCACGCACGTGTGTGTGCAAGCATGAGTGCCTGCCTTTGTGTGTTACACATGAAATAGTGTGGAGATTTTTACACTCTTTACAGTTATGAATAATAAACCTATTGCATAGTATACCCCTACTGATTGTACATTTGTTTATAACAATGTGGCTCGCATGATAAGTGAACCAGTCTGATTTTTTAATAGGGACATCTACACAGTGAAACCCACCTGATGGGCGGCTTGGATCTCGCATATGTGTCCCATGTTGGCACATGCGATGATATGTTATATGAGCTGTCCAGCAAACGTAGGCGTGTGGATTGGAAACATCTTGATTTAGGGTTCGTTTGGTTGCACCATATATCAAGAAATTTCATTATTAAGATAACTTACACTATTAGGCATTAGCTTGTTACCAACCATGTAGTCAAAATAAAGTCGTTTCATTCAATGCTAGAATGTCAGGTTGACCTCTCTACAGATAGCTGGATACACATCTAGTGCTGCCTCATGTATCTCCTCTTACAAGTACGTATTACTATTGTAACTTGCCTGATGAATGGATGAGACTGATTTTTTAGGAAGGTCAGGGACGTCTGCACTAAATGAATGGTTTGGATCTCACGCACATGCCATGAATAGGCACCTGTGCAAGCTTGGAGAAATTCTGCCTCCCAAACTGGTTTTTTTTTTTTTTTTTTTTTTCGGGGGGGGGGGGGGGGGGGGGGGGGTTGGAAGGACAAGCTGAGCAGCCTAGCCAGAAATCGTTTAATCGTTTCCCTTAATTTAGTGGCATGAGGATCCTTATTTCTTAAGGGGGTTTGAATTTGTATAGTTCTTAATATATTAGGCTTGATGGATAGATAAAAGCAAGCTTCCATAGGTGTATGATCCTCTTATCATAATAATAATAATCCACCTTACAAAACCATACATGATCAATAATAATAATAATAATTTCATCTTATAGATTTTAATGATTTTATAGAAAATGACATTAATGTTTGAATTTACTACTATAAAATACCTTTTTTCAGTTTTTGATATGTGCCACGCTCTCCTGTATAGATGCATCCAATATTCATTTCTTTCGATTATTCCTAAATAACCCTTACCTTTTTCACTGTTAGTTGAGAAACACACTATTGTTGATGTTAGGAATAGAGAACTTAATTATGCTTAGTTTAATAAGCTATTATTTGTAGGGATTTGTATCACAAAATTCCTCACAAATTGTATTTTACCAAATAATGCTTCTACGAACCCAAAGGTCTCCGAAATGCTTTTTTCAGCCGTGAAATTATCATAATATCCACCGTGCACATTTTTCTTTAGAAAGTGTAAAGTGGAGAATTTGTGGGGCCTGCGTAATATTTTTATGATATGTAGCCGGTTTAATAGATGTAATCCACCATGATGTTTAGAAGAACAAAAAAATTAGTCAATCTAAACGTAAGGGGAACTACCCCATATCAATAATATACACTGCGTAAAAAACATCAAATCCACCTGTAGCCCGTCTGGTGATTCAATCAGCACGATTTCTCATCTGTGTGATTATTATGACTAGGTGTATACATTTGACGGGCTGGATGTCATACACATACCATACCAGCCTCAGAAGATTTTAGCTTTATTTCTTTCAAAAGGATATATATATATATATATATATATATATATATATATATATATATATACACTTTAGTAATTTTTTTCTCAAAAAGTACCACCAAAGGGAAGGAATACTCTTGTAAATTTGAGATTCATGTAGAGTTTTCCAGTAAAAATTCCTTGTTTGGAAATGTCGCTTTTATCTGTAATTGAAAGTGAAACGACATTTCATGCAGGCCTTGTACCTCCTCCTCTCTTATCTCCCCAAACCCCTGCTTAAAGTGAAACAGCCCACATTTGAAATTATTCAAGCATTTCATCAACGGCTTTGAATGGTCTATGTTTGCACGATCCGAGAGATTCAACTTGGAAACCATTTAAAAACTCAGATCATATATGAAATGGTGGAGCCCACGATGTGAGTGGTTTTGACCTCACACCTAGATCATCTAAACACGATGGAGCCCTCAGTATTAGCGATTTGGATCTTGCATGTATGTGCCATTATTATGAGTAGTTTTGATCTTGTTGCATGTACCACAGTCTAGTAAGGTCTTGATCTGTAGCATTAAAATGCATCCACAATTTAAGGGCTAAAGAATCATTTGTTATATATATATATATATACAAAGCGTAAAAAGATTTTATTTTTAAAAAAAGATTTTATTTTTTAAAAAAAGATTTTATTTTTTTTTCCATTCAAAAGGTATAGACCATACAACAATCTGCACAAAACTAAACAGGCCCCTCGCAACAAAATAGACGGAAGGGCCAAACGAAACAGGACACAGCCGACTACCTATCTACAAGAAGCGCTAAGAAGAAAAACCAACAAAAAGACTGAGTTAGTCAGTCGATCTGAGGACACCTAGCTCAACCCTATCTAAAAAGATCATATTACGGATGACAAGAGGAAGAGACCTGGAATGAAGATGGATCGTTAACTGTTGAAGGAGACTCCCCTCCCAAGCCAGACCATCTGCCGGACCATTACCTTTTCTGAGAATGTGAGCGAAAGAAAATTTTCTCAACTGGTGTAAGCGGTTGATTCTAGACAGTCAAGGTTTCTACTTCCAAGGGGTCTTGGCATGAGTAAAAAGATAATTTTAATGATTCAAAGTTAAATGACTATAATAGCTTTTGTCATGATTCCGTCGAATTCTAGTGATGAAAATAGCTAGATAGTCATTTTTTAACTCATATAAGACAACCCTCTAAAAATACTGAAAAAGGAAGGCACCTTGCAAATATAGAAAATGAAGTTTTTGTATGTCAAAATCTCTTTTTATAGAAATAAGAAGACATTAGTGGTCAGGTGATGACATTGGAGTTAAATTATATACAAGAAGAGGAGCTCTCTCTTTGCTAACCTCACACATGGTAGCAACTTGCCCATGCACGCTTCCACATGTGCCAATGCAGCATGTGTGTGGAAGATCTGAGCTATCCACAAGGTGGGCCTCACTTTGCAGATGTACAGCCTTGAAAACAGGCCAGTCCACTTATTAGGTGGGAATATGTTACCTAACTTGACAATTTCCCTACTTTCTCCATTCAGATCACACCAATCGGATTATGGGTCATCTTCAATCCGTATATCTAATCTTATCTATCTCAGATTATGGTTTACACCTATGTTATTTATCAAGTTGCAATTTAATTTTATATTTAGAGTAATAGTGAATTAATTCCTTTATCTCATAGCCCATGCCCCACATTTCATGAGTTAAGACCTCAATCAAACCTTCCTCATGGGCTTGTGGGCCCCGAATCACATGGGTCATTCACCTCGAGTATGTCCCCGCATCCCATGAGCTACCACACTCGAGCCTGGTGTGAAACGCCCTTGCATTAGTTTACTTACTAGTATGTATTGGAGTGATACACATGAACCTACCTTTTTTCTTCTTCTTCTTCTTTTTTTAAAGGTGGACTCATGCCGCGAAATTTCATTGAACATGAGAAATTTACATCCGTTCGAGTGGGCCCCGACAAAAAGATACGGACCTCACCTATCATATAACCACACACTAACCAAGACTAAGATTCTCTGAAGTAGCCTAAGCCTACTTTGTCAAGAAAGAGGAGACCCCTAATATGAGGGGGAAGGTCAGAGATTGATTGGAAGAGATGGTGAACCTGGCCATTATTACCCATTCGTGCGAGACCATCCACCACTATATTTGCTTCTCTTAGGGAGTATGAAAGGGAGATGTCCATGCCTGCCATCAGAGAAATAATCCTAATCCACCAATACACATGATCCTACCTATAGCGTACCACAATAGCCCTATTTAGTCTGTGGGATTAAATGGTATGGAATTTTATTAGATGGGATTAACACCATTATTGCTCAATAATTATATGTCTAAAAATACCATGGTATTTGGACCATCTATTCTCCATGTTTGGGATAAAATTCTTGCTATAGAAAAAATAATGGATTAAGCAAAATCCTGTTTGGTGGACCATGAAATTGTATTCAACAAAACAAATTCATAGTGGATGTAGGTCAATTGTATATGTATATGATTAGAATGTCATGTGTAAAGGGCATATATGGATGGACGGCATGAATAAAACACATGCATCAATATAGGGCCACGTATGTCGTGGGTTTCAAAATCCATGAAAATTTTGCATGGGACCAAATGCAATTCCATCCCCACCTAATCCCAACCCTTCCCATCCCCCCAAATGCCTGATGGAATTTGCATAGGACCAAATGCAATTCCACCCCATCTAATACCATGCATGCAATCCCTTTCCACCTAATCCCATCTAATACCTTGCATCAGATGCCTAGCACAGGTCATTAGTACATTTTTATTTTTTTTTCATTAGTACATATACACATGCTTGCTCCCATTGTGGTCGCTTTCATTAGTTAAAACCTCTCTTTCTCACCTTTGAGGTTACTTTCATTAGTTAAACCTCTCTCTCTCCTTCTCCCTCTTCTACTACATCACTGCATCTTATCTCCCCTCTTGTACACGTTGATGTTATTCTCTTGTTCTTTGCAAAGTTGATTTTTTGCATGGCAATAGTCTTGTCTGCATTCAAGATTGTTAGTGTTTTTCACCTCAACATGTGTTAGATCTCCTCTTCTACGTTGCTTTGGGCATTGCTGATCGCTATCATGTTGACATCGAATGCTATTGTTCTCGAACTTCTTTAAAAACTATGAAAATTTAAAAGTGTGGCTACTAGGCTATTTGTTAGACGAAAGCCTTTGAAATACCATTGTCGATAGTGATTCCAAACAACAGTTGGCCAACTAGGACATGTTATTGATAGTTTGTATGCATTTGTGGTATTCTCTTTCTATTATAGAAAAGAAATCATTTTCCTCATTTGTGACATATTCTGCAATTTATGAAAACAAAATCAGCTTGGGAAATTGATTTCTCTTTCCACAGTTTTCCTTGTAAAAGAAAATTTTTCACTTCCTTAAAAAGCCTAGGAAATGGAAATTTCTATATTCTTTGAGTGAGCTCTTACCTTTGGCCATTAATCTTTCCACCCATACAAGTTTAGCTGGATTCTTTCCTATAGGTTTCTTTTTGAAAATTTTTATAAAAAAAATAAAAAAAATTACCTACTAAATATAGAATTTACATTCTAGTGACTTTTCAAAAAAGTTTTCAATAAGCCACTCCTTTAATTTAAGTAAATTATCATTGGAGTACTTGGGTGGACCCTATAGTGATGTTTATGTAAAATCCACCCCAATTACTAGTAGAACCCATGTTAGACCCATAGTCTAATTAACCACATCCGTGATTCAGGTAGACCACATGATTGGAAACAATGTACAAGGCAATGTCACCTACCAAACAGTTTCCCTCCATGCACTGATGGGCCTGATGTTTAGCCCCAAACCTAAATTTTGATGTAGCATCTATTGGTTAGAGTATATTTCATATAGTCATTATGGGGACCGATACAAATCAAAGGTGAACGTCTATTTCTCAATTGTTTCCTTTGGAAGGCATTGGATGGATGCCAAAATTTTCTTAAATTATCTGAAGATCCAAAATACTTTGATGAGTTAGGCATTCTAATTTTTGAGACTTTTTTTGGTGCACCCTACTAGTGAGGCTCATGAAATCAATAATCCAAATCATCAATGGTCAATCAAATAGGAATGGTTCAATCTTTGTATATCAAGTGTGATCAATGGGGGCCAATGTATTTGAAAGGACACATTTTAAGGAAGGATGCTAGCAATATCAATGGAGTGAGAGTATGAATTTATTTTTTTAATTTGTACACCCCTTTTAAAACTATATTTAAAGAGTTTGAAAGCAATGCATGGTAACCCTTCAAGTTCAACAAGAAGCAAGCTCACGTTTGTTATGAGTTGCATATGATAATCATATCGTCGAAGTCGAACATACTATATGGAAAACAAATGGCTCAAGTGTATACACATGATATTTTTAAGTTATTTTAAAATGAGTATATATGAATAAGTGCTTTTCTTGCAAAGAGAATTCACAAGCGAAGAGAAAAAATCAAGTTGAAAGCATGGAACATGCACTTAGAAATTGAAGATGACTTTGTTGTAATATCGAGCCTAACAAAGTGTAAAGACATTTTTGTAGGAATGTGATGTGAATTAACATACATTGTGCAGAGTTATTTGAGATCCTAACTACATTTTACATGGGTGATCAAAGGACGTGAAGTGGCTCGAGGATAGGGTCATACATTTCAATATCTATGTTAAAGATTTACCACCAAATTTTCAAAGAATGGCTATTTTTAGAGGAAGTTTATGATGAAGTTTTGTAGGTTTGAACTAATGACTTTGAGTAGGCCTGAAAAATGACTATGGTAGAGAAGACAAGGAAGTGGGTTGATACAACAGTTGTACGTGACCTTGTGCAATCTAAGACAAAATGAGCAGGTCATTGTAAGAAGATAGGTCATAGCCTCACAACTTGGAAGGAGATCAATTAAACCATAATGATATGAGATTTTTCTTGTAGGTAAGTTGTATTCTTCTGAGTTAGGTTTGGGTGAGCTAAATGGGTAGTGGGTTTAGGCTTGGGTTAGAAAATGTGGCTCATTCATGTGAATGGGTTGGGCTCGGGTCAACCATATGCAACCTGGGCCCTCAATATATCTTATCAATGGGTTGGGCCAGATGACCCAATCTGGCCCAAAAATCAAATCAAATTAATAGACTTTAAATATAAATACATACAAATTATGTATGTATATTTGTATGTATGCATTGGAAGGCTTGGCATACCTTTGGCCCCATTTTTCATTCTTAATTCTTAGTGTGGTCATGCCTTGTCAGTATGGGTTAGTTTAAATGGGTCATGTCAGTCTTGCACTTGATGAATTTTAAGTGCTTGAGATCAGGCCACAAGGTAACAGTCCATAGGGCAGGTTCAAACCGATATTCTTGATCATTTGGTAAACGAGTTAAGCTTGGGCTAACCCCAACTCTACCCATTGACACCCCTATTGTTGACATCTATATTTATTGAAGTATATCTCAAATTTATATTATATTACGGATACTAGCATGGCGAGGTGGTAATGGGCAGGCTTGACCTGTGAGTTAGCTGGCTTAACCTGATTTTAGCTAGGTTCATATGCTAAAAAAGAAACCAGTTTACTAAAGGACCATGATAGTTGATACACACACACACACACACACACACACACACACACACACAGAGACACTTAAAAGAAGTTGAGTGCTCATTATGTGAAGTGAATTGTAGAACAAAGTGACAAATGTTTTGAGTCAGAGGGTGTGGCTTTGCATGAAACACTCAACATGAGGATCGTAATTCGATGCATTAAAAGAACAATACAAGAGGGAGTTCATTTTTTGCCAAGGACTCGATAGATGTATGGATGACCAAGATCTAAAGTATTAGTCCATCTTAATTCTTACATGATAAATATTTATTCAAGGATTCTCGCTTGTGCATCCTGGAGGATTGTTGTAAAAAAGTATCATATCTAAGATACACAAAGGAGGACCAGATGAAACTTTGGAAGAGATAAAGTACAGACCATAATAGAGAAAAAAAATACTACTAGCCTAGTATATTACATTAAATAGTTCAGAGCATGATGTTGCTGATGTCGTCTCGAAAGGTTATATGTAAAAAAATTGGCTTTTATATGATGATTCTATTCTAGTCATACTTTCAGTGGACTGTTTTTGGAGCTTATTTTGGGTCTTCCTAAGAATCAAAGGGGAGGAATTTTGATCATTTTCGTTGTGATTGATTATTTTTTAAGATAACCCACTCCATTCCATGCAAGATGATGATGAACGCTATGCATATCGTCAACATATTCTTCATAGAAATTATGTAACTTCATGGGATACTAAGAACAATAACTTTAGACTATCAATCAAAATATGTGGGGCACTTGTTACATTTTATCTAAGCAGTTGTGGACAAGCCTTAATTTTTTAGTATATATCATCCTAAAACAGATAGTCAAACTGAAGTAGTCAATAGGAGCCTTGGTAACCTCTTAAGAAGTACTACTGTACAAAATATATATATATATATATATATATATATATATATATATATATATATATATATATATATATATAGAGAGAGAGAGAGAGAGAGAGAGAGAGAGATGTCTCAGTGGGATTTGGCTTAATCCCAAGCCAAGTTTGTAATAGATCAATAAATTGTCCTACTAAAAATTTTCCATTTGAAATCATAAATAAAAGTGCATATTATATACTCAACTTAATACTATTACCGATACAAGATTAAGTGAGCAAAGATGTTGATACTTTCATCAAGCACATTCAAAACTTACAAGCTCATATGAATAACAAGATTGTAAGAGTAACACCTATATCGAAAAGTTGCAAATGAACATTGGTGGAAAAAGATATATAATGAATGTACTTAGTTATAGTTTATCTCTACAATTTTTTTTCTTAAGAAAATTCATAACAAACTCAAGTCAAATTATTGGTCCATACCTAGTAAAATAAAAGTTAGGTGACAATGCTTATGAGATTGAGTTACCAGATGACTTATATATCTTGCCAACTTTTAATATAATGAATTTTCAAGTATCATGACAAAGTGTTTAACAGAAAAAATGAAGTCATTATCAATATGGATAAACATCTTCTAAACAAAAAGAAGGAAGAAGTTGAACAAGTGATATGCACATGAAGATTACTGATACTCGATGGGGTTAATATAATTAAGTGATACTTAGTAAAATGGAAGAACAAACTTAATTCTGAATGCACATGGATCATAGGTAACAAATTGACATATTGAATTTGGACATTTACTACTTGTATGACGCGTCTAAAAGAAAAAGAAGGAAGAAGTTGAACAAGTGATGCACATGAAGATTACTGATACTCGATGAGGTTAATATAATTAAGTGATACTTAGTAAAATGGAAGAACAAACTTGATTCTGAATGCACATGGATCATGGGTAACAAATTGACATATTGAATTTGGACATTTACTACTTGTATGAAGCGTCTAGGTCATTAAAGTCAAGTTATTTCTAACCTGAGAGAAATTATGCAAGCCCATGGCCCACTATAGGGCCCAACATGTGATAACTTTGGATTAGTTGTTGATAGATTTATAGGCTAAGTAGCAGGAATTGCAATTTACTATTTCCTAATATAAAGACTATTTTAAAGATGTGATTGAAGATTTTAAGAATTATTTTCAAGATTTTCTTTTACTAATTAAGCCTATAGTCATTTTAGCTAAATTAGATTGATTTGAAATCAATTAAAATTAATTTAAAATCAATCTAATAGTTAAAAGATTTTTATTAATGATTTATAGGGATTATCTTTAGGGTCTATAAGAAGGAGTTGGTGTAAAAGGTAGGCATTCTAAGTGTGAGTTTTCTTAAATGTTGTAAGAGAAAATTTTGATATCAATAAAGTTATATCTCCCTCTCTACTTATTCTTCCGAGTGATTTCTTGTCCACTTTTTTGCGATTCATGTACATGTCAAAATCCTATTAACATGATTACCAGAATGCACCGCTAGCTAAGAGGTTTTTGCTCTTTTGTAACGACCCCACATTGTGTACTTTTTAGATAGCCCTATCTCCAACCCAAGGATGCCTGACAAACCAACGGCTAGTTGTGCTATTCGAACAACATTTTTAGCAATTAGACAAGCCCTAAGCTATATTTAAAAACTAAATTAACAAGTCCTTATCTATCTTTTGAATATTTAAAGAGAAAAATCTTCTTAAAGTTGATGTATTCTTAGATTAAAAGACTATATCTCGTGTTTGCAATCATTGGTAAGCATATTCCCAGTAGGTTATAATAAGAAAGATGGAGTCTAATCTTTTAAACTATAACTCAAGTTTTTTAAGGATGTATTTACTTTCATGAGGAGATAAAATAAGCATTAGGTAAAAAGTTTTGACATTCTAGTGTGCTATTTTGACTATTTCTCTTTGGAATAATAATGATGTAGTAGGTGCATGGTGAAAAGGGGGAGGAAGAAATCACCACCCACTTTTCCCTAAGATAAACCTTGATTCCATGAGAAACTTTGAATCTACAAGGTTAAAATTATGTCTAAAAAATATTATTGAAACACATGAATAATTTATATTTAGAAAGCGATTGATGTGACTTATATAAGCGATAAATACTAAATTTATAACTTTCCTGAAATAATAAACTTTTTTAAAATAGTAAATGTACTAAAAATAATAAACTTGTAATTTTTTCTTAAACTTCTAAACTAACTCAAATTCTTTTACATGATTCAAATATGGACTTTAAATTATTCCAAGATTTTTCAAACCCTAAAAAAGCAAAAGTTGTAACTTATTAAAATAATAAATTTTAAATAAAAATTAATTCTACAAAGACCTTATTTTGAAAAATATTAAGAGGCCAATTGCCTTTGGCATTGGCAAAATGCCTGAAATGGATAAGTGGTCCCAATGTTGTGATCGTTGACAACTAGAATGTGCGCTATACCCTTTGGACCCTTGGATTAAACGTTCTTTCAATCCATACGATTGTCCTTAACTTATCCTATGTCGAATAAAGTATCCTTAAACATATCCACCTTCCAGTTTTTGTTTTATGTTTTTTAAAGTTGCATTGAAAATGAAGATCAAGTGCCAATGTATCATTGATTTAAGATAATACAAGTGTTACCAAGCCAACCCACTCATCAAGTTATTTGGGAATATTGATTATATTTGATGTAGACCATTTATGGGAGGCCTGATCTAAACCACTAACCAATATGAAAACAACATACTATTCATATTACACCTACTTGTATCCCTTGACATTCCAAATAACTTTTTTTGTGTGAAAAGTAGGAGCACACCACTTGTAAAGGGGGCGGTAGGGGGATATTTCATTACCCCGACAAGATCTATATAGAGCATAGAAGCCACCACCCAAAAATAAGCAAGGGGCCTCCCAACATTGTGCATGATCTTGTTAGTCCTTTGATTCACCATCCTCTAACAGCTCAGCTTTTAGAGAGAGTGGTAATTTGACATGGTATCAGACTTCGATCCCTTTATAGGCTCAAAACTCAAAACCCCGCTTTGTACACAACTAAGATGGAAATTCATAATCTTGTACTGTTCTTTTTTTTTTTTCCTTTCTTTTTATTATTCATCCCAAAGACTATATAGAGCAAGTCTGATCAAAGTGTTTCCCCATTGTTTTCCTAAATCATGGGACACGATTGTGGTATTGTGTACTTCCATGGAGATTTGGTTTTAACGTAGTGGGTGCATCGAGAAAAGGTGAGAGATCACTATCTTCTCTATATGATAATTCTTAAACCCACAAAGAGAGAAAACTATCTTAAAATTGACAATAGAAGTGACATTATTAAATGAATTGTTGTTTACTACATACCAAATGTGCTTATATAAGAAATGACATACTTGATATGCTTATATAAGCAAACATATCCTAGATTTGGAATTCAACTCAAAATAGAATTTTTTTAATAAAATAGTAAAAACTTACTAAGAATAGTAAAAATGTCTAAACTGACTCAAACTCGTAAACCACTCTTATTAAGGACTTTAAGATAAATCGTGACTTTTAAAACCCAAAAAAGAACTACAATAGAAATTGCAAAACTTCCTGAAAAAGTTTTGAACTAAAATAAAACTTTGACCCTGAAAAGGGCCTTTATTTTTTTTTCAAGAATCTGATAATCGAGTCACAAAGATATGACCATTAGAAGAAGATACAGTGTGGGTCTTAGGAAATGTTTACCTAGGATAGGCCACTTCAGCCTCATTTCTCTTGATCTGGACATTCCCTGAAGTTTTCCACAAGGTATATAAGGTTTCAATTCAACCGATGACTTCTTTGAAAGTGAACTGTGGGCATACCTCAATAAGTAGACTAGTGTGTTAAGCAGTTTTTTGTGCATTTCTAATGATGTAGCCAGAAGAACCAAGTTCTATCTTAAATTTTCTTCATTATCCTTTCTTCTTCTTTTTTCCTTGGAATAAGACCACTTGTTTTTTCTTTTTCTTTTTCTTTTTCTTTTTGGACTAAGACCCTATTTTAGAATTTTCTAGAGATCAAGTTGTCAGGCAAACTTTTGAAATGGGTGTGAGACGTTTAGTAATTCAAATTATTAAACGAAGGAGAGCATATATTTAACTTTAATTGGCTTTTTATTTTTCCTATAGGACACTGATTGCACACCTGATGGTACATGGGTTCCCATTGGGACACATGGCAGGCGTGCACAAGATCTAGACCATTCATCACTACAACGTGAATGGGCCTTGGCTTAAAAATCAGGCCCCTGGAACAATCCAAACTTCTCTATTTGAAAAAAATAATAATAATAAGTGACCACCTTCCAATTTGGGACCCTGTCCATGTCGAGCAGCCAGGATCTGAATGGCCTAAATCTTCAGCCATGGACCCATATGGTGGCCCCCTGGGTGAGTATCTAGATCTTGTACACATCTGCCACATCAATAAGTCATGTGTAATTAAAAAAAAAAAAAAAATGTCATGTGTAATTAGAATTCATTCTTTTACATTTGGTGTGAACATAGATCAATGGATTCCTCATCAAGGTCTTTGATGCTTTTAGACATCCTACTGTTCATGAACGCTCTTTCGTGGCTATCTTTCTCCATAGAGTTGAAAAAAGATTCACCCACCTTCTCATATTTCTATTATATTTACCAAAATGCAAATGTGATGATTGATATAATAGCTTCAAGCTTCAAAGGTCATATAAACAAACCATGACAAGATTACTTCCTGTGGGAATTTTCAGTAGAGGAGCTTGGCTACAATCTAACTCAAGTGACATGGATGGGCTAAGACCATCAGATTTCACCTCTCAACAAAGATCTACAGATCCATTTGAGGTAGTCACTTAAATTTCATGCATTACAATGCTACGTTATTGCATGCATTTCTTCTATGTTGCTTCTCTGGCTTCCAACGAGCGATGAATATGGAATGTAGTGTTTGGAAGTACCCCGAATCGACATTTGGCTCAAACATACAATGTTTTGAGCTCAATGGAGTGTTTGGGTGGGGCGAAAACGAAACCCAGATGGGCCAGTTAGCAGTTTTTGGTGTTTCAGCTACAAAATAATGTTTATTTATTTCAGACCATACTCAATGCCGACCAAAATATTATTTTGGTGAACAAGCATTCTGCCGATACCTGTTTTGTACTTCCAAACGTGCCCTAAGTTCATGCATTCATGGATTATTCGTTGACACCTACATGCATGTACAACCAGGAAAATGATCAATTGCAAATATTTTCACCACAAACTTTGTGGGCCTCTCCATGATGTGTTGATAACATCCACTCTGACCATCATGCAGGCCATCCCATGTTTGGTCCTGGACTAAAAAATCAGGCAAATCCATGACTCAGGTAGGACACACAATAAGAATGCTTGACAGGGCACGCCCTCTTCCTCCCAGCTATTCCTGCTCATGTGAGCCACCTAAGCCATGGATTCAACTGATCTACGGGGTCAAGGCTAAACAAGGGATGGCATACATGATGATCTGAGCGGATTCCATGAACATATCATGGTAGGGCCCACACAACTCATTTGCACTAGATCACGAACCAATATCCATAACTAAAGCCTGCTGACCTTACATGCAGCCTGTGGGAAAAATTTGCACGTGAGCAATCACACACCATGCTCTAAACGTGTAGGGTACAGGCAATGCATGTGGACACCATTTTCCTTACACGAGCAATTGTCTTTTGTCCACCTATATATGAGTGCAATTAATTAATGCATGAATACGCACGATGGTGTATCATCTGTTGTACCAACCATGCATTATTGGAAACGGGCCACGTTGACTGATGTTCGTATTGCTGAAATGTTTGAAACTGTTACAGGAAAATGATTCAACTCCTTCAAAAGGTTTGCTGGGGTCCCACTTGGAGCTAAAAATCCCTAGCTTGGAGTTCACCTTAGGCAGACCAGCTTGGCATGGCAAAGAGCATGTCTAATGACACATGACATATGTGCCCAAGATTTTGAGTTGGTAGTCTTTGATTGCTTCAATATCTTCAAAGATGAGAAGGAAATGAAGATTATATATTTGTATAGATATAATGTTACATCTGAAATAGAAGGAAAAGAAAATGGAAGAAAAGCAGAAGCCATGTCTTATTACTTCCATGCAATGTAACTCTCACCTTTATTCAATATATACATCTTCTTTTTTTCTCTCTTTTGGCATTTTTTTGCTAAGCTGTTGTAGTCATGAGACATGAATGGATAGAGATTGAGTTGAATCCTTTCTGTATACATGAAATTCAGGAAAGAAAATGAATAGGAAAATGTATGAGGTCTTCCTTCTAACTTTTTTATTTTTTTATTTTTTAATTTCATTCTTTTCATATTTGAATTTTGATTTGTGAAGCTTTGAAATGCAATGTTTATGTCAACGTTTAATCTGTGCATGGGGATCCATGGTTCTATGATCTAAACAGTTGGTTGGATTGGTCCCACCATGGACTGATAGACCACACACACCTCCCAAATTAAATTATCCATAACATAATAGATAATAACCATTTCAACGTTGATTAGGAGTTTTTTTTTTTTTTTTGGAAAGGAAGGAAGAAGTGACTCTCTTATTACTTACCTAGGGAAAAGCCCAATTAGAATATAAGTGAACAAGGGAGAGATCCTAGAGAAGAAGAAGGGAGAGATCCTAGAGAAGAAGGAGAGAAAAGGAAACAAAGGAAACAAAAGCAAAAAACAGAAAAAAAAAAAAAAAAAAAAAAAAAAAAAAAAAAAAAAAGGAAGAAGGAAGAAGAAGAAAAAAGGCTCAAAACTCAAGTTAAGAAAATGAGCCTAGACCTAAGGCTAGCCGAAATCTGTTGGGCGATAATACCCTTTAATGGCACGGAAGCAATCTCAAAACAAATCAAATAGGCGCTAGAGAAATGTTCCTTCATATATAGATGATTGGTAAGCAACTTCATTTAAATGTTCTCCATCTTCGTCCATAGTCATTATATAGTTGTCTCATCGATGGCATTATAAAGGATTTCATCAGTCAAGCACAATTGAATTATGTTAATCACCTTATGATCAAGTTCATCCCGATCATCTTCCTTCATAGTTTTTGAACGATTCACTTTCCCAATGAGTGCATCTTGCAGCCCTTACTGAATTAGGAGGGATTTCATCTTCCACCTTCATAATTCAAAATTAATTTTTACCTATGAACTTCTGTCTCGAATTTCACATTTGATTCCCTCCATGCCATGTTTCTAGATTTAAACTAATAAACCAACCTACGCTTTGATACCATTTTTTTTTTTTTTTAACAAACTGCCTCTATATTCATGACAGAAAGGATACAAGGGATCTTATACAATTCGGGTTTAGCAATTACAAAAAGGTCTTCCCGAACCTATCATAAAAGAAACCACTACACAGAGAAAAATAAAACTATGCAAAGAGCCCCGACAAAGTTATGTTCTTAGGGCACCCGGGCCCACCCTATCAAGGAAAATGAGACCTCTTATCTCCCGAGGGACGTCCGAGAAAGAGAGGAACTGCCAAGAGGACTAAAACCCGCTGCCAAGTCTAGCCAGCCTATCTGTCGACCCATTCCCCTCCCTAAGAATATGACGGAACTTGACGTCCCCAGCCTTTTGGAGAGCAAAAATCCAATTCAACCAATACCGCCATTTCCACCCTACGCTGGACTTCCCAGTAAGGAAGCTGATCACCATGAGAGAGTCTAACTCGAGGATGATCCTATTAAAGCCCCTCTTGAGACAAAGGAGTAGCCCGTCGTGAGTGGCCCGGAGTTCAGCTCGAGTGTTGGAGGCCCTACCATACCCTTCAGTAAAACCGAAGATGAACAGGCCATCGTGCCCTCTGCAAATCTCACCCTCACCCACGAGGTCGAGGTTTCCCCTGGCCGAGCCGTCAACATTCATTTTTACCCATCCCTCCAAGGGTTTCTCCCATTTAACCACCTGAAGCTTGGGCATAGGCTGGGGGGTAACACGAATTCGTAAACCCAAACGGTAGAGGAGGAAATTGTCGGAACGGTAGAGGGGACAATCAGGTAAGCCTCTGCGAAAGATCGCGTGGAGCCAACCTTTGACCCACCAGACTAGCACCTGGATTGAGGGGTGAGCTCCCTTAAATTTAGCTTGATTCATACCCATTCACAATTCCCAAACGATGAAACCTGGGACCAGCCTATGAAGAGATTTCGCCCAGCCCCTAGGGGAAGGACGTTGCCACCATTGTTGAAGCCTTTCTTGGACTAAAACAACCCCTGACAAGAAAAATCCAAAAATGGAGGCGAAATGGGACCACAACGCTTCAACCCAGGCGTTGTTGAGGAAGACGTGCTCGACAGTTTTGGTTTCCAGCCCGTAAGTCGAGTTTCCAGTGCAGCAGACACATCGCGATGTGAGTTGGATGCCCTTAATTTGGACTGCTGACTCCACTGGGGATGGCTCCGACAATTGTTTTCCAGAGCAGTAAGGCTATCTTTGGCGGCAGCAGCAAGAGCCAGACCTTTTCAAACCAGTCAACCTGAAGCCAGGGAGATCTGTTATGCTTCCAAGTAGATTTCACAGAGAAGGCACTTGACGGATCGAGGGGCCAGACCGAGACATCCGGGCCATCAGAGATATAAAATCCTCTCTGAAAAATCTTATCAATCAGCTCTTGCGACAGGAGAGAGAAGGCCAAAGAGGGGGGAAGAGGCCCCATAAGCCCTAAACAGTCCCTGATCTTGAGATCCATCAACCCTGCAGGAATAGCGTTCTCTACTCTACGATAAAGGGGGCCAAAACCTGACCAATTATCTCTCTAAAAACTGTAATCGCCCCTTCCGACCTGCCATTGCATGTTAGAGTCCAAACAGGGAAAGAGATCCCGGATCTGTTTTCACAAAGGCGAAGCAGAGGCCACTGGACGCACTTGATCTGAAGAGTGAATATCATGAGGGAACCTAGCCTGCATGTACTCTGTCCAGAGGCTTTTAGACTCCTTATACTTGACAGCTCAAGCCATTTTTAGCCGGAGGGCAACCATGACCTCAGCTAAACTCCTGATGCCCAAGCCACCTTCAGCTATAGGTGACGCAATCGCAGTCCAATTCTTCCAGTGAAATTTTCTTCTACCTTCAGCCCATCCCCAGAAAAATTTTACAAAATGACTCTCTAGGGCCTTCAAAGTCTGGGACGGGACAACTGCGGCAGCGAGGGTATGCGCTGGGACACTGCTAAGGACGTGCTTCACAAGAATGGTTCTCCCTGCCTGAGATAAACACTTGGCCTGCTAGCCTACAATCTTGTTGTCCACTTTATCAACCAGCAGCTAGAAGTCCACTACCTTCCGTCTGCCCACAGTGATCCGAACACCAAGGTAGAGTGACTTGGCAGAGGTTCTAGCCATTCCCAGCACCCCCTGAATCGCGTTCACCCTGGAAAGAGGAAGAATATCTAAAGACATAAAATTACTCTTATGATAATTGATTTTCAAACCTGAAACTTGTTAGATACGATCAAGGAAAGTCTTAACTTCCTGAAATAAAGAAAGTCTTCTGTTTAAAAATAAGAGGGTGTCATCTGCATAAAGAAAATGAGAGACTCTCGGGCTGTTTCTCCGTGACTGAAAAGCGAGACAGCTTCCCCTATCCATCAGGTTTTTAAATCCTCGACTAATTACCTCCATAACGAGAATTAAAAGACTAGGGGAGAGCGGGTCCCCCTGTCGGATCCCACAGGTTGACTTAAAGAAACCCCCCGTATCGCCGTTGATTAAAACGGAGACCCAGGAATTACACAAGCACCTCTCCACCATCCGAACCCAAATATCGAAGAACCCAAACCGCAGCAGGACGTTACGCAAGAAGAACCAATCTAGCCTGTCGTAGGCCTTTTCCAAATCAATTTTGACAATGATATTTCCACCTCAAACTTTTCTGTTTATGTCTTTGACCATCTCCGGGCTAAAGCAATGTTTTCAGCTATGTTTCTATCTTGGACAAAGGCACCTTGCTCGGGAGAAATCAGATTTGGGAGGATCCTGGCCAGCCTTGTTGATATTATTTTGCCGAGAATCTTGTAAACACAATTGCACAAACTGATAGGCTAGAAATCAGTAAACGTCAATGGCGAATCCCCTTTGGGTATTAGGCAAATCAACGACGAAGTGAAGGCCCTAGGGAGGGGGTTCCCACTGAAAAGAGCCCTAGCAACCAAAAGGAGGTCGTGCCCCATAATATCCCAACACCCGGAGAAAAAGGCCCCCGAAAAACCATCGGGGTCAGGCGCACCATCAGCTAGGAGGGACAAAACCGCTTCTCTAACTTCAAGTAAAGACCGGGGGGGGGGGCATGATAAAGTCGTTATCTTCCGCTGTTACCAGGGAAGGAATATTAGCAAAAAGATCTTTTCCAACCTCCAGGGCCCCAGTAGAAAAGAGCTGATGGAAAAACCTCACCGCTTCCTCCTTGATCGTTGTCGAGGAATCTACAACATTCCCTAAATCTAGCATGATCAACCTGATGAACGCTTTGATACCACTTGTTAGGTGTTGATACCCCTTAATGGGCGCGAAAGCAACCTTAAAAAGAATCAAACAAGCATTAGAGAACAAAAAAGAACAATAAAACACAGAACACAGAGCTTTTACATGAAAAACACTTGCGGGAAAAAATCACAACACAAAGCGATGATCAATCGACTATAATCAAAAGAATATAAGAGATAAAATAACTTACAGTAAAAATCTTAGTTTAGTTTTCTCCTTTAAACCCTAAAAAATTCATGCTAGCCTCTAAAACATCTCTAACATTACTCTAATCGCATCTACAGACGTACTTTATGTATTACCATACAAAATTAAGAAATAAGCACTTACACGAAAACTTGCAAGCCCGTTTGGTCAACGCAACTAGACTTTCGTTTGACCGAAAACTTCACAACATGCTTTGGTCGACCTGACTGGACCTTCAGTTGACCGAACACATCATAACATGCGACGGTCGATCGAAGCATACCTCAGTTGAACCAAAAAAGAAAGTTGCACCAGATTAAAGGTACTCGATCAACAAAACCTACATGTCGAGCCAGGGAAGAGGATGAAAGAAAATAAAGAGAAAAGCTCACACCCTGTGCGAGGGAGAAGAGTCTACATGTTGACTCAAAAATCAAAGAAAATTAAAGTACTATCTCATTCACTGTGATGAGGAGGCAGAGGAGCATTGGCTAGCTTTTGGAGAAAGCATTTTTTATACCTTAAAATAATGCTAGCCTGACACTGGAAAAAAGAGATGAAGTCATGAATTTTACAAGCATAAAGGCACATCTCCCAAAAAAAAGAGGAGGCGGTAGAGACAACAGGCAAGCATTCTCCATTATGGAGCTATTAGTTTTTTATGATGTAATGTTAGATTATTTTTAAAAATGACCCAATACACTAAGAGGCACTCCTAGTTGCATCTAGACACTTGGATAGTCCGACTAACCCATTTGGGCTACCTACCATGTCTAAAATATATTTCATGGGCTACCACGTAAAAAATATGCTAATTAAATAATTATAACCATCTGACCCATAGCTTATAAAATGGACAGCAAAATCACTAATAGAAAGTGTTGAAGAAAAAGAAACACGTCCGAATACATGTCCGAATCCAGCTAGCTCATCTGTAGAATAGGATCGTTGTATTCCAGCCCATATATCTCTCTATAATATCTGTAATCTCTATAGATTCTTCTTCATTGTTTTCTTTATTTAGTTTTCCTCCATTCTTATATAAATACTGGCTGTGTGCGGCTCTAAGGATACAAGATTCTTCTTTCCCAAAACACGTATTTTATCATGGTATCAGAGCCATGACTGTTGCTCCCTTTTCTCTCTCCTTCTAGACTAGCTTCTCTATCATGTCAGTAGCTTCTTGGATAGTGGTGATATTCTGAGAACTCTCTTCTTCTACACTGATCCCAAACCCTTCTTCCAGTCTCATCACTATCTTCACCATGTCAAGGGAGTCTGCACTAAGAGCAGAGAACTTGGACTCTGTAGAGAGTACAAATCTGGCATCGAGAAGATAGGATGGCATTCGATTCACTTGCTGCAACGAATATCTGAACCAGATCGAAGTCGCAAAGACGGAGGCCATTGATGCAAGGATTAACGCACTTCATTTTCTATATGTTAAGGAGGATTATCTCATTAAGAAGGTGAGTTCTAAAGAGGTGCAAGACCTTGTGAAGGGAACATTCCGCTCATTGTTGATTTCTACACGTCATGGTATGGGCCCTATATACATGGTATTAATTCATCTAACCAGGGATGATTGTCTATCATTGAGCGTATCTCAGCACTTGATATTTGTCAACTAACCCTGCAGCGTTGAGTAGCCTAAGTCAATTTAGTTTGTTTAAAAGGGAATACAAAAGTTTATTTTGTGATGTTTAACTGTTGATTGTACCAAAAAATTTTTCTCTCTCATCCATCTTTCTTTCGCCAAAAAAAAAACAACCTTCGACCTTGATATTTCTACATGGCATCATCCAAGGCCTTTGACAATATTTCATCCTCTCATGATGAGGAGGATTTCAAACAGTTTAAAAATTAAGGACTCAAAATCACATCATCTCCTCTCACAGGGTCCAATTTTCTCTAGTGGCAACAGGCTGTCCTCATCTTTATTGGAGGAAAACGGAAACTTGGCCACATCACTAGGACCCTTTCTTGTCCAGCCGATGGAGACTCTAAGAAAGAAGAGTGAGAATCTAATAACATGATTATCATGTTATGGTTATGGAACTCCATAGCCGACAATGTCCGAAGTGGCCTTCTTTTCTTAAAAACAATGAAAGAAATATGGGACACAGTCCATGAACTCTATAGTTATGCACACAACCTGTCATGCATCTTTCAATTAGAAAATGAGATTGTCTCTCTCTAATAGAACGACAAAAGCCTTATAGAAAACTATGCTACACTCTGAAGTTTATGGGAGGAGTTCTCCTATCATGATGAGGAAGATACCTATTATTCTCGAGATGTGATTATTATTTATTTTTTATTTTAAAAAAAAAAAAAAAAAAAAAACTCTTTCACGTGACCAGCATGACACGATCATTTCCAAGCTTGGCCTTTCGAATATCTTTAGACCCAGCTTGAGGGGGAGTGTTGAAGAAAAAGAAACGCGTCCGAATACACGTCCGAATCTAGCTAGCTCATCTACAGAATAGGATCGCTGTATTCCAGCCCATATATCTCTCCTCTGTAATCTCTGTAAATTCTTCTTCTTCATTATTTTCTTTATTTAGTTTTCCTCCAGTCTTATATAAATACCGGTTGTGTGCGACTCTAAGGATATAAGCTTCTTCTTTCCCAAAACATGTATTTTATCAGAAAGATTGGCATTGTCCATTTTTTTAGTATTACAATTACTAGCGGGCATTTAATTTGTCAAAATTTTCGATGCCCATCAAAATCGTAAAGATAGAGGATATTTAGCTTTCTCCAATCCAAATGATACCCTCGAGGGAGTTTTAATACTCTGGTGGATTGTGATGGTTGTTATACATGCAATTGTAAAGCATATATTTGTCCTAAATAAACTTAAATTAAATTTTGCAAATGTAAGAGCTATTGTAGATACACTATAACCTCAAAATCAAATTGATCAAATAATCCAATTTCTAATATATGGACGCATGTTTGTTTTATTAGTATTATTGGCTATTTTTCATTTTTGCGGTTCAATAAGTAGTTACATAATTCAATTAGTACAATGTTTTGTTTAAAAGGGGTTAAAATCTATATAGTCTCAACTTGAATTACTTACATGCCAAGCGGCAAGCAATATACTACTGAGACGCAACAAGCTTTAATACCGCTTGTTGGGCATGAAAGCAACCTCAAGTATAAATCAAACAAGCAATAGAAAAAGAGAAAATTCAAGCAAACATAGAGAACACGAATTTTATGTGAAAAACACTTGCGGAAAAAAATCATGGCACAAAGTAATAATCAATTCGCTATAATCAAAAGAATATAAGAAATGTAACAATTTACACTAGAAATCCTAGAATCCTCTTCAAAATCCTTTGCTCTCCGTACTTTCTCGTTCTACACTACTCTAATTATGATTAGCTAATCGCCTATATATTCCATTAAAATATTAGGAAACAAAACCCACACTAATGCAAAACTTGCTCACTCCGTCGATTGAACTGTCGATCCAATCGACAATCATCAACACATATATTGCTCGAAACAACTCTTCTATCGATTGAATAAAAAAGGTCCAAGATATCACAGTGTGTGATATAGAATTTTCAGGATTATTTCGATCGAATCAAAAAATCTTCTCTAATACTAGTATTAAAGGCACCCAATCAACATGTATAACAGTAGGGCTTGCCTAATGAATGGGTTAGATGTGGGCCTAAGGGGGCTTCAAGGGTGGGCACCCTCATCCTTGTAGTGTTGTGGTGGGACTTAATTTTTACTCTTTTTTTGTTTCTTTTTCTTTATTATTTTTTTTTTTTAGGAAAAAAAAAAGGAGGGGGGGGGGGGGGGGGGGGGGTAAGGAGAGCTCGACACAATAGATGCCACACAGACATCACCACATGTATTTTTGTATTTTTGTTGCGTGGGCTCCTAAAACAGATGCTCCCGGAAATTTATGTCACATCCAAACCATGTTCCCACCGTGGATATCATGCAAAATCGAACTGATGAGACAGTCCTAGCTGTTTGATTGGTAGCCATCATATCGATGGTTGGGAAGAAAATTGACCGTTGAACTAAACAAGTAAAATTTAAATAGTTAAACTGCTCCTATCAAGTAGTAAAATGATTACTGGCATATGATCGATTGATGTGAGGGCCCATGGTTGGACGGTTTAACTTTAAAATTATTAAATGGTGCATTTAAATCAACAGCGGTCGTTGTAGTATAGTGGTAAGTATTCCCGCCTGTCACGCGGGTGACCCGGGTTCGATCCCCGGCAACGGCGATTTGTTTTTTTAATTTTTTATTTTTGTAGCTTTTTCCTTTATCTGAGTGAACAAGGGACGTATACATGATCTGAAGCGCTCATCAAACAAGGCCCTTGGTGGATTTTTCCTGATCAAAACATAAGGTCAATGGCACAATCCAACCGTCTTAATCCACTGACCCAACAACCAGAGATTACCCTTTATTTCATATGTTTTGGTTATGACTAGGACATCCGACTCGTGCAAAAGGTGGCCCACCCCATGAAGTCAACCTGCTGTGAAAATCAGGTCATTCTAGATTCGGTAGACTATTGGCTGTCCACAGATTTTTCAGTGGTTTGGCCCATCTATTGATCTGATCAGCCTGATTTTCATCCCAGGTGATCATCAAGGTGTGATCCACCTTTTGCATGGCACAGATGTCCAACAGAAGTGTGTCACTTCGCACTACCAGAGCATCAGGATTTCAATTTGGATGCCTGCCTCTTTTGGTTCATACCACGGTATTCTTAAAATCTCAGCAATTTTTAAAATATAGCGCGTATGAGCCATTATGCTGAGGGATTCCAACGCTGCCTCTGCCTGCATTCAAAACAACAAAGTTTTCCTTAAAGCTAAAAGTCCATGCGCAAGGCATACCATCTCGATCGAAAACAGATGCAATATCAAATCCGTCCATCATGTGGGCCCAGCTGTCAAGATGTTGTCACCCAAAAACCTAAGGCTGGTGCATTCACCTGGTGGGCCCGTATTGTTAGTAATAAGTGGATGACTTAATAACTTGGGAGTGACCATTGGCCCACCTAGTTGCTTGTTGATCCAAATGCATCGAAGACAGTGGACCACGTCTATCAAAAACATGTTTATTTTAATAAACAATTCTCAAAAAACGATTTCAGAAAATTGTGGTTTTGTTAATCAATTAAGCACTTCCTAGGTATGCAAAGGAGGCCTCATTTTAGACAAGCTTGTTGATCTTAAGCGTCTCGACCGTACACATGCCAGATTTTTAGGGCAATCAGAACCATTGATCTGGCAGACAAATGAAAGAGAAATTGCTTCAAAATGTGGATACCTGACTGTTGAGGAGCCTACCGTGATGTATGTTCCTTGCATCCATGCCATCCATCCATTTTGAAAGCTCATTTTAGGTCATGATAACAAAAAATTGAAGCAGATGTGGACCACACTACAGGAAACAGTGGTGATTGAATACTCACCAATAAAAACTTGTTGGGGGCCACCGGAATTTTATTTGCCATCTAACCTGTTGATAATGTCAGAAAGACCTAAGATGAACGGACCAAACAAACGTCAGCTTGATCCAAAACTTTTGGGGCCCACAAGAAGTTTTTAATGGTCAATCACCACTGGTTCCTGTGGAGTCTGGTCCACCTGATTTTTGGATTATGCTTCATTTTTGGGACCATGCCCTAAAATGAGCGTGGATGTAATGTAAGTAAGGCACATATTCAGAGTGGGCCCCACAGGGATCCACCGAAGCCACGCCCCAAAATGACAGCAGCTAATCGTTGTTGACCACTGCAGCAGTCAGAAACATTGATATGGCAGACAAATGAGAAAGAAATAGCTTCCAAAATGACAGCAACCAATCGTCTTTTATCACTTGCATTAGCGGCCAGCAAAATGGATGGTTGAGAAGTAAGTACCAATAGGACGAGCATCCGCCCACCTCCACAGTATGAAAACTGAACTGACCGGATAACTAAGAATCACCATTTGTGGCATTTGTAGCAACAGGTATGACCTGCCCATGTAGTGAACTGCCCTCAATGGTGATGCTTGAAAGGTGGGCCTACATCTCCAACCAGCCTTTCCAGTCTCCTTTGGTTTTCTCCATCACTGCTATATGTAGTAAGTAGCATCCACACTAGTAATCCTACATACCATCCCTGCACACATGTGAACAAGACAGGCGCCTGCAGAGTCCCAAAGCACTCATCAGGTTGGGTCAGACAACCTTAAAAGATCAAGGCTCAAAATCTAACAGCTGCAATTGCACCATCCTGTCACCTGCTTGATGACATGCACTCTGCTCATGTGCAGGGATGCCACGTGCAGGATCGGCAAGGTCTCCTACAATCACATACTGGTTAGAAAATTCATCACTGAAATGGATTCGCGTCTTCTTTCTGACCCAAGCCAGTAGATTCAAGCATACCAAGAAAGAAACAAAAGGCAAGAAAGAAGATTGCGACTGAAATGAAATGTAAGGTCCATGCCTCAATGTCAAAGCCTCCTCTCCCAACCGAAACTCTCTGCCGCTTTTTACATTTGCTCAAAATCTCAATTTGCAGATTGCAGCCTAAGTGCTTCAAAAGAATATAAACCTCTTACTATTTCTCTCTTCCTTTCTGTTACTTGACTGCACCTGTTGGCTTGCTCACCACCTTTTTCTTAGCATTACAGCTCTGCTGCTGCTCTTCCTTGACTCCCATTGCTACCTTTCCATTGCTGCCGCTTCCATTGCACTCCTGCTTCTGGCCTTTTCCTCCATCCAACATTCCCTTTGGAGAAGTGCTAGTGCTGCTGTTACAGTTCGATCTCTCTACTGCATTCTCATTCTCTGGTGGCATTGAGGTCTCTGCAGGAACACTCGTCTCAGGCATGGGCATTGCCACTGGCTGCTGCGTAGGTGGTGGGTGGCTAGAGCCAGGGGGAGGGAGGAAAACTCCAGTGCCTGGAACTGGGAGACGTGGCGGAGGGGCTGCCGGCCATCCAACCGATGCAGTTGGAAGCGGCACCGGTGCAGGGTAGGGTGGTGCAGGTGCGACTGATGCAGTCACGAACAGTGGCTGTATGCCATTGGGTGGTGGTAGGTGTTGTGGAAGAATGGGCGGGGCTGTCAAGGCGGCGGTGGTGGGTACTGTCCCATAGTGTTTTGGCCCAGCTGGATGGCGTGGAAAGCTCGTGGACCTACTTGACAGAGGGGCCCACTGCAGGGGTGGTGCTGCAGTTGCTGGCATGAAGGGGGGGAGATGCGAGGCATCGGCCGGTGGTAGCTTCTTTGGTTGTGACTTTGCAAAGGTAATGAGTATGCGCTGCTTACGTATGGAAGAGATTGCATGCTTTGCAAAATCTGCAGACTTCCCTTGCATCACTAGCAGAGATCTGTGAAATTGTTACAGAAGGGTCAGCATGACATGGTACTAGGAAATCAATCAAAACAGATCAAGACACCAACTAGCAGACATGGATGCATCTGCATGAGGACATAAGAGAAATTGCATTCTGCTCATGGTTTAAACTATCAGCATCAGAGCATGTGCAGAAGGAAACACGACTGAAATTTGAGGACTTCCTTGTTGTGAATACAAGGAAACAAAGTTATTTTTGTCCCTTCCCCTTCATTAAGGGCCTGTTTGGATTCACGTATAGTATTGTATTGTATTGTATTTAGGTACTGTTCATGTATACATTGGATGGTTTTCAGAATACATCCAAATCAATCAAATAATAATCAATGTTTGGATAGGAGGTATTGTTTGGCATGGTATACAATACGTTATCCAGATCAATGTTTGGATAGGATGTATTATGTCTGCGTATTGTACAATCTTAATTGGGTCGGGTGGCCTGTTTGACGTATGGAACTTTCTGATTTCTAGTTCAGATGATTTTCACGTTGAAATGTACCAAATGAACAGTCCTGATCTTACACTGCATAGGTACCAGATATCTTGTAATCGTACAAATTTCAAACTTTCATCCGCTGCCGAATACAGCACAATGAATATGAAGTATTGACGGCAACAAAACCCACTGACAATACTCTACCGTCGGTTCGAAAATTTGGCTGGAGTTTGTATTCGTGCGCATGGGATTCAACTCCTATTCAAACACGGGAAACGTCAAATCATAACTCCTAATACGATACAATACATCTCAAAATGCGTATCCAAACAGGCCCTAAGGGGCAAGGGGCACATTTGGACTGTATGGAAAAATTCAATTGAAAGGATATAATGCTAGTTGTGACAATGGCTTGCAACAAAACTAGTTGCTTTGAACACGCAGGACAATTCAATTATCAAATTGTCTGTTCACTAGAAACCACCGTCTGCAGGCCATATGCAAGAAACGAATTCATTGAATGATCCCGACCCATTGGATACTGGTCACTTTTATCATGGCCATTTGCCTTACAAGCCACATATGGGATGGTTAAAATCTGCTAACATAGGTGTTTCTTTAGATTGATAAGCAATCAAAGCCAAGGTGGTAATGTCTAGTAGATGTTTCAAGTTATGATTAGGCCTAGTTTTACCTACTTGATCTTGACTTTCTTTTTTCTTTTTGTATCCTCTTGGTCGGATGTGATTCATTTCATTGTAATTGCCAAGAATTAGCTGGAATGATTTGGACAGATTGATGAAAGATTGCTCCACATGTTAAAAAGCAACTAGTTTTATCATCAGCCTGTGACACGACTAATTGTATTAGATCCTTCCCAAGTGAAATTATGGGCATGCTTGCAAACGTTCAAAATTTTAAAAAAAGAAATCAATTTCCATCGTTATCTATTTTTCCCTTGTTTGAGGAGAGGAAAAAAAAAAGGGTGGGCAAATTGATTTCCATTTCCAAAGGTTTACATAAGAAGCATGGAGTTGATTTCTTCAAAATAAAATGTTAACATGGCTCTCACCCTGTTATGGTTAACCTTTTAGCATTTACATGGAAAGTTGATGTCCAAACCAATCAATGGAATTACCGTTGGATTTAGTAATTCTCTCTTTCTTAAGGATCCATAGGCATTTTCCATTTCCATCTTTGGACTCTATTCACCCTAGCCCGGAAGTAACCGAAATGGAGGTAGGTGAGACCATTTTAATTCATAACAGCAATTGAAACCTAGTGGGTATGGGATGTACAATGTGAAGGGGGGGGGGGTGTAATCAATTTCCATCATTATCTATTTTTCCCTTGTTCGAGCCGAGTTCGTCTGTGCAGCATTTTCACAAACACATGGAATGCACCTTCAAAATCTCACTGTATGTAAAACAACAGCAGTGGTTTTACTGGTATTTTATCAAACACCTTCTGAGAAACCAAAAAATCAAGAAAAAAAAGGGTATTTATTTCATATACATACCCTCCTTGCCATCAACCACACTTCGTTGAGTCATTTCATCAAACACGTGGTGAGCAACATCAATATCAAAGTAACCGAGTCACCGAACTGGTTCGATTTGAGTTGGGTTCGATCCGAGTCGAGTCGAGCTGGGGCCAGCTCGAACTCGGCTTGAACTCATTTTCGAGCTCAAAAAATCAGCTCGAACTCAGCTTCCAACCGAGTCGAATCGAGCTTTTTCAAATCCAGTCGAGCAAGCTAACTGAGCTAGCTCAGTTCGTGTACACCCCTAAGCATGTGGCTACAGGCAAAAAGGTAGAAAGAGAGGAGAGAGGTTGCAGATACAAGCGGGAGGATGGATGTGGACTAGACGGAAAGAGAGAGCATATGGCTACACACAAAAGGTTAAAAAAGGGAAAGGAGGGGGGTCACAGGCTACAAGCAGGAGGCCTCGTGTGGGGTACACACAACGAAGGGAGAGGTTGCAGGCTACACGCAAGAGAAGGGTGGGTGCAGGCTACTCACATTTAAAAGGGAGAAAATAATAATAATAATAAATAAATAAATGAAAGGCAGAAAAGACCGTAAAATCTGCACCACTCATTCACAGGGAACTGGTAAAATCTGAGTTGTCCATTGATAAGCACACCGACTTAAAGAATTCCTAGATACCCCTGATCTATGTTGGAAATCCCTTCTAATGCCCTATTAAATCTCAAAGTTACAACTCTCCTAAAACTAATTCCATGGGCAAAATTGTCTTATTGCTACTCAAGTTATATAGGAGAAATGGATTGAATGGGGCTAGCCCTACTTGGTTCATTTCCATCTTATTGAATTAAATTGTTGCAATTCAGTTCAATTGAGGATCCAATGCATGTTTTGAACAGAGAAACATGAAAATATTCAAACTAAGAAACAGGAAAATATATACCCTGATGCAAGAGAAAGCTTAAGGGAGCCTCTGTAGTCCCCAGGGTGATCTATCCCAATTGCTCTGCCAAAAACCATGTCGCACTCTGTTAAGGACAGGACACAGAAAGGCCTCCCATACCAAGGTGGACGCACGTGAGGCTGTGAATGGTCCCCCTGCAAATATACACATCATAAGGTTAACACAGCATGCCATGCGTTTTTTGTTTTCCAAAACCCTTGTACTGCTGGAATGGTTGCTAACCTCATTAAAGAAGTCGATAATGCAAGAATCTGGCTTTGTAGTAATGACTTGCGTGCGAACAAAGCAATCAATAACATCTTGCAGCAAGCTAGGGATTGCCTCCACATTCCGATCTGAAAGTCGAATTTAAAGGATCCAAGACTTAGGATACTTTATTATGTTGTAAACCAGTGGTAAAGGATCCAGGCATAGTTGCACAAAGAGTGAAGCAAAGCAACAACTGATTTGGGGCAGAAGTGGGGTAATGTCTGTTTCTAAAAAAAATAGCAATTATAAGTAGCTACGAAAGGGGTGGGAGTGGGGTTCCCTGGGGTGACTCAATGCAGGAGGAGCACCTGGTGAGAAGTTTCATGCAACTAACGATTCGGCACTAAACACTGATATTGTGATTATCAAGCACTCAAGTCTCTATGCACATTGCACGTGTATAAAAACCATACCCATCTTTTAGGCCTTACAATGGATGAGCCATAGACAAAATATACACCAGCCCTGCCATCCTAATTGCAGGAAGGAGAACTTCCATTTGAATGTCACCCATTGGTGGATTTTCTTCTAAACACCCTCCTGTGATCTTTACAAGTCCTCCAACTGCTGACAAACATCACCCAACTGGTGCAATTTCAACAAACATCACCCAACAACTGGTGCGATTTCAGGCAAGATTTAAAGAACATCCTAATCACTGACAAAGGTATGATGATGATGAACCACGTTTGTTATGGTAAACAGACACTACTGTTACATAACTAGTTATGGTAGTTCTAATACTGCTTTTTGAACCCTGATTAATGGTCACAACCAGTCCAAGGTAGGGCTCAACAAACAGTCTGGGTCTCATACATTTGTGACATGTATGGAGATAGAATGTTTGATAGATAACTTTGGATACAAGTTGTAGCACCATAAAAGGGGGAAAAATCACTGAAAATAGTTCTGTTATAGTAGGCAGAACTTGCCTTTGGAGGTTCCAGCTGTATGTTCATCTTCAAGGGGCCCATCAGCAATGGGGAGGCCCAATTGAATCATTTCTCTTCCATGCCCTTTCATGGGCCTCTTTGAGACCACATATGTTTGCCCTGCTTTTGATAATCCTAAACATTAGAGATAACCATGCAAGAAAACTCCATCAAAGCTATTGTAAGTGGGAGAAATCAACGGGCATAACCAAGAATATTTCATGTGATGGAAGTTACTAGGAATGCACCAGGTCTTGCTATCAAAAGAAATGTATTGAAATAACACCTCTTGTAACAAATTGCTCTAATGAATTTAAGTTCTCAATAAAAGTGCATCTTCACATCCCAGCCGCTCTGTGACAGATATATATACATGCAGCATCTACAAATTTCCAGTCTTAGAACTGTATTTTTGTCCAAAAGGAAGGCAGTCAATATTTTCTTTCACATCTATTAGCAAAAGATGAAAGAAAATAGCTCGGCACAGAAGAGAGGCATAGGAGGCCAAGAAAGAAATTCTTGTAAAACATAAAATCTTGGTTTTGATGAGTTAAATGAATATTAGTAACTAAAAATGTTCAAATCAGCTCCTTTCAAACAATGCTATACAACTTCAATTCCTTTCAAACATAATGAATCTGCATTTGCAGACTGCAAACTGGTCAGCATGAGAAACATAGCATACAAGTTGCATCATAAAACATGTCTTGCTCTCAAATAAAGGATGAAAGCATGCACATTCCACTACTTTGTATCAGGTATACTATCATTCACCGTCAATACAGCCCCATATTGCCCTCTTTCAGGCTGATACGTCCATGTCGTGCATGTACAGTAGTGGTTACTATCGGGCAATGCATACCTGTTTCAGACAATACCTTAAACCTTGCACATAAGTAGATTGTTAGATCTTCACTCCTATTGGAGAAAATAATGAATTATGAAAATTCCACTACTTTGTTGCACGTGAGAGACCAAAAAGAATGTGTTTCAAACAGTAGATCACTTGCTTTCCACACCTTCCTTGCGCGGCTAGTATTTGCAGGCACCCATTTTCTATATATTATGACACTTCTAGATGAATGCTATTTCATTCAGGTTTTCAGTTCTGAAATGGACCCATTGTTGAATTATGAGATCCTTGACCTGGCCTTTGCACAGTCAGTTCTGGAATGAAGCCCAGACCGTCGGTTTATTGCATCCCCACAGTCGATAGACCATCCAACTTGTGCCTTTCAGTTGAATCGGGACCATTGTTGCATTTATCTTCTTAATTGTCTATTGGGGCACTAATTGAAAGGTTAGGATTGTCCTAATAAGAATTTCCATTGATGATCCTCCATCTACTGTGGGATGCAACCACGCAGCAGACCAACCAATTCTCAAGATCACTGAACAATGGCCCCACCTGTCGGTCGATCAATAGGATTTTATTGTTGTTAGATGAGTGGATGCCCTGAGTTTTGTTTTTGTTCTGCTTCCTGTTTGTTATGTCTTGTTTTTCTTTTGGTCTTTGGTCCCAATAAATTGCATCATCTTTCGAAGCAAAAAAAAATGGCCCCACTTGTCAGAACCAAAAAAAAAAAAAAACAGTATATACTGCCAAAGCCTTGAGTTTGAGGATTGTATAATTCATCTTCAGTTGATCAAGTCAACATTTTAGTCCTTTCGCAATCTAAAATGAAGTCTGATTTATCTGAACCTCACTTCTACCTAAATTCAAAAAAGAAAAGAAAAGAAGAAAAAAAGGTGTTACCATTGATAAAAATACATCTTACCTCATGCCTACAGGAACTAGGGGAGGCAATTTTCCAGGTAGCCCCACCCCATTGGACCAGCTGGGCCCCAAATCTTGGCCCGGCCCCCATGTTTAGGCTGGGCCCAGACTGATGATGAATGGCCCAGTCCAATCCACGAGTAGGCCACTGTTATACATAAAGAATGAACAGAGTAAAGACACTTGTTAGTGGTTATCATTCAACATACACGTGTAGTTTAAAGATGTTGGGTCCAATGTCATGTTTCAAAGATTCAAAACATTTATATGGTGGACAAATTGTGGATGGAAGATACCCAAAAAAATATTTTTAGATTGGTTATCTCAAACCTTTGATCATTTAACTCTTTTTCTTACTGGACCAGCCCTGTAGGGCCAGGGTCTCTCCAGCCCAATTAGGGTCACGGCTTAGGGGGTAAGACCAGGCTAGGGCCAACCCCTGCCCATTTTGGCCCTTAACTAGAACCTAGGCTAGGGCCAACCCCTGCTACTTTCTGAGCAAACACTTTAGACGAACTTATGTAAAGCCATGTTGGGGAGAACATGAACACACAGCATGGCATGAAAGCATCACAACATAATCACCTGATAATTACCCAAGCACAAGCAAGTCATGATGCTAATAGTTGACAAACATGAAGCCAGTACATGATTCCTAAAGGATAATGAAGCACATAAATCCTTCCATTTTGGAAGGAACAAGCTGAAGCAGGGAAAAACAATGTGGTCAGTTGCAAAACAAGGTTGGGTAGGAAATTAAAGGTGACAAGCATTTATTTGAGATGCGAGAACTGGGAATAGGGCATTGGGCTTCCAAATTTAGTTGGGGTGAATTGAACAAGAGGTTCCTCTGGCTTCCAATTACATTGTAGGGCTTTGAATACGAAGGCCTGGGTTTTGGGATGAAACTAATGAATGACTGAAGGCCACAGCATAATCAACTGACCAAATATAAATATTGGAATGTCCAAATGAAATCCGAGAACCAGGGAAAATGAACAGGCTAGGAAGATGGATCATTGAGAGGTTGACATAATTAAGGTCTTATGGTGTCTCAACAGTAGGACATTGATATCTAGAAAAGCTCAGAGCTTCAAGCACATGTTCTTGAAGTATGGAATTTAAACAAAGTGATATTTCGATAAACAGGCATCCAAGGTGACAACATGGAAAAATGCAATCACAATTTCCAAACCATAATCATGCAATGGAAACAGTACCAAGGAATCCTCACCGTTTCTTACAATGAAAAACAATGATTTTGTGGAAAAGGTAATCATGAAAATTCTCTTTTCAAGAAAAATCCTCATTTGCTAGAGAGAATCCATCACTGTTTCCTGCAATCAAGATAGTGGAAAGCAGTAATTTTGTGGGAAAAGGAAAAGGTCATCATGATTTCCAAACCACAATAAATGCATGAAAATGGCATTGAGGATTCTTCACCATTTCTTGGAATCCAAGCAGTGACAAAAGTAATTTTACAGAAAACGATTTCTTTTACCACAGGTGCAGTGCCTCCAAAACAAACAGGCCATAAGCAGAAACAGGTTTGAAAAACAAGAAATTATTATGCATATAAATTAAAAAATGATCATCATGCATCCGTAGGGATTAGTCTCGCCTTAAAAGTGGGTTGGGACACCTTGTCATCATCAAAAAAAAAGAAGAAGAAGAAGAAGAAGATCATTATGCAAATATCTTAAAGAGCACTATGGAGGGACCAGTGTAGAGGATATCAAACATCATGGGTAACGGTCAGATATTGAAGAATCTGACAACTGCTAATCCTTATGATAAGAAAAGACAAAGGTACAGGATGGAGCACCTAAGGTATTTAAGAGGAATTATCTGATCCTTGGTCCAAGGATCCAGACCCCTGGGCCCTGATTATGTACAAATGGCGCACACGGATGGACCATGAAAGAAAAACCCCTCAGATGGTCCAACTGATGAAGTTGTCTGGCAAGGACTTTTAATTCTATTAAAAGAAGATCATATCATCTGATTGGGGTTGCAACAGGGCCAGTCCAGGCCAAACCTTATCCATGTATAATACACAAGCTAAGGACCATCCAAAAATAGCCCACGCCACAAATCAAGGCCTTGGGCTAGGCTTCCCAGCAGAATATATAGCCCAAAAGTGTTTAGTAAGTAGGGCCAGGCCCAGCCAACACATTGACCTAACGGAAGCAAGTCCATGCTCAGCCCAATTCTTTAATGGGTCTCAAACCTCAGCCAAAAAAGTCCAACCCACAGGCCTGTAAGCTCAGCCCAAACCCAATCCAAAGAAGGCTGAACTCAAGTTGAGACATCCAAGCCCAGTTGCAACATTACATCAAATAGGACTAACTGTGGATCTGTGGTATATTGTATCATGACAAAAAGCGTTCCTTTCATCTCTACAACTGTTCCTGAATACCAAAAAACCCATAGCAATTCATGGATACATGCCATTGACAGAGACTTCAAATACAGGATCAATAGTTTGTAGTCAAACATTGAAGTGATAGACAGTCTCAGGAAATAGAGAAACATTTCCCTACATCAAGACATATAAATTGTACTTGGAACAGTTAAAAGGAAAAAGACTTGACATAGGTATGCTTGCCTTGAAATTCTCCTCCCCGCCCAGCTGCTCTCAAGTCATTTGCCAATGAAAGAAGCCTTGAAATCTCTGAGTTATCAAACAGTCCATTGTACAATCTTAGCCCTTCGACAACATTGACCTACACAGAAAATACTATGCTTTTTAAGCAATCCACAGTATCATATGAGAGCACAAAACATGAAATATTCATACAGTATTTTAAAAGAATTGATCTTCCAAGTAAAGATACAAGATATGATGTGGTGAACAAGATCATACATGCTTCCCGTCAAACATTTCATTGACCAGAAAGGTTTTAGGGTTTGGAATTGGTTTCTGACTTTCGTCATGGTTTGGGATGCTATCTGCCTCACTCTTCAGAAGGACACTCTGGCAAAGCCCTGATGTAAAGGAGACCAAACAACATATTAGGAGTTATTTTGTCGATAATTCGATCACACCCATATAAACATCTGTAACATCAGGTTACAATCAGAACCTGGAAAATAAGATAAAAAAGATAAGAGAACTTGCTCAGTCAATGCACGAGGTTAGGATCCCTGAAATTACTTGCATCTCATATGATACATAGGCATGAAAATATGAGCCTTCAAAAGACATCAGAAAGAGAGACAGAGATGACAATGAGGATGATGTTTAGCCAACTACATTTATTACAGTAACTAAAAAAGTTGTAAATGGAAGTTTCCGCACAGCCGGACCTCAAACATTAGAAGCATAACCAAAAGTTTCCCTGAATCTCAATTACTGGTACATACTTTAAAAAGAATTTAATTGGACAGTAATGCAGTGTAAAATTATGATAATAATAATAATAATAATAGATGGACTAAAAATAAGTGCAGCCATTACTATCTCCTTTCAAAGAGTTCTGCCAACATTGTAGCAGGCATACCTTTCGAAATTGGGGTGCACTCATCCTTCACTGCATCAGGCTCCACATTACCACTCTCCATTCCCAATGAGTTACCACTATTCTTTAAGATGCCACATTCCTGAGAGTTATTAAAACCATCGGCCCCTGCATCCAATGCAATGAATCAGTAGGATGCACTATTTTTATCCATCATAATGCATCATTAACAATGACAGAACACCGTCCATGATTAATAATGCTTTGACCTTCAAGTTATTCCATGTTATTATTCATGCTCAGTTAGCTCAAATTCTATCGCGCAGATGATTAATTTTCATGTGCAAGGCATATAACAACTGCAATTTCAAGGAGAAACTCTATATTTTAGGGAAATAAAGGTAAGTGTGACAACCTAATCTTCCAGGGGTAATGATGTGGTTGAGCTGGTAAAACACAATATGACAGATCCATCACCCATCTCTCACATTACACTTGGCAAGGAACGTGCAGATTGCGACCATGCATCTAATGGCTGTAGCATGTATTGCCAATATTTCAACAATCATACCTATCAAACAATCCTAACCATTACTTTTTTGCACTTCACCACATTGAATCTCAACCACAAACATTATGTTTTCTACTGTCGCTCTGAAAGCCGCTAATCATATGGCTAGGGTCATCTGTGTATTTGAAAAGATTTGCCATCAGGAGGAGGAACTGTATGGATGGTTCCAAACGGTGACTTACCCTGCCACGTGTACAATGTAGAGATGGCTCTAACATATTGTGGTTCTATCTGCTATACTGCATCATTGCCCATCTTCCAGAGTTTTACATGATCTTACCTAAATTTGGGAAACCACAAATCATAAATGGGGACATTTAACCTGGTGCATTACACCAATTTCTATATCTGGAGCAAGCTGAACTCATATTCGGTGTGCATAAAATGGCTATTATCTGGATCATTCATTGGATGAGTCATGCAATGGGCAGACCACCATCTGCGGATCGCAAGGGTTAGGCGATGCTAACTGTCTAATTGGTATACTTTTGACAATAAATGCTGACTGTTGCTGATATCCTTTCCTACTGTCCATTTATCTGCCGCTGATCAGATGACTAAGATCATCTGATGCTTGAGATATTTTTGCTGTGGCCAATCCCAAGTAGGATCCACACAATAAATGGTCTAAATAATGGACAATCGCACCACATATCCAATCAAGAGCAGTGCACCAAATAAGGTAATTGGTGCACTGAACACATGTTAAGTCTCCCTTAACAAACATCAAGTCTTTAAGTATTAAATTACTAATAACTAGGGGGTATGGCATGTGCAATGCAGATGCGGAGGGGAGAGAGAGTGTCAGTTGTGGGCGACCCATTCTCGCTCATTCCCATGTTGTTGCCCACTCGAGTCTCCGATCTACCACACTTTTGGGCTGATGTCTTAGCATGAATTGATGCAACACATGTATGGAATGGATGTCACACAGTCATCACAGTGGTCCCATGGTACAATTCATGTAGGCTACACGAAGCAAGGTAGTAATAGGATTTTTTATTTTTATTTTTTGGCTAGGCATGGGAAGGAATTGAAAGGACAGCAATGCCCTCAAAAAATGAACTCATTTTACCATTGCATAGGTAAAATTGGCCAACCACCACTAGTGGAGTGGTGAAGGAGGCCTACCATATGCATACATGATTAGCAACCAGTGAAAGACCAATAAAAAAGCTCCAAGTAAAATCTAAGCCGTTTGGTGGCTTCTTGCAAGTGAAATCTGAATCATACTTTGGACACTATCCATATTTTCCAGTTCCCAAAATACTCCTAAGTTCATTTAAATGTCTTCCCACATCATTTGAATATTCAAATTTCTCCGCCTTAGGAAAACTAATTATAGGTGGTAAAACTGGCCAAACGCTACCGGCGTCACACATGGTATAGATATAAGTAGCATGCAAGTTCCAGATTGAATTGATTGGCCGAAAATAGCCATACATAGCCAACCAAACATTGTGATTCCATTTCCAGATGACAAGTGGCTTAACATAATCTTATTGTAACATAATATTATTGTCCACTCAGACACCATCACATCACATACAATCATTATGAACAACCCAATTCCTCCAAACTTATCCAAAAGACAAGAATTCCTCAGCAAATAGCAATACTTGGCCAATCTTCCCACAATAGCAAAGAAATTTACAACACTAAGGGAAGTGGCACGTGCAAAGCATATGAAGAGAGGAATCGAAAGAGAACTTCATAGGGAGGGAAGGAGTGACAAGCAAAGGATGTGGTTACACGCCTATAAAAAACAAGATTGCCAGCAGTTGGCAACCCCCATCCACACTTTTCCAATGGTCTGTGGTCCACTCGAGTTTTAGATCCATGTCTTATTTGGGTTCACATCCTAACATGAAGCAGTAAAACAGAATGTACGGATGGATGTTACAAAGTCACAAGGGTGAGCCCAAAATAGGCTTTGTTGGGAGGCAGGTAAAATCCAAGCCGTCCACTGGCGATGTTAAAATCCAAGCTGTCCAATTTTTAAAGCAAGCAGATTTCCAAAATTCCACAAATACCACCGACTATTTTGAAAATCTCATTTAATGTCCCATAGAATCTTAAAGGCCATGACTATCATACATACTAATTGCATGGACATAAATGTATGTTTTCTCCTTCCATTATATATAGTAGAGATCTGGGATGAAACCGTCATGTAGACTTTTATTTAAAAAAAAAAAAAAACATTAAAAGTTTTACAAAAATGATAATGCAGCAGCAAGTTGAATATGGATACAAATAGATAGAATGCCTTTTTGAACTAAACATATAACATCCTTTTATCTGTAAACTAAGCATACAACTAATAATAATGGAATAAGATACTGATGAAGCTGTGATTGGACAGTTAGAATTTCACGCTTAAGTTTCTGATTTTGTGCAGGAGAGATCAAATGTCTGCTGAAGAGCTACGTTTTGGCAAAGTTATTTTCAAAAAATGATCTTGTTTTTACATTTTTTTGGGATTAATTTAATTTACAAAGTATGGACATAGTTCATAGTTCTTATTGTCTTTCCGATCAAATTGTTTTACAATTATTGTAGGTTTATATTTGGGTTTAATCATTTATGATAGCTTTCCAATTAAGTTCGTTTCAAATTACTTGAGGATTCAACCCAATATTCAAAACTACCGTTAGTGCATTGCACATTGATGGAATGGACTTTCTACATCAGACTAGCCCAAAATAACAATAGAGCAAAACGGTCATTTGGGTGAATTGCCATTCCATGCAACAAAAATTTAGGAATGGCTACACCAGCTCTCAATTTGAGGTACATCAAGATCCTTTCAAATTAGGAATTTCTCCATGTTTTGCATTTCTTATTCGGGCTGGGGAATGATGGAAGCTTTATTGAATAGAATTTGGTTCTCTTGAGTCTTCCCCATAAAACTCTAGCAGTTGAGACTTCTCTCTGCAGCAGATACATATCCAACAGAATCAAAGGGTCATTGATTTATTACCGTCTGTCTCCTCTGCACGACCCATGTCTTCTTTCTCCGCTTTTTCTTCCCCTTTCTCCAAATTTGCATCTGGACTGATCGATGAAGCGAAAGAATCTGCATCCTGAGAATTGGGTCCCAAACCAGAGCCATGATTCTCCCTAACATTCTCTCTATACCAAAAAGCTGGTTTCTTGTTATCCTTTTCTGCAACCTTCGACGGATCAAAATACCGCCGCCGCTGCTGCTGCTGCTGCTGCTGCTGCTTCCTCCATGCGACCTGCTGTAGCGCATATCCGACTTCTGCAACCGAGAAGTACTGCTGCATATGAAGCACAGGGCTCCAGTTGCAACGCCGCTGCTGAATGCAGCCAAGCACGGCGTCATACTCCCCAAGCTCACCGATGCACCGGAGGTGGTGGCACAGGGAATCAACAATGGCGTTTGCAGCTGCGAATTCGCTGCGCAGCCATGAGATGAACCCGTCCCGCTCATCCGGGTACCATGGCCGTTCACTCTGGAACTGCATTGCACCGTGAATCAGCGCATCGCCCGATGGCATTGCAGTAAAAACCCGCTAATCTGATTGCATTTCCACAGATTGGTTTCTAGATCAGAGTCATTCAGTTGTATCCGTTTGATCACCAGATCAATACAGGAAAATGCTTTAGAAAATAGTACCACTAGAATTCCCCTTTTCTTAAGGGATTTAGAAAAAGAGTAAATATATTAGAATTCACCTTTTTATTATTTTTTAAGAAATGTTTTGACAACTTCTAAGAGCCAAAGAAGTATCTTGAAAGTTAGAAAATTCTAATAAATTCAGAAAAAAGAATTTAAAAATTGCAGAAAAGGCTTAGATAAACCAGATGGGATTTTGTATATTTTAAGCTCAATTTTAAGAAAGAGGAAAAAGACTTGAAAAGGAGGAAAATGGAATAAAATCCAAAAAAAAAAAAAATAGAAAATTAAATTAAATTAAATAAGCTACAATTTTGTATATTTTAAGAAATTTTTTATTGCGGCACGAACACAAACAAAACCATAAATCAAACAAAAAACCGAAATAGAATTGAGAGAATTCGACAATTGCAGCTGATCACGGAGTGAATCGCAAGATCAGACGCGATCCGATGAATCGGAGGGGACGGAAACTAAGATTTTCGGTTTGAGAAGTGTAATGTAGTAGAATTCGTCGATCTGGAGCTGAATCTATCAGATCTGGATCGTTTGGGATCCAGATTGGGATAAGGAAAGACAGGGGAATGGTTTCGAGATTGGGACTTTGGTATTTGTACGCTGGAATGAGATCTAGGGTTAGGGCTTTCAGAGAGAGACAGAAGAGATGAAGATGGCTTTTCAAGCACGCATCGGTTCTTATAAATGGTGCTGGTTTTCTTTTGTCTGAGAGAGAAGAGAGGAAGAACAAGAAATCGTGCAGTATTCGCGCGAATGAGATGGAGAAGGATCTCGCCGTACACTTACCAACTTGGCACACGTGTTATAGATCTGAGATGTTCATTTGGTGGGTCCCATCATGAACATATCCCAAACAAAAAAATTCATTCTGGTTTACTCAGGTGAATGTGGAACGTTGTTCACTTTTCTAAGAACGTATTTTCCTGTATAAACTTAGCTCAGCTGACGAGTTATATAGATTAGCTTTGTTTTGTTAACATGATCAACGCAGTCCCTTCCTGATGAACGGTCTGGATCTTGTATTTTTTACGCAACAGCTCCTAAACCATCTATCTCGCGCGAGTCAGATTAGTGGTGCTCAAGAGAGTCTTGTTAACGGTTCATTTTAGCGTAATTTATAGATCTGACTGTAGCGTACCGTAATTTGGGACTCGGATTCTGTAGTGACCCATTCAGTACTGAGCTCGGTACCGATCGAAGCTGTGTGGGCCCACCATGATGCATGTGTTTTATCCATGCCGTCCATCTATTTTTCCAGATCAGTTTACGGTATCATTCTAAAATTAGGCGGATCAAAAGCTCAAGCGCAAGTGGACCACACTACGGGAAGCAGTGGGGATTGAATATCTACCGTTGAAAATTTTTGTGAGCCACGGAAGTTATATCAAGGTGATTTTTATGTTTACCGTAGACCAATTTTACGTGACTTTATGAATAGGTTAGATGGCAAATAAACAGAGGGAAGAGGTTGGATGGCAAATAAACATAACGCTAACCTTAGGTGGATATTTCAACTTTAGGTGTCACTATTGTTACGGGTAAAAACAGGGCTGACAAGGGAGTATGGATAAGCTTGGGCCCCGCGTGGCGGACTAATGCCGAGTGTGATGAAGGAATTCTTACACAGTAAGAAAGTAGTAATCCATTGCTTGGACATATCCTTTAATCTCGAATATCAGAAAATGAAGTATCTCTGCTTCCATCATACGCTGAGTTCATTCATGGTTCCATATATTATCGAACTGTCACTCGAATTATTTCTTAGTGAGAGTCCCTGAAGCATGGTTCACTATAGGGCAAGACTCTAAGTTGCTACGCTTGGAGGAGCCTTACGCCCTACAATAAAATAAAGATGATGGTCATCTCGATTTCATTTTTATTGTACTAAGGAAGGAAGCTTGGTCATGGCACTCGGATATGTCGTCCGAGGGCATGTCAGCATGTAACGTTATAGATTTTCATTATTTTGAATTTTCAAAAATCTTTAAAAAAGTTTAATGTAATTAACTTATATTATCATGTACTAACCATTAGTACTCAATGTTAGTTTATACATGGGTGATACCAGTAAAGAACAGCACAAGTCCGATTAATCAACCGTAGGAAGCAAATAAATTCACCCAATTACTTGAACACCAAGTTTAGCCACATGATTTACCCACGTAGGGTCCAAATCTAACCGACTCATTCCTAACTAATCAACACAATGATAACTAAATTAAAGATCTAACCGAAGCCGAGTCAGATAAGGCCCGAATTTTGCTAATAGACCAAATCAACCCCGTTATTCTTTTAGCCTAAAACCGACGGTTTAGAGTAATTACGATCAAATCTTCACTTTCACTAGTTATAAATAGGTTACACTATGAACATAGTTAATCCAAACCCTAATCATTGCCCATGAGAAATTTTAATGCCTAATTTATTCCGGAAATGCTCCCGATTTTCTAAACAAGCTCTACACCACTCGTTGGTGGACCACTAGTTCCAAAACTATAGAATAATGTCCGTCTTACTGGGCTTGACGTCCATCGAGGGAGTCAGACTTAGGTACTGTGCAGAACCGCTCAAATTGAGCCAAAGGACGAGTGAATGAAAAGTGCAAATACTCTAAAGGAAGAAGCTGAAGCTTAAGTAAATTGGGTCGTTCACCCTTGTGCAAAGTTGAGGATTTCGAACCATCGGTTTACGACCAAACTTCACACATGGAGGAAGGATATTTTCTTGCTCATATCTATATAGCCGCGGCCCCGATCGACTATCAGTGACCGTTGAACAGACTTTTAATCATATCTGTCGATCGGTGCATTCAAATGGCATGTCGATCATATCCCAACATAGATCATCATTAGGGCTAACTATCCTGCGGTGTATATCAATATGTATGCCCCATAGTGGGCCCTAAAGCTTAGAAAAATCTTCCCATAGGGCTAGTATAGTAAAAACCTAACCCTTGAGGCCATTTACACCAAATCTCGCCCTATTTAAGGGCTTCTTTGGAGCACCCCTCTCCCCATACGAATTTACCCTAGAGAAAAGAAAGAGAGAAAGAGGAGAAAAAGGGAGGAAAAGAGAGGAAAAGCTTGGAAGCATGAGGGTTTGTGCACCTTCACCCTCTCATCTCCTCTATAGCAACATTGTCTCTCATTGGTGTTGATTCGATGATGATTGAAGGTAAATATTGAGTTATGTTTGTAGATTTAAGTCTTGTGTTTAATCCCTTCCAAGTCTTACAAGCTTGTATGATTAATTAGGCATTTCAACGATAATTTCTTAACACCATGGTCCTACAGGCGCCGTGAATCGAGCGGTTCGTCACAAAGTACAAACTATTATCCTTAAGTCGCCTAGCACCAATTTTACTATGAGCTTAATGATTATGAATGTTATGATGGAGTGCTTGAGTAATCTAGAGAGAGCCTAGCCAAGACCCCACATGACAAATTTACCTAAATTCCATAAGTGTTATTTATTTGTTCTTCAACATGATTGGGTTTGATTTAGATGTGGCATGTCCATCCTATATATGATTTTACTAAATTCCATGACATGATTGAGTGTTGTTTATTTGCTCTTCAACATGATTAGACTTGATTTAGTATGGTATGTTCATCTTATATGCGATCCTAGTATAACCTTTCTTATGGCATGCATAATTGCATTAATTCTTGTTGTATATTTGCCCTATGAATGATGTGTAGCTCTTGTTCTCTTCGTTAATCCCCCACAACACCCATACACATTTATTTCATATTATTGTTAGTAGTTGCAATTGTAGAAAAATCTGAATTTGTATGTTTAATGTATGAGTGTATGACATCACTTGTGTTAGATGATGAATTCTAATTTGTTAAAGTGTTATTGAATGTCATAAACCCCTGGGTTAGTCAAGAAATTAAAGTGGGAAAAGGTGGTCCCGTTGGTAGGACCATCCTGCGGCTAAACCAGGAGGTTTGGGCGAATGCAAATGGGTGACAATAATTAGACTACACAGGTCGCTTGCACTTGATGTCGTCCATTACGTACTCGCTTGAACTCGCACGGTCTAGTTCGCTTACTGACCAACCATGTTTGTTAGTCATGTCTGCTCACGCTTGTATAAATTGAAAACTGTGTCCGAGCTGTCGGCCTACGCTGGGGAGACGAGCCTCCTCGTAGTGACCGCGAGCAATCCCTCTTCTCAGCACTCCCTATATGCTTGAAATCGGGGATGAGGAATCCAATGGGATCAAGGATCGCGAGGTCCTGACCTCGCACGTTGAGGGGCCTTGGCCTCGCAACCAGTTGAGGGCAATGATATGTGGGGTGTATCAGTTTCTCCAATCTGCTGGATGAAAAAAATTAATTAAAAACTCGGCTAATACAATCACAATCGCATTGCACTAGTTAGATTGGCGACTCGACAATTGAGGTCGCAATGAGGGAGTGTTGGTCATGTGCGATCGTTAGACAAAGTCGCTCGAGGAAGTGTTGTTGTGAGGTCATGCATCATATGATAATATATGCATATGCATTAATAAAATTATTTAGGGATCTGTAAATATATGTCTTTCATTAAATTCATCATATAATTGATGCTTGTTGTAACTTAAGACTAATAGTAATCACTGAGTTAGCTACTCACTCTCACTCTAGGACGGTGTTTTAAAACACCAACCAGACCATTTATTAGATGTAGGTGAGGCGGAGCTCGACAAGCTGAAAGAGGTGAGCATGGATGAGGAAGAGGAGCTTCCTACTTCCAGCTTATGAGCAGATCACCGTAGACTGTGCGAGTTGATTATGGGTTGTTAAGTTGTGGATCTAGCACACCATTTCTTTTGAACATTTATTTTATAAAATTTTGTTGGCGATGCCTTGTGCTACCTGTTTGATATTCTTATTGACTTATAGTTCTTAGTCGTATTTATTTCAGTATATTAGTTGTGGTTGTGGTTTCTGTTCCAGTCGATTCCTTTATTGCTTATTTAAATTGATTTATGTACAAATCGTCATAATTATGATATAAGTGACACCGGGGAATTCGGAGACCGAGTTCTTACACGGCCCCTGAAAATTCGAGGTGTTACACGACAAGTTGGTGATACACTCAACGTGAAGGGGAAAGCTCGACCACGACTCACCGGAGAATTCGGGTTGGAAGATTACTCCTCAAGATAACTATATAGGTCACCTTGGACACTTGACTTCGGCCTCCTACTAAATGTATCTACTGGCTCTTACTATTCAGGTGTTATTTGTTGAGATCCGTCCGAGGTCTCAGTCGAAGACTCCAGAAGATAACCACAACACTGATTTGTCTGCGATCTCAGCCGAAGATCTCGGAAGATTATCACGACATGCTCGGAATACAATTCCCTCTATGATACGCACACGCTAAACAGGAAATTCATTATCTATGCCACCACCCCTTTCAGCTATAAATAAGAATCCTTCCAATAGTGAAAGGCACACACAACTCTATGCACCAAAACTATATGCTCTACTAAACTCAGATTTCCTGTCTAACTTAGGCATCGGAGGGTCATCTGCTACAAGCCAAGGTCTTCTGTATTTTCTTTTTGTGCAAGTACTCAAAGGTTCTATAAAAGTTAACTGAATTTCTGCATCAACACTATTGCTAAGGTTTCAGTAGTGTGGTCCACTTTCACTTTGGATCTGTCTCTTGTTTGCTCATACTCTAAAATAAGCTCACAACTTGTACGGAGGGCCTGGATGAAACACATACGTTTGGCTTTTTCATACCAAATAGTATCAAGTTCGGTACCGTAGGGTGTGGCTATCGAATCCGAGTCACGTACTTTCGTTCTGCCCCTATCGTGACGAGAGCCGATTAGGACGATACAGCCCTTACGGTGGGGCTAGGTTGACTTTGTATCAGCTGTCCAACTGTTTTTTCGGATCATTTTAGGATATTTTTCCAAAAATGAAGTAGATCCAATAATCAGGTAACATAAGAAGCAGAGGCGATTGACTGTCTTACCATTCCAAAAAGCTTCTCGAAGCACACCTTAATGTATACGTAATGTTTATTTACCATCCAATCTATTGTTAAAGAAATATCATCTTGATCCAAAACTAGCTCATTAATGGTCAATCAACACCGTTTCCTATGATAGGCCCACCTGATTATTAGGTCTATTTCATTTTCAGGATAATTCCATAAAATAATTCAAAAAAAAAAACGGATAAACGGCGTGGATACACGATAACATACATCAAGGTAGGCCCCACGGTAGCCCCACGGTAGCCCCGCAGTGCGGCCGGGCTCTCACCTAATCCGCCCTCTCTCCCTCTTGTGACTCGGTATCTACGCTGTGCCGTGACCAACCGAAACCCACATGATGAGTGGTCCGATGATCGGACGTCCCATATCGCGTGATTGTGCTATACAGGCCACTAACAGAAAAATAAGCTGAACGGACGAAAATAAAATTTTCAACGTCTCATGTTCAAAGGTTATGACCGTATGAAAAGGGTATTAATGATGGACGCGGATTGCGTGATGACCCTGTCACAACGACCTCCATGTGGCAGGACTTCGTGGTCCCACTTTGATGTATTTATTTTATCCACGCCGTCCTTCTATTTTATCCACGCCGTCCTTCCATTTTCCCAGGTCATTTTAGGCCATGAGCCCAAATTTGAAGTATATCGAAAGCTCAAGTGGACCACACTATAGGAAATGAGATTAAACACTTGCCATTGAACAGTTCTTAGAGACCATAGAAGCTTTGGATCAAGATGATATTTGTTTTTTCATTTTATCCTGGTTTTTTTTACCTTATCAACAGGTTGGATGACAAATGAAATTCACTATGGGACCTAGGAATGTTTCAACGGTAGTCATCACTATTCCCACCTTTTCATGTGGTGTGGTCCACTTGAGATTTTAATAAGATTTAAATTTTATCTTATAGTCTGAAATGAGCTGAAAAATTGTATGTACGGTGTGGATTAAACAAATAAATCATTGTGGGCCTCCACAAAGTCGTGCTACGACGGAGGTCGGTGGGGCGGGGTCACCACGCAATCCGCGTGCGTTTACGGAGGTCTAGTTTGCTACAGTACATACATCCGGACAAATGGCATTTTACACGTCGGGGTCGTAGCCCTGGTATATGGGTTCGTGTTACAATGATCCAAACCGTTTATACGTGAATCTTACGAAAGTAGCTCTCAAATTAGAATATTTCCATATACCGTCTGTTTCCTTGAACTGGGACGCGGTTTGGTTGGCGACCTCAACACCAGCCAGCTAGCTGGTGTCAAAGCTCTGTGGGCCTCATGATGATGTATGTGTTTTATCCACTCCATCCATCCATTTTTTTCAGAAAATTTTAAGATATAATACAAAATTGAGGTAGATCTAAATCTCAGGTGGACCACACCACTGGAAACAGTGGGGATTGAACGTTTACTGTTGAAAACTCCCCCCCAAGTTTTGGATCAAGCTGATCATTTGTGTTTAACCTTCTTTCAGGGTTACGTGACCTAATCAACAGGTTGGATGGAAAATAAACAGTACAATTGGGCCCTAGGAATTTTTAACGGTGGGAGTTCAATCATCACTGTTGCCTATGCTGTGGTCTGCCTGAGATTTAGATCTACCTCATTTTTGGGATCACGTCCTAAAATGAGCCGGAAAAATGGATACATACATCAAGGTGTGGACCACGTAGGTTTGACACCAACTAGCTGGTTGGTGTTGGGGTCAACAGCCAAACCGCATCCCTTGAACTGTTGTTTTGTGGGCCACAGATAATATGTTTAGATTTTATTTTTATTTTTCTTGAATACTTTCATTTATTATGAGACCCATTATATGATCGGTTTGGATGATTCTAAACAGGAACCCATATCTAAGAACTAAAATAACGACATGAAAAAAATAAAAAAATAAAAAGGGTAGAGATATAAAAAATGATGCATGCCAGCAAACCTCAGATGCGTTTGCCGGATCGTGTATTCTGCTAACTACACATCTACTGGTGTACTTTCATGTGAGTGTGAGACTCGCGGCTCACTCGTGCCAGCGTAGCACATTTGCAAGATGTCCCAGTCGCTCATCTGACGGATCCCGATGTAAAAGATTATATGGACCGTTGATTAGACTGGTCCTCTCATCAGGTTGGATAAACAAGTGCCAAAAAACAATAAACGGTTATAAAAACATAGACCAACGGCCTGATTCAACGTACTGGTGGAGTCCCCTCCGGATATCCTGCAAGTGTGCCTGTTTGGCACGTGTTACCCACGAGCCACTTGAAAAGTGCACTTTGGCATAGCAACACCTATAACAGGCGCGTATATTGACCACATGTCAAGAGTAACAACATCTAAGCCGTACAAAAGGTTGGCCACACTATGAAGGACATCTTCATTAGAAATTATCCAATCCATTCATCTAAAAGAACAACACAGTAGAAAATAACAGACAAACAATGATATGACCTAAAGTACATGTGTAGCCCATTTGATGAGTGCAGCGATCTTCTTTTAGTGATGAGTGACTTTTACAGTAAGAAATATTTTGAACCGTGTGGATGTCAACGCAAGTTGGATGGTAGTTTGTTGTCCAACTAGTTGTGCACGAGGGTAGGAAAGCTCATCTCATTGGACAGCCCGGCGGTTAGCGGCTATTGGGGCTGAAGATCGGGCACGTTGGTGCTCAACCCTACCCAACCCAAGGTTTCTATTATTTAACCATGACTCAATCCAAACCAAGTTAACCTCAAGTTGGAAATTCTCAACCCAAGCAAGCTCGGTCAAGTTGGTCAAGTGAATACGTGCTAATATTTTCGTTATTACATTAGTATTTTATATTTCAATACATGTATTATTGTTTATACTTATGATTTTATTAATTATTTATATAGTTATTTACGGTAAAGAACTTCATTTTTTCTTTTTCTAAACAAACAAGCTAAAATAGGGGACTACTCCTTTAAAAGTCTTGTTGTGTGTTGTCTAGTACACAATCTATTTGAGAGAGAAATCTAGCATATCTTGTTAGCTCGAGTCAACGGAAATGACATTGACCAATGAGACCAGATGGCGTTGGAATTTCCTATGCCTTCAACATAGACAATCCATGCTCAATTATCATTTATAACTTATATATCGATCGGGTTTAGATTGGGTCGAGGAACCCAAGGCCTCAACTCAAGCCCGACCTAACCTTTATTGAGTTGGTGCTTATATATCCCAAGCTCAAGACCAAACCTGGTACATCCTACCCGAGCCCAACCTAACGTCGGGTCGGTCACGGGTTAGTCGGGTTGAACCTGCCCGACTTTCAGCCCTAGTAGCTATCACTCACATTAGAAACGGATTGGCTACTCCCCCTGCCACCAACCAATGGTTGCTAGTCAGTGCTCTGTGGGCCTATCATGATTTATGCATTTCATCCATGTCGTCCATCTATTTTTCTATATCATTTTATGGTATGAGACCAAAAATAAGGAATATCCCAATCTCACGTGAATCACATTGTAAGAAACATTGTTGAATGAACATTGACCATTAAAAACTTTTTGGGGGCAATAAAAGTTTTGGATCAAGATGATCTTTGTTTTTTCCCTTCATCTAGGTCTATATAACCTAATCAATAGATTGGATGTCAAATAAACGGTACAGTGGGCCCTAAGAGGATTTTAATGGTGGATATCCATCACTATTGTTTTCCTATGGTGTGGTCCACCTGAGATTTATATACCTCTCATTTTTGGGTTCAAGCACTAAAATGATCTGTAAAAATGGATGAACAGACTGGATGAAACACTTACATCGTGGTGGCCCACAGAGCACCGACCACCAGCCACCGGGCTAGTGGTTGGGGAGTAGTCAATCCATTTCCTCTCACGTGTCAATAAATCATCAGGTTAGTTTGAAATTTTAGAGGTGAAATCCTGGATTTGGAATTATCGAGTTGTATTTAGCATCTGGATTTGAAATATCATGTAATCCAAAAGTAGATATGCACTTAAATTCTGCAGTATATTTACTAGAATATGAATTTAATTAGTAAATCAACTTTAATATCCCTAATTAGTGTACTTATGTGATGTTAGACATTGTGATTGTAATAAGCTCATTGAAATATATACTTTGATTGAAAATCATGAAATTTCATGACACAGATGGGCTATAAGCACAGGATTATAACCAAGCAATTAACCGGTGATTTTTAACTATTGATTTACATGGACAATGTTTGGAGTGCTTGTATCATTCTATTAAAGTAATTTTAGTGATGAAGACGATAACTTGATTGTTTTGGGATATCATTAGTGGGCCATCTATACAATAAATTAGTAACCTAGTGAAACATATGTTACACATGCAACTCTCCTTATTTAAAAATGAGCTTAAAAAATGAGAGGATTGGAAATCCAAGTAAAATGAAGGAATTGTAAAACTAACCAAAAGCGAGCATTTGGAATAATTTATCCTACTAGACAAATAATGGATTTAGAATATCATCAAATTCCTGTAAATCCCTCCCAAATCCGTGGTGCCAATTGTCAAACAACCCCTACTACTTTTATGGCTAAATTAATGAACCATGCATCTGATTTCAAAGCATTAGCCTTCATACCAAGCATATAAAAGACGAAAGAGAGAATAAAATGAAAAAATTATGCTGTTGCTTTCTCAACACTATCTCACCCAACTCTCTCTCTTACATCTCCACATCCTCTCCGTAGACACTCCATCCAAATTGAGAATAAGCTACCCTTCAAGACTTTGATCGAGCTTCAATAAAGTTATCCTTGGGTAACTTAAGAATCAGTTAAAATTTAAATCAACCAAATAAGTAAGGCTTTTTGTGCGTCATGAAAATAGTTGAAGGACCTAATCGGTAGATTTGGAATACGACAAACCAAATCGCAACAAATAATCCATACTCCTTGAAAGCCTTGACTATGCATCTCTCCGATAAGGTTGATCTTAACCACCTTAAGGTACGACAAAAATCAAACAGGGTGGATAGAAAGGGACCTCGACACCTTTTAGAGATGTCCAACGGGATCGATCAGTCAATCCCATAAGAGGGTAGCCAAAAATCAAAGGAACCCAACTCTCGAAAAGCTTAAATACCATGAAAATAGACAAAACAAACCCTCGGCTCACCACGAGCCAATAGTCCACTTGGCATGCTTTATACCTGTGGACACTAAAGATCCCCAGGTGTGGGGATCGGCTCGCTTTTCCACAGGTTGCCTCTCTCGAGGACTTTTATTGGGGGTAAGAAGGTGTTATATTTTACCAGAGTTTCTACTAACTAATTATTTTGATTCTACAGTCAGTTAAACCTATAAAAACATTTAGGATTGAGAATTTAAAGATCTTTAACCCTAAGATGACTCTTACGTTTACGTTCTAGAGATTCTGAGTAAGGGACCACGTTACATAGATGGAAGGTGTTGGGCACCCACTTTACCCATACAAATATATGGTCTTTACTTTACAAGATATAACTAATTTATGAGGAATAAGGTTAATTCTCACATATGAAATATTGGAATGTAATGCAATGATAATGTAGACTAATCAATCTGAATTTCTAATGGGTAGGACATGATTATACTAGCAAGCCGTAAAGCAAACATTCAAACCAACCAAGTGCAGGGTGAAAAGTATGTAGAAATGTGATGTGTAGGATGCTTGATGTTATATTGATGCTTATGATAAAACGATGACTAGCTGGCTAAGATTTTTGGTGGGCTAGCTCCAATTATATCAGCAAGCCACATGCATACACTCGCCAGTTAGATATGAGAAAATGATGGGATGTAATGTAATGTAATGTTGATGTTTCGTGGGTCAGCTTTAATTATATCGACAAGCCACAAAGTATATCGTTAGTTAGATGCGAGAAAATGATGAAATGCAATAGAGTAATGATGTATATGAGGATCAAGGAGATTGAGAAGGGAATGAATGTTACATAATGTTAATGCTCTGAATTGAATATAGTTGACTGAAACTTAAACAGTAATATTGTAAGGCTAGATTGAGAAACTCAAATTAGGACTTGGGCATCTCAAGAGACTCAACTTCTAACTAGGCTATGCTAGACCAGGGTTGGGTTTTCTCTCTCTCTCTCTCACTCTCACTCTCACTCTCACTCTCCTTAGTGGAGGGATGGCTAGATGGGTAAGGCCCTAAGGGATGAGGAAGGATGTTTAATCCTCTCTGAATGCTCTGGATGTAGTGGATGATTTCTAAATGCTTGAAATGAGAAGGGGATGGGGCTATTTATAGCCTCCAAACCTGATTTTTTTCTAATTCCTACAAAGTTTAGGGAAAAATATGGTTGAAGGTTTAGGATTGAAGATTACTACATAGCATCATCTCATGGGTTGGATGAAGTGGTAAAAGGGTAATTTTGGATAAGAGATGGGCATTGGAGTGAATGTACATTAGTTGCACACTTAAGGCCTGGAAAAGAGAAATCTCACACGCTTGAGGGGTACCAGCCTGAAGAGGGGGAGTGCCACATGGTCGGTGACAAATTGGCCACCGCCGGTCCCTACTTGGACTCCTTACTTCGACAGACAGTCTTCCCTAAGTGTGTGAAGGCTCTGCTTTGAAGGGCATTAACTGAGGTTTCGTCTAGTACTCCGATTGGGCTTGATTTTTTACTTTAGTTCGGGCTTGGCTTTGGGCTTAACTTGGTGAATTGATTATGCTGTTGGACTGGGTAGGTCAACTAGGTGAGTTGACTGGGTGAGTTGACTCGTCTAGTTAACTCAAAGCTCTAGGGTTCTAGGTTCTCAGGGTTTAGGATAAAGTTAACTGGGTTGAATGGGTTGAATGTGTTTACTAGGTTAAGTTAGGGTTCCTAAGGTTTAGGCCTCTAAGGTTGGGGTTTAAGATTGGAGTTCCTAGGGTTTAGACCTCTAGAGTTTGAGTTTAGGATTGGGGTTTAGTTGACTATCCATCAATTCAAATTCAATCAACTTATCGGCCTGTGGTGGAGTGTCTACATTGCCTAGCCAAGATCTTTCCTAACTCCCCAAACATCGAAATGTTGAAGTAGAGACGCATGTCGACACCATTGACTCACTATAAGCTGATGGTATCAATCTATAAATGCAGCACAACAACTATCATTTCTTAAAGACCTGAGCTAAGCAAAAGCATGGAAAAAGCTGAGAGAAACGTACGCGTTTGGTAGGGTTAACTTTTCCAAAGATTTTAAAGCTTCATGACTAAAATTGAGGTTATGTTCGGCTTAGGAGGCTAGCTCTGGAAAAAACAGTTTGCTAATGAAGCTAGTAAAGTTAAAAGTATGATTGGAATTGGGAATATCCGACCATCCATTTTCAACAAAAGGGTGGCTGATATCTCCTTTTCTTTTTCACATTTCAATCAAGCTTGGATCACATTTCACTCTATATGTTTCTTAATATATATGCATCATTAACTAGCACTTTTAATTTTCTTTCTTTTACATCTCTTTTTCTTTATTACATTCGCTTATCCAAAGTCATAAACTTTGTAAAGCGCGGCTAAAATTACATTTTACTTATTGCATTTTTATTTATATTACCTAATTGTAGTCATTTGACTATATGAAGTAAAGCTTAGAACTTTTCTATAATGCCCCGTGTTTTCAGGACCCGAGTATATGACTCATTTTTCAAAAACCTGAGTATTAACATTAAAGAATGGTAAAATTTGAGTATATATATATATTTTAACTATCAGAGTAAGCAGATGAGCGTAGAATGGATAAGTCAACATAACGGAAAATTTGCATTTAAATTTAAAATATACAAAGGTTGCCCATAATGACTTATACAAACTAATGTCTCCACATTAACAATTACAAAATTGCATACATGAGAAATTTAAAAGCATATAAAACATATAAATGAAAGCTACAAGATCGTGTAGCTTCCTTGACAGGTATAATCACGCTTCCTCGACCACCATAACGGTTCCTCATTAGTCTGAACCTGCATATCACTTAAGCCACCTGCGCTACCTGTACAGTTATATTTTTTATACATGAGTGGTCAACTCAGTGTGAATTCTCCTCAAGATTACACATTGTCGTCTTAGCTAAGCATAGTTAAAATGACAAGGAAATCAAAATAATACATGATGCAGTCTTTTTATATGCATGGATGCGTGAATGCGCATCGACCTGGGGATGCACATCCAGTCGGACTTGGGCTCGTCACCCATGCAATCATCGACCTGTGAAAACTCATTCAGTCGGAACAATGGGTTGATAGTCGATGGTCTGGGAGCTAGCGAAAAGATACCCCAACAACTCTAGGGCACATGCTACAGCATCCAGAATTAGCCACCCATCATCACCAATATGCTATGAATGCATGATTAGCCAACCGTTATTAATTCAGTTATAATCAGCCAATTTAAGTAACTCGATGGTCACTACGGGGGCTCGTCACCTAGCGTAGTCCAACAACTCAGGCATAGTGTCCCATGACCACCATTCTCGACTCATGAGATTCCCCCACCTTAGGATGCTTAATGAAGCCCATCGATCAATGGCCAATCAAATTCAATAAGTAGGAATTTTCATCGCATGGTATAGGCCATCAAAGGCACATAAGAAAATCATCAAAACATGAGACATGTGTTAAATTGCAGCGGTAAAAGAATGCTCGGAATACTAATCGAGATGGCAAGGGTTAGGTAAGATTAAATCAGAGCGGTTAAAGAGGCCATTTCAAGTCATTCAAGCCGTATGACCTATGGATGGTAAATCCCACATTAATGTTTCCATATAACCTTTAAATCCAGGGCTCATTCCTCACCAATCCATCTTGTTACGTCCTAAGTACGGTTTCACGTACATAAGGGAGATCACCCACTATTAAGTGTAATGAATAGAAATCCATAAGAGACTCACAATAATCCACGATAAAGTATATAATTATGGCATGCCAGACATAAGTTAATTCATGATAATCGCAATAAGCCACACTGGGAACTATCAATTTAAATTCAAATGAAAACCATCATGTAAGCAGTTGTTGTATGGAATTATGTTCACAATGTCAAATATAATTCAAGTATAGGCCATGACTTAAGAATTTATAAAAGATTGCATGTTATGAGATAACATCAGTGATTCTAATAACGACTATTACTCGAACTAGTTTGGCAATGGAAAGCTTAAGGGGAAAAATTATCACCTTATACTTTGAATCGCCTTCTAGTGTCGTTAAGTGCTTGCGCCCTTAGAATTGTATCCTACCACAAATTACAAACTTGGACAATTAGATCCAAGTTCTGTACATTACCTAGGTTTAAGATCATAACCTAGGGTTTAAGTTATCTATCTTAGAGTTTTAATGTAGACTTAGGGTTTTCATCCTAGAGTTTTATTTTAGGCTTTACTTAGGAGTTGGAACCTAATTCATATAATTAATTTATAATAATATTAGGAGGGATAATAAGTAGTAATTGTTAGTTAATACTAACTGTAATGTCCTAGATTTTCATTGTTTTGGATTTTCAAAAATTCTTAAAAAAATTTCTATTAATTAACTTATAATATCACTTAATGACCATTAGCACTCAATGTTAGAATATACAGGGGTGGTACCAGTAAAGAACCACACCAGTTTGATTAATTAACCGTAAGAAGCCAACAAATCCGCTCGATCACTTGAACATCAGGTGTAGCCCCATGATTTACTCACATAGGACTCAAATCTAACTGACCCATCACTAACTAATCAAGACAATCCTGACTAAATTAAAGATCTAATCGGGGCCAGTCAGATAAGGCTCGGACCTTGAATAATAGACTAAATCAACCCTATTACTCTTTTAGCTTAAAACCGATGGTTTAGAGTAATCATGACCAAATCTCCACTTTCACTAGTTATAAATAGGCCACACTATGAATATAGTTAATTCAAACCCTAATCACTGCCCATGAGAAATCTCAATATCTAATTCATTTACAAATGCCCCGATTTTCTGAACAAGCTATAGACCACTCGTTTATGGGTCACTAGTTTCAAAACTATAGGATAATGTCTGTCTTACTGGGCTTGACATCCGTCACGAGAGTTGGACCTGAGTGCTATTTAGAACCACTCAACTTGGGTTAAAGGCTGAATACATGAGAAGTACAAATACCCTAAAGGAATGACTGAAACATAAGTGAATTGGGTCGTCCACTCTTATGCAAAGTTGAGGATTTCGAACCATCGGTTTACAACTAAACTTTATCCGTGGAGTAAACATATTTTCCTGCTCATATCTGTATAGCCGCAGCCCCGATTGACTATCGGTGACCGTTGAACAGACTTCTAATCATATCTGTCAATCAGCGCATCCAAATGGCGGGCCGATCATATACATACGTAGATCATCATTAGGGCTAACTATCCTATAATATATATCAATATGTATACCTCATAGTGGGCCCTAGAGCTTAGAAAGACTCTCTCATAGGTCAAGTATAGTAAAAACCTAGCCCTCGAGGCCATTTACACCAAATCTGGCATTATAAAAGGGCTTCATTTGGGCACGCCCTTCTCCCATACGAATTTCATGCCCTACTTTGGGTGGAGGAGAAGAGAAAGAGCAAGAGAGATGGAGAGAAGATGAAGAGAAAGATAAGGGAGAGAGTGTTTGTGTAGGTGAGGTAAATCTTGATGCTTGTAGGGTTAGTATTTCCTCAACCAAACCAGTGGCTACTACAAAACCTCCACTAAACCCACTCATGCCAAGAAGCGGAGGTAAGAATGGTATATTTTTCCTTCAATAGAGCAACCTAGTGTAGATTTCTAGGCATTAATGTTGTCTTTCTTAATTTTAATTTAAAAATTGACAGTTTTATCCAAATCCTCAAATCCTAAGATCTCAAAGAATGAAAATCTCCTCTTAAAGTGCGGACTATTATCCTTAGGTGGCCTAGCACCAATTCTACTATGAGTTTAATGATTATGAATGTTAGGATGATGTGCTTGAGTAATGTAGAGAGAACCTAGCCAAGACCCTACATGATAGGTCCCCCTAAATCCCATGAAATGGTTAAGTATTAGTTATTTATTCTTTAACATGATTGAGTTTGATTTGGAGTGGCATGTTCATCTCATATGTGATTTTAGTATGACCTTTCTTGTAGCATGTATGATTGCATAAAATCCTTGTTGTATATTTGTGCTTGCATTAATCCTTGTTGTATGTTTATACTATGAATCATGTATAGCTCTTGATCCCTTCGTTAACCCCATACAACACATATACATTTGTTTCATATTATTGTTAGTAGTTGCAATTATAGAAAAATCTGAATTTATATGTTTGATGTATGAGTGCATGCCATTACTTGTGTTAGATGCTGAATTCTAATTCGTTGAAGTGTTATTGAATACCACTAAATCCCTAGGTTGGTCAGGAAACTAAGGTAGGAGAAGATAGTCCCATTGGTAGGACCATCCTGCGGCTAAACTAGCGGGTTTGGGCAGATGCGAATGGGCGGCTGTAGTTGGAGTACATGGGTCGCTTGTACTCGATGTCGTCGATCGCTCACTCTCCTGAACTCGCTTGGTCTAGTCCACTTACTGACCAACTATGTTTCTTAACCCTATCTGCCAACGCCTATATGAAACCTGGAACACCCTTCAACCACTGAAGCCTATTGATAACCATTCAAAATCGATCCACAGACTCAAGAGCAGGGTATGGTGAAATGAGACACTGTATCTGAGCTATCGGCCTATGTTAGGGTGACGAGCCTCCCTGTACTGATCGCGAGCGATCCCTCTTCTTAGTACTCCCCATGTGCTTGAAATCGGGGATGGAGAATCTAATGGGATCAAGGATCGTGGGGTCCTGGCCTCGCACGTTGAGGGGCCTTGGCCTCACAACTAGTTGAGGACAATGATACGTGAGATGTACCAGTTTCTCCAATCTGTTGAATGAATGAAATTAATTAAATACTCGGCTAACATTATTCATGCATCGCATTAGCTAGTATTTGGCGACTCGGCATTTGAGGTCGCAATGAGGGAGTGTTGGTCATGCGTGACCGTGAGATAAAGTCACTCGAGGGAATGTTGTTGCAAGGTCATGCATTATATCATAATATATGCATATACATTAACAAGATTAGTTAGAGATTTGTGAATATATATCTTTCATTAAATTCATCATATAATTGATGCTTGTTGTAACTCAAGGACAATAGTAACCACTGAGTGAGCTACTCACTCCCACTCTAGGACTGTATTTTAACACACTAACCAGATCCTTTATTAGATGCAGGTGAGGCGGTGCTCGACGAGCCGTGCGAGGTGAGCATGGATACGGAAGAGGAGCTTCCCTGCTTCCAGACTCTAGGCGGATCCTTCTAGTCTGAGTTCAGGTTACCGCGGTGTATGGGCTAGGGCTCTAGTTACTTTGGATTATGTATGGGTAGGATTGGTTCCATATTTAGATGATTTTGGATTTATGTTTGGATATTTTTATATTTAGTGACACTTGATACTACTTTATGACTTACTTATGCTTCATGTCCTGCTAAACTCTCCATTGTTTATGAGATCATCTAAATATAATTAAAATCTGAAGCCCATTAGGGCACCCATGACACCTGAAAATTTGAGAGTCGAGTTCTTACACGGTCTCTGAAAACCCAGGGTGTTACACTAAACACACATCTGTGTTTAAGGTATTGACCTAGAGCTTAGACCACTTAGTTCTAGGATTTCATTCTCAAGTTTAGGTCCAGGTTAGATTTTAAGATTTGAATGTTAGTTGGTGTAAAACTAGTTACCATATTAATTTAACACATATAACATAAGTATTAACATTAATGGTATAATTAATATCAACTCATTATGGTAATAATTAGTATTACAATTGAAATAAAATAATATTATTAAAAGTAATATTTTCAAGTGATGAATACCATGCAAATATCATTAATGATGTTTTCATTTATAGTAACTAATATTAGTGCAACATGTTAGTAGTAATCATTATAATGATAAATAATATTATGACCTACTATCATGATAATATTTAAGGATGACAAAACAATACACTAGTATTCAATGATGATATTATTTTATTTTCTTGTCTATGATAACTATAAATCATTTACTAATGGCTATGCATTTCTACTATTAGTGATCCTAATAATGATAGAAATGGTAACATTGATATCAATACAACAAGACAAGTGTAGCTTAGAAGGAGAACATTTACTTACTTGCGTCGACTCGGTTCGAGTCGAGTTGACTCGGCTCCACTTAATCGCTCACCTTACTCTCTCTCCTTCACTATCTCTCCTCCCACTCTCTCTTTCTTTTTCTTATGTAGAGAGGTCCAGCAGCCCTTGGACCTTATCCAGTAAATGGGTCAGCAGGCTGACTCAGTGAGTTAACTCTGTTTGAAATAGAGTTAACTCGATCTTCTCCCTCCCTCTCATCTTCCTTCTTTCTCTTTCCTTTCTCCGTTCTTTTCTCTTTTCTTCCTTCTTTCTCTACTGTTGGGAAACTCCAGTAAGAGAGTTGATCGGTTCGAACTGTAACTCAACCGAGTCTAGTCTAGTGGACTCGCCAGCGAACCCCACTCAATCCTTTGTTTTCCTTCTTCTTCTTCTCTCCTTATCTCTTTCTTTTCTCTTACTCTCCCTCTTCCCTTACCCTCTATTTGCTGAAAAATGTCCAGCAATGGACTCAGGAGAACCATGACTGACCCGAGCTCGCGACTCGACAGTGAGTCAAGCTTGAGTTGGTTCGAGCCGGTGCCACAGTGCACCATCTTCCTTCTCTCAAATTTTCTTCTCTCTCTTTTTTTTTCTTTTATTCATGACAGTCCAGGCGCATCTGGACTTGACTTGGACGCATCCGAACTTGCCAAACCTCGGGCCAATTCAATCTACGACTCAGTTGAGGATGTGGCAGTGGAGGAGAAGAAAGGTGTCGTTAATGGCAGTCCCTCTTCTGCTGCTTCTTTCTTTAATCCACCAACATGGGGGAGGGGGGGGGGGGGGGGGGGGGGGGGGGGGGGGGGGTGTAACAAAGCTAGGTGAATGGATGGAACGAAGCTCGGATGTCATTTGGTCGGTGGGTTCGGAAGGAGAAGAAAATGACAGATTTTCGAGTTACGGTTGCCAGAATGGAGGGCGAGCTCCTATTGCTTGATCCAACTCCTATTATTCACTAACCCTAGCATCCTAAAGCCATCCGTTTAATAGTGAATGAACCAAATCTGATCTGGTGGAAACCGTCCCTCAAAATAGTGGGTAGGGATTGAAAATCGGCCTTGGTTTTGCTAGGAAACCTTGAGCAAATGGACGGCTGAGATCTCGTCTACTTGGACGATCCAGATCCTGCTAGGTACACCACACATAGATTGCCAAACTAGCAAATAGAGGAAGAAACGGAAGGTTTCCGTTTTTAGAAATTTTGTGCTCGTAGGGCCAGTTTGCGCCCAGAATCATATGAGTACACACGTGTTTTAAGGACCGAAATTGGGTGGGGTTTGTTCGAACGCAGGCTCTCCATCAGATGGATGGCTCAGATCATGCATGTGGGGTACGATGGTGGGCCATGTTTGCAACAAACGGACGCTCCCATTCTTTTTCAAAAACGCCGCAGGCGGGAAAACAAGGGAGGCTTTTTCACCCTTTTTGGCTAGGCACGGGTCGGAGATGTCTAACTGAGTCCCTTGGCTGAGTGCACAGCTGATGCATGTATATGATGTACACACGCTCCATTAGGTGGGGCCCACGAGGCAGATCTTGATGGATCTGGGCCGTTCGTCGGGTTCTATGGGTCCTATTAGGACATTAAGCCAAGGATGAGGCAGATCCTAGGCTTAGGTGGGGCCCACAACCTGATTTGGGTTCTATTCATGGATTCTTGGCGATCTGATGGTCGGACTGTCCTGAATTTAGATACTAATGGTTAAAAGAGTCATGTTTATAAGTTTCATAATACTACCCAATTACTAACACTAATGCTACTTACATTGTTATTACATATCATTATCATTATTTATCTCTCTTTATTATTATTCTTCTTCTTCTACACACATGCATGCATTTTTATTAATGTTGTTTATTATTATTATTATTATTATTATTATTACATGTGTATACATAGGTACTTACTTATTTGTTTATTTATTCATATTAGTAGTAGTGTCTTATGTAGAACCCACCTTTTGATTAAGGTCATTAGTGGTTTGAACCATGTCTTGTTAAGCCATGTGTCTAAATCTCCATGTGTCTAAATTTCGGGCATGGCTACTACTTGGATAGTTTGTGGTTAAATTTATAACTCGATGGTCGAGTTAGGGGAATTGATCATTAGATCGATCAACGGGAGCATTGCCTAAACTCTTAAATCTAAGGTGAATGATCTAATGGTCAAGCTTGTGATTAAACAGGCTCTTAATCTAAACTAGTGATTGGTCTTATAATTGTATGGTTGGATTTATAAGAATTTGAGTAGATTGTTTACCAACCATTATGTACGATGAGCCAGTAGTGGACCACATGACCTGATACCCGCGATAGGCATTATGCGGTTAAATTGTCCAGCCCAATGGCTTGATATTCTATCTTGTAGATTAGCGGATGGATGACTTGATATATTATTGAGATTGTTCTCAATGGTCAAACTTAGGCTAGAATGATCGTAGATGTTCAAACGAGTTATGTTTGTATTTATACTTATTTAGCTTACCCAGTAACACCCGAGTATTAAAAGATACGGGGTGTTACATTTTCATTCTTACATGCCCGACCCCTCACGGGTTATGTAAAGTATTACTAAATATATAATGTTGAAATCTACTAAATCTCTCTAAAAATCATAAAATCCCATTAGGTAGAGATTGTAACTCGTGCAAGCATCCCCTTCCTCTTCTGTAATATCCCAAGAATTTTCATGTACGCATATATACAGGGATACATCGACATCAGGGGTATTTGGGTTTTCCTTATTAGTCATCTATAAATCAAAAGATAACAAAGGTAAGGTAAGATCATGGCTTTTATAGGTTGATATAATCAATCAATCACATTTATATGTATATATAAATATGCAGTACAAACAATATCGAGCCCATCTACAAATTGCAAGATACAAATGTCTCAAATAGTCCCCTAATAAATAAACTTTAGGGTACATACATATACATAACTATAGATAGATTGTCCCTAATTTTTTTAAAATTTGTTTACTAATTATATATAAAGATCTCATCTATTCCTACTTGTCTCTATCTAGGGGTGTTAATTGTCTCTATCTCATTCGATAGCATACTATGTACTGTCCTCATACAGTTTACATGCGAGCCGAAATTTCAGCAGCACCTCCTTATATTCTCCATATATATATATATATATATATATATATATATATATATATATATATATATATATATATATATATATATATATATATATATATATAGCTCAATACTAATTAGTTGTCACATGTAATCCATTACACAAGGATAAAGGAAACTAATTAGTGAAGAACCACATATATAAAGAAAATATAGGGAGATGCTACCGAAATTCCAACTATATGTAAACTAAAAATGAGGACAACCTAAGTACATAGTATAGTACCGAACTTCCAAAATGAGACAATTTAAGATTATATAAAGAACAAACATTTTCAGTCGAATGACTGTACTTATTCAATATAAATTTCTAAATAGGGGGATACATTGCTAAACCACTAGGTGACCTAAATATTAATTAAAAATATCAGTTAATAAAGAATCATAAGCATAAACATTTAACGAACAAATACTGAAATATATAAGAAAAAGAATAAGATAATGATTTAAATGTAAGTTAAGTAACTTAAGTTAGTGCATTTATAGTAAGAAAGTTAATTTAGTGTATTTACTCTATACAACTACAAATCTACAAATAAAAAAAAACTTAATACATCTTTCATAATTTTAATATTCCTCGAACCGGGATCGAATCTATAATTTTCATCATCAGTGATCGAGCTAGTGATATTTTCTCCAAGATGCTCATTAACCTCCCCTTGAATTCGAAGGTGTGGAGATTTTTCTATCATGTTCTTGTATAGATTCAGTTAGCTTTTTCAAACTTTTTTTTTGTGAGATAATTTATGTGGAATACCCAAGAACTTATATAATAAGGCGAGTTTAGAAATAAACTTCGATGTCTTCTTGTTAATCGAGCTCGACCCTGCTTCGGCGTCATGTTGTCAAGGAGGACATTGTTGATATCTAGATGCCTCTGTCTCTTCCTTTTTTAACTTTAAAGCTATTTTTAATTGGTCTTCTTCCAAAATTCTCAATCTAGCTTCCTTCTTCTCTTTCTCTTCCCTACTAATTCTCTTTACTCTCTCTATTTCATATTCTTCATTGATTAAAATAGATTTGTTATAGTATATCTTGTGGTTATTTGTATTAGGTGTGGGGGAGGGGTGAAATACTTTTTGTTGGACTCTACAAGAGCATGGAATAAAACTCGTACCTCCCCTGATGCTCTGGGACACGGTTTTGCGTCTCTCCCCCCGACTTGATAAGTGTAGTCTAAGCCAATTTATTCTGTTTATAAATCTGGCGCCACCTAAATTATATTGAATCTTCATTCTTTCAGAGTTTGGGGAGCAGTCTTGGGAACCGTAATCCCGAATACTGGTGGATTGATCATCTGAAGATATTATTGCCCACCATTTTGTTGTAAGAAAAATATTATTATAAGAAAAATAAAAAAAAATTATACAAATCTAATCTATAATATCCATTCACAAATTCACAGAATTACAATTCATCAGTTTCAACTTTCAACTCTAGAAAATACAAATCTAATTCGACAAACTCCACCTGACCCAATGCAGCAACCAACCCCTACTTGACTAAACACTCAACATCCCCAACCCAACCACTCGACCTGACCTAACCCAGCAGGCGAGCACCCAACCCATCCCGATTCAATGCCTGACCCGACCAAACCCAGCACTAAACACCCAACCCAACCCAACCCACACTCGACTTAACCCAACACCCAACTCAGCCCGACTTAGCGCCCAACCCAAGCTAGAAGGGAAACACATGGGTTTAATAATTCTTTAAGTTTTGATGATTAATTGTTTTAATGATGAGAAGAATGGTGAATGCATGTTATTAGTTGTTTAGATTTCATTTTTGATCCTCATGTGAGATCCATATGTTTCCATCATATAAGATTCACATTGATGGATAGGCTTATCCTGAATCAATTAGATTTCCTAGATAGGAGAGGTTTTCAACCTGCTACGTTTATTTGATATTCATTATCTTATAGATATGAATTCTTAAAATCACTAGTGCTTGAGAATATATATCAATGGTGCAAATCCATAATTTTTTAATATTTTATATCATTTATTTAAAATGTTTAAATTATTTTATTTTTTAATTAGGCAGACTATAGTGCTCGGATCTTAGTTGTGTTATCCAAGTCATTATGATTTTGGAACATTAACCTATGTATGAAACTTTGAAGAAGGGATGTTGTTTTAATTCAGTTGAATTACATCCATTCAAAACTCCCAAAATTAAATCATCAGTTTAGTTTTTATTACTTAGTTTGTTTTGCATTTGATTTTTTCCTTCTCGTAATTCATCTCCCTGTGGGATCAACCTGTATTCACGGGATATTACTTACGAACCCCTACACTTGAAAGCAAGCAATCAAGTTTTTGGTTCCATTGCCTGGGAGACTGAGATAGATTAGATTTGTACAAGATAGCTAAGATAAGTTATCTTTTAAACCCTCCAAAATTTTTGTAGATTTTCTGTTTTTCTTTGAAAGTAAATTCAGTTGGGTCTTTCAAGTACTAACTGTGACATAAGGTTGCCCTACTTGAAATTTTATCACCTAAGTGCTATGGTTGTCCTACAGTTGCTATTTGATCACAAAGATCATTCGCTGAATATATTTTTCAAATTAACATAATTTAATTTCTGCATTAGTTTTACTTTTATTGATTTATTTTTTATTTTTACTTTGTGAATGGAACCCTTATGGTCAGTTCTACCACATGAGTTGTTGATTTATTTTTTCTTTATAAATTGAACCCTTATGGTTGGTTCTGCCACTAGATTGTTGGTTTATTTTTCTTTGTGGATTGAACCCTCATGATTGGCCCTGCCGCCTGGGTTGTTGATTTATTTTGCTTTGTGGATTGAACCCTTATGATTAGCTTTGTCGCCTACGTTGTTGATTTATTTTTGCTTTGTGGATTAAATCCTCATGATCGGCCTTGCCACCTAGGTTGTTGGTTAAGTTTTTATTTTTATTTTAAGTATCATGCTTACTATTTAAATTAGTGGTATTTATTGTGTGATGTGGATGGTTTATATCTCGTTGGAGTAGGGATCAAAATAATCGACTCTTATTCAAAGGCGGACTAATTCTAGGCTTTGATCATTCACTTAAAAGAGGCACTCAACATCACTTGGATTCCATGCCAGACCCAGTTGATAACCTAGATCCAACTATAAATCAAAACAGAGAAAATCAATGTAATCCTCCTCTTAAGGATGAAAATGAAGTTTATAAGAATGTGTTAAACCAATTACGAACTTTACATGAACGTTTACACCCTGAGAGATCAACTTTACCATCTTGCATATTATTTCCTGCTCACATAGGGAACATTGATTTTAAATCAGGTGTGATTTAATTGATTACTAAATTTCATGGCTTGGATTCTAAAAGCCCCTACTTGCACCTCAAGGACTTTGAGGAAGTGATTGCAACATTACAAGAAAATAATGGCAATAAGGATGCACTTAAGCTTAGATTATTCTCATTTTCTCTAAAGGATCGGGCCAAAGCATGACTCAACTCTCTAAGACCTAATACCATCACTACATGACAAGCCTTAAGTAGAGAGTTTTTGAAAAAATTCTTTCCTCAGCACAAAACAAATGCGCTTAAAAAGAAAATCATGTCGTTCTCCCAAAAGGGAAAGGAACTATTTTTCTAAGCTTGGGAGTGCTTCAAAAACCTTCTACTTACTTGTCCACATTATGATTATGAACCATGACATGTGATTGATGCGTTCCAAAAGGGGCTCATCATGGATACCCGTTAGTTCATAGAGATGATGTATGGTAAAACCTTTCTTGACAAAGATCATAATGAGGCTTGAGATTTTCAAGACATATTAGTAGAGAATATGCAAACATGAGATGTCTCTGCTAAACCAGACCAAACTAGACCCATTCCTAGAGAGAAAATGGGGATGTACATCCTTAGAGAGGAAGATGACCTTAATGCAAAATTCACTGCATTTACTAGAAAGGTCGAAGCCTTAGAAATTAGGAAGGTTGATATGGTTAAAGTAAACACTTTCTTAGATAATTTTTGTAGTATTTGTGGTGGTGCAGACCATGACATAAAGGATTGTTCAACAATCCTAGTTATATAAGATATTGTGCATAAGCATGGGCAAGCAAATGCTATAAATAACTACCAAAGGTCAGTTATGCAATCAATGGGAAACACGTATAATCCACATTGGCATAACCATCCTAATCTTAGTTGGAGGAATGAACCATAAATTAATGTGCCCAATGCACCTCAAATGCCTTCACAAAACAACTTCCTTAGGGATCTAACAATCCACCATATGTGCCCCCGCCAAAGCGATCATCTGTGGAGGATGCATTAACCGCATTCATGAACTCTCAAGCTTAACTGAATCCGTCACTAATCCAATCAAATTAGGAATTAAAGAAGGCCGTGGTTAGGATTGAGACTCAAATAAATGCTAAGGAAAAAGGCACCCTTCCTTCTCAACCTGTGCCAAACCCTAGAAACACACATTTCATTAGAGACTTAAATCCAAGTGAGGTACATCATAAACAAGTTAAGGTCATCATTACCTTGAGAAGTGGAAAAGAGGTCGATAACAAGATAATGCAACTGAAAAATACCGGAGGATGAGCCACCATCTCAAGAGAATGATGAACTGGCTACGGTTCAAGAGCTGCAAAAAAAAAAGGATAAAGATACTAAATCACATAAGCCTCCAGTTCCGTTCCCATCTAGACTTCGAAATCCGATTGTCCCCATGAAATATCAAGAGGTGTTGGATGTGTTATAAAAAGTTAGTGTAAATATTCCTTTGCTTGATGTTATTAGATAAATTTCATTATATACTAAATATCTCAAGAACTTGGGCACTGTAAAAAGGAAATTAAATGTGCACGAAAAGGTATTCCTTACTAAAAAATGAGCGCTATCATTCAACAAAGGGCTGTACTCAAATATAAAAACCTGGGAAGTCTCATTATTCCTTGTATTATTGGGAATTTTCAAATTAAACATGCTTTGCTAGATTTGAGTGCAAGTGTCAATTTGTACCTTATTCGGTTTACCAAAAAATGGGGTTAGGCGAGCTTAAACCAATCATGATTACACTCCAACTCATTGACCACTCCATTAAGGCACCAAGGAAAATTTTAGAGGACGTATTAGTCCAAGTGGAGAAATTCAACTTCTCCATAGATTTTATTATACTAGACACTGGACCATGTGTAAATGTTAGCGCTCAAGTTTTCATCATTTTATGTTGCCCATTCCTTACAACTTCAAATGCAATCATAAATTACAGGAATGAAATGATAAACTTGTCTTTTGGTAACATGACTCTAGAGCTAAATAGTTTTAATCTATATAAGCATCTCATTGACAATAATGAGATCCATGAGCTAAATTTCATGGACTTCTTGATAAAAGAAAAGGAATTGGACCTAGTCTGACTAAGGAATTGATTCGAGTCTTTGGAAACTTGAAAAATTCTGATTTAGAAAAAGTGTTTGCTGAAATTTGTGATGATAATGAGAGCACTACCACCCAGAACATTGGTATGTACCAATGAAGACTACATACTAAAATCCTATCTATCGAGGACTCTCAACCTCTGCCATCACCAACCAATATTCAAAAGCTTGATTTAAAACCACTACCAAATAAGTTTAAGTATGTATACTTGGGTGAAAAAAAAACTTATCCTTTGTTGATCTCTTCATTTTTAGACAAGGATCAAGAGATTAAATTATTGAATGTTCTAAGGGACCACAAAGGAGCCTTTGGCTGGACCATTTCTGACATCAAGGGTATAAGCCCTTTCATATGCACTCGTTAGATCTACCTCGATGAGGATGTCAAATCAATTAGACAACTTCAAAGGCGTCTCAATTCAAACATGATGGAAGTTGTAAAAAATGAGGTGATCAAATTGTTGGATATAGAAATCATCTACCCTATATCTGATAAGATTTGGGTGAGTCCAACTCAAGTAGTCCCAAAGAAATTCGGAATAACTATCATGTGGAATTCTAATAATGAATTCATACTAACACGTGTCACCATAGGTTTGCGTGTTTGCATTAACTATAGAAAATTGAACCAGGTCACAAAGAAGGACCATTTCCCTCTACTATTCATTAATCAAGTTTTAGAGAGGGTAGCAGGTCACTCCTTCTATAATTTTATTGATAGATATTTCATATATAACCAAATAGAGATAGCTCTGGAAGACCAAGAGAAAATCACGTTCACTTGTTCATTTGGCACGTTTGCTTTCAAACAGATGTCATTTGGATTATGTAATGCTCCAACAACTTTCCAACGGTGTATGTTAAGTATTTTTTTCAAATATGGTTGGAAAGTTTCTTGAGATTTTCATGTACGACTTCTCGGTATTTGTGTAATACCTCATACTTCTCAATACTCAGGTGTTATCATGTAATCTAACTAAATTAAATGATATCTTAAACTAGGCTAAAAACCCTAGGAATCATCAACAGTTATCGTGTCACCCAACTTAGTATGAACGCTAACCTAGCTTACTTGAATAGTCACCCTCAATCTATCTGTCTTAACCATCTGATGTTGGACTAAGACTACTCATAACACAATCGTAAGATTTGAGATCGATCTGTCCGTTTAACCACCACAACATGATTAAATTGACCTTGTGCTTAAATAAATAAATAAATAAATAAATAATCCTACCATTAGAATTTGGATCATGATGATATTTCAGGATACACCTATTTAGTACAATTAAATCACATAAAGTAAATTAGGGATCAAAGTCACAAGATCCACCATTCATCATATTACAATATCTCATTGGATTATCCATCCTTTGGATTTGACTACCAGATCACACCTAATTACTTCTTAGGGTTCCTAGGGCTATTAATAACTAAAGATTAGTCAATTCAACTAGGGATCTTTATCTAGACAAACCTTATGACCTTTAGGACAGTTAGAAGAGATCTCCATCCTTAAATCAAATGATTCGCCCGTTAGTTTTAAAGATGGACCATCACACCTACATGAAATCGATGTTAAACTTTAAAAGGCCTAGTTATGGGAATTTGATCGCGATGAAATTTCACTTACTACTTTATTAGGACAATTGAACCATACATCGTTAATTTCGGGACCCAACTCAACAAATCCACTATTCGTCGGATCCACAAATCCAATTTAATGGTTTATCACCTGAGTGCCACATTTAGGTGATCAGTACATTAATCTAACCTCTTGATTTCATATAGGTAGGCCCTAGGGTCCTTGTAGCTGCTAATGATTAGATTAAACATGATATGGCCATAGGATCAAGTCGAGACTACACATAAAGGATATAAATCTAAATGTACGGCCCACTTAGGCTTTCACCCTGCTTGATCTATGGTCAGGGGTCCTACTTGGACATATGGAATCTAATGAACGGAGTGGATTTCATCCAAACATTTCCTGTGGACCCCACCTAGTCACTCGTGTGTACACTAGCGTGTGCACTAATTACTTGCCTCTAAGTGCAGAGGTTCGTAAGTAGTATCTTGTGAATATAGGGTCGATTCCATAGGGAGATGAATTGTGAGAATGAAAAAAAATCAAATGTAAAATAAACTAAGTAATAAAAACTAAACTGATGATTTGATTTTGGGATTTTTGAATGGATGTAATTCAACTGAATTAAAATAACACCTAAGCTTCAAAGTTCCACACATAGGTTAATATTCTAAAATCATGATGACTTGGATACACAACTAGGATCTGAGCACTATGGTCAGCCTAATCGGAAAATAAACCAGTTTAAATATTTTAATAAGTGATATAAAATATTAAAAAATCATGAATTTGCACCATTGATATATATTCTCAAGCGTCAGTGATTTTAAGAATTCAATATCAATGAGATAATGAAAATCATAAAAATATAACAGGTTGAGAACCTCTCCTATCTAGGAAATTTAATTGATATACGGTAAGCCTATCCATTAATGTGGATCTCATATGATGGAAACATATGGATCTTATAAGAGGATAAAAAATAAAACCTAAACAATAAATAACATGCATACACCATTCTTCTCATCATTAAAACAATCAATCATCATAACTTAAAGAATTATTAAACCCATGTACGAACTTAAAAAAATATAATTAAATTGCAGAAATAAAAAATAACAAGAAACAAGTAAATGCAAATAAAAAAGATCTAAGATAAAAAAATAACTTATAAAGCTTTAATAAAATTAAAAACCCTAAATTTTTCTTTAGGATGCTTTAAATGACGCTTAGAAATGCCCTAGGAAGCCCTATTTATAAGTGAGAAATTTCAATTTTCATACAAGTTGGAAAACTCTAAAACTCACCTCAAATTTATGTAATTTTTTCAAAATAGACTTATTGCTACACAGTTTACTTAAAATAGATTTCCTGCTGTGTAGTTTCTAAAATAGACTTCGGAGTTTCAAAATATACTTTTCAGGACGATTTCAGGATTCTTCACTTGAAATTTTTGATTTTTTTCATTCCTCATTTAGTTTTCTTGGATCTTTGGCGTGTGAATTTTTCAATCCTGGTCTCTTAAGATCCATCTATTGCCTTGGTGATTCTTGAGCATCAAATCCATGCTTTTTAGCACCCTTTTTCAATCTAAGCTCTTAAATTCACCTTGCACATACATGAGTAAAATAGAACATTAAGCTTATTCATATTCATAAAACCATGATGTAAATGGAAAAAATTATGCAATATTTGAGTGTCAACACACCCCCCAACTAGTATTTTACTAGTCATGAGCAAAATAAGCGAAGAAAAAATAAAAATAAGAATAAAAAATAATTCTAGAAATAAAATAAAAATAAAAATAAAATTCTAACTACACCACTTTCACAGGTAATCTCAATTGTATTTATAATATATAACAAGCCTTTAAACCCCTAGGTTTCTTCTAGTGTACGAGTTATAGTCTAGTGAGGGTTTTAAAAAATGTTATGCACAAACATTGAAAATATGAAAAATATTTTAACACTCAAAAATTTATACAATTATGATTCCATTCATCATGTGAATTCCAAAACAAAACAATATTTATCCAAAGTCTGAAGTTAGATAGAATCTCAATTTCCTAATCTATTACATCCTTGAGTTCAGAAACCTAATCAAAATTTAGAATAGTTATGATCTAATATCCTTAAGGGCGTGTTGGACAGGCAGCGTGCATTGGAGTAGCTCGTATTAGGTTGGATTGGGTACTCGAATCCCACAACGTCAAAGTAGTGGCCTGTTTGGATGGGCGGTGGATTCGCCACTGGATGAAAATCTCCTGGATTGCGAGGTATTGGTCACTGGATTGCAGGGGTTATTGGGCGTAAAGCGCAATCATGCGGAGTTTGATGCTGGATAGGGTTTTTTTTTGGAAACCATGATGTATGTGTTTCATCCTTTCCGTTCATCCATTTTTACATATCATTTTAGGGCTTGATCTAAAAAATGAGAGGTATATGCATTTCAGTTGGACCACACCACATGAAAACAATATTAATTGGATATCCATCATTCAAATCCTCGTAAGGCCCACTGTATTGTTTTTTGACATCCAATAGGTTGATTAGGTCGTACAGCCCCAGATGAAGGGAAAAAATAAAAGTGAGCTTCATCCAAAACTTTTATGGCCCCGAATTGTTTTTTCAAGGTCGACGCTCATTCAATAATGTTTATTGTAATGTGGTCCATTTATGTAACATCTCAAAAATCGGGGGTCGAGCATAAACTCCACTCCCGAGTTCCAGAACATCACTTATACAACATTTTCAATGATGGATGAATGTTGTTCATATTAGTGCAGAAAATATGAGTGGGATTAAATCATAACAGCATATCATACTCCAGAGATAGTCAAATTTCTCAAGCGGAAGACTGTGATAAATATATAAAATATATAATTGATTGTAAGTCTCCAGACTGTAAACATGTTACCAAGTTAACTAATACATGTATGCTCCACAAATGAAAAGAAAAGAATATACATGGGTGTTTAAATAAAAGAAAAAATACCAAGTGTATTGGCATCTAATCAGTAACCCTGTAACTCCATCGATCAGAACCTGCATATAGGAGGAATCCTCCTCATCATCATCAAGTCCGGCTCTACTTCGCAAGCATCACCATCATTTGAAACTAAAATAGGGACTGGTTGGTGTGGCCAACACCGTCCCGTAACGTGGGAGTGAGTAGCTAACTCAGTGGAAACTATACAACAAAGGTTAACATGTTATCAATTCAATCAAGCAGTAATGATAAAGCAATACAATTAAACATGTCCTAGATACTCTTTTTAATGTAAGAATGATATGAGGTAATGATGCATGCCCTCACCACAAACTCCCTCATACGACATCATGTAACGATCGCGGCATGAATTACTACCACTGTGCTCTCACACCAACGCCAATGGCACATGCAATGCGATGTCATGAGTATGATTACCAAGTTCTTATTAGTCCTTTTTATACAGCAGAATTGGAAAGCTAAGAGACCTCCCTTGTATCATTTTCCAACATTGATCCATTCTAGGGTCGTCAGTCCTAGGATATCTCATACGATGTTACATTTCTAGGTCGCTGCAAGGGCTGCCAGGGCTATTACGCGCAATCGTTGCTCTTCTCCCCCATCACCTTATCAATACAGGCCTATTTATATCCTTAAGACTACATTAGGACTCATCGCCCCTATGCAGTGTCAGGATAAACTTAAGGTCACTACAGAGGGCTCGTCACTAATCAGTGTAGGCCGACAGCAATAATATAGTGTCTCATACCACCATAATCTGCTCAGAGTAGGGTGCTCACTGGTCACTACGGGGAGGTTTGTGGCCCCAGCGTAGGCCGACAGCACGACCACGGTGTCCCATACCACCATGCCCGGCTCATGAGTCTTAGGGGATCACGGTACCAAGGTTAACGGGAGTTTCACTGGTAAGCTCGGTGTCTTAGATTCAAACAGTTGCGATAAAATATGGTGAACAAACATTAGTCAATCAGGTTAGTTGATAAGCTGAACTAGGCCAAGCGCACGTTGAGTTGATCGACATGGAATGCATAAGCACTCCGTGTGGCCTAACCACTGCCGAACATCCTAAGTACGACTCAGATTCGTTAAACTAATCTTGTGTGGCGGAAACGACCTCAACCACCATATGGAGTACGATTACCGATTGCCTGGACTGTAGTACAGCCCCAATCACGAACAAGCTCAAATATAAGCATATGATTCATATCCTACCTTCATATGAATGTTCATGAAGTATAACTTAAATGTAAATACAATACATGGAGGAAATCATACGCACATGTAATATGATTCATCTAGGTTAATCAATCCATGGAGGAAATCATACCTACAGTTAACGTGATCGGGAATCATATTTCAACAACCTTAACAATCTCATTTTACGTACTAACTCATTTAGGCATTTATACAAGCACTTAGATTACACATTATATCATACATATTATGTATTCATTAGCATACGTAACAGGGCAAATCCTTTCGTCAAAGGGTAGCCGCCCATACCATAATCATATATCCACGACAGATTGTCATGGCAAGCACGAATACAAAGTCTATACTCATTTAGTCATTTTCACATACACTTAGGCTACACATATTAAATACATATCATATGTTGGCATATCATGTATTTGGACTAAACCTTTAGCCCAGGAGTTATTACACATACGTCTAGCATACATAGACAAACAGTTAATCATGGCAAATCCAAATTTGAATTTTATACGTATACGGTATTTTCTATAAATACGAGGAATACAGTATATTCAACATAGTTAACGTATAACTGAAAAATAAAATGGACAATACTTTATACATGTGAAATAGCATCCTAGAAAAGAATAAATCATTATCTAACATTGAAAGTCTTGAAAACCATAACCTAAGCGTATATAGTCCGTACCTTAAACCAAAAAATGCATATAAGAGGTGATTCAGACGATAAGTCTTCGTCAACGGCGGATACACAACCTAAGGCATGAAATACGTTAGCTACAACATCACTCCAACTATCCTAGGCTGTAAAACAGGTTAGGGTTAGGATTTCTTACCTAAAAATGGAGTTGGAATCACCAGAATAGCGATGCAGGTGGATGACTTTGGCACGTAAAGCAGCAGGAAAGAATCCCAGGAGAAAATCCCAAATTCTCCCTCACTTTCTCTCTCTCTTCTCTCTCCTAGGGCTTTCTTAAATTCGTATGGGATGAGAAAGTGAGGGCTTAAGGCCCTTTTTATAAGCCCAAACATGACGAAAACAGACTTGAAGTCAAGGTATACTTAAGTTATAACCAAATCGGGTCTGTTCTGATCCAACGGAGCACTTCTGGAGGTCTTGTTACTAAATGCGGTCGGACTTAAGCTCTCTAATATTGGATCTAGGTTAAGCTAAGTTTTCAGTCCGGTTGGGTTTCCAGATCGACCGTGGCGGACCAGTTTCAGTTTAGCAGTCACCGAAACTCGATCAGGGCCACAAGTGCTATGACATGTAAGGGCCACCTATCCTGATCCGAGGGTAAATTTAGGTCAAAATCTAACGGTCAGAACGCTTAAAAATAGTGCGCAAGTGACACGTGCCAGATTTATTAAAATTATATTTAATTTCTTAAAAATCTTCATTTTTTTACACTCTTCACTCCGGACTCAAGGAAATCGTCCCAGAGCATCGTTTGGGCTTGATTTTCTAGATGATAGTCAAGTCCAACTAGGCGGTCGTAATTGTCTAAGTTCATCGCTATCGGACTTTCGATGTGCGGTCCAGGTCCAATATGAAGTTTCAAAGTGCTCCCGAGAGCAACCGGGTTTAGAGATTGATCTTGGATTTCAGGGTAAGGTAGCGTCAATGATTATATAGGTTCTAGGTCTTACAGATCGTATTTAAAGTGGTTGGTGCTAATTTTACAGGTAATCTAGTTTAGCGCTAGTTAATTCACGTTAAATTTCTAAAGAATTTAGTCATAAATGATTTCTTTGGCTTTGGAATTAAGTTCTGAGAGTGATATGGTTGACCCATTGCCTAAGGACGTCTAACCCCAGGTTGGTGAAAAATCTGGGGTGTTACAATTTAAGATTGGGATATAACTTATTTTTATTCTCAGATCATAAAATGATCTGTTAAATTAGATGGACGGCATGGATGAGACGCATGCATTGTGGTGGGTCCCACGGAGCATTGACCAGCAGCCTGTCCAAACATAATCACTGCATGTATTTTGAACTGCCGTCTGCCTGTCCAAACACGCCATACCCGAGCCACTGGATACATCAATCCAGTGGGATTGCAGGAAATCCACTGACACTGTCTTGAAAGGCGTGCAATCCACCCTAATACAACTCAATCCCATCCAGCGTGCCTGTCCAAACACACCCTAAGTGTTCCGTGACACTAGACTAACTTTGAGAAATATGCATGTTCTCTTTACTAACTCCTTTCAATCATTCCAAGAATATGAAATCTTTAGTTATTTCATTTCCTTCATGATATTTCTTCTTTTATCATCATATCCTCATTATTATAGACCACCTTTAGATGAAGATTCCTATTGGGTTTGCTTCATAACCTAAGGTATCGTACTTGTAATGGTAACAGTAATGGATAGTTAGGTATCCTTACTCCGGATTACTGACACGATTGATATGGTCATTGCAATCATGCGTTATAATAAAATTTTCTTTTTCCATCACTCTTTTTTTTTCCCTTCAATATTCTCTCTTTTAAGCATATATCAATGGTACTGGTTCATTCAACCTTGTTTGAATCAAAATTTGTTATTCTAGTTTACATATCATATTCCTCACTTAGTTAGCTAGGGTGTATTGTGAATTCAGTATATCAAATTACAACTCACTTTAAGCTAGTGATTAGATAATTGAACTTAAGTCTATAATTTTCAGTTGTCAGAATTCTGACTACTATCAACCTAGAATAAATATTAACTTTGTCATTGGAATTCGCATAATATCATGTTTACATTCCTATATATAAATATATTATTTTGAAAATGTTGAAATTTTTTTTCCCATAAACTTTTAAAAAAAATTCAACCTAACTGTAACCTAAAAACAATAAACTGAAACAAAAAAAAAACCTCATATAGATGACTAACCACACCCCCAACCTAAAATCTATATTGTCCCCAATGTAACGATAATGTAATGAAGAGAACAATAAAAATAAAAGAAATGGTGGATAGTACCTATCATGAAAAACTCACATACCATGTGACACAAAAAAGAATTGAATATGATACAAATCCTAAAGAAATGTTCCATCAGACTAGGAGCATCAATTTGAATATTTTGACTCATGAAGAGGGACGAACTCCTCTCCTAAATGAAAGTTTTCATATAAGGCTTTAATTTCTAACCATTAACCTTGTAAACATTGTCATTACGTAGATTCTCAATTTCAACAACCTCATGAGTATAAATATTCTTCACAATGAAGGGGCTTGTCCATCTTGATCTTAACTTTCTCGAAAAGAACTGGAGACGAAAATTTATAATAGGACCTTTTACTGAGGTTCAAAATTCTTCCTTAGGATATTTTTGTCATGAAAAGTTTTGGTCCTCTCTTTATAGATTTTATAATTTTCATATGAGTCCCTCCTTAGCTCCTTTAATTCATTCAACTCTAATTTTCTTTATCCACTTGCTTGGTTCATATCAAAGTTAAATTTCTTTATTGCTCAATAGGCTCTATGTTCTAATTCCACAGGTAAGTAGTAAACCTTTCTATACACCAATCTATATGGAGACATTCCAACTGGGGTCTTATAAGCCCATAAAGCGTCGAATAGTCTGAGGGACCAATCCTTCCCATCTGGCCTTATAGTTTTCTCTAAATGTGTTTGATTTTTCGATTAGAAATCTCAGCTTTTCCACTCGTTTGTGGGTGGTATGGGGTGCTCACTTTATACTTGATGGCATATTTCTTCATCAAAGCCTCAAATGTCCTATTGCAAAAGTAAGACCTGCCATCATTAATGATGACCCTTGTAGTTCCAAATTTAGAAAAAATATTTTTCTTAAGGAATCATATGACCACTTTGTTGTCATTGGTCCTACTTGAAACTGCCTCAATCCACTTTGAAACATAGTCCACACCAACCAATATATAAAGAAATCCAAAAGAAGATGGAAATAGTCCTATAAAATCAATACCCCAATAATTAAATATCTCCAATGGTAAAATTGGGAATAAAGGCATCATGTTGCGCCGGGACACTCTTCCCAACTATTGACATCTATTACAAGTAATATAGAAAGCATATGTGTCTTTAAACATGGTGGGCCAGTAAAAATCACATTGTAGAATTTTTATAGTAGTTTTCTTAGCAGAAAAATTGTCACCACATGCTTCCATGTGGTAAAAAGAAATAACACTTTGAACTTCGTCCTTTAGGACACAACGTTTAAAATTCTGATCAGTCCCATATTTATATAAATATGGGTCATCCCAGAAGAAGTTCCTAACCTTGGTTTCAAAATGCTTCCTATCTTGTGACTTCCAATGATAGGGCATTTTTTTCGTTATAATATAGTTCACTATATCTGTATACCAAGGCAATTTAAAGATCGTAAATAATAGTTCATTAGGAAAAGCGTCCTAGATATGCATCTCCTTAGTAGAATCATCTAACATTAATATGGAAAGGTGATTAACTACTACGTTTTTTACTCCCTTCTCATCTTTTATCTTTAAGTCAAATTCTTGGAGTAGGAGGATCCATCTCAAAAGTCTTGACTTTACATCCTTCTTAAATATCAAATATTTCAAAGCCGAATAATCCGTGAAAATGACCACTTTAGATCCCAGCAAGTAAGACCTAAACTTATCCAAAGTAAAAACTACTACAAGTAACTCTTTTTCAATTGTTGAGTAGTTCACTTGGGACGAGCTTAGAGTTCTACTCACATAGTGAATAACGTAGGGCTATTTATCTTTCCTTTGGCCTAAAATAGCCCATATAACATAATCACTTGCATCGCACATTAGTTCAAAAGGAAGTGTCCAATCTGGTGAACACATGACAGGTGTAGTGGTAATGGATGATTTAATTTTATTAAAGGCACTTGCACACTCATTTGTCCACTTAAAAAGGGACATCCTTTTGAAGAAGATTAATCAAGGGTCTAATAATAGCACTAAAGTTCTTGATGAATCTTTTATAAAAACTAGCATGCCCTAAAAGTGATCTAATATCTCTAACAGTTCGGGGGATAGATAGATTAGCTATAATGTCGAGTTTTGATTGATCTACCTCGATTCCATTTTTGGATATAACATGGCTCAAAATAATTCCCTTTTGAACCATGAAATGCCATTGCTCTCAATTTAAGATAAGGTGTTTCTCTTCACACCTAGATAAGACAAGAGAGATTGTTGAGGCATTCTTCAAAACTACTCCCAAATACAGAGAAGTCATCCATAAAAAGCTCAAGAAACTTTTCAATCATATTTGAAAAAATACTTAACATACATTGTTGAAAAGTTGCTGGAGCATTACATAATCCAAATGGCATCCATTTGAAAGCAAACGTGCTAAATGAACAAGTGAACGTGGTTTTCTCTTGGTCTTCCAAGGCTATCTCTATTTGGTTATATCCGGAATATTCATCAAGAAAACTATAGAAGGAGTGACATACTACCCTCTCTAAAACTTGTTCAATGAATGGTAGAGGGAAATGGTCCTTCTTTATGACTTGGTTCAATTTTCTATAGTCAATGCAAACACGCCAACCTGTGATGACACGTGTTAGTATGAGTTCATTATTAGAATTCTGCACAATTATTATTTTAGATTTCTTTGGGACTACTTGAGTTGGACTCACCCAAACATTATCAGATATTGGGTAGATAATTTTTACATCCAATAATTTAATCACCTCATTTTTTACACCTTCCATCATGTTTGGATTGAGACGTCTTTGAGGTTGTCTAATTGGTTTGACATCCTATCGAGGTGGATCCGATGGGTGTATATGGAAGGGCTTATACCCTTGATGTTAGAAATGATCCAGCCTAAGGCTCCTTTGTGGTCCCTTAGAATGTTCAACAATGTAATCTCTTAATCCTTATCTAAAAATGAAGAGATCACCATAGGATAAGTTTTATTTTCACTTAAGTATAAATACTTAAGCTCATTTGGTAGTGGTTTTAAATCAAGCTTTGGAACATTGGTTGGTGATGGCAGAGGTCGCAAGTCTTTGATAAATAGGATTTGAGTGCGCGGTCTCCATTAGTACATACCAATGTCCTAGGTGGTAGTGCTCTCATTATAATCACAAATTTCAGCAAGCACTTTTTCTAAATAAGAATTTTTCAAATCCCCAATGACTTGAATCAATTCCTTAGTTAGACTAGGTTCCAATTCCTTTAAGCAGTCCATGAAATTTAGCTCATGGTTCTCATTATTATCAATAGGCTGCTTACATAGATTGAAAATATTTAGATCTAGAGTCATGTTACCAAAATACAAGTTCATAATTCCATTCCTGCAATTTATGATTACATTTGAAGTTGCTAGGAATGGGCGGCCTAAAATGATGGGAACTTGAGCGCTAGCATTTACACATAGTTCAGTGTCTAGTACAATAAAATTTATAGGGAAGTAGAATTTCTCCACTTGAACTAGTACGTCCTTTAAAATTTTCCTTGGTACCTTAATAGAGCAGTCAACGAGTTGGAGTGTAATCGTGGTTGGTTTAAGCTCACATAACCCCATTTATTTGTAAACCGAATAAGGAACTAAGTTAACACTTGCACCCAAATCTAGTAAAAAATGCTCAATTTGAAAATTCTCAATAATACAAGGAATAATGGGACTTCTTGGGTCTTTGTATTTGGGTACGACCCTTTGTTGATTAATAGTGCTCACTTTCTCAGTAAAGAAGGCCTTTTTGTGTACATTTAATTTTCTCTTTATAGTGTATAAGTCCTTGAGATATTTAGCATATGATGGCATTTATCTAATGGCATTAAGCAGAAGAATATTGACAGTAACCTTTTGGAGCACATCCAACACCTCTTGATATTTCATGGGGACAGTTGAATTTCGAAGTCTAGATGAGAACGGAACTGGAGGCTTATATGACTTAGTCTCTTTATCCTTTTGTTTTTACGGCTCTTGAACCATAGCAGGTTCATCATTCTCTTGAGATAGTGGCTCATTCTTCGATATTTCTACTGGTTGCATTATTTTGTTATTGACCTCTTTTCCACTTCTAAAGGTAATGATGGCTTTAGCTTGTTCATGATGTAACTCACTTGGATTTGAGTCTCCAATGAAATGTGTGTTTTTAGGGTTTGACACAGGTTGAGAAGGAAGGGTGCCTTTTTCCCTAGCATTTAGTTGAGTCTCAATCCTAGCCACGACCGTCTTTAATTCTTGATTTGATTAGATTAGAGACTGATTCATTTGAGCTTGAGAGTTTATGAATGCAGTCAATGCATCCTCTACAGATGATCGCTTTAGCGGGGGCACATATGGTATATTATTAGGTGCTCCAAAAAAGTTATTTTATAAAGGCATTTGAGGTGCATTGGACACATTAATTTGTGGTCCATTTCTCCAACTAAGATTAGGATGGTTACGCAAATTTGGATTATATATGTTTCCCATTGGTTGCATAACTGACCTTTGGTGGTTATTTGTAACATTTGCTTACTCATGCTCATACTCATGCGTGATATTTTGTACAACTGAGATTATTGGATAATCCTTTGTGTCATAGTTTGTACCACCACAAATGTTACAAAAATTACCTATGGAAGCTTTTGCTTTAACCATATCAACCTTCCTAATTTTCAAGGCTTCGACCTTTCTAGCCAATGCAGCGAATTTTGCATTAAGGTCATCTTCCTCTCTTAGGACATACATCCACATTTTCTCTCTAGAAATGGGTCTAGTTTGGTCTGGTTTAGTAAAGACATCCCATCTATACATATTCTCGGCTAATATATCTAGAAAATCCCAAGCCTCATTATGATCTTTGTCAAGAAAGGTTCCACCACACATCATCTTTATGAACTGAAGGGTATCTATGGTGAGCCCCTTTCGGAATGCATCAATCACATGCCATGGTTCATAACCATGATGTGAATAAGTAATTAGAAGGTCTTTAAAGCCCTCCTAAGCTTGAAAAAATAACTCATTCCCCATTTGGGAGAACGACATGATTTTTTGTTCTAGTGCATTTGTTTTGTGCTCGAAAAAGAACTTTTTCAAAAACTCTCCACTTAAGGCATGCCATAAAGTGATGGTATTAGGTCTTAGAGAGTTGAGCCATGCTTTGGTCCGATCCTTTAGAGAAAATGAGAATAACTTAAGCTTAAGTATATCTCTATTGCCATTATTTACTTATAACGTTGCAACTACTTCCTTAAAGTCCTTAAAGTATAAGTATGGGCTTTCAGAATCCAAGCTATGAAATTTAGGAATTAATTAAATCACACTTGGTTTAAAATCAATGTTCCCTATGTGAGGAGGGAAAACATTGCAAGATGGTAAAGTCAATCTCTCGGGGTGTAAATGTTCACATAAAGTCCGTGGTTGGTTTAACACATTCTTATGAACTTCATCTTCATCCTCAAGAGGAGGATTAAGTTGATTTTCTCTGTTTTGGTTTATAGTTGGATCTGATAGATTTGGATTTGGATTATCAATTGGGTCTACCATGGAATCCAAGTGATGTTGAGCGTCTCTTCTAAATGAATGATCAAGGCCTGGAACTAGTCCGCCTTCGGAGGAGAGTCGATTATTTTGATCCCTACTCCAACAAGACATAAACTATCCACATCATACAACAAATACCACTAATTTAAATAATAGGTATGATACTTAAAATAAAAATAAAAACTTAATCAACAACCTATGTGGCAAGGTCGAACATGAGGGTTCAGTCCACAAAGAAAAATAAATCAATAACCTAGGCGGCAGGGTCAACCATGAGGGTTCAATCTACAAAGCAAAAAGAAATCAATAACCCATGTAGCAAGGCCGACCATAAGGGTTCAGTCCATAAAAAAAATCAATAAGAAAAAAACTAATGCATAAATTAAATTATGCTAATCTAGAAAATAGATTCAGCAGATGATCTTTGTGATCAAACATCAACTGTAGGACAACTATAACACTTGGGTGATAAAATTCCAAGCAGGGCAACCTTATGTCATAGTTAGTGCTTGAAAGATCCAACTGAATTTACTTAAAAAAAAAATTACAGAAAATTTGGAGGGTTTAGAAGAGAACTTACCTTAGAAAAAACTTACCTTAAATATCTTGCACAGATCTGATCTATCTCAGTCTCTCCCCAGCAACGGCGCCAAAAACTTAATTGCTTGCCTCCAAGTGCAGAGGTTCATAAGTAGTATCTTGTGAATACAGGGTCGATCCCATAAGGAGATGAATTATGAGAATGAAAAAATTAAATGTAAAATAAACTAAGTAATAAAAACTAAACTGATGATTTGATTTTGGGATTTTTGAATGGATGTAATTCAATTGAATTAAAGTAACACCTAAGCTTCAAAGTTCCACACATAGGTTAATGTTCCAAAATCATGATGACTTGAATAACACAACTAGGATCTGAGCACTATAGTCAGCCTAATCGAAAAATAAAACAGTTTAAATATTTTAATAAGTAATATAAAATATTAAAAAATCATGAATTTGCACCATTGATATATATTCTCAAGCGTCAATGATTTTAAAAATCAATATCAATGAGATAATGAAAATCAAAGAAACATAACAGGTTGAGAACCTCTCCTATCTAAAAAATCTGATTGATCTAGGGTAAGCTTATCCATCAATATGGATCTCATATGATGGAAACATATGGATCTCACAAGAGGATAAAAAAAATAAAACCTAAGTAATAGATAACATACATACACCATTCTTCTCGTCATTAAAAAAAATCAATCATCATAACTTAAAGAATTATTAAACCCATGTGCTCCCCTTCTAGCTTGGGCTAGAAAGAACTTAGAAAAACATAATTAAATTGCAGAAATAAAAAGTAACAAGAAAGAAATAAATGTAAATAGAAAAGATCTAAAATAAAAAAATAACTTATAAAGCTTTAATAAAATTAAAACTCTAAATTTTACTTTGGGATGCTTTGAATGATACTTAGGAATGCCTTAAGAAGCCCTATTTATAAGTGAGAAAATTCAATTTTCATACAAAGTTAGAAAACTCTAGAAATCGCCTCAAATTTACATAGTTTTCTAAAATAGACTTATCACTACACAGTTTGTTTAAAATAGATTTCCCACTGTGCAGTTTTCAAAATAGACTTCAGAGCTTTACAATACACTTTTTAGGACAATTTCAGAATTCTTTACTTCAAATCTTCTATTCTTTTCATTCCTCACTTGGTTTTCTTGGATCTTTGGCATATGAATTCTTCAATATTGGTCTCCTAAGATCCATCCATTGCCTTATTGATTCTTGAGCATCAAATCCATACTTTTTAGCACCCTTTTTCAATTCAAGTTCTTAAATTCACCTTGCAACACATATATGAGTAAAATAAAATATTAAGATAATTTATGGTCATAAAACCATGATGTTGTGAGACCTGACCTAAGTTCGCATGTGTGCATGTGTGTGTGTGAGTGTGCATTTCATTTCTTGTGGTCTCGCGGTCCTACCGGTCAAATTCTGGTGACTCGCTACCCTCAGATAGTGTTTGCGGTCATCCTTGAGTCCGGTCACGTAGACCCGACTTGGATCGAGCTGAGACCTATACCATTGCGACCGCATTGTTACCGCGGTTCTAACGTTGTGTCTTGTACGTCCATCCGATGTGTGGATCATAAGTTGTGTACGTTTCCTTCTATAGCCCTTGATTTTGATCATGTGGCCCACCTTAGAGTGGTGCATGTGGCCCACACTCTCTCTTTTACACAAGTTCTAACACACACTACACACACCACCTAAATCTCCATAACTCACACTACCAAGACCTCACACACCACCCACACCTAACCTACCCTAGCAACATTGTTTGTATCACCATAGGTTAATGATTACTTTCCTTAAAAAGATTTTTTCTCTCTTTCCCTCTCATTTCTCTCTCTTCTCTTCTTCTCTAGCAATTTTTCTCCATTTCTTCAGCCCATTTTTCCAACCACCTTCCTCCTTAATCCCCCACCATCTAACCCTTGAAACCCCATCTCCACCATTGATCCATCTCCCTTGGTGCTAAAGGACCTTAGTGTGAAAGTTTGGTGGTCATCTTTGACGTGGGTGCTCCTATAGATGTAAAAATCTAATTTCTATAGCTTAGATGTTTTCTTTTTTCATGAGGGAAGTGTACGACCCACCAATCAATGGTGGAGATCCCACACAATCTCATGGTTGTGGCCTAATGGCCTATCTTATGCATGCATGATCCATGCATGGGGCCTTTCTCTATGGGCCCCATCATGGCAGTTTTCTTTCATATCATATCATGTTTGGATTATCTAGACCTTATAACCATAGTGGGGATGACATCCTCACCATGCATTTTAATTATAGGCCATGCATGTGCAAGATCCATGTTGTAAATGTAAATCTATGTATGAATTGCAGGTGTGATTGATCTTGGGAGGGCTCAATAGTGGCGGAGCCCTTTTCCTATGGCCAGATTGTCTTTCTATATCTCTTTTCCCTCATTTTATTTCCTAATGTGTGTGGCCCATTTGGTGGGCCTAGGACATCCAGAAATTTCAGCAAGGTGGGATGCCCAAACTACCCATTGTTTGATTTTGGGTGTCCTACTTGCTGCCTTAATGATGCATGCAAGGTGTGTCGGCTTTAGATTATGACATGAACATTTGTGGGGCCTACTAAGGAAGGCCACACTATCCTCCATTAATGTATTTCTCTTTTTATTTAACTTATATAATAAATTTTATCTAAGTACATGTTACTGTTTAGAATTTTCTGGACAGTTTTTGGTTTTTTTTGGACTGTTTGGGGGACTATTCATACCCATTAAATATACTTTTCTGAAAGGTAGGGATCCCATCTTGATGTCCCCCAAATTTCAGCCCCATCTGACCTTGATTGAGGTCCCAAAGGTGTGGTCCAAATGAGGTGGACAGTCTAGATTTTCTGCACTGTTCCAGCAACATTTCACCATGGACAGTTGGATTTCTGGAATTTATTAAAATATCTGTGGGTGTTTAAAAATTATAAAAATTTACAGGGGGTGTCCCACTCATGGTAGGACCCACCTACAAAATTTTGGGGCCAATGGATGTCTGTACACACCATGGTGGTGGCTAGACCGGCCCATTGTAATATGGTGTCCAAATCAGTCCGATTTTCAGGACAGATTGATTTCTTTAAATGAATTAAAATATTTATAAATGTCCAAAAATTTTAAAATTTTTTAGGGGTGTGATACACTTATTGTAGAACCCACTTACCAAATTTTAAGGCCAATGGACTCCTATACACACTGTGGAGAGGGCCGAACTGGCCCACCACGTTGGGACGTCTAGGTCTGTCCGATTTTCTGGACAGTCTGTTTTATTTAAATTAATTGAAATACTTAAAAACATATAAAAACTCTAAAATTTGTGTAGGTGTGGCCCACCTATTTAAGTATCACTCTGTAAAATTTCAGCCTCAAATGACCCCGTATGGGCATCCAAAAGAATGGGCCAAGATGGTTGGACTCACAGATTTTTCTGTTGTACAGTCCAGCAATGATAAAAACCATAATTTAAAAATATTTTTTCTGATGGTGGGCCACCTTTTTGGGTTTCCTCTCATTGTATGCATGATGAGGGACCTTGGCCCTCAATTTCTAGAGTTTTAGAGGCCTTGGACCCACTCCAATGGAGTGCCCAAATTTAGGACAGCAACATGTTATAATTATGCTTGGCCTTGGGCTGAAATTTTGAGGAGCGGGGCCCACCACATTTATGAAGGTCTTAGAAGAAATAATTTATACCTTTAGATTCTTAAATTTTGGGCTTAATAAATGTACTTTTGAGGCCCACCACAGTTGAATTTAATTGGGTCCATGAATGTAGATAGTTGTTAAACTCTTTGAGCCTAATTGGGCTGGAACTTTCCAGATAGGCCCATTGAACTATTGGGCCATTTTTACCATACTATTGTGTTGGGTTAGTGGACCGAATCACATAAGTAAATGGGCCCTTGGTTGCCCACCAAATCAACTTTATACTTGGGCCGGGTTGTAAGCCCAACTTACTTGACTAAGAGCATAACATTTTGCCCATGTGGTTTGAGCAATGGGCTGCCGACTAGGCCACCATAATATATGGGATTAGTGGCCTTTATGTTGGGCCCTAACCTTCCCCCATTGGGCCCATAGTGGTATATATAGGTTGGGTTATGTGTGTTTCCCTTGGACCCATATTTTGGGTAGGCCTTGGGCCGCCCTTTCTGAAGCCCAACATGAGCGTTTATGGTAAGATTATGGCTGCTCATTTCTTATTTTTGATGTTGCATGGGCCTTGGGCCTTAATCCATTATCAATTAGAGATGGGCTACCTCTTAGAGACCAATTGTGGTTGGATGTCCACATTAGTGGCCATGAGGTAGGCCCATAGGCTTCTATGGGTGGTTAAAGGCCCACCATAGACCCTTGCTAGGTCGTTTCATCTATTTAGGCTCATACCATTGTTCTCCTCAGTCTCATGAGCTACCCCAGGTATATGGGCCCTCACTAGAGGTTGTATTCCTTATGAGTAATTAGTTAAGTACCTAGACCCTTTATGGTTAGGTAGAGAGTTCATATTCACCGTATTGGCACCCCTATTCATCTTCATGGCCCACTCCCATACACATCATATGCATGCTTGGTTGAGCTATGATTGGCCATGGTTGTGTCATTATGTAGGATATGTTGGTATATCCCTGAGAGATGGATGCTTGGGATTGATGCATGAGTGATTGTGTGATTCATGCATCTGGCATTGCATAGCATGTGGATATCTGCCCTTGCTTCATCAGGGCCTTGCCTGCACAGGGATATTCGTGGATGGTCATATTTGTGGACACTAAAAATATTAGTTGAGCATACTGGGTGCATAGGATGCCCATGGGTAAAATTCTCAAAACTTCCATGGTACCAAGGATCTGCTCCAACGCCGTGACCGGGTGGAATACATGAGCGCACGAGGGCCTTATACCGTTAGGTTGCGACTTCCACTCTCGTATAGTCGGTTGGATAGGGATGTGGCCTTACCTATTTGGTGTGTAGTGGGCATTGCTAGGCTGAGTCTGACCAGATCGTAAATGGGTTCACTACCGTCAGGCCTCGTTAGTGATTGGCTATCCACAGGTGGGTAGTGAGGTCTCTTACGCTCGTTTGACTGTGGGGTCTGTAGAGCGGCATTCATTCAATAGTGTAATGGACCCTAGTGATTTTCTTATGATTGAAAATGTACTTGACTTATGATTTGGATATGAGCACTGACATTACTTGCATCGTATTAGCATTGGCTGTACAAGCCCCCTTCATGCATTGCCTTGGTATGACATCCAGTACTCATCGCATCATATTCATGATAAGCCTTGGTAAGGCTAGTGATTTTCCCATTGAGCATATTTTCCTTCTTGCATCTCCTACTATTCTTCTGTGCACCATTGTCACACACTTTCACCACCCTCTAAGCTTCTATAAGCTTATGCACGATTGATGTGTGCAGGAGATTTTAGGCAGGCATCGTAGCAGCAGCGCGTGGAGTAGAGCTAAGCATTTGAGGACTCCAATGTTGCCGACCTTTCTCTCTTTTCCTTTTATCTCATATATGTCCTTTTGGACCTTATGGATGATTATAAAAGTTTAAATTTATAGTGAATTTTGTGATGTGTGCCTTTGTTATTCTCAGATATACTTGTTGTGATCTTGGGTATGTTCATATTGGTAATGATTATACTATTATGAAAATCCTCCTTATAGGATCCCAGGATCGGAACCTACCTCAGGAGCCGAGAATGAGGTACTATGGAGGCTGTTACGGCCAGAACCAGCCATTGGGTCCCTTGTGATTCCAGTTACCGAGTCTGGGGCGTGACAAATATAAATGGGAAAAATTATGCAACATTTGAGTCTCAACATGCACCTGATGTGCACCGAGTTGAGAAGTTCGGTCAACTGGCATTGACTCGACATTTCCAAAAACGGGAGAATTCTCACCCGGAGCCATTTGAAAAGAAAGACAATTGTTTTTCTTCTTTCTCGTTTGTTCAATCCGTAGGCCACCATGATCATCCCCATGGATGATTTGAACCGTCCATCTTATTGGATGGAAAGTGACGACCCAAAACCATAGTCGTTGCACCGGATATTAAACTCGGGTGTGCAAACAAACCCCATCACAACAGCAGCGTGTGTGATTGATTTTCTTCCAAAAATGGAAAGAAACGTTGTTTCTTCTATTTGCCAGCTTGGCAATCTATGTGAACACCTATCTTCGAATCTCAGTCGTCCATTCGGCGAGATCTCAGCCACCTAATCCGCGGTTTAGGTCTCTCTCCCATAACCAAGAGAAAACAACAACCAGTTTTGCAAATACCGCCCGTATTCCAAAGTGGTTTTAGTATATCAGATCATGACCGTTTGGATTCAATCCAACGTCCTAGGAGAGTTAGGTTTTTCTGTAAGAAGGAAGCATAAATGCCTCTTTCTCGTCCATTGCAAAGAAACCTAAAAAAAAAACAGCCACAAGCTTTCTCCATCAAACCCAACGGTTTAATCTTCTCCAAGCTTTGATGGAGCTTATCTATAAGCTTCCAAGGGTCCCCACAAATAGTTTACAAGTGGCGGATTGGAAGAGGAAACTCCCGTTTGACATCTGCCATTAATGGTGGGTCTCCTTCCTCGTCAAGAAACAGTCGCCACTGAGTTGTGTGGCCACTAGATTTCCATCAGGTGGGCCTTCTAAATCTCATCCGATCACAACTGATCATCTTAAGGCTGATCAGGGGCTGTTGTGATGAAACTCCAATCAAGATAGCGTGCACCACGTCGTTAGTAGTGGGTGCTGCACCACATTGACCCAACCGAGTCTGGTCTAGGCTGGATGAGTCAAGGCTGAGTTCAAGCTCCATTTGGCCTAGTAGGAAAGTAAGAAGAAGAAAAGAAGAGGAAGAAGAAAAATAGAAAACAAGAGAGATGAAGGAGAGTTGGGTGCAAGACCTGCTGGAGCTCCTTCTATTGTTAATGTTGTTGCAGAGGTGGTGGCTATTGTTTTGCTTGTTTTATAGAGAGCCAACGGAGGAGAGCACTAGGACGCATACATTGGTTGTAGCTGTAGGTGCAGCTACAACAAACTTAAGAATGATGTTTCTGCTACAGTCGCTGCTGATCCAACAACCAACATCACTGACGAGTCCCATTGCAGCAACTGTGCGGGTCGCTAAGTCAACTCAGTAGGCGCTGAGGTCCACCCAGGAATCCAACAACATTCCTTCGAAACTCTAGCCAGGTACGAACGTGGATTTGAGGGGATGAGATTGTCTGGTTTCGCACCAGACTGTGTCTGCCCAGTTAGACCCTCACTCGCCCATGATTGCTGAGTTGGGCGGGCTTGACTCGCCCATGTGGAAGTTGGTTTGGGGCCCTTGTGTCACTGACCAGATTCCGTGGCTGAGCTCCGCTCCACCTGCAACCATTAGTCACTCGAGCCAATCCAGACTTGAACCCACTGAGTTAGTTGAAGGATGGCTCGGTCTGAGGCAACTCGGTGGACCAAGGTTTAATTTGGAAATCCAATCCTTGTACACATAGCTCTGTAAATTATTTATTTAGAAAGAACTAAGTTTCACCTGTTTAGAAACTGAATTTGTAAAACAAACAATGGAGCAAACTGAACTTCTCCATGATGATGGAACCCAATAAGTTTAATTCACAAAGTCGAACCCCTTAAATCCAGCAGGCTCTGTTCTTAACTCACCCTAATTCACTATTTCTATTTCTTGCAAATTTGTCAAATTCCATGATCCGTAGATGTCATGCCCCGAAATCCGGGTATAGAGTGTGTACCCTCAGACTCAAGTTTCAGTTTGTAACTCATACACAAATTGTACTAATTTAATTCCTTAATCAGTTTAATCAGAGATGATAATTATATCAATCTAAGTTCCACCATAATCTCAATCACACATACAGAACACCTAGCACTAATCAACCAGGCATATATAAGTCTTGACAACTCTTAAAATAAAATAAAACTTAAAAATCATTCATTTATTATATTATCATATTATAATTATGTTTATTCCATTTTAACATTGTTTCAATAAAATAAATCTAAATAATTCATTAAAATCTCAAAAGTTATACCAATATACATTACATGTTAATCAAACTATGCTAACAAATAAATCACACAATTAGAAATTTTCTAATGCCGCCACTTTATCTTCAGATAAGTATGGCCACGTTTCACATGAGTTGTATTCAGGTACAGTAAATTCTTTTGGTTCTTGCGTCACATCATCTACTAATGGCTCCTCTGTACGATTTTTTCATCAATAAAAAGGTAAGCTAGCCAGGCTTAGTGAAATAAACCATCATCGTTCATAATCATAGTAATTAAAATAACATAAAAATATATGCACAATGATATGGATGCAAATGGTGTATGAATGTATCAGATGGGATGATCTTCCATCTGCTTGGGTTGGAGGTCGTCAACTCGCATCCACCCATTGGGTAGGCTTCCACCTTTCGGTGGGCTTGGGCATAGCATGCATCTGGTAACGCTCTACCAGGATCGACATTTTTTCCAGAGAGAGCCCCTAGGATTAACCATGCATTTAGTAAATGTAATGAATAATGGATGATATGTAAATGTATATTTTTCATATTTGACATAGTTGTTTTGATTAGAATATTTACATATGAATTTAGCATACAATTATCATAACAAATACTCAAATCAGTACATCAATCAATCAAACAATCACAAATGATTTATTTTAATTTTAATGAATTATGAGATAAGTTGGTTTACTCACTTGAGTCTAGTAGTATAGAATCCACAAGGTAAATGGATTGGTTTGAATTCAAAGATCCTATCAGTTATATCAACAACATTATTATTCATCTAGTTATTTTACATGGTGGGGCCCACCTTTGATTCACATCCTAGGTGGCCAGATCTAAAATAATCAAATAATTAAAATTTTTATTTTATATTTCTATCTTTTATTTCTTTTTTAAGATTATAAAATTGATTGAAAATTATTTGATTGGATGAGCCCATCGGATAATCAAGGCATTCAGATTCTTAAGGTTTGGTTATGTTTTGCTTCTACACATTTGAAGAATGGTGTGGATCTAACTATACATACACCAATGGCCCATCTTAACCTTCTACGCCAAGTGATACCAAAACTTGTGCAAAAATCTAAGATTCCTTATTAAATATTTATATATTTGACTAGTGTGGCCTATCTGATGGTCAGATTGATCTGAAAATTATGGCTCTTATATATTTTGGCCTTGGGGATCATATAATCCGCACAGATCTATCTTAACACAATCAGATTTTATCCATTTTATTTATTCTTAAAATATTACTAACTGGATCTCAAATCATAAAAACATCACTTTATTAAAATTGACTTTACACACCTATATGATGATGGTGTGGATGATACACACCATCTATTGTATAAATCAAGAAGAAATTAACAACATAATAAAAAATTAAAAAGATCTAACGATTAGAACTTACCTGATCGAGCCTTCTTAGAATTTCTCTTCATTTTACTTTATGGCTTCCTATCTTTGCACATCCTCCCTTATCTTAAATTTAAAATTTGTTAAAGACATTTGATAAAAAAATTTATTATTACTATTTCAAGAATTGATCCTTAAACCTTTCTCTCAACTAAGAACATATCCACCAACTCAACTATTAACTTATTCTTATTTTTTATTTAAAAATAAAATTTTTAAATATTTAACTTAGTTTTTTTATAATGTACTAAAATTTAGAGTTGTTATAGTAGACCCTAAATCCAACCATAATTCAGCTTGCCATAAGTGAAGAAAATACCAATTAGAGAAGATTTGAACAGAAGACCAGAAGAAAGCATTTATATAGCTTTTTAGTGAGCCTATGAAACTTAGCTAATGAGCCCCATAAATTGAACTAACAGATGGTGGACTAGCTCAAATTAGATTTCCTAGAACATCACAAAATGTAGAACTACTTATCCAACAACTACAATAAAACTAGGTAATCCATGTTATAAATGGTACATTGTCATAATATCTATTATCATGACTAGATTCATTATTGATAGTTACGACTATTATCATTAGAAAATATTATCATTTTCCTTACAGGATTAGTATAATTCTTGTTAATATAATTATTAGTATTAGTCCTTATTTTTATCATTGTTAGTAAAAAATTTATTATTATTAATTGTATTATTTAAGAAATTATTAATCATTATAAAAATAATAGATAATGTCAGTATATTTAAATATGAACTTATGAATCATCATTATTAATATGTTAGCTAATATAAATTATAACATTAATGGTACTAGTTATGTTGTAATTATTAAAATTAAATTGTAACCAATACACCAACTGGAGTTCAAATTGTAGAATCTAAATTTAGGACTAAACCCTAGGATGAAAATCCTAATTTTATATTAAAAACCCTAAGATAAATAATTCAAACCCTAAGATATGATTTTAAACCTAGGTAGTGCGTACAACTTGGATCTAATTGTACAAGTTCATGATTTGTTATAGGATTCAATTCTAAGAGCGCAAGCACTTAGCGATACTAGAAGGTGATTCGGTTCATCAGTTGATAACTTTTTCTCCTTAAGTTTTTCATCTCTAAATTAGATAAAGGATAGCTTTTAAATTGGTTATGAATAATACCTTAAAGTTTGATTAATTATATGATTAGCTTACTTGGATATATGTTTGAGAATTGATCATGAATATCCAATGCATGTGCTAGACCTTGATTAATTTAATAATTCTTGAATTGTATTTACACTTGTACTTAAGTTGTACTTTATTAGAATGGTATCCTAGTTCAATACTTGATCTCTATGCCATTTGGATATGCTATTGTACTGTTTGCAAGGCACATATGAATTGAAATCTCTCTAGTCTGTGAGGTGAACCTCTATCTATGAAAGAGAGTCCTTACTTAGGGTGTAATGAGATTGATTGTGCTAAGAATAGACCCTCAACATGGTGGTTATATTAGTGGCCAAATTATTGATTCCACCTATTTGACTGTGGGATGAACCATTTGACATTTTTATCGTCGTTGCTTATTCGTATTAAAGGCATGCATACCGACTCTTTTTAATCATTGTATTTAGTATCTTTAACATTCATTCTCACTCAACATATGATGGTAGCTTTCCATACATTGAGAGTTGATTAGCCACATGCTGATGGGTTCTATTAACATCCTAAGGTGGTAGACTCATGGGTCAGGGATGATGGAAATGGGACACTATGCCCAAGCCGTCAGTGTACGCTGGGTGATGAGTCCCCCGTAGTAACCTTGAGCTTTATTTAACCGGCTGATTGTAATTAGATTAATAGTGGTCTGACTAATTATGCATACATAGCATATTGACGATGACGGAAGGATATTTTTGGGTGCTGTAACATGTGCCCTTCGGGTTATTGGGGGTATCGTTTCGCTAGCTATCAGACCATCGACTATCGATTTACATACATGATGTACGATAGGCAGTCATTATGTGATACTTGATGTATACACATGATGTGTTTCGCTAATGGCCAGCCTTTGCATGGGTGACGAGCCCAACTGCCGATTGGATGAGCATCCTCAGGTCGATGATGCATTAACATATCCATGTATATAATAAGACTGTATATTGATACGTTTTGTTTGCTTATTTACTTTCATGTTATTCTTGTCTAAGGCGGCAGTGTGTAATCTTGAGGGAAATTCACACTAAGTTGGCCGCTCATTCATCAAATATATAACCTTATAGGTAGCACAGGTGGCTTAGATAATATACATGTTCAGACTTGATAAGGAGCAAGGTACAAGTGTCAGGGATGCATGGCTGTATTTGCTAAGAAAAGCTGCATGATCTTGTGGCTCAAATTTATATGCATTTATTTATTTCTCTTGTATAAATTATAAAATTCTTATATTTGTTATTTCGAATACATTGGTTTGTATAAGTCATTATGGGCAGCCTCTTATATATTCTAAATGTAAATATAAATTTTTCTTTATGTTGATTTGTCCATCCTACACTAAACTGTTAACTCTGGAATTTGGCTATCTATAGGTTAATACTCAAGTTTTTGAGAAATGGGTCATATACTCGAGTCTTGAAAATATGGGGCGTTACAATTTGGGAGTACTTTTGAGGAATGCCTCAACAATTTATCTCTTGTCTTATTTAGGTATGAAGAGAAACAAATTATCTTAAATTTGAAGAAATGTTATTTTATGGTCAAAAAAGAATTGTTTTGGATCATGTTATCTCCAAAAATGGAATCGAGGTAAATCCTTTAAAACTAGACATTATAGTTAATCTACCTATCTCCCAAACTATTAGAGATATTAGATCACTTCTAGCGCATGCTAGTTTTTATAGAAGATTTATCAATGACTTTAGTGCCATTACTAGACCTTTAACTAATCTTCTTCAAAAGCATGTTCTATTTAAGTGGACAGATGAGTGTGCAAGTGGTTTTAACAAAATTAAATCATCCCTTACCACTGCGCCTATCATGCGTCCACCAGATTAGACACTTTCTTGTGAAGTAATGTGCGATGCAAGTGATTATACCATGGGGGCTGTTTTGGGCCAAAGGAAAGATAAACGGCCCTATGTTATTTGCTCTGCGAGTAAAACTCTAAACTCAGCCCAAGTGAACTACCTACAATTGAAAAAGAGTTACTTGCAATAGTTTTTGCTTTGAATAAGTTTAAGTCGCACTTGCTGAGATCCAAAGTGGTCAATTTCGCAGACCACTCAGCTCTAAAATATTTTCATTTAAGAAGGATGCAAAGCCAAGACTTTTGAAATGGATCCTACTACTTCAAGAATTTAACTTAGAGATAAAAGATAAGAAAGGAGTAGAAAACCTAGTGGCCGATCACCTTTACAGATTGGTGTTAGATAATTCCATTGAGGAGATGTATATCTAGAACACTTTTTCTGATGAACAATTATTTACAATCTCTAAATTGCCTTACTATGTGGATATAATAAAGTATCTTGTGACGGAAAAAATGTCATATCATTGAAAGTCACAAGATAGGAAGAGTTTTAAAATCGAGGCAAGAAACTTCTTCTGAGATGACCCGTATTTATATAAATATGGGACTGATCAGATTTTTAGACGTTGTGTCCTAGAGGATGAAGTTTAGAGTGTTATTTTCTTTTACCACATGTAAGCATGTGGTAGCCATTTTTCGGCTAAGAAAACCACTGTAATTTTTAAAATTTTAACTTTTTAATATATATATATATATATATATATATGTGTGTGTGTGTGTGTGTGTGTGTGTGTGTGTGTGTGTGTGTGTGATATTCAAGTCGAGCCGAGTCGAGTTCAAGTTGAGTCGAGTCTAGCTGCACTATGCTTGACCTCGAATTGTTTTCAAAACGAGCTGAGTCGTATGAAGCTTAGCTCGCCTTGAGTCATCCTTCAAGCTAAGTCAATCCGATCTAGATCTAGCCAAGCCAAGTGAACTTTTCGAGATAATTCGACTCGTGTACAACCTTAGTAATAAATGAACCCTACTTCCCAACCTAAGTTTTTCTATAATGAATCTCACATTGTTCTTGATGTTTTTATAGAAATTTATAATTTCTCACAAAAACCCTAACTCTAAGTGCAATTAGGTCACGTGAAACCCTTTAAGGTGTGGACCATTACTCCTAAGTTACCGTTTATCAATGCCTGAAGGTGTCAGTTAATGATTACTTGTTATGAGCAACTCGATGTGTGATAACATGTCTATATTTTAATTTTAAATGTAAATCCTACTATTACTTGCTTATCGATATTCATATGTTCGATGAAATGCCTAAATGAATAAGTTGTTAAATTTAGGATTTATGTATGATCTCATTATGATTGCTTAACAATTGGATAACCCTTAGTTGATGATTATAATTGCTCCCGATGTTGGTTTAGTCAGAAAATCGCCTGAATTAAGGGGTTGCTCAAGTTAGGTCAGCCACCCTAGACTTGTTCGATCAACCCACGTTAAACATGGATGACCGACAGTAGATGGACTACACGGGATGCTTAAACCCAGTGCCGGTTGCACCAGGTTCTCCCAGGTCAATCAAATTAGTCAATAGCTAACTGATCATGTATATTCACAATGTATGAAAATAACTAATTGAATCTAGGATACCCTCGTTCCTATCAAATAAGTCTACTTATAACACTTAGCGATGCAATCCACAAAACTCACGAGTCAAACATGGTGGTATGGGACACTGTGTTCGTGTTATCGGCCTATATTGGGATGGCGAGCCTCCTCGTAGTGTCCGTTGAGAAACATTGTTTACAACTTGCCTATCATATGTGTTCGATAGGGAGTGATGAATCCAAAACAGATTAAGGGCCACAGGCAGGGAGCCGCTACGGCCGTTCTGAGCCTAGTGATCTAGTTGAGACCGATGATAAATTGAAGGTACTTTAGCTTCCCCAATATGTCGAATGAGCGGGACTTAGGCCATGTTTGTTAACGTTAAATTTTTGCACTAAACACAGAATGGGGAAAATTTTTCGTGTTTAGTGGTGTTTGTTAATGCGTTATTAACGCGGAAGACGGAAAGCGCTAAGTGATTTTTCATTGAATTCTTTCCGTGATAGGAGTCTTGCTTAATGGTGAACGCGGAATGCGCTCCGTGATTTTTCATTAAACAAAAATTTTTTGCTTCAAAAAGTACCCTTTTTCAAGTTACTACGATGAATTTTTTCTTTTCAATTGTTTGTGCAATACAAAATCAACCTTTAACCTGTGAGACTTCTTTATGGCCCACCATGATTTCTGTGTTTGATCCACACCGTCCATTAACTTTTTCAGATAATTTAAGGTGTGATCCAATAAAAGAAGCAGGTCCAATGATTAATTGGACCATAAGGTGAGGATTGAACGTCCACCGTTAGAAGCTTCTTGAGAGCTAGAGAAGTTTAAGATCAAGCTGATATTTGTGTTTTCACTTCATCCACGTCTACATGACCTAATGAATAGGTTAGATGGTAAAAAAACATCACACTGGCCCATGTAACTTTGATCTCTTTGAACTGTCCGTACAACGGACGCGGATTGTGTACTACCCCCGCACGTCCCAAGCTCTGAATGGGCAGTTCTGTGGGCAGGCCCAACATGATGCATCTATACATCCAAACCCTCTATCCCTTTTCTCATATTATTTTAAGGCATCAAAACAAAAATGAGCCAGATCCAGCGATCAAATGGACCACATCACAGATGACTCTTTCATTTAATGCAACTGGTGCATTTTAATGCAACCAAAATAATTATTTAGTGTGGTCCACTTAAGCATTGGATCTGCCTCATTTTTGTGTTCATGCCTTAAAATAATCTAAGAAAACGGATTGACGGTTTGGATGTACATATACATCACGGTGGGCCCGCCCACAGAACTGTCGTTCGGAGCCAGGGACGGGCGGGGGTAGTATGCAAACCGCGTCCTCGTTAACCACGGCTAGACGCAAGCCAGGAACAAACTGGCTACTCCCACTGCCACAAGCCAGTGGCTGATGGTCAGTGCTCTGTGGGCCCTACCATGATGTATGTGTTTCATCCATGCCATCCATCTATTTTCTCATATCATTTCATGGTTTGAGACAAAAAATTACATATATAAAAATCTCAAGTGGGCCACATTACAGGAAATAGTGTTGAATAGCGTCGACCAGTAAAAACTTTTTGGGGACCATAAAAGTTTTGGATCAAGCTGATCTTTATTTTTTTCCCTTCATATGGGCCTGTATGAACTAATAAAAAAATTGGATGTCAAATAAATAGTACAGTAAGCCTCAGGAGGATTTTAATAACGCATATCCAATCATTATTGTTTTCCAATGGTGTGGTCCACCTGAGATTTATATCCCTCTAATTTTGGGGCTGAAGCACTAAAATGATCTGTAAAAATGGATGAACGGAATGGATTAAACACATACATCATGGAGGGGCTAACAAAATACTGACCACGATGACTTGGGGAGTAGCCACTGGACGCGGATCTCTTGCGAGAAGACGCGAATTGCATACTGACAACGTCAGTAGCGAGGTGGCTACTGGCAGTGCTCTGTGGGGCCCATAATGATGTATGTGTCCTATCCATTTCATTCATCTATTTTTTCAGACTATTTTATTACATAAGACCATAAATTATACGGATCAAAATCTCATATGGACCACACCACAGGAAAGATTGGTGATTGAACACTTACTATTAAAAACTTCTTAAAGGCCACAAAAGTTTTAGATTAAGCTTTTTTTTTTTCTCCTCTAGCAGGTGTGAGTGACCTAACCAACAGGTTGGATGACAAATAAACATTACAATGAGCCCTAGAAATTTTTTAATGGTGAGCATTCAATCTTCACTATTTTCTTGTGGTGTGGTCCAGTGGAGATATTAATATCTCTCATTTTTCGTATAATGCTCTACAATGATATTTAAAAATGTATGAATGGCTTGGAGAAATAAAAAATACACCATGCGGGGCCCACAGAGTATTGTCAATAGCCACATTGCTACTGACGCTGTCAGTACGCAATCCGCGTCCCCTGCGAAAGCCTTTTGCGGCAAGTTCCTGTGTTGGAAGCCTATATGGGGCTCATCGAGCTTAAGTTGTACGAACGGTTTTAAGGAGATCAAAGTTGGCGGGAAATCATTTGGTATAGTACAAATTCACATTTATTTTATTCTAAAATACATCAGGTTTCTCATTCACTTCTCCATTGCATCATCAATTATTTTTTCAGTATCTTTATAAAAGATTATAAATATTTTTCTTCGATAGGTATTACAGTCTCTCTATCTTTGAAGATTGACTTGATTTTCTTAAGTTTTTATTTTTTCTATTTATTTTAATCGAGTAAATTTATTAAAAGATTTTTACCCAATGGTTCTTCTTTAAACAATTCTCAGTTTATACTAAACTATTGTACCGATGACTTCAAGGGATAGTGGCAGGGCAAGATGGAGTGATTTTGAGAAAAAAAATATTTATTAATTGTTGTCTTGAAGAAGCACATAAGGGTGGTAGGTTAGGGTCAAGCTTGACCAAACAAGCATGGAATAAATTAATAATTGAATTGAAAAAGCGTACGGAAAAATAATTTAATCAAAAGTAATTGAAGAATTTATAGAATTATCTGAAAGTACAATATACTACATGGATTAAACTGATAAGCATTACAGGACATGGGTACAATGCATTGAGGGGCCAATTCGATTGGCCTGAAGAAAGATGGGATGAGTACATAAAGGTAATTATGAAATTTTCTTATATAGTTAAATAAGAATTTGACTTTCATCATATTAAGACATGATTTTATGATATTTTTATTGTAGGAAAATAAGAATGCAGCTAAATTTCGAAATAGACCATTAACATTTGAGAATGAATTGCGGGCCTTACTTGAAGGTTTTGTTGCAACTGGTGCTGAAGCCTACATAACACATGGCGACAATCTTGCTGAAGAGTATTTTAGGTCGTCATCTCAAATACCTTCAAATACACCTATGAGTGAAAATGAAATCAATTTAGACAGTCTAGGTGTTAACATAAATCCAGCTCGTAAAGAATGCCAACAAACACCGCTTGTCGATTTAAAAGCTCATCAACGCAAACAACACAAACCAAATAGGAAGAAGGATATCCAAAGTAGCGTAAATGAACTCATACATTAGTTGGAAAAGACAAATGCAGAAGGACCCACTATCAAAGAATGTTTAATAAAATTAAACATGTCATCAATAAGAAGACCAGATCCATTGTACTTTAAAGCTCTAAAATCGTTTATCCAGAAGAAGGAGAATAGAGAAGTGTGGATGCTTCTGGAGGAAGAAGAGGATATGAAGCTTTGGATAGAGACTTTAGATTAGTGTGTGGTTTATTTTTTATTATATATTTTTGACATTAGTTTTATTTTCTTTTCTTTAATATTTTGACATTAGTTTTGCTTATAGACTTTATATTAGTGTATTGTTCAGTTTGAATAATTTTAATGTTAGTTTAATAGTTTTATTTCTTTCACTCATGAATGTCTTTAATTCCACTGTAATTCTTGATTTATGGACATGCTGAAGATTATTATATAGAGCATATTGATTTTTGTCGATATAATTTATTTAAGAGATTTGTTAATCTTAACTAGTTAATTGTTTAAACATCTAACTGAAGTCTTTACTTTCGATGTTGATAGAATTATATCATTAACAAATGAACAGAAGAAATTATTGAAAATGATTGTATTAAAGCTGCTATTTAATTATTTAGAAACGTCTACTACCAGAATACAAGCAAGTTCTCCTGCATTACCTGGATCATATTTTGTAAAAGAATTGCTAGATGATCCATCTTCAGTTTGCTACGAATTGTTTAGAATGGAGAAAGATATATTCAATAGTTTGTGTAACTTGTTTCGCAGTCGAATGTGGTTATTTGATAGTAGATATGTATCACTCGAGAAAAAGATTGTCATGTTTATAATGACAATTAGTCATAACCTTCAGAATAGATTGATAAGAAATCGATTTGTACATCCAACACAAACGGTGCATAAGTACTTTCATGAGGTATTATTTGCTATGTTAAAATTTGCTAAAGAAATGATTGTCACTCCATCATTTGATCAAAATGTCTGAGAAATCAGAACATACCACCATCTTTGGCAAATATTTAAGGTAAAACTTCATATAAAAAATATAAATATATTTACTTATAATTGAATCATCCTTCTCAATGGTCAACAATTTACCTTTAATGTTTAGGGTGCCGTTGGTGTGTTAAATGGAACCCGCATTCTTGCATGTATCTCGATAGATAAACAAATACCTTACAGAGGAAGAGGAAGGGGTGAATGTGTTCAGAACGTTATGGTCATCTGTGACTTTATTATGATTTTTACATATGTCATAACTGGATGGGAAGGGGTGGCACATGATTCAAGGGTACTTATGGATGTTGTACTTTATCCAAATAAAAATTTTTTGTTACCTCCTCTTGGTAATATTTAATATATTTTTTCATATAACTTAGTAAAATTATAACTTAAAATTTTACTAAAATGTCATTTATTTTTATGTAGATAAATATTATCTTGTTTATGCTGCTTACACTTACACAAGAGGATTTATGGCACCATACCGTAATGTTTGGTATTAGTTGAGTAACTTTCGTAGTGGTGGGCAGCCTACTAGTAAAGAGGAGATTTTTAATCACATGCATGCAAAGTTATGAAATGTAATCGAAAGGTCTTTTGGTGTGTTAAAGACGCGTTTTGCAATTTTGAAGCGGATGACATCATATTCCTTCTCGACGCAAAGAGACATAGTTATTGCATGCATGGCACTACACAACTATATCAGAAAATAATCCATCTCCGATCCACTCTTCCAACAATACAATGATGAAAATGTTCTTTTAGAGATGAATATCGAATCAGAGAATGATATGCCGAAGTGGAAGGAGTATTTGGAAACTTTGAACAAACTATTATGTCTAACATGCGAGAAGAAATTGCTGCCACACTTATACATACAAATCATTAATTATCTGTTCTGTTTTTATGAATAATAATATTTTAATTTTTTATTAAGTACTTTATAGTTTATTTGAATTAAATAAAATAATTTTATTTTCATTTAAAAAATTATAATTTCTTTATAATGTAAAGCATTTTCAAACAAGAAATAGATAGGGGCAAATGTGTTAAATTAACATATTTCAGACATTTCAGAAGTTTGTTAACAAACAGATTGTTTTAAATTCAGTACTTAATTTTTAGACTTCAATCATAGTTACCAAACAAGTTTTTTGACTTCAGATTTCAGATTCAGACTTCAGATTTCAGATTTAACAAACGGGCCTTAATAACTACTTGACTAAATATACATATCAATCGCATCGCATTAATTTACTTTATTACAATTTAATATTGTAGTCACGTGATGAGAAAGTATTGATATTTGTGAAATAGGCATTGAAGTTGATGGTGAGGGAGTGTTAAATTGTAAGGGCATGCATTATTTCATAATATTATCCGTGCATGCAACAAGAGTCTTTAGTAATGTTTGTTTACCAACTCTATCATTACCTGTTCTGATTGAGTTGATAACATGTGTAACTTAGAATTAATGCAACAATTGAGTTAGTTACTTACTCCCACTTGGGACAGTATCTTAAAACACCAACCAGACAATATTAATTATGTAGGTATCATCGAAATCCTAGATGGGCAAGCTTAGATTGACTTGCACCACCGTTTTCTAACAGTTTTAGGATATTCGGAATCGAAACCGGACCGTTAGCACCCTAGAACCGAACCGTTAAAAATGGATCAGTTCCACGGTTATGGGCTTTTCATAATCCAGCCCAATTGCATGTTTATTTTATTATCTAGCCCATGTCCATCCATGTTGTGGTCCATTTGATGAATGGTTTAGATATTGTATAAGGTGTGTAAAAATACATTTATGAAAATAATTAAATGGTGCATCATAACCATAAATCATGAGCCAAATATGGAAACCATCAAAGCGTTCTTAGTTCGGTTCCAGGTTCGGTTCTACGGTTCGGTTTTACGGATCAGATCCACGGTTTAGTTCTACGGATTGGTTCACGGTTTGGTTTGGTTCTACATACCCTCAAACCGAGAACCGAACCGATGTAACCGGTTCTTTGATTTTTGAAACCGAAACTGAAACCAGTACACTCTAGAACCGGACCAAACCGGACCGTTTGGTTGGTTCCGGTCCGGTTCCATGGTTCTACCGGTTTAATATGCACCCCTAGTGTGGCACATGATCTTTTGAAATACGATCTTTCATAATACATGTATATCTCCATAGATAAAGAACATGGATTGAAATCCGACGAGGGATACTTATGTCATAACTTCTAGTCAAGGTGAGTTAAAAGGTGTGAGGAGGGAACCTATTTGCCACCGTTAAATCCCTGTAAAGAAGAAGATGAAGAGAAACCAAGAGAGGATTAGTGCAATCAAAGCCTATATGGAACAAAATCAAATGGGCAAAGCATGAATTAGTAAACCTCTAGGAGAGAACAATATTTCACTATATTTTCATCGAAAATCAATGAAATCGTAAGTCTCCTCGGTATAATTCTCCAGAAATAAAATTTTATTTAGCACTCTACCAAATACCTCATTCTTATCAGTATAACTCACTTCCGGTATTTACGAGCGTAAATGACAAAACAAACCCCTCTCAACGTCCCAGGATAGATGAGTGCAACTTCGGTGGATCCCCTAATCCACCAAGGTGGGTGTGGGATATGTGACTACATTGGCACGGTGTCCACCCATATTAAAAGCTCATTTTAGGACATGATCCAAAAAATGAAGCAGACACAAATCTCACATGCACCATAGTACATGAAATAATAGTGATTGTCCATTAAAATTTTCTCGTTGGCCACAAAAGCTTTGGATCAAGATGATATTTGCGTTGTGTCATCATCCAGGTGTTTGTGGTCTTATCACAAGGTGGCAAACAAATATTCCAGTGGAATTCATTAAGTTTTTAATGGTGGAAATTCAATCACGATTGTTTTCTATAGTGTGGTCCGCTAAGATCTGATTAAGCTTCATTTTTGCCATTATGTCCTAAAATGAGCTATCAAAATGGTTGGACGGTGTGGATTTAAGACACATACATCACTGTGAGCTCCACAGTGAGGGGTCCCACCCACCTCGATGGATCGAGGGTCTTACCTAATCCGCTAGCCAAAAAGGCATACAACGGGCTATACATGTTGGTCTGATCATGTGAATGGCCTAGATCACTAATCCATGGGCCCCACTTGAACACTTTTAAGTTCATACATTGAAAAAACTGAATAGAGGAACATGCAATTGCTTTAGAGAACCTTCTGCACATGTAGAGTTTCCAAACCCTCCATTATATGGGCTCCAAGAAGGTGGAACATGTCTTTAAAAATCCAATAGATCAGACAAAATCTAACCATCCAATCGATGTCCATCAAATGGGTGGTTGAGATTTTGTTTGGAGGTACAAGTTTTTCTTTTTTTGTTAGCTTGTTATTACACAACATTGTCGGTTCACACTTCACTGTTAGTCACCCCTATGGGGATGGATGCCAAGACCTCAGCGTTGAAACGAGGTATCCATTCAGTCTAACACTTGAGATATGGATGAGGGTGTTAGAGGTACAAGTTCAATGTATGGTATCTGATGGTTAAAAGCGTCCAATTAGCATGATGAATGGCTGGGATCCATCTGTGGCCACCACGGGGATAGTCCGGATTACATGTGCGTTTTTACGCGGGGTGGGATGTGGGGCCACCTTGATTAATGTTCCTTACTCATCCAACCTTTTTGGCAGCTCATTTCAGGGCATGATCCAAAAAACGAAGCAGATCCAAGTCGGTGATTTATCATTATAAACTTCTTGTGGGCCACACAAGTTTTGGATCAAGATGATATTTATGTGGGTCCTTTATCAATGTCCTTGTGACCGGTGGCTCCTATGATTTTATTTTTTTTTGTGAGGATTTACTTTTTCCAGTGATATGGTCCACCTAAGACGAATATGATTCATTTTTTGTCTCTTTGGATAATGACGTAAAATGAGCTTTCAAAATGGATGGACGGCGTGGATTTAAGCTAAATAAATCAAAATGGCCCCCACAGTTAGGGATCCCACCCACCTCGGTAGATCGCAGGATCCCGGATCCACCGAAGCCGCGGCCGAGGTAGACTCCTTATATTAGTTTTACACATTAAAAACTGACGGTGACTTTTCATCCGTACACTTGGATCAGCAGAATAGAATTCCGAACTGTCCAAATCGCTGCCTCAACTGGAAATGGAGTATAACGCTAGCCATCTGATTTTTCTATTCAAATTTGGATATTATTTTTTACCGTCCATTTAATGGCCGCTAATTGGACGGTTAGGATTGCTTGAGCAGTGCGATTTTGTATATAATCTCCTTCCACCATGGGTCCTACAATTTCAATGCTCTGGATATCTCTACGTAAGTGGCACATATGAGAAGCACGAGCTGGAGTATTTTTTTTTTTTTTTCCTTTTAAATTGTATAAAACTAACACGGAAGTATCGATATTGACTGTATACCTCCTTTTCGGGCGCGGATTCGATACTAACCCCACCCACCAGGACGGTCTTTTCAGGGTTTCTGTGGGTCCCACCGTGATGTATGTATTTTATCCACGCCATCCATCCATTTTTAAAGATTATTTTAAGTGATGAAACAAAAAATATAGAATGCTCTAGTGGACCACACCACAGGAAACAATATCTACCGCTGAAAATCTCTTGGGGGCCAAAGAAGTTTTGGATCGAGTATATATTTATGTTTTCCCTTCATCAAGGACTATTTTATCTTATGAACAGGTTGGATGGAAAAGAAACATCACGGTGGACCCTAGGAAGGTTTCAACGGTGGGGCTCATTGTTACCACTGCTTCCTGTAGTGTGTTCCACTCAAGCTTTGATCTATATCCATTCTTGGTTTATACTCAAGAATGATCTTTTTAAATGGATGGACGGATTGGATAAAACACATATATCACGGTGGGCCCAATGGAGCCCCTGACAGGAACGTCCGCCTCTGGATTTGGTACGTAGCTAGGCTGTACCAAATCCCCGCCCCTCCTATTCTGCCTTTCATACCGTGGAAAGGGCAGCTGAACGCGGACACAGCGCCTCAAACCATTCTCCACTTGTATTTACATATGCATGGGAAATATGTGAGAAATTAAGACCGTTCATTCCTCATAATCTGATATTGATTGTCCAAAGAAATTAAAAAATGATTTTATAAGATAATTTTAGTTATTAATCTTTTTTTTAATAAGAACCGTATATACTAGAATTATTTATATATCGCTGATTAAATCGTAATTTTATTTTTTTATCTTTTTTTGTTTCCGACCCTTTCACTAGTGAAGAATTTCATTGTACGTTCCTGATCTAATCCCATGTGGGCCACGTTTATGTTAAACGATGCCGAGACACGGTATTCCCGCGCCCTCGAAGGGACTCTTCAGCTTTTAAAGAGTTCTGATCTAATCCCATGTGGGCCACGTGGGTATTAAACGATATCGAGACACGGTATTCCCGTGACCCGAGGGAGCGGATTAGGTGAGACCCCGGACTCACCCAAGACGGTGCAGTCCTCACCGCAGGGCCTACCTTGATATATTTTTTATTTATTGACGCCGTCCATCCGTTTTTTCATATCATTTTATTGTATTATTCCAAAAATTAAGAAGATTCAATAATCAGGTGAACCATACCATGGAAAATAGTGGTGATTGAACACCTTACCATTAAAAACTTCTAAGGAATACCTTAATTTTTATGTAGTTTTTATTTTCCATCCAATCTGATGATAAGCTCACATAAGCATGGGTGAAGGGAAAAAATAAATATCATCTTGATCTAAAACTTTTATGGCCCATTAATGATCAATAAACACTTTTTCAAATGGTATGGTCCAATTGATAATTAGATCTGCTTAATTTTGAAAATACTCTATAATGATCTGGAAAAACGGATGGACGGAGTGGATACAAAATATATACATCAATGTGGGCCCCACGGTATGGGTCGTACCGACGTGGGTGAGTTCGGGGTCTTACCTTATCCGCTCCCCGGCCCCGAAGGAGTATCTGACCGACCAGTGTAGAATATTCCTGTGGGGTTCTAAAATCAAGGGTTTGCTGATCCCCGCGCGCTGAATAGCAGAATCCTCGTACACCCGTTGCACGTGTTTCAAGGCTGCACACGTGTGCGAGGTTAGGGCGTTCAACTAAGTGGGCCCAAATTGTATACATGCATTGGCCAATAATCAAGTAGGTCCAGTCATCAAGTGCATCCCATTGTTCAGAATAAATGAACGGTTTAAATGAAGTTGGCCTATTTTCATGTGTGCCGTACCTAATGTATACATCCTGACTTCCTCGGACTGGGCATCTACATAGACATGGATGGATTGGATGATTCACACGTGTGTTCTACGTATGCATGCATGAACGCATATACGACCCAAGTATACACGTGTGCCAGAAAGTTCTGGGTTTTTCCTTCCCATCGTGACACACGTGCATGGTGAGAGCTCCTCGTTTGATGGTCAACCAAGTGCAATGGGTATGGGTCAAAATACAGAAATAATTGAAAAAGTCTTAGTTTTTTCATGATGAACGCAGACCGTTCTTTCGTTTTTCACTAATGGCTTCTTTTATCAGCGGCTTAATCTCAGCCGTTTGGAAGACCCTTCAAAATGAGTTGATCTCGTTATAGCTAATTATAACTAGGGACATGACACGTGTGACACACATCAAATGACAAAGGGGTAAACAAACATGGGTGCAATATATAGAAGTAAGCATATGATGAGTGTGGGATCATTCAAATTTCGGGGATTTTACGTTAATTTTAAATTAACATGATAAAATGAGTAAATGCAGTAAACGTATGAAGTAAATGTCACATAGCTAATAAGACAAGCTTTGTAGAGCTTTTGTTTTACATTCTTCTTAGTCAAATGCTTCGCATAGGTTACACAGAGAAAAGAAAAAAAGTCGTCCCATTTACGCCATTTGTTGCACCTTATGAGATAAAATTCAAATAATCTATTGAGATAGTTGAATTTATATGCGGTCAAAATGTCACCACCATCTACGTGCATCTTCACTAGATTGTATTGTATTGGCCTTATTCGGTGTTTTATCTAATTTTCTTCATTTTAAGCTTTATGATTTTAACAATCTTTTTTTATATGCTCATATCTTCTATATATCTTCCATAGTTTCAACATTTCATCTTCTCATTTTTCTTAGACTTGTTCTATGATCACGAGATTCATTTTTTCATTCAAAATTCTTTTTCCTAACTACCAACGTATTCTTAGATGACCTCGTGCTGCTATCATTCTTTTCCAATATCTTCTATTGAAAGACTAAAATGACAGTTCAACCTCAATGGTCTCTCTACCATGACGCATACTGTATACAAAGTTATCGTAAGACTTTGGAAGAGAGTTTAATAGAAATAGGAATCTGTCTACGTCATTAATCTTCACTTCCACAATTCTCAATTTACAAAGTATCTAATTAAAAATCCTAATGTGATAATTAAAATCTGACCATATCATCATCTTTAAATTATAAAATTGATTTTCAAATATAAATAATTCGACAGTGATTTCGTTATATACAATCTATATAATTTCTTCTAAAGTCATGTGGTGGTCTTTTGATCAAGAATATTGTATGAGACATCATCTGCCAAGCATAGTTAGACTAAAGTTTTTGCCTTCTCATTCAATTCTTCCTACTTTTCATCGCTCATACACGTTAGACACTTCTTTACACCAAGGAGTGTGTTTCGTTTTTCATGGTGAACTTTTCTATTTTATACTTCCCGTTTAATCCCTTAATCGTCGTGTCTGATATCTAAATTCGAATTCCTAACGTCATTTTTGATATCACTTATTGGGTTACTGCATAAGCAAATCCCAAATTCAAATCACATCACGACAATCAAACGCAAATAGAGTAAGCACAAGTATATACAAATTTTATATGAAAAAACATTTACAGAAAAAAATTACTGCACAAAGCGACAACGATTACTATGAAAAATGAAAGTGCAGGAAATAGATACACTTATAATTAGAAAACCTTCATTTTCTCATATCCAAACTCTAAAAACATTTAAGCCCCAGTTAGAATATCATAATCTTATAATTACACACACACATATTGCATAACACCAGGAATAGAAAATTAATTATAAAATTACATGTGCCGTCAATCTAATCATCGATCAATCGGTTCTCAATCAATCGAGCATCACATATTCAATCGCTTGAATATGCTCGATAGTGACCAGAAAGATTACAAGTATTTTTGAATTCTATCGATCGGTTGACCCAATAACTCAATATCGATCGAGACTATCTAAACTATCCAAAGACCAATGTGTAAGGGTGTACATCGAGTCGAACCGAGTCGAGGTGGCTTTAACTCAACTTAGCTCGACCACTAGCTGACCTCAGCTCGAATTCGGCTTAACTCAGTTTGGTCAGCAGCTCGGGCTAACTCGGGCAGAGTTCGAGGTAAGATCGAGCCGAGTTTGTCATTGAGGCATTTTCACAAACACCTGGATTATACCTTCAAAATCTCACTGTATATGACATAACAAAAATGGTTTTACAGGTATTTTATCGAACACCTTCTAATCAACATAAAAATTAAGAAAAAAAGGGTATTGGTTTCATATACATACCTTCCTTGCCACTAGCCACATTTCTTTGAATCATTTCATCAAACACTTGGTAAGCAACATTAATATTAAAGTAATCGAGTCACCGAACTGGTTTGATCCGAGTCGAGTCGAGTTGAGCTAGCTCGAATTCATTTTCGAGCTCAAAAAATCAGCTCAACTCAGCTTCGAACCAGGTCAAATCGAGCTTTTTTTAGTCAAGTCAAGTGAGCTAACCGAGCTAGCTCGATTCATGTACACCCTTTTCATGTACACCCTTACCAATATGTATAATTCAGGGTGCTCTTGATTGATCGATTATGATGGTCGATCACTAAACCCTTGTTTCATGTCGAGACTGAAAGCATCGTACAACAATTATGTCATATTTTCAAGAGACATAATTCACATTTATTTTGATGATTATTGTACCAACTTGGAAAGTTTTATGGATATTAACACATTCCGCTATTGTATTAGTTACATTTGCATTTCAGGAACCTAACTTAATATCCTTTCATGGTCCATTATCTTAGAATCAAAATATAGGCTCACTAGGGTTGTTTTTTATTTTTAAAAAAATGCTTGTAGCTCCTGCGTTCCGTCTTTTTAAGTGCATCCCAAAGCTATCTTTTCACCTTTTTATCCTGTGTAAGGATGCTGTTTGGATATAAGTAATCATCTTATGCTCATTTTTTGCTTTTTAGCATATTATTTTCCTATAGGTGCATGGAGTAGAAACTATAGTTCAAAAAATTGAAAACTCGACTTGATTTCCAGCCAAGTAGGGTAGAACCAAAGACTTGATTGAGTTTATATTTGATTCGATTTGATATTTAATGATTTTAAGTGATTTTTAGGACAATGAAGAACATTTAAAATACAGGTAAGTACTTAAATGGCCCAATAACGCCTTGCATCTGTTTTTTTTTTTTTTTTTAATTAAAAATATATTGCAGACTGCAATTGATCACTTAGTCGAGTCAAATCAAGTTGGCCCATTTTTGAGCCAACTCGAGAAGTCTGGTTGAGACCCGACTGAGTCATGCTTGTCAACAAGTTTCCATGAAAATCGGTTTGAAATTTAGCCAGTCAAGTTAACTCAACAGAGTTTCGAGTTGACCCACTGAGTTTTGGAACTATGATAGAAACAATTTTGGCCCTGTGAGAAGATATACTCCTTCAAAGTGGTGATAAAAACTGCGCTCTCTATTGCCACCCAGTGTATTTGTTTCCACCAAAGTGGTTTCCAACAAACAGTGTCATCTAAACAATATTTCCAGGTAAAATCAATTTTCAAGTTCTGATTTACAAAATTATCATTTTCAGATAAATTTATTTATCAGAAACATCATTTTACGACCATTATCCAAATGGGTGTTAATTACCTCTTTTTCACTAAGCTGAAACGGGCTTGGGCTGAATAGATTTGATCTTAGGCTCGATTTGGGCTTGTTGAAATTTAATTGGGCTCAGCATGGATGAGTTCGACTGGGCTAAGCCCATTGACAACCCAACTGCAAAAAGTCTTGGGTTGAGGATCCCCTACCTTCGAAGGCTGAAATTACACGCATGCAAGGCCATGATAATGATTCAAATGTTTGATAGAATTTGTACAGAACCAAATGCAACTCCATCTCACTTAATCTCATCTAATACCATGTGCCTTTTTCTGCCAAAGCTATTTTCGAAATTTTCGACGCTGGGAAGCTAGGTGGGCTTACTATGATGTTTGTGATTAATTTACCTTGTACATTTTTCCTACTTATTTTAAGATATTAGACCGAAAAATGAGGCAGATCCAAAACTCAAGTGAATCACATGAGAGAAAATACACATTTTTCACCCAAGAATAAGTGGTATTAAACATTTACCCGGTTTGAAAAAGTTTATCCACTTATCTGAATATTCAATTACCTGACTGGTAAACGAGAAGGATATGAACATTAGCATATCCTTAGTCACTACCTGTGGAATTTTCATAATATATTTAACTAATAATATTTTAATTAATTATTAAATACTAATATAATTTATTAAATTATACAGTGTTAACACTCAGCTCTGTGTGGCCAACAAGTTCTGTATGTAAAATCCATTCCGTCCATCAGGTTTTGTCCTCAGTCAAGGGCCCTGGTGGAAAAAAGGAAGAAGCATGATTCATCTACTTACTCAGGTGGGCCAGACTATTTAGTTTGTATCTGGGTCACAAAGGTATCTTTCATCAGACCCGTTAATCAGGCGAAGATAAAAAAAATTAGCCTGATTCAAAACTCAGGTGGGCCACACTGACAGAATTTAGAGGATTTAAGAGGAACTTTACATTTTTTTTTCCATTGGTGTAGCCTACGGTAGACTTTTATTAGGTTAATATTTTGTATGTACGGTTCAAATAAGGCTTCTCACCTGATGGATGGTGTGGATTTAAAGATAAAACATGGTGGGGTCCACAGTTTGGTTTGGAGAGGATCCTGTCCCAAATAGCGTGCCTGATTTCCCTCGGATTTGCTATTTCTGAGACAACAAACTTCAGATTCGAACGGCAGAGAAGCCATTGAGTCCCGAATCTAGACACTCAAATCCCATTTCTCTTTCCCATTCTTCCCCTCCACATGGCTACCTCCTCTCCGAAAACCCTTCCGGTACCTCGCGGCATCACCGGAATCAGTACCCCCGCAGGTAAGATCCGCACCCATTACCTCTATACTTGTGTGCTCCGGCCTTGTAATTCTCTATTAAATCTCTTTCTTGGATTCCAGGGCGCAGGTATGGAGTCGCCTTCCGATCTAAAGCTTCATCCGCATTTGCAACGGTGGGCCCCACCGCACCATCGAAAGCATCATCGGTGTCGGTTAGAGATGCAGGGAAGGCAGTGAATCCGATCATCGTCGTCATCGATAGAAAATTACCGTAGCTTCACTTGCAATCTTTGGCAGGTGAGTGAATTTCTTCGATTCTTTGATGAGGTCCCATTTGTTGGGGTACCTCCTCATGTGGAGGTGGGACCCACATGTGTGTGTGAGCATTTTGGTCTTTTGCCCTGTTGTAAAACAGATGTCTTAAATCTAGTTTTACTACACTGCTCAACCAGTCGAAGCCGATCATAGCCTATTCAACTCAAAGTCCAACAACGGGGTATTTGGATTTTTTGGACGCTTGACCGGTTGAGGGTCAGGCTCGACCAGTCGAAGGAGTCATTTGACCAATCGAAGACATGACTCAACTAGTCGAAGGTTACGCAGATCGTGCATGGTTTATGTGTGGATTGCTTAAATTTGAGGCAGTTTCTAGGGAGGTGCGTAAGTAGGGTTTTCTCGTATATAAATAGGAGTTCCTAGGGCCATTCTTAGGCATGCTAAGGTTTCCTAAAGGTATTCCAAGGGCTTCCTAAAGCATTTTCAAGGGTTTCTAAAAGGGTTCTAGGGTTATCAAAGGGTATAGCAAGGGTAAGACTCGAGATTGTTCGAATCGGGTAAGTCCCCTCTCTTTGTAATTTCTATTTTCATAGTGAAGATCTATTGTTTTGTGCCGTGGTTTTTTCCCGCAAGGATTTTCCATGTTAAACCTTTTTGTTTCTCTTGTGATTGCTTGGTGCTCTTGGATTACTATCATAGATCTAGATCTGTATAATTCCGCAGCACAAATTCCCAACAAGTGGTATCAGAGCAATTGTTGGGCACAAATCTGAATTTGAGGGATAAACAATAATGGTAAACACTAGGTATGATATTGAGAAGTACTCAGGGAAAAATAATTTTGAATTATAGAAGATCAAGATGATCGGTTCCTTAATTAATCAAGGCGAAGATGGTGCTCTTGAGGAGCGAAAGTCTACTATGACGGTTGATGATTGGAATACTCTTGATAAGAAGGCCTTATCTTTGATCCATTTATGTCTCACGGATGATATTCTCTACAATGTCATGAGGGAGAAAACTACAGCTAAGTTATGGGCAAAGTTAGAGGATGTGTATGCGAAAAAAATCCTCTAAAAATTGCTTACACACGAAGCGTCAGTGGTATAACTTCAAGATAATAGAGGGTAGAGATCTGGAGGCTCACATTAACAACTTTAATAAATTGGTTTGTAAATTGCTGGATATGGAGGAAGTGATGAAAGATGAAGAACAAACATGTATGTTACTGAATTCTTTTCCGGCATTATATGAGTCATTCAAGGACACAATGTGCACCACGAATAAAACTCTGAGTGTTAAAACTGTTATCTCATCCCTTCAAGGGAAGGCTATGAGAAAGCTTAACGTCGACATGATGATATCTTTTGATGCACTGCTTACAAGGGGTAGGAATTTTAAACAAGGTACAAATTCTTCAGGTCATAGATCCAAATTCAAGGGCAAGGGTAAAGGAAAGATAAAGTACTGGAATTGTGAGATGAAAGGACACATGAAGAAGGATTGTACAAATCCTAAATCTAAGAGAAAAAAATCTGAGGCTTCGCACATGGAGGCCAATGTTGCCACATCAAATGGATCGAGTGGATGTGATGGTGATGTTTTGTCTGTGTCGATGATCGTAAGGGCGAGTGGATTCTAGGTATATGGGCATCCTTTTACATGACTCCTCATTGGAGTTGGTTCACCAGCTATTGGGAGTGCGATGGTGGATAAGTATTTATGGGCAATGATAGTGCCTGTAATGTTGTGACTGTTGGTACGGTACGTGTTAAGATGTTTGATGGGACAAAGCATACCTTGACTAGGGTGAGGCACGTTCCTGACATGAAGAAGAGCCTGATTTCTCTCAGTGCACTCGAGGCTATGAGGTACAGGTTCACAAGTTTGGATGGTGTCTTTAAAGTATTTAAGGGGGCACGGGTGATCATGAAAGCGCAACGACTCGATAATGTTTACAGGTTGATCGGGAGCACTTCAAATGGTGGAACTACAGTTGCTGTAGCGGATTCCACCTTTGCATGTGTGTGACATGCTGGGCATGATCACATGAGAGGGCAGGGCATGAAGGCTGAGATACGCGGACAAAGATACAGAGCAGGTGGAGCAGCCACCTATGAGAAGACTCACACAGCATAATCATAGGATATCAGCGAGGTACATAGACGACTCCAATATTGCAGGGGATCCGTCTTTTATTCATATGACTCTTAATAACCCTAGTGCTACGAAGTGGAAGGTGGCTATGGGTGATGTGACTCGTTGTACCCGATCGACATGTGGGAGCTGGTGGAGCTTCCAGTGAGCTAAAAAGTGGTTGGATGCAAGTGGATCTTAAGGATGATACAACATAGATACAGAGTGAGGTTGGTAGCGAAGGGTTATGCTCAAAGAGAATGGATCGGCTTCTCAGAGATATTCGCGTCGACGATATAACATGTGTCTATTAGATCAGTGATTGAAGCTGGTTGGCCGATGCGATCTTGAGCTGGAAAAGATTGATGTGGAGTTTGAACTTTTGCAAGAGAAATTGGAAGAACAGATCTACATGAAGCAACCAGATGGCTTCGAAGTTAAAGAGGTTGAGAAAAAGAGCTTACAGGAGGTCGTGATACGACCTGTCACCTAGACAGTGGTTTGATTCCTTCATGGTGAGTCAGGTATTGTATATTGATGACATGTAAATCACCAATTACGATATGTCTGAAATCAATGTACTGAAGACTCGGTTAAGTGAGACATCCAGGATGAAGGATCGAGGTGCTGTAAAGATGGTTCTCGGCATTGAGACTGAAAAAGGAGTAGGCTTTGGTTATATCAGGCAGAATACCTTTAATAGGTATTGATCAAGTATGTGATGGACCAGGCAAAGCCGGAAAGCGCTCCCTACGTGTCTCTCTTCAAGTTTTTCTCATGACATATCCCAAAACAGATGAGGAAAAGCAGAATATATCTCATGAGCTTTATTCGACTGCGGTTGACAGTTTAATGTATGTCATAGTTTGTATGAGACCAGATATTTCACAGGCTATTGGTGTTGTGAGCAAATAATCCGGCAAACAATATTGGGTAGCGATGAGATGGTAAGAAGACTACGTCTTTACTTTTGGGAAGATAGGAGCAAAGGTGGTTGGACATGTGATTTTAGATTCGATAAACATGATCACCAAGGTCGTTCTTGCAGAGAAGTTCAAGTTTTGTGCAACTTCTTTGAGCTTGGCGATGGCATAAAAGGAGGACGAAGTGTGCATAAGAAGCTATGATGTGATATAGAGATAAGAGAAGAGGTCAAAAATATACACGGTTAAAGATTGAAGACATGGTGGAGATTGTTGTAAAACAAATGTCTTAAATCTAGTTTCACCGCGCTCCTCGACCTGTCAAGGGGCTAGCTCGACCAGTCGAAGGTGCCCTTTGACCAGTCGTAGCCTGGTCGACATGAAGCCAGCAAAAGGGTATTTGGGTTTTCTGGGACGCTTGACTGGTCAAGGGTCAAGCTCGACCAGTCGAAAACATGACTTGACTAGTCAAAGGTTACGCAGATGGTGCACGATTTATGTGCGGACTGCGTAAATTTGAGACAGTTTATAGGGAGGTGCGTAAGTGGGGTTTCCCCATTTATAAATAAGAGTCCCTACGGCCATTCTCGGGCATGCTAAAATTTTCTAAAGGTATTCCAAGGGCTTCTTAAAGGGTTTCCAAGGGTTTCTAAAAGGGATCTAGGGTTATCAAAGGGTGTAGTAAGCGTAAAATTCGAGGTTGTTTGAATCAGGTAAGTCCTCTCTCTTTATAATTTTTATTTTCATAGTGAAGATCTGTCGCTTTGTGCCGTAGTTTTTTCCTGTAATGGTTTTCCACGTTAAACCTTTGTGTTTCTCTTGTGATTGCTTGGTGCTCTTAGATTGCTATCTTAGATCTAGATCTGTGTGATTCCGCAACACAAATCCCTAACATAGCCAAGCGAACTAAGGGGTTGTTTGGATGCCTGTATTTTTATTTTTTATTTTTTTACACCTCAAGGTGTAATCGGTTTACATGTTATTCCATTTGGCTTTTAAGGTAAGCAGAATATGTGTTTGGCTAGCCTGTAAAGTGTTTACAATGAACAAAGTAGGTATGCACACCGGAGATCTTGGGCGGTGAACCTTTCAAAATCTGCAAATCACATAAGAAAGACTTGATTTTCTCTTAAGGGCTCTAAGAGAGCATTAAAGCATGCACACACTAAACGTGTTGGATGTCTTCCACCCATAACAGTGGGCCCGAAATGCAATCTGTAAGTTTTTAATGGTGGATGTCCCATCTTTCCATTGTGTGGTTCATTTGATAATGGACGAGCTATTTTTTTTTAAAAGCCAGCGGAGAGCATCAAGGGAAGTACATGATGGATAGATTGGATGTACCATACATATTACGGTGGGCCCCACATATCATGAGTGTATATTAACCATTGTGTTCTAACATGTATAATGTCTTTTTAGTTGTAAAGACATTACCTGTAATTTGAAACATGACTTTTTACGAGGTTTCAGATTACAGCTAAAAGATGTTATATTTTTACAGCCTATAAAGCCTTTACGGGCAAAACATACATCCAAACAGCCTTTGTAATCAGATTACCTGTATTCCCTTTACAACTTGAGGACTTTACAGGCATCAAACAGACCCCTAAAAGGAGAGAAAAAGGGGTCTTTTTGCCATACGAAGGGGTTTTTCAAGCTTTTTGTTGATTAAAAGAGGGATTTTCATCTCTGGATTCGTGAGGGTTCATCCGCAACATCGGTTTCTTCGATTGTCTTCTCCAAGGGTTGTGTTAGGGTTGGGTTTGTACAATCCCTAGTTGGTGAGAGAACTCTTTTCTTACATTGTTGCTTGTAATTTACCTTTGGATGATGTATTTAGATATCTAAGAGAGGTTCATCTCTTGATGATTGGACTTCCATTATTTCTATTATAGCAGATTTGTGATAAACTAGGTCTCGTGGTTTTCCCTTCACATTAGAAGGTTTTCTACAAAAAATCTCGGTGTCTCTTGCAAAGGAAATTGTTGCCAAACGGTTTTCCAAAATATAGTTGTTTTAGGGGTTAGTTTTAGGTTTTAAGTCAAAATTTACTAACAATAAGTTATGGTTTTTGCTATTTTTAGGGTTTGAAGAGGTCCAGTCATTGTTAATGCCCTTGTGAGTCATGGGAAAGAGTTTGAGCCAATTTAGAAGTCATTCACTATTTTTTGGTAAGTTTACTCTTTTAGGACAATTTGCTCTTTTGATAAAGTTACAAATTTAGGGCTTATAAGTCTCATATCAATTGCTTTGTAAACAGATTTTTACCCATTACTCTCAATAATATCTTTCCCTTTTAGAGAATTTTCTACCTATGGATTCAAAGATCTTATCTTAAGAGGAAGAAGATGGTGATCCCTTCTTCCCCCTTTCCGCCATGTAACTACTAAAACTTTTCAAGTATGGTTGAACTAACCCATTTCCCTAGTCTAGTAGTAGTGTTTTTTTTTTTTTTTTTTTTCTCTCTCTCTTTGCAAGTATCCTGTTAGAAAATACATATCTTTATTTGTTTAAAGGGAGCAAAACCTATAAATATGTTTTGTGCATATGGTTGTAGACGCTTGAATACGATTGATGAAACAAACCTTTATTTGGGATCCACGAAGTTCCTTTCCACATTCATCCTCAAATTTCCCTATCTTTAGCTTTAGCACACAACCATGCTACTGTCCAAGCATTCATACTTTACACTCCATTGTAGATACAAGTTTCCTGATTTGCCAACCATTCCAAAAGTGTTTGGATTGAGATATTGTCGGAGGGAAAGAATCTGGTGCCAACGTATATTTCTAACTTATCCGGTTCTCATTATCTATATGTGGCACACATGTATGAGATATAGACCATTCTTCTGTTGGGCCCTGCTTATGGGTCATTTCCTAAAAGTTATATTGTTCAGTGGTCAAGCTGCTAATTACAGGAACTTTGTTCATTGAATGTCAACAGCTAGCAGTAATTTTTATTTTTAAGCCTTCCATTTGTAGCAATCAAAAGTCTTCCAATCAGTAACTATGGTCATCTGACAGGTATGGTTTTGGGGGTACCATCCATCCACATGATGGCTCAGTAGTTGATTGGTCTGGGCCTGTACATGGATGTAGATAGTGTATTAGATATAAGTGATGGCACTAGAAGGCTTTCCATTGTTGGAACTTCCTTTTCTTTTCAGCCATCCAACACCCTCTGGATTTTGTATAATTTCATCTCCTTGTCGGTCATTTTCTCCTGACCATTAAACTCTACCATATGCTTCCTCTCATATCGTGTACTTTCTTTGCTTCTATTTTTATCAGACCTCTGCATAACGACCTGACTACAGTTGGCTTTCGCGCGTGATGCATTTGTGCCCATGGTTCATTGGTTCAAACTGTCCATGGGATGGGTCCAGTCATTGATGTGGGATTCCCCAAATGTATTCCAGATGGGATGATACTAGCTCTTCAATCTTTGGCCGTTTTCTGTTGAATGTGAACCATTGTTTATTTTATTAGTAACGGACTATTTGTCGGCAAGGATTAAAGTGATTTGAATGTTCTAATCTGTGTGATAATGGAGTCACCTCATTCTGCAATGGGGCTCATAGCATAGATGGTTGGATCTCCAAAACATGAGCCTGACATGTCATGCACCCATATAATTCATCTAATCGCACCCATATAATTCATCTAATCTGATGCAGTTAATATGGCTGGCCATATCCTAAAATTTTGCAGCCCTTTCACTGCTTGTGGATATCACAGCCTTGTGATTGAAAATGATAGTTTTCCTGGTAATGTGCTAGAGATAACAGCATGGACCATAGATGGGTTGGAAATGGCTGCTCGGCACAAAAAATATAGGCATGTTTAGGTGATTTTTTTTTTTTTTCCTGATAACATTTATTTCATGCATGTGTCCAGGTCATGATCTAATGCAAACAAGTTATGTGTGGCCTACCGTGATGTGTGGATGAAATCCAATCTGACCATCTTGCAAGTCATCCCTTGTTTAGCCATGGGCCCAAAAAAAAAGGCCAATACGTGAAGCAGTCACACCAGCAGGAACAGTTGGGAGGGGGACTTGCACCATTGATTCGTGTTGGGCCCCACCCGAGTTTCAGAATGGCTTGATTTTTGAGGTGTGCCATCATCTAGGGCAGAGGTTTCATATCAGTGGGTTGGATGGCATACACACAACAAATGGTGGTCCCTCTACAAGAATCGAGGATTGGCTTCCCCTCTCAACTCTTCCTACTTGTGTGATCAACTGACTCATGGACTGGCCCGCTTTTGGGCCCATGGCCAAATGAGGGATCGAGTCCAAGATAGTTGGAGTGGATATCATCAACACATCATGTTGGGCCCCACACAATTCGTTTTCACTGTAGTATATTGCATTTGATCATTTTCCTTTGCATCCTTCCATTTGCTCTTTTGGTTGAGTTGAAGTGGATGCCATTTGCTTAGGGCTGTGAATGGCCAGCATGGCTTGTCATTTTTCATGGCCTAGCCCACATGGGCTGGGCCGGGGCATCATGGGACGGGCTTGGTTCTATGTTTAGGATCGACAAATAGACATGCAAGCAGCGCCTGGTTCGTACAATTTTTTCAATGAGGCCTAGTCCGAGATCTTGTCTAGGTCCATTTATGTCTGTCATGGGATGGGATCGAGCATGACTTCAGTCCCACGGGCTGGGGCCATCCTTGGGCTTGAATAATGCCCAAGAAATAAACGTATTTGGTTGGGCTGGTCTGCCCATTGGCAGGGCTCCATGTGCTCCTCATCAATTGATTCTGTCAACACCCATTGGCAGGGCTCGATGAAGTACTTCAAACGGTGATAAGGAGGTTCTTCCAACTCCTGTCATTAGTACTTGTGTTTTTTTTTTTTTTTTAACACGCACACCCCGCGCGCGCACACACACACTCACACCACAGTAGGATTTCACCATAATGGGTACTTGAACCCTTTCATTAGTTCCTGGTGATTCTACAAGTGATTCACCTGCATATGAAAAGTTATACCTCTTATTCACCTTCTTATCCTTATCCATCCAACCTCTGCATTGATAAGGCCTATCAATGATGTGATGATGTGATGCTGGAAAGATAAGGCCTATCCAATCATTAGGTGGGCCACACCATAGGAAACAATTGACAACCACCCAAAAACCTCCAAATTCATATGATGGCCCACTCATCTGTTGCGACCTTCCTATCATCAATGACCAGATTCCAGGACCCAACCTGTAAGCTAAAGGATCAGGATTGAGCCATGGTGGGCCTCGCCGTCCAAATTGTTGGCTGACCAATGTTAGAAAAGTCAGGATGGGTCTAGCCAGATACAAGCCCAGATCTAGCCTAACCTGACGTAGGTTGACCATGTTTCACACGAGCATTTCCTTGGCTTGACTGACAGAAGCATCCTAACAGGCCTGACAATTAGTGGGCCAGGCCTATGGCTGAGGTCTGTTAAATGTTCAAAATTTTAATAGTGATGAGACCAGTTCTAGCCCATTGCCAGCCTTATATCTGAATGTATTAAATCCCATTTAATCATTTATTATTTTGGATTTTGTATTGATTAATAATCTGGTTGGATTTAGACCCAACAATTTGAAATCAATGGACCACGATTAACTGAACAAATGTATGGTTGTGATAAAAATAGCCCAATTTTTTAATCTCATCAATTTGTTTACTTTATTTATTTTAGATCATTTGGGCTTAAAAATGGGTGGCTAAAAAGCTTAGTTGCTTTTATACATCATGCCCCACCTGTGTGAAATGGCCAGATATTATTTTTTTTTTTTTTTTGGTTTATATTTCTAGCTAGAGGATGTAATCAGTGTGACCTGGATGTAGCACATGTGCCATGTTGGCACGTGTGCTTGCCTTTGGATGGGCAATGCTTCATGGACTTGTATGTTTATTTTTTCAATTTCAGGCCCGTTTGGACTGAATGTGTTGAGGGATCTAATTATCTCAAGGCACTGTAATTTAGTGCTTGTAGTTGCATCTGGACACTTGGATAGTCCAAAAGATTAACCTGGACCGTCCATTAGGTGGAGCACCTATTTCATGGGCCATCATTAAAAAATTACAAAAATAGGAAAATTAAACCTGCTAGATGAGCTTCTTTTTGCATATCCATCCATTTTCAAAGAGATGGATTGGATGGCTACGATGACCTAAGAAAAGTGATGCTTTAGAACTATAAGGTATAAGGTATCGTTTCGCACCGTGGATTGGAGGGGTTTTCCAATCCCCTGATTGTTTGGCAGCATAAAGTAATCAGGGTTTCAAATCCAAGGGGTTTGCAATCCATGTTGAAAGCTTGGATTACACCTAAAATCATTTCAACAGTTGCACGTGTAACCTGTGTGTCACTAAACAATATTATTCTTGGGCACATGACCCACTAATGATGATCAGTATCGTCCAAACATTGTTCATGTAAATCAACGATTAAAAATCGTTGGTTAATCACTCCGACATGATCTTGTGCTTGTGGCCCATTCGAGACTTGGAATTTCATCATTTTTAGGCAAAAAACATATATTTCAGCAGGCTTATCACAACCATTGAAATATCTCATTAATTAGAGATATTAAAATTAATTAAGTAATTAAATTCAAATATCTGTAAGTATACTATGGATAAGTACTTTTGGATTGAAGATGAGGGTGCTGAGCACATTGGAAGTGGGAGAATTGCAAATCCAAGGGTTTCTTGGGGTTCCAAATGCTGGGGGTTACAAATCCATGCTCCCAAACAAGCCCTAAGCAATCCACGGGTGGTGGTCACCAACAAATATATGTATCAAATTATTACTTGGACGTAATTTTTAAATAGATGATCTTGACGGTCCATTTTATATTCAACTACTCTGCGTTTATAGTACTCTGTGTTTATAGTAATCTTACCAGTGCTGTTTTTTTTTTTTTTTTTTTTGGGTCATAAAATGTTGTCTGGACCTAATGGACAGTCCGGATCAATCATTTGGACTGTCCAACTGTCCAGATACAAGTAGGAGCAGGATAACTTATGTGGCTATGAGAGCACTGGAAAATTTCTCTTATTCATTTATTTATTGGTGGAATAGGATTCTTTTTCTTTCCACGCCGAACACACCCAAAAAGAAAAAAAAAAAAAAGAAAAGAAGAAGAAAAAAAGAAAAGGAAAAAGAATAGAATTTCGCCCTTATTAAAGAGAAATATAATAGCTTTACAAAAATCCACTTTGTGTGATCTAAATAGTTTATTTGGTTGGCCCTTAGTGGATGCTGGACACTCACCAAAAAATGTATTCCCCGCTTATGATCCTGACCGTCGGATTGGGGTCCCTGTTAAATGCAAACATGATGTGGGAGTTCTACTTTCATTGGATGGCTAGGATCATCCGATAGATGCTATGTTGACACGGCCCATCCCATAATATATACCATCACGATGTGGGGCACAAGATCAATGGTTCAGTATACCGAAAGGTGGGGCCCTCCTCACCCTTGCTGGGCCAAACTAATAAACAAACTAGGTACTGAATCTTATCAAGTAGACGGTTTGTATCCAAGGCTCCCAATTGCATATATGTGGGGTCCACAGTTTTGGTGCTCCTAACCGTCGATCTTTTCCTGTAAAAGCTGCTTGTGATTTAGATAGTAAGATTGCACTGATTCTGTCTGGGATCCTTTATAAATCCTATTTCCAATATCAGTTGACCTTTGAATCCAGTGGTGGACCACACTCTAAAAATATCCCATATCAGACGTTCCTGATACCTAGAAACAATTGCAGTTGTCCACATCCAACGGAATAGAAAAAAGGCAAACGACAAAACCAGTCTGTCTCATCCCCCATCCATGGCAGAACAAACCAGATTAACGGTCTGGATCATCAAATCGTGGACCCCACATGTATTAAATTGGGAGCCTGACACTCACTCATAAAAGAGATTGGCTATCACGTGCATGCCGCATAATAATACTTTAAACCTTTGGGGGCTGTACTGGTACTCCTCGTGAGGACTTATGTGACATTTCAAGTAGCCCGTGACATTTCACAAGCGGCAAAGAGCTGATGGGATTTGGACCTTTTATTTGGAGGGCCCCACCAAAGATGGACTGGAGATGAAAAATCTCATCGATCAGATGATTCTAGCCATTTGATCTGTGGACTTTTCTACATCTAAGGTTGATAGCTCATGTTACATTAACCGGACAGAATGAGTCTATAGGAGCTTTTATTTTTTGAATTATGGCCCATTGTATAAACGTTGTAGATCATCAGACTATGTGTGTTTCAGTGGTCACGTGAGGAGCGTCGAGCAACTAATATTTTTCAGTTCATCCCATGTTGAATCTCTAGGATTGCCTCACCGCCTGACTGCAAGGGATTCTTGCATCACTTGGTCTGTGGAGCCCACCGTGATGTATATGTTATATCCATGCTGTCCATCCATTTCGCCAGATCTTTTTAAGGCATGAGCTTAAAAATCAGAAAGATCCAAATCTGAAGTGGAACACACTATAGGAAACAATAGTGATCAAGACACCAACCGTTGAAACCTTCCTAGGGTCCACCGTGATGTTTATTTGCCATCCAAACTGTTCATGAGGTCACTTCGACCTGTATGAAGGTAATTCTGTGGCCTCAAGAAGCTTTTAACTGTGGGCATTCAATCCCCACTGCTTCTTGCGTTGTGGTTTGCTTGAGTTTTTAATCTACATCATGTTTAGGATTAATGACCTAAAATGATCTTTCAAAACAGATGGACGGTGTGAATATAACAAATACATCACAATGGGGCCCACAGAGTTTAGTGCTGCAGGCAATCCATGCAGTGCTTTATAGGTGTACATTGATCTATAAATTTCGGTGGGCCTCCCCTCTAAGAAAACAGAACAGAAGAATCACTTAAAGGACCCCACTAAAACGCACCAATCACAATGCATCTATACTGCATGTGATTGCTCAATTTTAGAATACCTTTTATCAGCATCATATGTTTCGGTGGTGATGCGTGCATTTGATATGATGTGATCAATGAATGCTGAGTGGTCCACCTGGATATTTTTCGATTGGAGTGGACGTAGGACCTCTGACTGTGGGGCCCACCTTCATGTATGTGACTACATCCACACCGTCCCTTTCTATTGAAAACTCATTTTAGGGCACGATTCAAAAAAAATGAAGTAGATCCAAATCACAGGTGGACCATAGTACAGGAAACAGTAGTAATTGATCGTTAAAAAATTTCTTGCGGGCCACGTAAGCTTTGAACGAAGATGATATGTGTGTGGACTCTTTGGACAGCTCTTAGTGACCTTTGGGTGGAAAATAAATTTTCCGTGGACTCCATGAAGTTTTTAATGGTAGGGATTCAATATCAACTGTTTCCTCTGGTGTGGTCAACCTAAGATTTGAGCATGCTTTATTTTTGGGCTCATGTCCTGAAATTAGCTGTGAAAATGGTTGGACGGTGTGGATTTAAAGCACATAATCACTGTGTGCCCCACAGTCAAGGCTCCACCCAGCTTGGTGGATCCGTTGTCTCACTTAATCCGCTCCCCTCTTTAGGTGGACCAATCACACCACACAAAGGTAAGAGGCACCTTTTGTTTATTGGGAGATGAACGGTAGAGCAAGCACAACAGCACACGTGGGGGCCTCCGTGGTGCATGACTGCCGTACAACCCCTTCGACGTGGTTCTGTCATATGGAAAATCAAGAAATGAGTCCCATGGAATGGTGAGATGTGAAATTGGACGTGGTGGTAGACAACGGCTATGCACGAAAATTTAGCTAAGGTATAAAATGAGATTTATATTATAAGTAGATGATTGTCATCAAATAAAATTTATCTTTTTAATATACAATTGGTTAAATTAATAAGACACTTAAATTAAATAAGACAATTAACTTTAAGATTTATAAGATAATGGAAGATCCAATTACATAGTTTATAAAAGATACAACATGCTAAGCTAGTAGTCTATATAAGATAGTATATATGTGTGTCTGAGATGTGCTAACTATTAACTCATAGCATTCATTTAATTGTGCATATGTATAATTCATCAATTTATCACATATGCATAATTTTTTTTAAAAAAGAAGAAGCTCAAATGACAATTCCAAAAATAAGTATGTATAATAGTTTAATTTCTTTACTCTACTTCCAACGGATATACTCGATTTATAAGTGTATTGGATTTCACTATCAGAGATTTTAAATTATTTTCATTTCTAACCTTTATAATCTTATACAAGGATCAGTTCTTTTGGAAACTTACATAGTTTTCTATAAGCTAATCATAAACCTTGGTCATAATTCAAAGGCCTACATTTACTTCCACCAAATGGTCCTATGAAAACTAACACATACACACCCATGTCCAATGACCTACACAAGGACTTGATTTAGGTCCTACACAATAACCTAATTAAGTTTAGCAATCAAACTCTTACACTTAATCCTATAAAAAAAAAAGTATACATAGACTCTACAAATGACAAACTTATTTGCGAAATTGAACCACATTGATATGCCAACTTAGGTTGCTTAATCAGTGTTTTCTCATGCTTAAATTAGCTCTTATTATACTCCCTCGATTATGATGACAATGAATTGTCAATGCTTCAACTCCAAGATTAAAAACATCTTGCGTGTGATGCTCTTTTTCGATGACTAAGGTGATGAGATGTTAGGTGAATCTCTTACAACTAATGGAATGTTGTAATAGTAGGGGATTCACCTAGATGGGTCTTATAGAGAATTTAGACAAATAATACACTAATAGAGGTTGGGTGTAATTTCTAGAAAATGGTAGAGTTCAAATACATCTTTAAGGTAGAGGTTGAAATCCTCATTAGAGTGTTAATCTCAAGAAGATTACTTAAACACATTAATTTATAAGCTTAAGATAATGGATATGAATATGTAATCACCTAGGCTTCTATTACATCAAAAATCTATCTATTTGCCCAAGCATCGAATATTATTTTAAAAGAAATCATTTTGCAATGACTATAAAATGACTAATTAAGGACTCCATCGATAGGGGATTGAAATGGGCTTCGATAGGATCGAATCCTCTATCGATCCCATTGAAAAAATCCAAAATTATCTATGTTAATTATTATACTCATTCTTCAATTGGATCACGTAGACATTCGATTGGATCGAGTCCCATTGATAGCTTGTCAATGTGATCAATGACCACTCGAAAATTATTGTTTTGAGCATACAATTTCACAACAGCTTTGTATATTTTCTACCATTAGTTATCATGTTCTAGTTAGGCCTCCAAGTCTAAGGGATGATTAATAAGATTTACCTATATGGTTATGATCATCTAAAAGTTTAAGTATGGTCACCAAGGTACATTATTTACTTATTCTTTCCTCCTTGATGATCCATAGCCTCTTGTATTTTCATTCTTCAGCTTTCAAGCGCTCCACTGACTATATGACACATAAATTCATGTGATTAAGGAACAAGATGTATAAATTAGTGCACTGCTAAGATAACCACATAGCTCACCTTACTTAGCACGTGGCCTGAAGCATTACCATCCATAAGAGATAGGTGGGGCGCACTGTGATGTTTAAGTACCATCCAACCGTCCACATTATGCCCCATCCGCTCACTCATGTGAGCATAGACCCGGATTCCATCCTGTTCCATTTCTCAGGTGTGCCAAACAAAAAGGGAACACTGGAGGACATTGGGAGGGCGACATCCACTGCAGAAAATTGTCAAATGGAACATGGGCCCACATGGTGTATATATATTCCATCCAAACCATTCATCAAGTGCCGTCCACCGGGACGAAGGGACATACCCAGGTCATTTCATTCACAGGTGATGCTCCACTCGAATATATAGATTTTAGGCGTGGTTTTACATCTCTCCGTGTTGTCTCCCACCTTGGTTTTTTATCAAGATTATTTTTGAGATGTACGGTGAACATGAGTAGATGCACCAGATGCACGGCTTAGATTCCACATACACATCAAGGGTGGGCTCTACACAGCTCGAATAGTATGGTAATTACCGTAGGGCTGAACATATGTCATCATTCCACATGAAATTAACGTGAGATTATGGCGATGTGGAAGTCAAATCCGGATTATCTCAGCGTCACCTTCAATGGTGAATGGATGTGGGGCCCAGCTATCATTTCGCTTGCTAAAAAAATATCAGATGTGGGCCCCACAAACCGCCATCCATTTGATGTGGTTTGAATGGTGGAGACTCGCACGAAAGTGTGCCAGGTCGGCTCTCCATCGCCCGTCCATTAACCAATGGTGACAGGTGGTGGCGGTCCAACCATCCAATCACTTGCTAAAGGAATAAGATGTGGGCCCATGTATTGGGCCCACCATCCACTACTGGCAGACGTGTGTTGGACAGTGATGGATGCTTGTTTAGCAAGTTATCTTTTCCTTGATAGAGCAATTACATAGTCCTGACCCATGCCAGGTAGGGGTGCACATTTAACCGGTAGAACCGTGGAACCGGACCGGAACCGACCAAACGGTCCGATTTGGTCCGGTTCTAGAGTGCACCGGTTCCGGTTTCGATTCCAAAAATCAAAGAACCGTTAATATCGGTTCGGTTCTCGGTTTGGGGGTATGTAGAACCGAATCGAATCGTAAATCGATCCGTAGAACCAAACCGTGGATCCGATCCGTAGAACCGAACCATGGAACCGAACCAAGAATCCTTTGATTGTTTTCATATTTCACTGATGATTTATGGTTTGTAATGCACCATTTAATTATTTTCATCAATGTATTTTTGCACACCTTATACAATATCTAAATCATTTATCAAATGAACCACGACATTAATCAACATGGGCTAGATAATAAAATTAAATATGTAATTAGGCTGGATTATAAAAAGCTCAGAACCGTGGAACTGATCCGGAACCGAACCGGTTTTAACGGTTCGGTTCTAGGGTGCCAACGGTTCGGTTCCGGTTCTAAATTTTCCAGAACCGTTAGGAACGGTTCGGTTCCGATTTCACCCCAGAACCGATCCAAACTGAACCGTGTGCACCCCTAATGCCACGTATAGTGTAATGATGCAATCAGTTCATCCGAGTGGAGTGTATTGTTAACGATCCGGACCGTTGATTTAAACCCCGCTCTTGACTGCGGACGGCCCAAAAACCTTCCAGATAGGAAGATCTTAAGATGGTTAAGGAAAATTTAAAAAGTGCAGGTATGATATGAGAAAAAGATAACTATTGGATGGATAGGCCTTCTATCGTAGGGCATATCAGATCAACGGTTTGGATTACCGAAACATAGCCCCCCACTTTCACGGTGCCTCAAGACAACATGTTATGGTGCATCTGGATCTTGGTTCCAATTTTTAGCATGCAGCCCCATCTTTTCCACCCAAGTATCACTTTTTTACGCAATCTGAACCAAGCAAACTGTGGGCCCATCATGAAGATAAACTAATACGAAAAATTATTCAGATCCACTTATTAGGTTGGCCACAAAAGTATGCGAAGACAATCATTGGCCGCCATTGATTTCGACGGTGTGGCCTGACTTTTGAGCGGATGAGCGTGACTCTTTTGCCAGATGATCTTGATGTGGGGCCTAAAATTTCCAGGGATTGGCTGTGTCACACAAATGACACCTGAAAAAAAGGGGTGCATGCTAAGTTAGCATACATCTAACCGCACGATCTAAATTTAATAAAAGCAAAAAAAGAAAGAGAACTGCTGACCTACGACAGTAGTAGGCTCCAACCGAATTTTGGTTTCCAAACTTTGCCCCTGAAAATATCATCCATGCAAGTTTAATTAAAACAACATTAAAAAAGGGTTATAGGGTAATATCACCTACAAACGCTTAGATGTGTACGCGAACCGAGCTAGTTCGGTTAGCTCGCTCGACTCAACTTGAAAAAGCTCGACTCAGCTCGGTTTGAAGCTGAGTTTGAGCCGAGTCAAGCTGATTTTTTGAGCTCGAAAATGAGTTTGAGTTGGCCCAATTTGACTCGACTCGGATCAAACCTAGCTTGAATCGAACTCGGATCGAACCAGTTCGGTGACTCGGTTACTTTGATATTGTTGTTGCTCACCAAGTGTTTGATAAAATGATGTAACAAAGTGTGGCTAGTGGCAAGGAAAGTATGTATATGAAACCATTATCCTTTTTTTATTGATTTTTATGTTGCTTAGAAGGTGTTTGATAAAATACTTGTAAAACCATTGCTGATGTCTTAAATACAGTGAGATTTTGAAGGTGCGGTCTAGGTATTTGTGAAAATGCTGCACAGGAAAACTCGGCTCGATCTTGACTCGAACTCGGCTCGAACTTGCTAGAGCTGCTGACCAAACTGAGCTGAGCTGGCCAGTCAGGCTCGAGGACCGAGCCGAGCCAAGTTCGATCTGAGGTTAGCTAGTGGCCGAGCCGAGTCGAGCTGAGGCCAACTCAACTCAGTTCAACTCAATGTACACCCCTACAAACGATCCTCTTACAACACTTGTTCAGGTTTTCACTTCCTTCAAGTGAGGCACATGGTTCAGTAGTGGTATGATGGGTCCCACTTTAGATAGGTCATGCATAAAAATCGTTAGTTTTGAATATCTATGGTATTTATGTTTTCCAATGATACACATTAGGGTTGCGGTTTCGCTAGTGACCCCAACATAGCCAGCTAGCTGGTGTCAAAGCTATGTGGGCTCCCCCACTAGAGCTGGGAAGAATCCGACCTAATCCGATGGATCCAACTCGATCTGATCTTAACCGAAGGCCAAGATTGGGTTGGATCGAGTGGGCCCACTCAGATCCGATCGTATATCGAGTCAAGTTCAAATTAGTGGTCAATCCGATCCGATCAACGTTCATTCAACACTGTTTCCTGTAATGTTGTCCACTTGAGATTGGGATATACCTCATTTTTTGTTTAATACCATGAAATGATCTAGAAAAATAGATCAATAGCATGGATAAAATAAATACATCATGGCGGGGCCCACGGAGCACCGAATGGCTAGTGGTAGGGGGAGTAGCCAATTCGTCCTCTCAGCTCATGGCTCAAGGTGCATCGAGCACCGATCTCTGAGCCTCTGACACAAGAAAAGAAAGCGGACTAGTAGGTGTACCAGCTGGTGTATTGATGTCAACAAGTTCTGTGGGTACCATCATGAGGTATGTGTTATATCCAAACTGTCCATCCATTTGGTGGGCTCATCTTAAGGCTTGAGCCGAAATATAAGACAAATCTAAAGATCAAGTGGACGACACTGCAAAAAGCAATGGGGTTGAACGTCTACTATTGAGACCCTTTTAGGGGTTACAGAAGTTTCGGATCAATATGAAATTTATTTTTCCTCTTCATCCATGTAGTTGTGACCTTATTAACAGATTGGATGGAAAATAAACATTATGGTGGGACCTACAAATCTTTAAACGGAAAAATTTATTTTTTTAATTAAAAAGAAATAGAAGACTTAATCCAAACCATACCCAACCCGATCTGACTCAATTTCCCTGACCGAGCCGGACTTGGTTTGGGTTAAGCTAGTAGTGCAACGGAATCGGATCGAGTCAAATGACTTGGACTTGGTCCCGGATCGGATCGAGTTCAGGTTAGTTCATTAAAATTTTTGGACCGAGTCGAGTTAGACCCAATTCGATCCAACTTGACTCGATGCCCACCTCTATCCACCACGATGTATATGCTTTATCCATGACTGAATATATTTTTTCAATTCATTTTAGGGCATAAGCCCAAAAATAAGGTAAATCCAAATCTTAGATGGACCACATCATAGGAAAATATTGTTAATTGAATGTCCACTGTTAAAAACTTTCTAGGGTCCATTGTATTTTTTATTTGTCACCCAACTTGTTGATAAAGTTAATTCCCTACAAAAAATGAACCTACAAAATAACTTTCCTTTTTTGTTATTAAATGACAAAGAGATAATTTTATGAATATACAGATAAACATAAAAAATGAAAAGCTCTATAAGTCATACATTTACTTATAAGCACATATTAACAAAGGAATGTAATGTGCATAAAAACATTAAAAATATGGAGCATGTATATCATGGTCATTTAAAAGATATATCTATAAAGCAACATAACCAATTATATTTTAACAACAATATATAAAAAGAATGAAGCAACTTATGTTAAACTATTAAAAGAAAGAGGCTAAAATCCTCAGATTTACCTATTAGTATACATTGGCCTTTTAAGGTCACCTATATCTCTTTACAACACACTTGGGTATAAATTTACTAGGACTCGTATTATGTTCGGGAAGAGAAATGATTTTTCTATATGCATCTCCCTTAGATGAATTTCTAATTAGAAATCTATATTTGGTAGAGAATTTTTTTATGTTGTTCTTACCCTGGTTATTGTTGTCCAAACTAAGCAATTTTCTAGTTTTCTCATTTAATATATGTAGACACTGAAAATCAGCGCCCACGCTGATTTATATGTTATGTTTTTGTGGTGGGGGTGATTAGGCTGATTTGTGGATATTGGAATTGCCACTAGCCAATAAATCTCAGAATCCCGTAGTTGACTAGAATTCGCGGAATACGTAAAGTTAGAGAAATCCGGAGACTCTCCTACCTTAGATTGATTCCTGGTCTACAATCCGAGATTCCGGGTAAAGGACCTCGGTTACAAAGAGGGAAGGGGTTAGGCACTCTCTTTGCTCGTACAAATGTACGGTGTCCACTTAGTGTGGTAAAACAATCTCAATGGATGATGGATGTTATGGTTGAGATGAGATTAGGCACACACACGGATTTCTAATGTGGCTAAATCTGAGATTTCGACAAGTTATAGAGCATATGTCTAACGGCTTGTCTAGAAGGTCGATGTGATGATGCTTATATAAAAAAGGTAAAGAAAAGTAGACTAGATCACTAGAAATTTCTGATATAACAGGATCCAGTGTACGGTAAGTCATAGAGCATATGTTCACTAGAGATCTAGAGGAGCGGGGGGTTGAGAAGGGAATAGATGTCATGATGAGTGCTTATGTGTAAAAATGAATAAATCTTTAGCTTGATCTTGAGTAGGCTAAGACATGGACTAAACCATGATCAATCCGGGCTAGACTTGGAGATTGAGATGGTTAGGAAGGTAGGGAGTAGGCTAAGGGGATAACTGAAAAATCTGTACTTGGAGGCTTAAGAGATCCTCCTCACCCTCACTCTCTTCCTCCCTCCCTCCCTCCCTCTCTCTCTCACTTAAGCTTGAAAATGAGTGTTGAGGGTCAAATAGTGCATATTAGACCCCATTTATTACTTGGATTTATGAGCATAATATTGTTTAATGACCAGTTTTAATCGTGTTTTGTTGCAGGGTGCGATTAGGAGAGTTGACTGAAAAAGGATGCCAAAAGCTTGGATTTAACATTCTGATGATCACTAGGGCAAGGGACGGACTTCAAAGGACCAAGATTGACGGATATACACGGTCAGAAATTCGAGAAAACTAAGAAACTGAAGCTCAAGTGGCTTGAAACGTATCCAGAATGCAAGATCACATGGTTCCCGATATTTGATCGGTTCGAAACTTTATACATGAGATAAGGGCCATAAATTAACTTTACATTTCAAATTTCAGCTCTTAGATCACTATAAAAGTGCTCAAACTGACCAATCAGCTTATAAACTGTCGATTATGGGCCCACCTGATATCTGGAATTGCCTCGAATTTGGTATCAACGCCTTAAATGAGGAGACCAATCAGATGGTTGGATCAGATTTCACAAAAACATCATAGTGGACCCCACTTTAGATTGAGTGTGCATAGTGCACATGTGCACTAGCCATGCACGTGAATTCCTAAAGTCGGTTCCTTCTCCAATTCAAAAAAAAAAAAAAAAGTTACGTCCGCGTAATGCACGGCCGCTGGCCGTTTTGCGAACGGTTGTGGGCCCCACCCATGATATGTATGGATGATCCAAGCCGTCCACCGTGTAGACAGCTGCGAGCACTACAAAACCATATTTACACTTTTCATCCACGCAAGCACATGTGTGAGATACAGGGGCCACAAAAGGGCTGCCCTATAGCGTTCAAATTTGATCTTTTTGTGATATCCTCTCTGGGACACGCCAATGGATATTCAAAACGACCTATTCTTTACTGAAATTTCGTTCTGAATCCAATGGACGGGATGAATTTTTTAGAAAATGCTTCTGTGGGTCCCACCGATCACAACAGCGAAATGGTGCGAAAGGTTTCGCACATCCGCGAAACCTGACTTTTTCAGGCAGTTTTGGCCCACCATCTTTGATCATATGGCAGATCTGAACCGTCTATCATGTAGGGGACCCAATAAAATCCTAAGAGACGGTGTTTCTTTGAAATTTGAGCGAGGAAAGTGGCGTGTTTTAAGGCACTAAACTTGGCTGCGAAAAAGCTTTCAATGGGCATGCATAGCTTTTCAAATCCGATTCAAATTCGATTTTCACCACTCCAGCAGCTATATAAGGAGGTTTTGGACGTGGAGAGTATTCATTCAGACCTTAGAAAGGAAGATTCAGAGCTGGGAAGGAAGGCTCAGGTCGGACGTCTGCAAGAGAGAGAGTTGAGTTTGTTTATTTCTTTTATTTTTATTTTTATTTTATTTTATTTTGAGATATCTAGCCTATTCATGTTGGGCTAAACCTCCTAGCTAGGGCTAGGAGGTGAAGCTTGTAGTGAGATGGGAGATTTATTTTATTTTAATTTTAATTCATGAATTGACGTTGATTATTATGGGAATGTTTTAGGTTTTTAATGGTCTGTTGTGACTGAAATTACAATGGGTCTGCAATGGCTTTGAATATTTCCGTTCTCCTTAATGTTTATGATGTCAGGAAGTCCTGTTGTTCACCATAGTCTCCTGGGCATAGTTGGATGTCGGTACCCTTCCTAACCTTCATACATGTGAAGGGTTGGTAATTAGTTTAATTCTGTTGTTTGCCATAGTCTTTTGGGCATGGTTTGGTGATGGAATCCATTCTAATTCATATACCTTTCATCTCTTGAAAACTAGATCAATGTCAGTTCAGTTAATGTCCATTAAACATGCATAAGGTCTCCCTAATCTCTACAACTGGATCCTCTGAATCCCTAGTTTCCTTATCTCTGATTTCCTAAGTTTTAGATAATAATTTCACAATTATTCCTCAAATCACAAATAGTTTAGATTTCACCTTATTCTAGTTCTAGTTCTAGTTAGTTTTAGATAACGTACAAGTTTCAGTCCCTTGGGATTCGACCTCGGTCTTACCGAGTTATTACTACATCACAACCCCGCACTTGGGGAGTGAACAATGAGGAGTGGTTAGTTTGAAATGTGAAGGGGAGAAGGTTATTTATAGCCTTCTTCAATGGCTCCATGGTAAATAGGGGGTAGGTAAGGGTTAAAATGGTGTATTGGAGGCTTGTGTTTAGCTAATGAGAGAGGAGCGCCACGTGATGCGCTCTCATTAGCTCTTGAGGCTGGTAAAATGGTAAATAGTGAAGGCTAGAGGGATAAATTTAGAGAAAAGTTGACTTTCGGACCAAGTGATAACTGTTGCTCGGAAGACACATGCACCCCGCGAGTGACGGTAATCGGAGCACCGTCAGCGGCAGTCGGACTATCGCCCGGGCTAGGTTTGGTTCGAAACTCGTGTGGTTAGCTCCGCGCACATTTTTTGAGAGGATGCGATAGTTTGACTACCGCCGGTGGTAGTCAAACTACCATCTCGGTACAATTTCTCCCATAATTTGGCTGATGGGTCTTTTTTTGGGTCTTGAGAGTGGAACAAAGTCCGTTTTGGATATTTTGCTTAAAAATGGCTCAAAATTTGCTCGATTGTGACCTAAAAATGGACTAAGAAATGGGTTGATTATGGGTGAAGGTTTGGGTATGCTTTGGCTTGAATGATGGCTTATGATGACTCAGGTTTGGTTGGAGTTTGAACCACAGTTCCTAGATTGTCCTAGTTTTCTCAAGATATTAACCTGGGTGGGGTGTCTACAATATGACAACTTGTTTTAATAATTCATTCATACAATTGTTCATTTTTTGAAGGGTTGACAACTTCTTATTCTTTTCTAGTGATCCTCTAAGGGGCTTCTCCATTGATGTGCCTATTTATAAGTCATTATATATTTACTTATATGGCTTGAGAGTGAGGTGGATTGTGTCATTTTGGTCATTAAGCATTAAAACTTTAAATGACCCACATATCCACAATTGTGGTACACATGAGAGGCTCTCAATCTATTTTCTAAAGCAGACGAATCCTTTTGAATTACCGAGGGGAAAATGTTGTAGCATTAGTTTTCTTATTAAGTTTAAAACCTCTTTTATCTCCTAAAAGCTTATCTATACTTAAAGATTTACCTACTTGGTCTTCTACTTGGGTAATAGTAGCCTTGATATTGGCTAGAAGAGATTCAAGTTGGCTAACTTCTTATCTGATGCCTTGATTTATAAATTTAATTATTTCAAGATTACATTCAAGACATGCATATCTCATTAAAGTCTCATCTAAATCAGACTTCAAAATTTTCTTTTCTTCCACTAAGGAGACATTATCAGATTTTACTTTTTCTATATCATCATTCGATTAATTCTTTTTTTCCTTTACCCGACCTAGCCTTTTAATAATTTTCAAACTTTCAGAATAAAGCCGATCATAAGCATCTTGTAAATCCTCATCTCCTTCATCTTCATCTTCTTCAATGGAGGATGACTTTACTTCTTCTTCTGAGGTGTTATGATTGAAATTAATCTCCTCCCAAGTCTTTAAGGAGAAACGCGGTGCTGGAGGCCATTAAAACTCTAAAAGAGCTAGGATCTTCATAACTATGAGAATCCTTAGAGTGTGATTCAGACTCTTCAGTATTATCCAATGTAGTTGACATAGCCTTGCCTTTTGATCTTACTTTACTAGTGAATTTTGGAGGTAGCATGACTATATATAACCATCATGGTTGGAACAATGGGCATCTCTCAATTTCTTAGAAAATTTATCTATTCACTTGGGTTAATTTTATCACAACCTTTCCCTGTCACGCCCTAAACTCAGAAACTGGGCTTATAAAATTCTCGATCGTCGAATCCAGCGCCGATAGCCTTCATAGTACCCCATTCTCGGCTCCCGGCATCCATTTACTAGGTTTCGATCCTAGGATCCTACAACGAGAATTTTCAATATCAATTTGATTTGTAATAAGCATAACCTATGAACAATAACTACAAGAACACCATCACAAAATCTACTATAATAAAAAACTTTAAGGTACAATGCATATGAAGGGAAATACAAGACAATAATAACGGAAACTCCTGAAGCTCGACTGTACGCTCTTGCTGCGACTAAGATACGATTGTGTTCTGGTGTCACCTGCACGCATCAATCGTGCATAAGCTTATAAAAGCTTAAACGGTGGTGTAAGTGTGCGCGTAATATGAGCGTGCTCAGAACGCAATATCAGAGTAATGCGGAATCATGTTGATGAATCCATAAATACAATTAGCCGTACTAAGGCTATGCAATGCAAGATATGAATGTTATCGGCCATATCAAGACCATGTGATGTAAGATATGAATACTATCTGTCACATCAAGACCATATGATGCAAGGAGTGAATGATGTTGGTCATACCAAGGCCATGCGAGATGCGACTCAAGCATACTAGTCCTTGTCCGAATCCACATATTAATGCAGCTCATCACTATAGCATCGAATATCAGTACAATTCCCATACTAGACAATCACCGGGGTCTAGTACACTTTACGCCAGCTTGCAGCCCCTATTCGAGCACACAACTGGGTAAGTGAAAGACACCTCAATATCCGTTTGCCAATATCGGGCCCAGCTCGTCAATAGGGGACCCATTCCTCAAGCTGGTCAAATCAACCTAGATATTGCCCCCTCACTCAGGCGGGTAAGGTCACACCCCTTTCCAATCGACCACGACACAGTGTGAGACGCAATCTACTGGTATATGGCCCTCGTGTGCTCATGTATCCACTTCGTCTCGACATTGGAGTCATGCTCTGGTACCATTAGGCTTAAAGATTTTTACCCAGGGACATTTATGTCGCCCCGATGCTAGTAATAGTATTTTTAGTGTCTGATATTACCATCCACGATATATCTATGAAGGCCACAGCCCTGATGTCGTTAGGGTGTAAAGTAATCATGTCATATAAATGTGAGGTGCATAAATTACACTATCAATCATGTAGTAATCCTGCACGTACCGCGCGCTTATGTGGGGTAACTCCGTATATCAGGGAGCCCCATAAACAATCTCTCCGAAGGCATATGTTATGATTAGTCACTCCTCATATCAAGCATGCATATGATGCGTATGACCATGAATCATGGAGCTATACTAAGCATGTTATATGGTGAAGAACTCTATTCATAACGAAGCTAGGCTTAGACGGTCTACACATAACAGGTATGGGCCTAACAATGGGTCCTAGGGAGAGTTACAATGAGGACGTTTAACCATCATTGCTCTTACAATGTAGACATTAAACTATCATTGCTCCCGAGGCATGGCTCGCCATAAACATCATTACATATATTATGGTGGAATCACACATCGCAATGGAACTCATATACATCACATTCAGCCTCACTCAAAAGCCTTACATACATCTCACTCATGGTCCTTATATACATCGTATTGGACCTTAACCCATGGGCCTCAAATACATTAAGTGTTCCGCATCAACGGGTCGCACCAATGGGCCTTATATACATCAAATGGGTCGCATCAACGAGCTGCACCAATGGACCTCATATACATCAAATGGGCTGCATCAACGGGACAACCAATGGGCCTCATATACATCAAATGGGCTGCATCCACGGGCCATACTAATGAGCCTCATATACATCAAATGGGCCGCACTAATGGGCCTCATATACATCAAATGGGCCGCATCATGTGGCCCTCAAATACATGAAATTGGGCTGCATTATGTGGGCCTCAAATATAACACATCATTAAGGTAGGGCCCATCATAACGTTATTTTTCGTCCAATCTAATCATAAGGTCACAGAGACCTGAATTATGAAAAATAAATAAATAAATTTCACATTGATCCAGAACTTCTAGAATACCAAAAAGGGTTTCAATGGTAGCCTTTCAACACTCCATTGTTTCTGGAGTGTGGTCCACCTGATACAAGACTTGCCTCACCTTTTTTTTTCTCTCTCAAGGCTTAGGATGAGCTTGCCAATTGGATGGACGATTTGGATGAAACATATTCATCAATGGTGGGGTCCGTGTCCTAGCTGGATGGTGGGGACCCCACACATGCAGGGTGGGTCCCACCATCAAACAAGTGGATGGACGGTGTGGATTAATCCCACCTATAGCAGTTACATAGCTGGTATGCGGTACCCAGCCAATCTGCTTCTCCAGAATAGGTGGGGCCCACCATATAATAACATATATTAATATTATTACATAAATATATTATTATTATTATTTTATTTATTTTTTAAAACTAAGCTGCTGCGAGTAAGTCCAGATGAATGGACGGTTTAGATGAAAGGCAAATACATCAAGGTGGGTCTCATCCCACACGTGCCAAATGGGAGGATGGTTTGCATATAACACATACCTCGTGATGAGGTCCAAAGAACTTGCTGACGCACCTGGGCCCACTGTCTAGTTGGACGGTGTGGGTATATCACTGATGAAGGTCGAATATTACATATTAGACCTCGATTACTACCTAATTTCACGTACATGATAATGCTTAATGTCATATTTCAAATGTGTTTTTGTTGCAGGATGTAATCAGGAGCGTGGACTAGCAAAATGCTATTACATATTAAAAAGAGTATTAAAAGTATGAATTTGACGCTCCGAAGCCACCAGAGCAAGAAACGGACTTCGTAGGACCAAGATTGACGGATTTACATGCCAAGGATCCAAGGAAATCAACCATTCACGTTAAAAAGGCTCGAAATTGGTCCAGAATGTAAGATCATAGGGTTCCCGCCATCCGATTGGCTCGAAACTTCATACATTTGCTGGGGGCCATGCATTAACCGTACATATCAAATTTCAGCCCTCGAATCACTATAGAAGTGTCCCAACTAACAGATCAGCCCATAAACCATTGATTCTGGGCCCACCTGCAATCTGGATATGCTTCAATTTTGGTTTTAACCCCTTAAATTAGATGGGAAACCAGATGAATGATGTGGATTTATCATTGGCATCAAGGAGGGACCCACTTTAAGTGAATGTGTGTGCACAACACATGTACACACACCGTGCACCAAAACAACTAAAGTCGGTTAGCGTGTGCTGACCAACTTACCTCTTCAAATCTCAAAAACGGCAACTGCCATTATAGCGTTAACGCTGTCCAAGGGTTGGTTGCTGTTGTGGGCCCCACCCATTGTCCAAAAGGGTAATCCACACTGTCCATTCTTCCTTTGGGCATCCATAATCTATGCCTAGGTGACGAAATTTACAGAAGACAACGAAGATTGGTTTTTAACCATTCAAACACAGGTTGGACGGTATAGCAGAAAACTCTGTGGACCGCATTAATGGATACCCAAAACTATCCCTTCCTGTACGGTTTTTCAAGAGGAATCCAATGTACGGCTTAGATTGATGAAAATAACATCAAAGTGGGCCCCACCATCACTCCAGCGTAAATAGCGTGCGATCCTTGTTTTTGCGTCCGAAAACTGACTGACTTTTGGGGCGGTTACACGATCAGAACGTTAATTGGACGACAGATCTGGACCGTCCATCGTAAAGATCATTCAAAAACATCTCAGGAGACGTTAATTTTATGGATATAATGCAAATATCAAGGGACTTATGAAGCGCCGAACTTTACTGCGAAATAATGTTGTGCGAACTTTGCTGCGAAAAGGGTTTCACACCGACCGACTTCAGCACTCCACCGCCTATCCTTACTATATAAAAGGAGGAGGCCGAAGACGTCTGGACAGAGGAGAGCTTGGGAAAAAAAAAGAGGAAGTCAGATCCACGCCACAGGAGAGAGAGAAGAAAGAGAATAAAGAAGAGAGAGAGAGAGAGGAAGAAAGAAGGGAGATATTTATATTTTTTCTTTCTTCAATCTTATTTTTTCTTCTTTTTATTTGATTTTATGGATTGCTAATCTTTTAGCTAGTGCTGAGATGAAGCCCTTAATTTGAATGACTCTTATTATGTGTTGATTTCATCTGAATTTAATTGATTTGTTTCTTTCTCAAGTGTGCTTAACTGAAATTTCTGTACTTCTCCATTCTATGAACTTAACTAAAGTTTAGATGTGGATGTTGTTTGGAATCTTATTCTAGGTGCTCATGTCTGACCATGAATAGGCTTCCTATAGAGAAAGAAATAGGAATCTACATCTCTCCATGCCTGACCATGGATGGAAAGATGTGATCTGTATGCTTTAAGGGATTATACATTCTGTGTACCCGACCAAGGACATAGAGTATGCTTTATTTATTAAATTTATATCAATCTGAATTAGGGTGAATCAACAAGTAAAACAAGGGTTAAGATAATTAGAGGTGGATTCAAAAGTCCTAGTACTCTCTTTGATTGAATTTTTCTCATTGTTCTCAGATATTTTTCATAGATATATGTTATTTTACTTAATTGTTAGCAAAACTATTTGTCGGATTAGTTAAGAAGAATCGTAAATTACGAATTGTGACAACTAGTCCTCATGGAAACGATCTCATAATACGTACCGTATCTACATTTGATTCGTATACTTGTAAGTTTAAAATCATTTAAATCAGGTTGGTTTAAATAAAACATCAATCACATCTATACAAGTGGGTCCACACGTGTGAGACCCACCAGCGTGTAAGATTAAGCTGATACTTGTATTTCACATTCATTTGGGCCTGTCCAGATGGACAGACAAGAAGCCCGTCCGCTGGACAGTCCAACAAGGTGGGCCCCACAAGTGCACGACATGGATTGCACATATCATGGTGGGCAACACACACATCAGGTGGGCCACACACCTCATTATCATCTTCACCATACAAAGGAGACAAAGAGAGAGATAGAGAGGTCAGTGTAGTGGAGGGACCCTGTAACGCTTCGGTCTTCAAGACCTGAGTATATCACTCATCTCTTGAAAACCCAGGTGTTAACTAGTAAGCAAAAGGATAATCAAACCCAATCAAAGTGAGATTAATGGAACCAAGTGTAGTATAGATAAAACTCAAATAGTAACAATATCTTGGACCACTTAGCTGGGTCCCATATACAAAACCTAAATCCCAAAATGAATTGAAATGTTTAATAAGCAAGTAGACTATTGATTTAAACTAAAATAAGTAGCCGCCTCTTAGTACAGCTCTTCATTGTAAGGCTCCTCCTCGTTTTTAGCCACCTCCGGATCCTCTACAAGTTGAGTACTGATGAATGAGTGGCCAACTCAGTGTGATCTGCCCCTAAGGTTACACACCGCCGCCCTAAATAAAGAATAGCGTAAAAGACATACAGATAATCCAAAACACAGTAGATGCAGTCTTATTAAATGCATGGATGTATGAAATGCGTTCATACTATGGGGATGCTCATCCGTGCAGATAGTAGGCTCGTCACCCGTGCAATCATCAAACCTGGGCACATCATCCAGTCAGAAACAATGCGTACATCATATACGGTAACAACAGATGCTGGTCTATGCCATTATGTATGATTAGCTAGTCCATTTATTAATCCGATTATACTCAGCCATCCAAATAAGCTCACGGTCACTAAGGGGAGCTTGTGGCCCAGCGTAGGCCAACGGCTTGGGCATAGTGTCTCATTGCCACCATCCCCAGCCCATGAGGTTACCGTCTCAGGGTGTATGTAGTACCCACTAACATGTGGTCAATCAATTCAACATAAAGGGCTACCACCAATGCCGACTAGGGATGAAATGTTGAAATTACCTAAAGTGGAGATTTAAACATGTCGGCATGAATGGTTCAAAAATGAATAAACAGCGGTATTTGGAAGGGTTATGAAATCCATCCCATGTCAGTTAAGTGGAACCACACATGGATGGTAAACCCCATGGTCAAGCACCACAACCAACACCTCCATGTCAGGGGCCTACTTATGTCACAACAAATCTAGTCATACCCCAAGCACGGACTCACCTTTGCTAGGACTTCCCATGAAGAGATTTTAGCAGTGTGTGTGTCATAACAACATATATTACAATAAGAAAGGAGAATAAGGAATGACACATGTGTTTTTATCAATATACAACAACTGAATTTACATAACATAAATGACTAGACTATTCACTTAGGTAGTTCAAAGAAATCAAGAATCTAAACAATAGTAAGCATAAAAATTATCATGTTAAACAAATAAATCAAGTGAATACGGTTTATTTCTACACACAGTTATCATTAGTCTAGCTAGCCATTTATACTAATAAAGCTGTTATTTCTGGTCTAGTTAAGGGTGGAAAGCTTAAGGGGAAAGAATCATCACCAGAAAAGTTATAGGGCATCCCTTGCTACGGTTCCCCTTGAGAAGCTAGCACCTTCATACTATTTGAATAGATCCCTAGAGAAAATCCCTAACATTAGCTGATAAGTTCTGAAGTCCTAGTACACTAATGGTTGGTCGAATGACCCAAGCTATGATGGTCTTGTCCTCATTTGAGAGGAGCCCAGGCCTAACAATACTTGTCCCAACGAGTGGGCACAATATACAGTTACCTAGTTTGTGGGGTCCATTGCACAGATGTACAGATAAGCATTTATATCATGGTGGGACCCCCATACATGGCCCACTGCTATATGGGTGGGCTAGCACATTATATCTATTATTTATACATCACATAGTGTATTTATGTATACATTATGTGTACGGTATTCATGTATATGTTGTTATATACACTGTGAGTGCATCTCCCAACATTTCCAACTATACAACATGTATATTATAGCATGTCCATATATATAACATATCCATATATACAACATGCATATACACTCGAGTATCCAGGTGTATCACATCCAACCCCTGGACAGTGTGTATCCATGAGTACAAGGTGGGCTTGTAAGTATGTGGGTCCCATGTAAGAATGGGTGTTGAATCCGAACGGTCCATAAGATGTGGAATCCTAAGAAATCCTAGGGGGTGAATTTTCACCTTGATCTAAGATTTTGGTGGGCCATAGCAAAGATAAATGCAATTCAAGGGAAGAAACTGTTTACATTAATCATGGCCCACCGAAGCTTTGGTTCAATATAAAAAAATTGGAACCAGGGGGTTTTATGAGGTTCTGCTCCATATGGACCATTCAAATTTTCAAGACTCATCAGATATGATGAGATCTCAAAATTTTGCATGTGGTTTACATGAACTAATTGGTAGGTGAGCGTTTAGCTATATATATATATATATATATATATATATATATATATATATATATATATATATATATATATATATATATATATATATATATATATATATATATATATATATATATATATATATGTCCTCTGTTTCAACGTTCTGTTGCATATATGCACCGTGTATTCACTTCATAGGTGGGTCCCATGTGATTGGTGGGCCCCACCCCTGCTGGGTGGCATGGATGGATGCATACGGTATGCAGGACCCGCCACTTAGGGTACATCACGTGAATTTATACGTACATGTGCAATATGGCAGCCTACTTTAACTGCAAATAGACCAGGAGTGGGCTTCTTGAGGGACGTCCAGCCCAGGGATCCTTACAACGCCCTTGATGGACGGTTGGGGTGGATCCTGACATCAGGGTGGGTCCATGGTTAGTGCAAGCCACCAGTACATTAGCGGGGCCCATGGTCAGCATAGGGACCCTAGTCAGTGCAACCCATTGACGTTTTAGGTGAGGCCCACCTGCATTTATGCAAGGAGCAGCTTACTCTTACGTGATTTGCATGGCCTAAAGGGGCTCGTCCTTAGTGCGGCTAAGAGCTGCATCCATGCTCACAAGTGATCAAACGGCTATACCGTTTAGTTCGTGTGAATCCCATGAAGAGATTGGATGGCTTGGATGGCTCAGAAAGTGGCCGTGGTGGGCCACCTAGAGGCTTGAATAGAGTCGGTTTAAACGGAGAGGAGGCGGGAGGACGCCATGGTCTGGTCCCTTGAGAGGCGCTCGGTCCAAGCTGATTTGACCGAGCCAGTAGTTTTAGTACACCTCATGCACGAGCACTCTCAATGCACATGCATCGCGTAGGGGCCTACGACGGCGTTATTTATCATAATCTACTCCATCCATTTGCATTGGGGGACCCTACATAGGGGTCTTATTTAGCTATCATTGGCCCATATGTCATGATCCGTCGATCAGGTGGGCTCGATAAACTTTTTCAATGGTTAATATAGTATACTAGTTATGATGAACGCTTCGTTTGTCACCAACCAATTCTCAAGTGTTGGTGACAAGTGATTTGCACTAGTATTAACTAACATGATAGCTCCAAATTTTAGAGTGTTTGAGTAGTCTCACCTTCCTGACTGTCGTAGGACATGTTCTAACTGTTGGAGACCCTGATGGATGACTTTAATGTTGATCGAAATCCCCATCCTGTGTATGTTGAGTTCAAATCTTTGGTTAATCCAAATTTATTTTAGTTTAGTGTGGGTTTAAAAGGTAACACCCGTGTACTGAAGGTACGGGATGTTACAGTCTACCCCCCTAAAAAAAAATTACCCTCGAAATTACCTCCGGTGTGTTACTGAATAGGTGAGGATACTTTTCCTTAACTTCCGTTTCTCGTTCCCATGTTGCTTCTTCCTCCCCATGATGTGATCAAAGAATCTTAACTAGAGGTATAGTCTTTGTCCGTATAACCTGATCTTTGTGGTCCAAGATATGGATTGGTTCCTCGGTGTAGGAGGCATTATCTGTAACTCGATCTGTTCCCAACTAATAATGTGCATCTCGTCGAGAGTGTACTTCTTCAACATAGATATGTAGAAGACGTTGTGAATACCAGCCAGTACAGTAGGTAATGCAAGGCGGTATGCCATGACTCCCACACAATCTAAGATTTTAAAAGGCCCGATGAACTGTGGTGCTAGTTTCCCTTTCTGTTCGAACCTCACCCTTCATAGGTGACACCTTCAGAAATACATGGTCGCCAACTGCAAACTTTAGGTCGCGACGTCAGTTATCCGCATAGCTCTTCTGTCGGCTCTGGGTGGTGAGCAAACGTCTCCTAACCACGTCGATGACCTAGGTAGTAGCCTAAATCAGCTCGGGACCCAACAAACTTCTTCCTCCTATTTCTGCCTAACACTGAGGGGCTCGACAAAGGCGATCATAAAGAGCCTCATATGGTGTCATGCCTATACTGGATTGAAAACTGTTATTGTACGTGAATTTCGCCAGTGCCAAGTGATCATCCCAGTTGCCTTGAAAGTCTAGGATGCATGCTCTTTGCATATCTTCTAAGATCTAGTTCACCCTCTCAATCTGCCCATCTTTCTGAGGGTGAAACGTCGTACTGAACTTGAGTTTCGTGCCCAATTTCTCCTGCAGTCTCTTCCAGAAGGCAGAGGTAAATCTGCAGTCTCAATCCGATATAATTTCTCACAGAACTCCATAGGATTGTACGACTTCCCGGATATATAGCTTTGTCAAACTATCAGTGGAATCTGTCGTGCGGATGAGAGGAATCTGGCAGCCTTTGTCAACCTATCGACAATGACCCATATCAAACCGTGTTTCCTTTGCGTTCTAGGAAAATCAGATATGAAGTCCATAGAAATGTTGTCCCATTTCCATTCGGCTAAGGACAGTGGCTGAAGGAGGCTAGCAGGCTTGCGATGCTCGGCCTTGATCATCTGGCACACCATACATTTTGCTACAAAGTTAGCAATGTCCCTCTTCATATTGCTCCACCATTACTGTCTTTTTACATCATTATACATTTTAGTGCTTCCTGAGTGGATGGCTAACTTAGAATGGTGGGCTTCTATCATTGTTTCCTTCCTTAATTTGGTGTTGTTTGGGACACATACTCATCCTTGATATCGAAGACCGCCGTCCTCAACAACCCTCCTTCGGGGGGACCCGGGGTGGGTCTCGCTTGTATCCAGCACCCCCCGGGGGGGGGGGGGGGGGAGACATCGCCCCTGGGGTGAGCCCTCGCCCAAATGTCCAGTGACTGGTAAGGGGCTCACCGGTTCGGGGAGGCCTCATCCGTATAGTGGGCCCCGTCGGGCCGCATTGGGCCGAGTGGTCCGTTATTCACAAATTTATACAATTTTCATTCAACTTTGAAAAATCATATCTCACTCGTTATAACTCCGATTTAGGTGATTCAAAAACTAGATTGAATCTAAATAAGTCTAGTTTCATATAAAAATAATTAAAAAATATAATAAAATATTTAATATATTTTAAAGTAGGTTGTTGTGACAACTATTATAAAATTATTCATTAGACAGCTGCTACTTCTAGAATTTTTAAAATTTTTCTACAATATGAAATCTCATGAAATTTGGTAGAGATGAAGTAAAATTGATGATGAACTATTAAAAAAATAATTAAAATAATATAATAACTAAAAGTGCCAAAAATGGGGCGTAGAACTGTCCTAGGACCTTATTCTGTCATAATTATGGTAGAATTTAGTTAAGTACTAAACTGAATACTCAGTAGAATTAGCTTGAACCACTTTAAATATGAACTACAAGACCTAAAATGAGTAGGATCACTAATGCTATGTTACCTAGAAACTTAGGATCAATATTTAAACCCAGTTGCTCTTGAGAGCATACTCTGAGGCTGCGTTGAGGTGACGAGTCTTTCCGTAGCAACTAGAGTATCAACTGGGCCTGCATTGATTAGGTGAAGAGCCCTTTGCAGCGACTTAGAACTGTAACATCGTATGAGATTTACTAGGACTGATGATCTTAGAATGGATCGTTGTTTGGGAATTGATATAAGGGAGATACCTTAGTTTTCCAATCCTGCTGTATGAAAAGGACTAATAAGAACTTGGTAATCACGTTCATGAACCGCATTACATGTGTCGTTTGGCGTTGGGCAGAGCACTGAGCAACTGACTGACATGCCACGACTGTGAGATGAAAATCGCAGAAGGAATGCAGACGAGGGCATGCATCATTACTACATACCATTCTTGCATTAATCAGAGTACTTAGGGATGTTTGATTGTATTGCTTTATCATTACTACTTGATTGAATTGATAATATATTAACCTTTACTTTATTATTCCACTGAGTTGATCACTCACTCCCACATTACGGGACGGTGTTTTAAACACCAACCAGCCCCTATTTTAGTTTCAGATGATGACAATGCTTGCAAAGCGGAGCCGGACTTTTATAATGATGAGGAGGCTTTCTCCTATATGCAGTTATCAGGCGGGTCTATGTAGACCATGTTCTGATCGACGAGGTTAAAGGGATGCTGATTAAATACCATTACACTTGTTATTTTGTACCTTGAAACACCCATGTATCTTCATTTTGTTCATTTTTGGAGTATACATGTATATATTTGACCTAGTAACATGTTCATACACTGGAGACTTATAATAGTTTATATATTTTATATATCTATCACAGTCTTCCGCTTTTGAAATTTAACTGTCTTTGGAGTGTAATATGTTATTTTGGTTTAATCTCATTCATGTTTAATGCACTAATCTGAATAACATTCAATCATCATTACTTATGTTGCATAAGTGATGCGTTGGAATTCAGGAGCTGAGCTTCTGCTCGACCCCCGATTTTTAGGGCGTTACATTTCATCTTGACAAGCCATTCATCCTGGTCCTGTGCGGAGATCATGTGTCGGACTAGGGTTGATTCTACAGTTAATAGAGCCACGTATGCATCAGGTTCGTTGAGGGTGAGTTGGACATCAAAGTCCTGTACAAATTTCATCATTTCCCATTCCTTGATCATCAGGGTGGCTACCAGCTCGTGCTTCTTTCTTTGACTCAGAGCGTTGGCTACGGAGTTTGCCTTGCCAGGGTGGTAGGAGATTTTAAAGTGAAAATCTTTAAGAGTCTCCATCCATCGATGCTGGCGCATGTTCAAGTCCTTCTGAGTGAATATGTATTTCAGGCTCTTGTAATCGCAAAATAAATAAAAATATTCCCCACATAAGTAATGCCTCCATATCTTCAAGGCAAATACACATCTGCCAACTCCAGGTCCTGAGTTAGGTAGTTCTCTTCGTGCTTCTTCAATTGACGAGAGGCGTAAGCAATCACCTTGTTGTTCTGCATCAGAACGTAGCCAAGGCCCTAACTTTAAGGCATCGCTATATACCACGAACTTCTCCCTTTCTTGCGGGAGAGTGAGCACCGGTGCAGAAGTTAACCTCATCTTCAACTCCTAGAATGCTGCCTCTGTATTTTCATCCCACATGAATTGGGCGTTCTTCTTTATCAGCTGCGTGAGTGGTCGCGTGATTCTGGAGAACTCCGTAATAAAGCGTCGGTAGTACCCAACCATGCCTAAGTGCACAAGTGCCTATAGTGCTAGAACCAATTATTTTTGGTGTCCCATCTAGCCATCCACAATGTGCCTATGGAGGTCACGGCCCTGATGTCACTAGGGCGTACAATGATTAAGTCACATATATGCGAGATGAATGAGTCACACTGTCCAGTCATGCAGCAATCCTGCGCATATGACATGATAACGTGGGCACTCCATCTCATAAGGAGTCCCGCAAATAGTCTACCCAATGGCATATGCTATGATCAAACAATCCTCATATCAGGCATACATATGATGCATATGGGCATGAATTACGGAGTTACACTAAGCATGTTATAAGGTGATAAACTACTCTCACAACGAAGATAGGCCTAGACGGCCTACACATAACAAGTATGGGCCTATCAATGGGCCCTAGGGAGAGTCATAATGCAGACATTTAACCAACATTATTCTTACAATGTGGACGTTAAACCAATATTGCTCCCAAGGCACGACCCGCCATAAACATCTTTACCTATATTATAGTGAAATCACACATTACATCGGGTGTGCATTCCTCGCATTGAGTCGTATGTACACCACATCGGGCCTAGCCATGCAGGCCACAAATACCTCAAGATGGGCCTCATCACATGGGCTGAAAATATATCAAATGGGTCATAACATATGAGCCAGAAACACATCACAATGGGCCTCAACCCATGAGCTCCAAATATATTACAATAGGCCTCAACCCATGGGCCTTTATACATCACAGTGGGCCTCAACCCATGGGCTCCAAATACAGTACAATGGGTCTCAACGGATGGGCCATAACTACATCAAGATGGGCCTAATCATATGGGCCTTATATATACCAAGGTGGGCCTCAGTGGATAACCAAAAATAAATCAAGATGGGCCTCATAACATGGGCCTTACGTTCATATCAAGGTGGGCCTCAACAACGGCTCCAAATAAATTAAAAATGGGCCTCATCACATGTCAAGGTGGGCCTCAATTAAATCAAGATGGGCCTCAATCCATGGGCCCTAATACATCACAATGGGCCTTAACCCATGGGCCCTAATACATCACAATGGGCCTTAACCTATGGGCTCCAAATACAACACAATGGGTCTTATGTATATCCCATTAGGCCTCGACCCATGGGCCTCCAATACATCCAGTGGGCCTCATAACATGGTTTCATATATATCAAGGTGGGCCTCAATGGATAGGCTATAACTACATCAAGATGGGCCTAATCATATGGGCCTCATATATATACCAAGTGGGTCTCAACAACGGGCCACAGTAATCGAGATGGGCCTAGTCACTTGGGCCTTATATACATACTAAGGTGGGCCTCAATGGAAGACCACAAATAAATCGAGATGGGCCCCATCCCATGGGCCTTATGAATACCAAGGTGGGCCTAATCACATGGGCCTTTTGTATATCAGATGGGCCACACCCATTAGGCCCCATATGTACATCAAATGGGTCACAACTAAATAAGAGTGGTAATAATGATTTCCACCATTTAAAGTTCCTAAGGCCCACCATAACATATGTTTCCCATCCAACCTGATCATACATTAACATAGTGATAGATGAAGGGAAACAAATATCAGCTTAATAAGGAACTACTATGGCCCTTAGAATTTTTGAATGGTGGACGTCATTGTCCACTACTTAAGTGGTGGGGTCCACTTGAACTATGTATCTGACTAATTCTTTAGCCCATGCCACCAAATGAGTTTTCAAAGGGGCTGGATGGCTTGGATGCATCACATGCATCATGGTGGAGCCCATATAGATGGACAGCGAACGTCATGGTGGGGGGTTTCCACTGTCCGCTGGACGGTGTGAATAGAACACATACATCATAGTGTGCTCCACCGTCCGCCTGCACGTTGGGAATAAAGCCCATATATCATTGTAGGTCCCACATGGGGCCCACCATAGCGTTTGTTTTCCATCCAGCCTGTTGATGAGGCCACGCATACCTGGATGAAAGGAAAACAAATGTCATATTGACCCAAAACTTCTGGAGTACCCCAAAAGGCTTTCAATGGCAGACATACAATCACCGTTGTTTCCTGTGATGTGGGCCACCTGAGCATTAAATAGACCTGATATTTGGAGGGGGCCCACCTCAGGAGGTGGTCCACCTAATGAACGGGTTGGATGATAAATACACATCATGGTGGGGCCTATGGTTAGGACCATGGGTCCCTGCTTAACCGTCACCCGCCACCCATGCAGGTGCTGCCTGCGCCTCTACAGCAGCGTCTGCATACTTTATTTCTTTTATAAAAAAAAAAACCTGTTTTCTCAAGGTTTTTTGAGTGTAGGGCCCGCCTCAGTGAAATCCACCCTATTCATTGAATTCTACGGCTCGAGACCAACCAAACGAGTCCAATATTGAATGTGTTTTGGTGTATGGAAAAACTCAGGTGAATTTCAATGGTAAAAAAATATCGTTTGTCATGCCATGGCCCACCAGAAATTCAGATCACCTTCATTTTTTGGTCCTAATGCCTAAAGTGACCTGGATAATGGAATGGACAGCGTGGATTAAACACATACATCAAGGTGGGGCCTATACACGTGGCCCACCTCAAAATGACTTAAACCAAGCTCATTTTTTATGTTTTCCATTCAACGTCCAGCGTCCCTGGACGCTGGACAGTCTGGACATAATACATACATTGAGGTGGGCCCCCACCTATGGATGTGAGCCACCAAGGAAGGGGTTGGAGGGCATGGGAAATACATACATCAAAGTGGGGTCCATCCAAATGGGCCACACGGCCACATCAATCACATGAAGAGAAATAAAAAGAGAGGAGAGAGAGAGAGAAAGGGACGCGTGTGATGGAGGGTCCCCGACACTATGGGCCCTCCGTTTCAAGCATCCAATTCATACATCAAGTGGGTCCCATTGCATGTGGACCCATCAAACCAAAGATCTACGGTGGAGATCCTTTCTCCACCCAAAATGAATGTTCTAGGTGACCTCTTTCAAACTAGAATTAAACATCATGATGGAGTACATGGAGAATGGCCCCATCATGGAATGATATCGATAATCAAGGTGGGTCATCAGCTACATCTTAGGGTCCAAAGTGAGATCCATACCATTGATCGGTAGGCCTCACTTGGCCCATCTTAAAAAAAAATAAGAAAACTATCCTATAAAAGCACCCACCTATGATCGTCTTGGTCCGTTGGATAGCTAATCTCCTTGTGCTTTTCTTTGATGGTGGATGATAAGATTTGGATGGCTAAGATGGAGGTTTTGGGATGGGAAAGTGGGCCACCAAAAATCACATTTTTCTCTTACTTGGGAAAGCCATGGACGTGCACTCTCTTGGTTGCTTAGAATTGTTGAGAAATGAGAGAGAGTGTGTGTGTTGTAAGAGAGGTGAGTGATGGATGTGAGTTGAGTGATGGGTGAGGTGAGTGATGGGTGAGGTGAGAGGTTGGTTGACTTTTGGAGTTTGCTTGGCTTGTGGAGAAAGGAAGCATGGGTGCTTGTACTTGACATGAGAGGTGATTGATGGGATTTATTGATGGGATGGATGGGACATGTTGTAGAGATTCTCTTGGGATTTACAACGCGCGATGTTTTTTCTCAAACTGAATGTGGGTCCACATCACCTGATAAAGGTATCGGATCGGTGCGTGAGTCGCGGTGTTGGAACCGAGGCGACGGTGCGGTCGCAATGATACAAGTCTCGGATTAAGCTGACTCAAATGTATAGGATACGACTTACGGTCGTACACAAACGTCGATTACAGGTCGCAGATTGCCGAAATTCTATGTGAATGATGGCGGGAGTCGATGGAACAGTACGGTCTAGGATATGGGTCTTACAGCTCTCCCCACCTAATAAAAATTTTATCCTCAAAATTTAAATCATAACATAACCAATACAGAGCTAACCAAGGAAGAAAAATCACACCACTATATATATAATCAAAACACAACATACAACATAATCAAACATCTAAGGGATGGTGATAACGCGCAAAAATTTTAAACTCTAACTCCTAAGATGCCTCATTCATGAACAATCTAGGAAGACGGTGTAGAGGCCAAGTCACAAGAATCATCGACTCCTCCTGATGTCTGAGTGGCCAACTCGTTGTCCCTGTATCCTCTGTATGGTTGAGTAGTGATGAATGAGTGGCCAACTCAGTGTGATCTGCCCCTAAGATTACATATCGCCGCCCCAAACAAAGAATAGCGTAAAAGACATATAGATAATCCAAAACACAGTAGATGCAGTCTTATTAAATGCATGAAAGTATGGAATGCGTTCAGGCCCTGGGGATGCTCATCCGTGCGGACAATAGGCTTGTCACCCATGCAATCATCAAACCTAGGCACATCATTCAGTTGGAAACAATGCGTACATCACATACGATAACAACAGATGCTAGTCTGTGCCATGTATGTATGATTAGCTAGTCCATTTATTAATCCGATTACACTCAGCCATTTAAATAAGCTCACGGTCACTACGGGGAGCTTTTGGCCCAGCGTAGGTCGACGGCTCGGGCATAGTGTCCCATTGCCACCATCCCCAGCTCATGAGGCTACCGTATCGGGGTGTATGAGTACCCACTAACATGTGGTCAATCAATTCAACATAAAGGGCTACCACCAATGCCGACTAGGGATGAAATGTTGAAATTACCTAAAGTGGAGATTTAAACATGTCGGCATGAATGGTTCAAAAATAAATAAACAACGGTATTTGGAAGGGTTATGAAATCCATCCCAAGTCAGTTAAGTGGAACCACACATGGATGGTAAACTCCATGGTTAAGCACCACAACCAACACCTCCATGTTAGGGGCCTACTTATGTCACAACAAATCTAGTTATACCCTAAGCACGGACTCTCCTTTGCTAGGACTTTCCATGAAGAGATTTTAGCAGTATGTGTGTCATAACAACATATATTACAATATGAAAGGAGAATAAGGAATGACACATGTGTTTTTATCAATATACAACAACTAAATTTACATAACAAAAATGACTAGACTATTCACATAGGCAGTTCAAAGAAATCAAGAATCTAAACAATAGTAAGCATAAAAATTATCGTGTTAAACAAATAAATCAAGTGAATACGGTTTATTTCTACACACAGTTATAATTAGTCTAGCTAGCCATTTATATTAATAAAGCTGTTATTTCTAGTCAACTTAAGGGTGGAAAGCTTAAGGGAAAAGAATCATCACTAGATAAGTTGTAGGGCATCCCTTGCTACGGTTCCCCTTGAGAAGCTAGCACCTTCATACTATTTGAATAGATCCCTAGAGAAAATCTCTAACATTAGTTGATAAGTTCTAAAGTCCTAGTACACCAATGGTTGGTCGAAAAACCCAAGCCATGATGGTCTTATCCTCATTTGAGAGGAGCTCAGGCCTAACAATACTTGTCCCGATGAGTGGGCACAATATACAGTTACCTAGTTGGTGGGGTCCATTGCACAGACGTACAGATAAGCATTTATATCATGGTGGGACCCCCATACATGGCCCACTGCCATATGGGTGGGCTTGCACACTATATCTATTATTTATACATCACATAGTGTATTTACGTATACATTATGTATACGGTACTCATATATATGTTGTTATATACACTGTGGGTGCATCTCTCAACATTTTCAACTATATAGCATGTATATTATAGCATGTCCATATATATAACATATCCATATATACAACATGCATATACACTCGAGTATCCAGGTGTATCACATCCAACCCCTGGACAGTATGTATCCATAAGTACAAGGTGGGCTTGTAAGTATGTGGGTCCCACGTAAGAATGGGTGTTGAATCCGAACGGTCTATAAGATGTGGAATCCCAAGAAACCCTAGGGGGTGAATTTTCACCCTGATCTAAGATTCCGGTGGGCCATAACAAAGATAGATGCAATTCAAGGGAAGAAACTGTTTGCATTAATCATGGCCCACCGAAGTTTTGGTTCAAAGTAAAAAAATTGGAACCAGGGGGTTTTATGAGGTCCTGCTCCATGTGGACCATTCAAATTTTCAAGACTCATCAGATATGATGAGATCTCAAAATTTTTGCATGTGGTTTACATGAACTAATTGGTAGGTGAGCGTTTAGCTATATATATATATATATATATATATATATATATATATATATATATATATATATATATATATATATATACATCCTCTGTTTCAACGTTCTGTTGCATACATGCACCGTGTATTCACTTCATAGGTGGGTCCCATGTGATTGGTGGGCCCCACCCCTGCTGGGTGGCATGGATGGATGCATACGGTATGCAGGACCCACCACTTAGGGTACATCACGTGAATGTATACGTACATGTGCAATATGGCAGCCTACGTTAACTGCCAATAGACCAGTAGTGGGCTTCTTGAGGGACGTCCAGCCCAGGGATCCTTACAACGCCCTTGATGGACGGTTGCGGTGGATCCTGACATCAGGGTGGGTCCATGGTTAGTGCAAGCCACCAGTACATTGATGGGGGCCATGGTTAGCATAGGGCCCCTAGTTGGTGCAACCCATTGACGTTTTGGGTGTGGGCCACCTGCATTTATGAAGGGAGTAGCCCACTCTTACGTTATTTGCATGGCCTAAAGGGGCTCGTCCTTAGTGCAGCTAAGAGTTGCATCCATGCTCACAAGTAATCAAACGGTTATACCGTTTGGTTCATGTGGATCCCATGAAGAGATTGGATGGATTGGATGGCCCGAAAAGTGGCCGTGGTGGGCCACCTAGAAACTTGAATAGAGTCGGTTTAAATGGAGAGGAGGCGGGAGGATGCCATGGTCCGGTCCCTTGAGAGGCGCTCGGTCCAAGCTGATTTAATTGAACCAGTAGTTTTAGTGCACCTCATGCACGAGCACCCTTAGTGCACATGCATCACGTAGGGGCCTACGGCGGCATTATTTATCATAATCTACTCCATCCATTTGCATTGGGGGACCCTACACAGGGGTCTTATTGGGCTATCATTGGCCCATATGTCATGATCCGTCGATCAGGTGGGCTCGATAAACTTTTTCAACGGTTAATATAGTATACTAGTTATGATGAACGCTTCGTTTGTCACCAACCAATTCTCAAGTGTTGGTGACAAGTGTTTTGCACCAGTATTAACTAACATGATGGCTCCAAATTTTAGAGTGTTCGAGTAGTCTCACCTTCCTGACTGTCGTAGGATGTGTTCTAACTTTTGGAGACCCTGATGGATGGCTTTAATGTTGACCGGAATCCCCGTCCTGTGTATGTTGAGTTCAAATCTTTGGTTAATCTAAATTTATTTTAGTTTAGTGCGGGTTTAAAATGTAACACCCATGTACTGAAGGTACGGGGTGTTACAGTCTACCCCCCTAAAAAAAATTGCCCTCGAAATTACCTGCGGTGTGTCACCGAATAGTTGAGGGTACTTTTCCTTAACTTTCATTTCTCGTTCCCATGTTGTTTCTTCCTCCCCATGATGTGACCAAAGAATCTTAACTAGAGTTATAGTTTTTATCCGTAGGACCTGCTCCTTGTGGTCCAAGATACGGATTGGTTCCTCGGTATAGGAGGCATTATCTGTAACTCGATCTGCTCCCAACTAATGATGTGCATCTCGTCGGGAGTGTACTTCTTCAACATAGATATGTAGAAGACGTTGTGAATACCAGCCAGTGCAGTAGGTAATGTAAGATGGTATACCACGACTCCCACACAATCTAAGATTTTGAAAGGCCCGATGAACCGCGGTGCTAGTTTCCCTTTCTATCCGAACCTCACCCTTCATAGGTGACACCTTCAAAAATACGTGGTCGCCAACTGCAAACTCTAGGTCACGACGTCGGTTATCCGCATATCTCTTCTGTCGGCTCTGGGTGGTGTGCAGACATCTCTAAACCACGTCGATGACCTGGGTAGTAGCCTGAACCAGCTCGGGACCCAACAAACTTCTTTCCCCTATTTCTGCCTAACACTGAGGGGCTCGGCAAAGGCGATCATAAAGAGCCTCATATGGTATCATGCCTATGCTGGACTGGAAACTTTTATTGTATGTGAATTTTGCCAGTGCCAGGTGATCATCCCAGTTGCCTTGAAAGTCTAGGATGCATGCTCTTTGCATATCTTCTAAGATCTGGTTCACCCTCTCAATCTGCCCGTCTGTCTGAGGGTGAAATGTCATACTGAACTTGAGTTCCGTGCCCAATTCCTCCTGCAGTCTCTTCCAGAAGGCAGAGGTAAATCTGGAGTCTCGATCTGATATAATTTTCCACAGAACTCCATAGGATCGTACGACTTCCCGGATATATAGCTTTGCCAAACTATCAGTGGAATCTGTCGTGCGGATAGAGAGGAATCTGGCAGCCTTTGTCAACCTATCGACAATGACCCATATCAAATCGTGTTTCCTTTGTGCTATAGGAAAATCAGATATGAAGTCCATAGAAATGTTGTCCCATTTCCATTCGGCTAAGGGCAGTGGCTGAAGGAGGCCATCAGGCTTGCGATGCTCGGCCTTGATCTTCTGGCACACCATATATTTTTGCCACAAAGTCGACGATGTCCCTCTTCATATTGCTCCACCAGTACTGTCTTTTTATATCATTATACATTTTAGTGCTTCCTGGGTGGATGGCTAACTTACAATGGTGGGCTTCTATCATTGCTTCCTTAGTTCGGTATTGTTTGGGACACATACTCGTCCCTGATACCGAAGACCGCTATCCTCACCAACCCTCCAGCCCAGCATTTCTTCATTCTTACACCTTTCTCTCATGTAACACCCTGGATTTTTCCTAACCTGGAGTTAGATGTCCTTAAGCAATGGGTCAATCATAACACCTTGGTAACTTCTCATAACTCAATTCTAAAGCCAAAAATCCCTTTTTTAACCCATTTTCTTCGAAATCTCATCTTTTGACGCCTCATTCTTCAAAATTTTCTTAGTCCTTTCATATTAAACACTAGTCCTCAAGGATAAGTGATGGAGAAAAATACTTAAACTCAAATCTACTATAATTAGTAAATTTAGACATAAAATGGGTTTTTTTCCATTAACCTTATGGAATATAATAAAATAAATACGTTAGTTGGATGGATTAGCTTCTTCTACCCCAAAATCATATATTTCACGTTAAATAACTCATTCAAGTTTGCAAATGAGACCCGATAATTCCTCGACGGACTTGGGGGCCCAAACGACACAATTCGGGAGGACTCGGGGTGGGTCCCGCTTGTATCTCAAATAGCGGTGAAGACCGCTTGAGTTGAAGCAGGAATATGCCAATATGTCCTAGAGGGGGGTGAATAGGACTTTTTAAAGTTTTTATGAATTATTAAAAATTCCTATCACACTAATCCTAGTACAGAGTACAGATTAGGATTACTCAAAATTAACTCTACTGGCTTCCAAGCCTGGTAGAGGATCCAATCACAAACTATTTAAAAGATAAATAATTTATAAATAAGAATGTGATGGATATAACTGTGTGTGTGTATAAGATGTGATTTCAGATGATCAGATATAAAAGCATATAAGGAAATCACATAAATGAAAGACAATTTCAATCTCAAACACAGTCATTTTATAGTGGTTCGACTACTTGTCTACTCCACTACCGGCTTCCACACTTAACCATTGAGTGACCGGATTTCACTAAGGAGGTTTCTCATGGTTTACCTCAAACCTAAGGTTTTAAATCAGGTTCACCTTCAACCTTTACAGAGGTTTCTACTCGGTTCACCTCAAACCCTGGAGTTTTGCTGGTGCACTCCTAACCAGATGTTTATGCCCACAAAGAGCAAGGGTCCACACAACGCACCCAGAGGTTTCTACTCGATTCACCTCTAACCCTGGAGTTTTACTGGTTCACTCTTAACCAGATGTTTATGATCTCCACAGAGCAAGGGTCCACATAATGCACCTCGCACGAACACTCCCATCGGAGGCCTCCTTTGAGGACTTCAAAGGGTGAGCAACACTTAAGACCCAATCCTATAAAGGAATGATCACAAGTGTCCTCTGGACTCTAAGTACTTAAAAATAAGTTAATGAGTCTCATTTAACGTAATGTTGAAGATCTCCTTGTTGTAGAAGGGTCTTCAGCTCCCTTGATCCGCAACACAAAAGATGTACCTATACTAGGCTTTGGGTCGGGTCAAGGTTATGATGAAATTTCACTCTCTAAAGGTTTTTCTATTAGGAAGATAGAGTGATTTCAATCATCTATGCATTCAAGGCATCCTAGCTTAATAATTTGCAATTAAGGTAGTAGCTGGAGGATCTTTGAATGCTGAAGTTCATTCCCCAATCCACTCTATTGAATATCAAATGATGAGAGTGGATTGGAGGATGAACTTCCTGACAGAAAGGGCTTAAGATAAATGATATGAAGGTTAAAATACTCAGAAGCACTCTCTTCTTTCTCTACCAGCAATAAAGGCAAGCTTCTCTATATATAGAAAAAAGGTTCCAACGGATATAAAACGGTCACATTTATGATAGAGTTCGATATCATCGAGCAAGAGTCGATATGATCGAGTGTATACTCTCGATTGTATCGATGATCCGATCGATGTTACAAACTCAAATGTCATTTTCTCTTTTGGAAACCTTTTGCTAACTGGTCGATGGGATCGAGACACACATCGATGTTATTGAATTTCGAACTCCGATTCCATTGATAGATGAATCGATCTATCGACAGGTGAAAACAAGAGAGACAAGCCTTAAAGAATTTCATGTTCTAATGATATGATCGGGGAACAGTCGATGTCATCGAAATTTGTATATCGATGATATCAGAGACCGTATCGATGGGATCCATAAATTGTGTAGATTTACCTATAAGCTTGCTGGACGGTTTGTGTTCGGTATCGATCCAATCGACCAGGTCTCGATATGATTGACATATGAATATCAATTTCTCGACTGGCACCCCGATCAATGTTTAAAACATCCTAAAATTTATGCCCGCTATCGATATGATCGATGACTTCCGATATGATCGATATTTGAGTTCAGATTGAATCAGACAGTTATCGATATATCGAGCTCATAGTAGTTTTCTTTAGAAAAACAGGGGCGCCGAAAAACTGCCTGTCGATATTATCGATCCACTTTCGATAGAATCGATATTCGAACATCGATGATATCGACTAAACCGTCGATATATCGATAAATCGTCCAGATGAATGTTTGATTGTTGGACGCTTTTTATCCTCACTCGATTGTATCGATTGATATGCCGAGGACATCGACAGACGAGGTCGATCATATCGAAAGGTGAATCAATATAATCGACAGTGTAAGAAAAACTTGAAGATTTTTCTATTTGGTAAAAAGTTTTCTTACACAAAAATTCTAAGATGTTCTATTTATTTTTAAGGGTTTTAATCACTTGGTGTTTTGGGACATGGGATGTGAGGTTATGATTTACCTATGGCGAGCTTCCACACATCCAGTTGAGGCAGACACTTGAGTTGATATTCCTGTTAGGCACTATTGTCCGACTGACTCAACTTACACCGTAATTGACAAACCAGATCACTAGTAGGTGTATTTTCAATCTCCCCCTTTGTCAATTACGTGACAAAATATCCAAAACACCCTAGAAAAATATCTATACAGATACATCTTAAATTGTGTGTACATGTATTAACACAATTTTATAAATTCTAATTACCCATGTACACACCCAGTAAGTTCTCCCCCTTACTTCAAAAAATCCCCCTTTCTTGTTGCGGCTACTCCCCCTAACACCTGCAACATATAGAGCACAAATATCCTATTTTCCTCGAGGGTGTTTGTAATTTTTCTCCACCTTTTTGTCAATCATTGACAAAGATATAGCAAGTGATATTGACTGAAGAATTTAAGCATATAGGAGAACCATTTGATATAGATGAACAAGGGTGAACTCACTTTAAAACAGACAACACTATTCATGGGATATGAATGCATACAAGGACAAGTATTATAGTTATAGATCAGGTAGAATATTCAACAGTTACACATGCATTTCATATCAGATAGGGCAGAAAAGATAGATTGTGATACCCTGCCATAATCAATATATCCATAAACCATTTGAAAACAGAGATCACTTAATCAGGGATAAAACTATGAAGCAGTTAGCAATGCAACCCATGTTCAAACTTAGACAAACCAAGACACCTTCTAGTTATAAGAGTTTATGACATTAGCGACCCACACGGGGTATGGACAGCCAAGAAGCCACTTTGTCGCAGTCTGTAAGTCAGCAAGTTATCACACACATAAATATGATCACATGGCATGTAAAAAGAACCTTATGCCAAAGTATTCCAGGAGAATTGTCAATGTGTGATAAATAGAAGGAGTCCCTGGACAAGCTTCATGGAGAGTGTAGACTGTTCAGAATCTATTCCGTTGCATGTTGCAGAGACCCCAATCTTTGTCGAACGTCTGAAAGATAGGCTTCACAGTCATCAAGTTTCTTCATCATGTAGGATTGACCATCGAGAAGTCTTTATAAATTATCTTGCACCTGGATACCTTGAATTTCCATGGCTTGAGAATTCCCAAGGTTTGAGGTCTGATTGGTTTTTCCAACACAAGAATCTTTGTCATAGAGATTCAGACTCTGGATGTCTTTATAATTGAACCATAGACATGGATGTGGAAGATCATGAGTTGGTGGCAGACCGAATTGTCGTGAAAGCTTAGACAGAAGGCATGAAAATGAAATTGTAGTGATGGATTCTTCTGTGGACACTCGGATTAACTGACGTAGGAGAAGAGTTGGTAGGCATAGAGGAATTTCAAGATGAATATCATACAAAATGTTGAGTATGTATGGAGAGAGATAATTGCTCGAGACTTCACAAGGATAAACATTTGTGCCCAATATATTGTGAAGGATCTTGTAGGTAGGATCAAGATGCTTAACATGGAGAATATTCTTTGAATTCCTGAGAATTGTAGTACCATTACACAGTGCTCAAGTAACTTCTCCCCATACACCGAGTCCATTCATATTTCGATCAGATACAGATATTTCAATGATTCCTATGTCAACCATTCTACTTATCAGTTTGAGTGTGATGTATTCGACTCGATTAACAGCCGCAACTGAGATGACTGGAGAATTGGTATCAACATTGAAGATCAAGCTCATAAACTGATGTACCAGATTATGTTGAAATGTTCTCCTAAGATTCACCACATTTTTCCATCCGATATGTTTCAGAAGATCGATGATCCTAAATGGTTCAATACTCTCTGTATGAACCGTTCGTTCTGCTATAAGTTTTAAGTTGAACAGAGAAGAGGAGGCGATTGCATCCTGCTTACCTTTCTTCCTTTCAATTGATGCATGTTGTGGACGAAGTGATCCTTTGCCTTTAGACATTTTTGACAAAGAACTCTGCTAAGAGATACAGTTCCAAAAAATTTTCAGATCTTTCAATTTTAAGAGTTCTGGGAAGACCAATCGTCTCGACGTTTCAGCTACCCGGAGAGCTGTCGATGATATCGATTTATCAGTCGATGTGATCGACATTGATAAGTGGCCAATCGACACTCATATCGAAGGTGGATCTTTTCAAGTTTTTCTTCAGTCTGATGATTGTTCATATACAGAATAGTATCTTATTAAAGTTCCTAGCAGAAAATATCAGCAAAATTTCGTATAATTTCTGTATATTGAAAAGTATAAACGTCTGGATGTTTATGTGCAAAAAGTGAGGTGAGAGGCCTCAGATTGTTTCTTTGAAAGCTCAGCAAAATTGCATCACTTCAGCAGGTATTCAGATTTTTGATGCATGACCTGGACTAGTTTCTTCACTCTTAGTGTCTTTCAATATTACTCCGTTCTTTTCCAAGAATAATGTAGCAGTGGTTGTTTATGCGAAGACCCTTCATAATTGATTTTTCTAATTGATCTAAGATCTCGCATTCTTCTTTGTTGAATCTGACCACATGCCCATTATCACAAATTTGAGAGATGCTTAGTAGGTTATGTGTCAAGCCTTTTATGCAAAAAGCATTCTCATTTTTAAACAAATTGATTCCTTCTATGATTCCCTGTTCAATTACTTCGGCAGTGGTTCCATCTCCGTAGGTGACTATCCCTTTATGAAGATCTTTATAGTTTGAGAGGAGGAACTTGTCACCTGTGACATGTCTTTAGCAACCACTATCCAGGTACCATTTAACCTCATTGCCTGATAAATGATCTGAATGAGTAACCAGGCAATTTATCTTTTCCTTAATCACCCATTCTGTGATAGGAGTTCTACTTGTGGTAGATTTGTTCTTCTTATCTGATTCAACCACTTGATTCACTGAGTCTTTCTTCCTGTCAGATGGTTTGGATGATGATATGTGTATATATCCTTTGTTCAACACATCCTTTGAATCACCACTCGTCTGATAAGCCGGATTTTTGCCTTTGTTATTACTGGTTGTATAGGCTTTTCCATGTTTTCCACATTCAGTTCTTGTTCCAGCTTTTTCATATCCCAAGTCATATTTGTTGTTTCCAGATTTTCTCATACCCAAAAGTTTTTCTAACCTCTCACCACTCTGGAAAAATTTACAATTTAGTTGGGTTATTTTCCAAGATTCTTCTAATTCATTTTGAAGTGTATAATTCTTATTCTGAAGAATTAAGTTTTCCTCATTTAGTTCTTTGACTTGTTTCTTTAATTTTTCTGACTCAGATTTCAATGAAATGTTAGTTCTTTCAAGTCTATCATTATCTGAGTGATATTGCTACAAATCAGTAATTAGATGAGTATTAATATTTGAAGCTTTATCCAGATCTAATTTCAGCAATTCCTTTTTTTTTCCAGATATTTCAAGTCTTTTGACAATATTAACGCTATGAATGTAAAGTTGATTATAAGCGTCTTGTAATTCATTTTGCTCTTTATCTTCTTCTTCTTCAATTTCCTCATTGTCAGATAGAAATAATTCAGTGGCTTGTTGTTCTTTCTCAGATTCAGTTGGAATGATTGAAGTAGTGGAGACCATAAGTATTTTCAAGAATTTTTTATCTCCATCACTCTCTGAGTCAGTGTTTTCTGAGTTCGACTCTTCTATATCATCCCATGTGGCGATCATCGCCTTGCCCTTGGTTTTTCTATTTGGGCATTCGGTAGATAGGTGTCCATATTTATGACAGGCATAACACTGTGGTTCTTTGGTTCTTTTTCCAAATTTGTCTGTAGGAGGTTTGTCATCCACCTTTCTACCTCTAGAGGGACGGCCGCGATTCCTTTGAAAGAATCTTCTGAATCTTTGTGCCAGCAGAGCCACTTCCTTATCTTCATCTTCTTTTTCACTCACAATGTCCTCATGTTTTATTTTCTTAGAGGTTTTTAGAACAGTATTTTTGAATTTTTGGGGTTGTGTGAAGTGTAGTTCACAAGTTTGTAGGGAACCTACCAGTTCTTCTACTTTCATTTCATCAATATTTTCACACTCCTCAATTGTTGTTACCTTGGGATTAAACCGTTCCGATAAGGATCTTAAGATTTTCCTACATATTTTAGGTGCTGGAACCTTCTCTCCCAATCCACCCATGGAGTTACAAATGATATTCAATTTGGTGAAAAACTCCATAAATGTCTCATGCTCTTCCATCCTGAGATTTTCGAACTGTGAAGTTAAAAATTGTAGTTTAGATATCTTCACAGTGCTTGTGCCTTCATGGGTTATTTTAGTAAATTTCATGCTTCTTTGGGTGTCCCACACATACTTATTTGATTGAATATATCTTGGGACACGGTACAGTAGATGGCGTTCATTGCTTTTGCTTCAGCATTTCGATGTTCTTTGTCAAACGCCGTCCACTTTTCATTAGGTTTGGGTTTAGTGATTGTGGTTTCATTTTCAAGTACAATTTGTTCATATGGTACCACATTTCCTTTTTCAACTACATCCTAAACTTCATGATCCAAAGATCTCAAGAAGTAATGCATTCTAGGCTTCCAATAAGCATAATTTGATCCATCAAATACTGGAGGTCTAGTGACAGATGATCCCTCTCCTTTGGCCATATTTCTTAATTTCAGTCAAGATCACTCTCTAGGCAGTGAAGCCCTTAAAGAGAGACCCGCTCTGATACCAATTCAAATAGCGGTGAAGACCGCTTGAGTTGAAGCAGGAATATGCCAATATGTCTTAGAGGGGGGTAATAGGACTTTTTAAAGTTTTTATGAATTATTAAAAATTCTTATCACACTAATCCTAGCACAGAGTACAGATTAGGATTACTCAAAATTAACTCTACTGGCTTCCAAGCCTGGTAGAGGATCCAATCACAAACTATTTAAAAGACAAACAATTTATAGATAAGAATGTGATGGATATGACTGTGTGTGTGTATAAGATGTGATTTCAAATGATCAAATACAAAAGCATATAAGGAAATCACATAAATGAAAGACAATTTCAATCTCAAACACAGTCATTTTATAGTGGTTCGACTACTTGTCTACTCCACTACCGGCTTCCACACTTAACCATTGAGTGACCGAATTTCACTAAGGAGGTTTCTCATGGTTTACCTCAAACCTAAGGTTTTAAATCAGGTTCACCTTCAACCTTTACAGAGGTTTCTACTCGGTTCACCTCAAACCCTGGAGTTTTGCTGGTGCACTCCTAACCAGATGTTTATGCCCACAAAGAGCAAGGGTCCACACAACGCACCCAGAGGTTTCTACTCGGTTCACCTCTAACCCTGGAGTTTTACTGGTTCACTCTTAACCAAATGTTTATGATCTCCACAGAGCAAGGGTCCACATAACGCATCTCGCACGAACACTCCCATCGGAGGCCTCCTTTGAGGACTTCAAAGGGTGAGCAACACTTAAGACCCAATCCTAGAAAGGAATGATCACAAGTGTCTTCTGGATTCTAAGTACTTACAAATAAGTTGATGAGTCTCATTTAGCACAATGTTGAAGATCTCCTCCTTGTTGTAGAAGGGTCTTCAGCTCCCTTGATCCACAACATAAAAAATGTACCTATACTAGGCTTTGGGTCGGGTCAAGATTATGATGGAATTTCACTCTCTAAAGGTTTTTCTATTAAGAAGATAGAGTGATTCCAATCATCTATGCATTCAAGGCATTCTAGCTTAATGATTTGCCATTAAGGTAGTAGCTGGAGGATCCTTGAATGCGAAAGTTCATTTCTCAATCTACTCTATTGAATATCAAATGATGAGAGTGGATTGGAGGATGAACTTCCTAAGAGAAAGGGCTTAAGATAAATGATATGAAGGTTAAAACACTCAGAAGTACTCTCTTCTTTCTTTACCAGCAATAAAGGCAAACTTCTCTATATATAGGCAAAAGGTTCCAACGGATATAAAACGGTCACATTTATGATAGAGTTCGATATCATCGAGCAAGAGTCGATATGATCGAGCGTATACTCTCGATTGTATCGATGATCCGATCGATGTTACAAACTCAAATGTCATTTTCACTTTTGGAAACCTTTTGCCAAGTGGTCGATGGGATCGAGACACACATCGATGTTATCGAATTTTGAACTCTGATTCCATCGATAGATGAATCGATCTATCGATAGGTGAAAATAAGAGAGACAAGCCTTGAAGAATTTCAGGTTCTAACGATATGATCAGGAAACAGTCGATGTCATCGAAATTTGTATATCGATGATATCGGAGACCATATCGATGAGATCCATAAATCGTATAGATTTACCTATAAGCTTACTAGACGATTTGTGTCCGGTATCGATCCAATCGACCAGGTCTCGATATGATCGACATATGAATATCGATTTCTCGACTGGCACCCCGATCAATGTTTAAAACATTCTGAAATTTATGCTAGAGGAAACATGCGCCCACTATCGATATGATCGACTGACTTCCGATATGATCGATATTTGAGTTCAGATTGAATCGGACAGTCATCGATATATCGAAGCTCATAGTAGTTTTATTTAGAAAAACATGGGCACTGGAAAACTATCTGTCGATATTATCGATCCACTTTCGATAGGATCGATATTCGAATATCGATGATATCGACTAAACCGTTGATATATCGATAAATCGTCCAGATGAATGTTTGATTGCTGGATGCTTTTTGTCCTCACTCGATTGTATCGATTGATATGCCGAGGACATCGACAGAGGAGGTCGATCATATCGAAAGGTGAATCAATATAATCAACAATGTAAGAAAAACTTGAAGATTTTTCTATTTGGTAAAAAGTTTTCTTACACAAAAATCCTAAGATGTTTTATTTATTTTTAAGGGTTTTAATCACTTGATATTTTGGGACATGGGATGTAAGGATATGATCTACCTATGGTGAGCTTCCACACATCCAGTTGAGACAGACACTTGAGTTGATCTTTCTGTTAGGCGCTGTTGTCCGACTGACTCAACTTACACCGTAATTGACAAAGCAAGGCACTAGTAGGTGCACTTTCAGTATCCGGCACCCCCGGGCGAGGGAGGGGGGGTGGACATTGCCCCTGGGGTGAGCCCTCGCCTAAATGTCCAGTGATCGGCGAGGGGCTCACCGGTTCAGCGAGGCCTCGTCCGTACAGCGGGCCCCGTCGGACCGCATTGGGCCGGGTGGTCCGTTATTCACAAATTTATATGATTTTCATCCAAATTTAAAAAATCATATCTCCCTCGTTATAACTCCGATTTAGGTAATTCAAGAATTAAATTGAAGCTAAATAAGTCTAGTTTCATATAAAAATAATTAAAAAATATAATAAAATATTCAATATAGTTTAAAGTGGGTCATTGTGATAACTGTGTAAAAATTATTCGTTGGACAGCTGCTGCTTCTAGAATTTTTTGAATTTTTCTACCATATGAAATCTCATGAAATTTAGTGGAGATGAAGTAAACTTGATGATGAACTATTAAAAAAATAATTAAAATAATATACTATCTAAAAGTACCAAAAAGGGTGCGTAGAACTACCCTAGGACCTTATTCTGTCATAATTATGGAAGAGTTTAGTTAAGTACTAAACTGAATACTCAGTAGAATTATCTTGAACCACTTTAAATATGAAATATAAGACTTAAAATGGGTAGGACCACTAATGTTACGTTATCTAGAAACTTAGGATCAATCTCTAAATCCAGTTCCTCTTGAGAGCATACTCTGAGGCTGCGTTGAGGCGATGAGTCTTTTCATAGTAACTAGAGTATCAACTAGGCCTGCATTGATCAGGTGACAAGTCCTTTGCACTGACTTAGAACCGCAACATCATATTAGATTTACTAGGACTGACGATCCTAGAATGGATCATTGTTTGAAAATTGATATAAGGGATACCTTAGTTTTCCAATCCTGCTATATGAAAAGGACTAATAAGAACTTGGTAATCACGTTCATGCACCGCATTACATGTGTCGTTTGGCGTTGGGCAGAGCATTGAGAAAGTGACTGACATGCCGCAACCGTGAGATGAAGATCGCAGAGAGAATGCAGGTGAGGGCATGCATCATTACTACATACCATTCTTGCATTAATAAGAGTACTTAGGGATGTTTGATTGTATTACTTTATCATTACTGCTTGATTTAATTGATAACATGTTAATCTTTGCTTTATTATTCCACTGAGTTGATCACCCACTCCCACGTTACGGGACGGTATTTTAAACACCAACCAGCCCCTGTTTTAGTTTCAGATGATGACGATGCTTGTAAAGTGGAGCCAGACTTTTATGATGATGAGGCTTTCTCCTATATGCAGTTATCAGGCGGGTTTATGTAGACCATGTTCTGATCGATGGAGTTACAGGGATGCTGATTAGATGTCATTACACTTGTTATTTTGTACCTTTGGAACACCCATGTATCTTCATTTTGTTCATTTTTGGAGTATACATGTATATATTTAACCTGGTAACATGTTCATACACTGGAGACTTACAATAGTTTATATATTTTATATATCTATCACAGTCTTCCGTTTGTGAAATTTAACTGTCTCTGGAGTGTAATATGTTGTTTTGGTTTAATCTCACTCATGTTTAATGCACTAATCCGAACAACATTCAATCATCATTACCTATGTTACATAAGTGATGCGTTGGAACTCGGGAGCTGAGCTTCTGCTCAACCCCCGATTTTCAAGGCGTTACATTTCATCTTGACAAGCCATTCATCCTGGTCCTGTGCGGAGATCATGTGTCGGACCAGGGTTGGCTCTACAATTAATAGAGCCATGTATGCATCAGGTTCGTCGAGGGTGAGTTGGACATCGAAGTCCTGTACAAATTTCATCATTTCCCATTCCTTGATCATCAGGGTGGCTACCAGCTCGTGCTTTTTTTTTGACTCAGAGTGTTGGCGACGGAGTTTGCCTTGCCAGGGTGGTAGGAGATTTCAAAGTGAAAATCTTTAAGAGTCTTCATCCACTGACGCTGGCGCATGTTCAAGTCCTTCTGAGTGAATATGTATTTCAGGCTCTTGTGATCGCAAAATAAATGAAAATATTCCCCACACAAATAATGCCTCCATATCTTCAAGGCAAATACACATCTGCCAACTCTAGGTCCTGAGTTAGGTAGTTCTCTTCGTGCTTCTTCAATTGACGAGAGGCGTAAGCGATCACCTTGTTGTTCTGCATCAGAACCTAGCCAAGGCCCCAATTTTGAGGCATCGCTATATACCACGAATTTCTCCCTTTCTTGTAGGAGAGTGAGCACTGGTGAAGAAGTTAACCTCATCTTCAACTCCTGGAATGCTACCTCTGTATTTTCATCCCACGTGAATCGGGCGTTCTTTTTTATCAGTTGCATGAGTGGTCACGTGATTCTGGAGAACTCCTTAATAAAGCGTCGGTAGTACCCAACCATGCCTAGGAAACTCCGAACCTCAGTCACTATAGTGGGCTGCTCTCACTTAGATACTGCTTCCACCTTAGCCGAATCGACCGCTATTCCTTCTGCCTTTAGTACGTGCCCTAAAAATTTCACTTCCTGCTCCCAGAACTCGCATTTGGACAACTTAGCGTACAGTTGGTTATCCTTTAGTATACTTAAGACTGCACGCAGATGTTGTTCATTGTCCTCTTGGCTGTTGGAGTAGACCAATATGTCATCGATGAACACGATTACGAACCAGTCTAGGTAAGGCATAAAAACTCAGTTCATCAAGTCCATAAAAATTGCCAGAGTGTTTGTGAGACTGAAAGACATAACCAGAAACCCATAGTGCCCATAATGAGTTCGAAAGGCCGTCTTTGGAATGCCCTCTCTGATCCTCAGCTGGTGATATCCTGAACGTAAGTCTATTTTGGAGAAGTACTTGGCGTCTTTCAACAGATAAAATAGATCATCAATACGCGGTAGGGGATATCTGTTATTGATCGTTACATCATTCAGCCTCCTGTAGTCTATACAGAGATGCATCGACCCGTCCTTTTTCTTGACAAAGAGGACCAGTGCTCCCTAAGGAGAAACGCTGGGATGGATAAAGCCCTGAGCTAATATCTCATCAATCTGACTCATCAACTCCTCCATCTCACAAGGAGACATGCGAAACGGAGGGAGTGATATAGGAGCAGTCACTGGCTTAAGGTCAATGCAGAAATCTACCACCCTCCTCGGGGGTAGTCCTGGTATTTCTTGAAATACTTCGAGGAATTCTTGGACTACTGGTATCTGTCTGACGGTATCTTCTACTAACTCAGCTTCTTCTAGAGCCTGCAAGGTCACAAATTCGTGGCATTTGCCCATCTCTATTAAAGTGAAAGATGCCTGCCCTGGGATGAATATAGTCACTGTTTTATCGCGACAATCCATGACCGCAAGTATCAAAGTAAGCCAGTCCATCCCAAGGATGACGTCACACTGCCTGATAGGCATGACAATTAGGTCTACAGTAACCTTGCACTTTGCGAGCGTGATGGGACATGCTCTACACATCTTGTCTGTTTCTACAAATTTACCCATAGGGGATGCTATAACTAAGGGGGCATACATCTGAGTTGTGTTTAGTTCTAATCTTAATGCAATAGCAGAATCAATGAAAGATAGAGTTGCACCAGAATCAAATAAAGCGAGTATATGGGTACTGTTAATGTGTGCGGTACCGTGAATGGTCTGAAAGGGGTCCTGTTCGGCCTCTTTGGTAGCAACGGCATATACTCGAGCTGGGGGAGCCCTCTGCTGGGGTGGGGGCTTAGGCGTTGCCTTAACTGTCGTCTGGTTCTGCAGGGGTCGATTTCCCGAAAGTGGAATACCCTGATCCCTCATTCGCTTGAAGCAGGTCCAAGAGGTGTGGTTTGATCTACCGCAGTAGTCACAGCTTCCATCTGAAGGCAAGGGTGGAGCTTGCGCAAGTAGCGGCCTGAACCTCCCTGCCGGAGCAAGTGGGGTAGGAGGAGGTTGCCTTGGTCGGAACGGGGCATCCCGAGTCGGCTGGCGGGAGCAGATGGTGCGTTCAAAATCTTTTTTCGCGTGCATTGCCTTATCCACCAATTCGAGAAAGTCCCCGAAATCTCAGGTGCATTACCGAGATTATATCCTTGGCTTTAACCCCTCCTTAAACTTTTCTAACTTATACTCCTCATCCTCGAGGGCTTTGGGTACATATTGGGATAACTCATCAAACCTCGTCTCATACTAGGCAACTGTCAGGCTGCCTTGTTCCAACTTAAAAAATTGTGCTATCTTCTTGCTTCGACACGACTGTAGAAAATACTTCTCCAGGAACTTTGTCCTGAAGCTAGTCCAGGTCCATGCGTACCCAGTTAGCACGCTTCTTTGTACGCTTTTTCGCCAGTTTTCAGCCTCTCCCTCAAGCAGGTACGCGGCCCAGCTGACCTTTTGAGCATCAGAGCACTCCAGCGGCCCCATCATCTTGGCAATCCTAGTCAACCAATGTTCGGTTTGAATCGGGTCAGGCGCTCCTCCAAAAGTTGGTGGGCGGAGCCTTAAGAAGCAGTCGAATATGTCTTCACCTCGCACCTCCGTGTCACGTGACGTTCCTCTACGGCACTGTAGGATTTCCTTCATTAGAGCATGCGAGTCCTGTTGCTGTTGCATGAAGATAGCCTGTTGTTGCTGCATAGTTGCTACCATCTGTGCAAAGGCTGTGAAGGCGACAGCTCCCATGGGTGTTTCTTCATATACATTGGCTGAGGGCTCGACTGATAGTATCCGTTGTCCAAAGTACTGTGGGGGCAGCCCTGATGCAAAGATTTGAGGAGAGGGAGAGTCTCTTATTGCTTTTGACCTTGCGTCCCTGTTCGCCACTCCAAGAGGGAGGCCTGGTGTGTAAACAGGGCTGCGCTCTCTCGAGCGCTCAGTTGACGGAATGGGGTGAACATCGACTGTATTAGATCATTGGGATCATAATACGGGCGGCATGGTTTCCTGTGAGGTTAAAAATTGCACGTCTCAGGTATCAGAAAAATTTCAGTCAGTTATGAAATAATACAATGCTTAGAGGCCTTGTTACTTGCCTGTCGCATGTCATACGAGTTAAACTTCCAACTTTAACTGATACTCCTTATCGAAATTTCAAGGGGGCTAAGGTTTTCATTTCTAAGTTCAGATGACTAACTTGTCATTTCTCAAGGAATTCTATTTTGTTCATTTTGCTAATAAGGGACCTAAGTGTTATGTTTTTATGTTCATTCATCCTAAATATCCTTATAAGGGAGGATTTCTAAGTTTTGTCTAAGTTATCTCTTTAAGGTTTGTAAGCTGGTCCCACAACTAGGATGTGTCATACTCCACTTTGATACCAACTTATAATGCCTCGGTCTTCGAGACCCGAGTATACCACTCGTCTATTGAAAATCCAGGTGTTAATTGGTAAGCAAAAGGATAATCAAACCCAATCAAAGTACGATTAAGGAACCAAGCGTAGTTTAGATAAAACTCAAATAGTAACAATATCTTGGACCACTCAGCTGGGGCCCATATACAAAACTTAAATTCCAAAATGAACTGAAATGTTTAATAAGCAAGTAAACTATTGATTTAAACCAAAATAAGAAGCCACCTCTTGATACGGCTCTTCATTATAAGGCTCCTCCTCGTTTCCAGCCACCTCCGGATCCTCCACAAGTCCCGTTGTCCCTGTATCCTCTGTACGGTTGAATATTGATGAATGAGTGACCAACTCAGTATGATTTTCCTCTAAGATTACACACCGCTACCCTAAACAAGGAATAGCGTAAAAGATATATAGATAATCTAAAACACAGTAGATGCAGTCTTATTAAATGCATGGATGTCTGGAATGCATTCACGTCCCGGGAATGCTCATCTGTGCGGACAGTGGGCTCATCACCCATGCAATCATCGAACCTGGTCACATCATCCAGTTGGAAACAATGCGTACATCACGTAGGATAGCAATAGATGCTAGTCTGTGCCATGTATTCATGATTAGCCACTTCGTTTATTAATCCGATTACACTCAGCCATTCAAATAAGCTCACGGTCACTACGGGGAGCTTGTGGCCCAGCGTAGGCCGACGGCTCGGGCATAGTGTCCCATTGCCGCCATCCTCGGCCCATGAGGCTACCGTCTCAGGGTGTATGTAGTACCCACTAACATGTGGTCAATCAATTCAACATAAAAGGTTACCACCAATGCCGACTAGGGATGACATGTTGAAATTACCTAAAGTGAATATTTAAACATGTCGGCATGAATGGTTCAAAAATGAGTAAACAGAGGTATTTGGAAGGGTTATGAAATCCATCCCAAGTCAGTTAAGTGGAACCACACATGGATGGTAAACCCCATGGTCAAGTACCACAACCAATACCTCCATGTCAGGGGCCTGCTTATGTCACAACAAATCTATTTACACCCCAAGCACGGACTCTCCTTTACTAGGACTTCCCATGGAGAGATTTTAGTAGTATGTGTATCATAGAAACATATATTACAATTTGAAAGGAGAATAAGGAATGACACATGTGTTTTTATCAATATACAACAACTGAATTTACATAACATAAATGACTAGACTATTCACTTAGGTAGTTCAAAGAGATCAAGAATCTAAACAATAGTAAGCATGAGAATTATCGAGTTAAACAGATAAATCAAGTGAATACGGTTTATTTCAACACACAGTTATCATTAGTCTAGCTAGCCATTTATACTAATAAAGCTGTTATTTCTGGTCTAGTTAAGGGTGGAAAGCTTAAGGGGAAAGAATCATTACCAGACAAGTTGTAGGGCGTCCCTTGCTACGGTTCCCCTTAAGAAGCTAGCACCTTCCTGCTATTTGAATAGTCCCTAAAGAAAATTCTTAACATTAGCTGATAAGTTCTAAAGTCCTAGTACACAAATGGTTGGTCAAATGACCCAAGCCATAATGGTCTGGTCCTCATTTGAGAGGAGCCCAGGCCTAACAATACTTGTCCCGATGAGTGGGCACAATATACAGTTACCTAGTTGGTGGGGTCCATTGCACAGACGTATAGATAAGCATTTATATCATGGTGGGACCCCCATACACGGCCCACCGCCATATGGGTGGGCTAGCACACCATATATATTATTTATACATCACAGTGTATTTATAAATACATTATGTATACGGTATTCATGTATACGTTGTTATATACACAGTGGGTGCATCTCCCAGCATTTCCAACTATACAGCATGTATATTATAGCATGTCCATATATACAACATATCCGTATATACAGCATGGATATACACTCGAGTATCCAGGTGTATCACGTCCAACCCCTGGACAATGTGTATCCATGAGTACAAGGTGGGCTTATAAGTATGTGGGTCCCCGTAAGAATGGGTGTTGAATCCGAACGGTCCATAAGATGTGGAATCCCAAGAAACCCTAGGGGGTGAATTTTCACCCTGATCTAATATTCCGGTGGGCCATAGAAAAGATAAATGCAATTCAAGGGAAGAAACTGTTTGCATTAATCATGGCCCACCAAAGTTTTGATTCAAAGTAAAAAATTGGAACCAGGGGATTTTATGAGGTTCTGCTCCATGTAGACCATTCAGATTTTCAAGACTCATCAGATATGATGAGATCTCAAATTTTTACGTGTGGATTAAATGAACTGATTGGTAGGTGAGTGTTCAGCTATATATATATATATATATGATATGTTCTCTATTTCAACGTTTCATTGCATACATGCACCGTGTATTCACTTCACAGGTGGCTCTCATGTGATTGGTGGGCCCCACCCCTCCTGGGTGGCATGAATGGATGCATACGGTATGCGGGACCCACCACTTAGGGTACATCACGTGAATGTACATGTGCAATGTGGCAGCCTACGTTAACTGCCATTCGACCAGCAATGGGCTTCTTGAGGGACGTCCAGCCCAGGGATCCTTGCAATACCCCTGATGGACGGTTGGGGTGGATCCTGACATCAGGGTGGGTCCATGGTTAGTGCAAGCCACCAGTACATTGGTGGGGCCCACGGTCAACATAGGGCCCCTGGTCGGTGTAGCCCACTGACGTTTTGGGTGACGTCCACCTACATTTATGCAGGGAGCATCCCACTCTTACGTGATTTACATGGCCCAAAGGGGCTCATCGTTAGTGTGGCTAAGAGCTGCATCCATGCAGTCTGCCCCACCCCACTGTTCGAAGAACGTGCGGTCACTAGACAGGTCCACGCACTACTCCAAGGCCTACGTGGAGCCCGCGTTCTACGTCTGTCCTGGCCCTGATCTTGGCCATTGGCCGGCCTGATTCTGGCTCAGAACAGAGCTCTACCATTGGTCTGATCCAGGGTCCAGTTGAGGCTTGGATAGGATCGGTTTCCAGTGAGGTAACAACCCACTCACGGTCTGCATCAAGCTGCGAAACTCGGCCATCTATTGGCCAGTTCCCAGCTCTAACAGAGCCTAGTGCTTGCACCAGCAGGAAGCTGTTCTCATAGCCTAGTTACAGTCTCTCACAGTCCATTACAGAGACTGTTTAAAGTGGTTTTTCTGCCACCATCACAGCCCTGAACTCAGCCACTGTTAAGCATGATTTTAGTCTGACATGCGGCTTCTGTTTGGTCTATTCCTCGGCCCAACTCACAGTCATTATGAGAGCTAGTCTGGGTCGAAATTTCAGTCATTTAATAGGCCTGGATTCCATCCAGAATATGGCCATTGTCGGGCCTATTTCAAACACCGGAACAGCGCCATGGACTGGCTCAGCTCTGATCCAAAATAGGAACCCACTTAAATGCTTTGCTTTAGGTGTGAACATAACCATTACTTGGCTGGCTTTCAACCCATCTATGGCCACTTTCAGGCTTGGTGTTTGCCTGAGACCCGACCATCATTTGGTCGGTCCTAGCTCTAAACAGAGGCTTGAAATGGACCGCTTAATCAACACAAGGGTATTTGTCAGTCTGCTTTCTATCCGAAAGCATGGCCATTGATTGACCATCCTTCTCTTGCTGCGAATTTCCTAAGGGTACAGGACCCATCTTATAGAGGGAGTGAGAGAGAGGGAACGGCTGGGATTGTTTCCCCAGTGGACGGCTAAAATTCGTCCTTCCTAAAGGGGAAGGACGATTCTCTCTCTCATCTCACCATAGGCCCTCGGTTGGGCCTTTTTTTGGCCAGGATGGACGGTGGCATTCAATCTCCTTCTTCCGCTTACAAGTGATCAAACGGCTATACTGTTTGGTTCGTATGGGTCCCATGAAGAGATTGGATGGCTTGGACGGCCCGAAAAGTGGCCGTGGTGGGCCACTTAGAGGCTTGAATAGAGTCGGTTTAAACGGAGAGGAGGCGGGAAGACGCCATGGTCCGGTCCCTTGAGAGGCGCTCGGTCCAAGCTAATTTGATCGAGCCAGTAGTTTTAGTGCACCTCGTGCATGAGCACTCTCAGTGCACATGCATCGCGTAGGGGCCTACTGCGGCGTTATTTATCACAATCTACTCCATCCATTTGTATTGGGGGACCCTGCATAGGGGTCTTAGCCTACTTTGGGCCAATGTTGAGGCCCAGGTGGGACGTTACATACCTTCTTGGGCTATCATTGGCCATATGTCATGATCCGTCAATCAGGTGGACCTGATAAACTTTTTCGACGATTAATATATGATACTAGTTATAATGAACGCTTCGTTTGTCACCAACCAATTCTCAAGTGTTGGTAACAAGTGTTTTGCACCAGTATTAACTAATATGATGGCTCCAAATTTTAGAGTGTTCGAGTAGTCTCACCTTCCTGACTATCGTAGGGCATGTTCTGACTTTTGGAGACCCTGATGAATGGCTTTAATGTTGACCGAAATTCTCATCTCGTGTATGTCGAGTTCAAATCTTTGGTTAACCCAAATTTGTTTTAGTTTAGTGAGGGTTTAAAAGGTAACACCCGTGTACGGAAGGTACGGGGTGTTACAGTCTAACTCCCTAAAAAAAAATTCGCCCTCGAAATTACCTGCAGTGTGTCACCGAATAGGTGAGGGTACTTTTCCTTAACTTCCGCTTCTCGTTCCCATGTCGCTTCTTCCTCCCCATGATGTGAGCAATGAATCTTTACCAGAGGTATAGTCTTTGTCCGTAGGACCTGCTCCTGTGGTCCAAGATACGGATTGGTTCCTCGGTGTAGGAGGCGTTATCTGTCAGCTCGATCTGCTCCCAACTAACGATGTGCGTCTCGTCAGGAGTGTACTTCTTCAACATAGATATGTGGAAGACGTGAATACCAACCAGTACAGTAGGTAATGCAAGGCGGTATGCCACTGCTCCCACATGATTTAAGATTTCAAAAGGCCCGATGAATCGCGGTGCTAGTTTCCCTTTCTGTCCGAATGTCATCAAACCCTTCATAGGTGACACCTTCAAAAATACGTGGTCACCAACTGCAAACTCCAGGTCACGACGTCGGTTATCCGTATAGCTCTTCTGTTGGCTCTGGGGGGTGACTAGACGTCTTCTAACCACATCGATGACCTGGGTAGTAGCCTGAACCAGCTCGGGACCCAACAAACTTCTTTCTCCGATTTTTGCCCAACACTGAGAAGATAGCATGAATTTCTTTGAGATCGAGCCTATAAGTGTTGGTAAGGCTTGGGATATACTAGGGTCTCTTAAACATCAAATTCAGTAAAGATCTTAATGCCAATTTTATAAACAAAACTCCAACAAATCTCTAACAACTAGTTTTTTGATCAATCGAACGCACATTCTATTCGGTCGAGGGAACTTTTGATATGATTGAGAAACACCAGATTTAGACAGTTAACTTGTTGGACATTTTTGGTTGTTTTCGATCAATCAAGTCCGATCGATGATTTGTTGGTTCGATTGATTTGATCAACAGTTGCCGAAAACCCTTGTTTTGGGTTTATGATTCATAACAGCTTTGTACATCTTTTAATACTATCTTAACATGTTCAATTAAAGTCTAAGGCTTAGGTTAGATGAATCAAAAGTTTACCTATGGAATGAAGCATTTAGAGGTAGGTTGCTTTGGAACTTAATGGATCTAAGAATAGGTTTACCAATGCACCTCATGTTTACCTGTTGTCTTCAGGCCTTGATGCTTCAAGTCTTCGAGTCTTCGGTTCTTCAATGTCTTCCAATGAAAGCTTAATCAACTCAATACATCTTAGCTCACGTCATTGATAAAACGGAGCACTAACACCTGCAAAAAAAAAAAAAGCCGATCCACTCATCTTGCGATCCACACAAAAGAAATCAATGGACAACCAATTCTCTCAATCATTGTCTAAATGTTTGGCCCGTCCAATGAGTAAATCGACTGATTTTCATGGCTGGTGATTTTCATGGCATTAAACATCCATATGGTAAAGTCAATAGTTCAAGCTAATTACAAAGATGATTAATAAGTGGTTAAGACGTATTCGTTATTTTATATGCTCTGAATCTAATTTAGATTCTCGCATGATACAAACAAACATCCACCCTTTTGAAAATAATTTCAAAGATTGAGGGTGCACATGGAAGGATACTAGAGTATGGTAGGTCACACACGGCACATTTGGCATTCGTGTGTGTCTATATATATATATATATATAGAGAGAGAGAGAGAGAGAGAGAGAGAGAGAGAGAGAGAGAGAGAGAGAGAGAGAGAGAGAGAGAGAGAGAGAGAGAGAGAGAGAGAGAGAGAGCACCATGCTTCTGTGTATGCTAAATTAGTAATAAACATTTCTCACATTTTATCCTCTCTCACCATGCTCCTATGTATGCTAAATTAGTGATAAACATTCCTCACATTTTATACTCCTTTCCTTTTGACATAGGCATACTATCCTTGTCAATAGTCAAATTTTGAAACATTGTCCTTATTTTTCTTATTTCTTGAGAAGCATGATGATTCGTTCAGGCAGAGGCTTTGTGAGGCCCACCGTGATGTGTGCTTTTTTATCCATGCCATCCATCCATTTTCTAAAGTATTTTAGGATAAAAGCCTAAAAAAATGAGACAGATATAAGGCTCAAATGCAACCGCACCACATATAGCAGCGGTGCTAATACCATCCACCATTGAAACCTTTCGAAGGCCCATCGAGATGTTTATTCTCCATCCATAAGGTCATGTAGATCTAGATGAATGGAAAACAAAAATATTAGCTTGATTCAAAACTTCTAGAGCTCCCAAGAAGTTTTTAATGACGGATGTTTGATCCACAATGTGGTCCACTTGAGCGTTGAATCCTCCTATTTTTCATTTCATATACTAAAATGATATGACAAAATGGATGGACGGTATAGATAAAACCCATACATCCCGGAAGGGCCCCGAAGAGCCCTTCCTGGACAGATTATAGGGGCAGGACGCAATCCACTTCCTACTTCCTGTAGATGAACTTACCAACTTTACATCCTGCGTGGAACACATCTTTGCTTGCATCCAAACATAAAAAAGAATCACATGTTTAAATTAGTGAATGAGGGACAAACATGAAAAGGATAGGATTTTCTAATCTAAGAGATACTCGAGGCATCCAATTCTTCTCATCAATTCAATGGTTTGGATTTCCAAAACATGAGCCCTCAAGTGAGGAATCTTGCTAGTCAAGAAGGATGGGTTTAATATTCTGAATATAAATTTCCAATGTCCGACCTCTACACATGCATGGGCCCATGCTTTACAAAAGTAAAAAATTAAAAAATAGATCATATATTGTAAAAGAATAGATAAGAGGACGAGTTCAGTGGTCCCAGGGTGCAATGGTGCTATTAGTGGGTGCTCTCCAGAGCCTTTGAATGCATGGATGGCCAAATAGTAGATCTGGATCCTTCATTAGCTAGGGTTGACCACTTTAATGAGCTACCATGGAAAATTTACACCAATCAAAAGAACTTATCCATCTGATTATGATATACAAAAATGATGGTTTGGATTAATTAAGATCCAATGGTAAGGTGGCAATGGGTCAGGTACAGGTAAGGACAGGTCATGGTTACCTGGGCTTGACCCAACTGGTTTTCTTGGCCTGACCATATTCCACTTAAAATCTTTGTCAACCTTAGAGCTGGGCACGGGACAACTCGACTCGCCTAATTCAACTCATCCGACTCGTTCAGACCTAACTCGATCCGAATCGAATGGGTGAGTCGGTCCAAACCGAGGAAGCTTCGCCCAGTTCAAACTTAAACCAAGTAGAGTCCAAGTTACCCAATAAGTTGACCCGACTTGACCAAAAACTCAATCTGGTCAGGCTTGACTTGGATTCGACTATATATATAATAAAAAAACCTCAATTTCTAAGTATCTCTAACCCTAACCGCGGCACCCAACACCGACATCGACCTCGACCCCGACCTGATCCCAAACTCTCTCTCTCCCTCCCTCATCCTCCTCTTCCAAGCTCAGCAGCCACCCACCACGATCACCACCCTCCTCCTCCTCCTCTCTCTATTTCTCCCCTCTCCATTCCTTCCCTCTCTCCTCTTCCAAGCTCAACAGCCACCCACCACCATCCTCTCTCTCTCTCTCTCTCTCTCTCTCTCTCTCTCTCTCTCTCTCTCTCTCTCTCTCTCTCTCTCTCTCTCTCTCTCTCTCTCAATTCGATTCGATGTTAACTTGACTCGACTCGGTACTTTTGACTGGGTCAGACTCGGTCCGGATTAGTCCAAGCTATACCTGGACTCAAATTGAGTCAGGCATGCTGGATCAGTACCGAGTTGGGTCAAGTTCGATCATACCCTTTTCAAAATCAGATCGAGTCAAGTCAGCCCTAACTTGGTCTGACTTGACTCAATGCCCAGCTCTAATCAACCCAAAGCTTGACGTGACCCATTTAACTATAACGGGGTTCGGATCGACTAACCCAACCCATTTTAGTATAACCTGGCTCATTTTATTAATGTTCTTGAGTCACCATGAGTCATGTGAAGTCGATCGAGTGGTCGAGTTAAATCCGCAAGTCACCGCGAGTTGAGATTGACTGATTTTCCTATTGACTTGAGATCTCAGTGTCGAGTTGACTCAGTCAGGTTATAACTCAACCAGTGAGCCGAGTCAGAACCGAGTCATCTTCCTGAGCCCATTTATAAGCCATATGTGGGTGGGTTGGCTTGGGTAGGGTTCAACCCTAAACCCTACCCAAGCCTGACCAATTAAGTAAACGGTCCACATTTCTAACCCTAAGCCTGACCCATTATCCATTTAGATTGACCAAACCTGCCTCAGAAGCAGGTCAGCTAGTAGACCAGTGGGCTGACCCAACCCATTTCCACAAACTCCATTCATCCGACCATAAGCAACTCATCAGTTTCTACGCAGATGGACGGTGATGAAATGAGAGGACAACGTTTGTAAAGTCAGCATCATCTGATTAATTAATATGATTTTTATGGTAAACCATGAAAAAGCAGATAAAGCTAATGAACCGTCCAGATCACTAGTAAAACTGTCCACATCTCTAAAAAGACTGAGTGCATCACAGCGGACCACTGTAGCTTTACCAAGTAAAACTTCAATAAAAGAAAGAAAAGTAAGAGCATCCAAAGTACAAATGGCCCTACTTAGTAGACCCTGGTCACCATCACATCGTGTTTTAGATGCTAGGATGGTTAAATCATTGATCTGGACCGTCCATTATGTTCAACTCACTTTTGATGGGCCAGCATGAGAATCTGACACTGAACGGAGGGGCTTTCTTGGACCTTTCAGGCCAGTCCTGTCCCGGCCCATTGCAACCCAGCAGGCATAAATGTGAATGGGCGTGCCGAAATACAACATCTGCACCCAGAGATAGTTCGCCATGTACTAAAATTTCATTGGAGAAATGCGGAAACACACAAAAGTTAATCAAACAAAATACTATCAATCATATAATCAAGTATCAACACAAACAATTTAAATTTTATACGAAAAAACCTCTTAAAAAAAAAAAAAATCTGCACAAAGTACCAATAACGTACTACTAAAGTAGAAATTAAAAGAGATAGGCATTACCCATCTGAACAAACTTTGAATCTACTCCTCAAGTCCACGTTATGCTCTTGAAACCCTTAGAAACCAATTTAAAAAATCCATAATATTTATATTTTTTTATACATCCTACATATATAACATCACATAGTATCACAATCAGAATAGGAAACAAATCAACACTTGTGCAAATCTGTGAGCACGCTCGATGGGACTTCGATAGCATTGATGATATGTCGATATATCCATGGCATCGAATACATTTAATAACATTGAGTAAAACATCAAAACATTTCAATAACAAAATATGATTTTTCTTAATATTTTCAATGACATTGACATATGCTTGATTGCATCAACTATTCTGTTAATAACATTGCAGACCCAACCTGCCGTTTACATATTTAAGACATCAACAACAAACCCATATACATGAAATACAAGAGGGACATCTCATGATACTTCACCAACATTTTAAAGTTCCCTGGAGTGTAGCACATGTACAAGAAAAACACAGACTCTTTGTACAAATAAATTTCAAAAGTCATTTCAAATCCAGGCGCGTTTGGATGTCATAGGATTTCAACGACTGGTCATTGAAAATGCTAGCAATTATATTTTATTTGTTTTGATTTCTAGAAACTATAATGACCAGGTTTGCCTGTTTTACAAGTTAGAATCATGTATACTACTATACTTCTATTTATTTAACATTTATTTAAAGTAATTCAACAAATGTGGCCATTTTTTCTATGGCCTAATCAACCACAACTCTTAAATATAAATTTTACATGATGCAATTGAATGATGGGTGGATTTGATGTTGTCCAGAGAAAGTAAAATTTGCACACGTGTGATCCATAATGGTTGAGAAAATGAACAAACCATATTGATTGTACTATGGACTGGTAATTAATCTAGGCCATTCACCATCCAAGAATTACTTTTATTGAAAGATCTTAGCCATCCATTCAATGGTTAGTGAAATGGACACCTACATTAATCATTACTATAATCTGATCATTGATGCAAACCATTCATCATGTTGTCCCACCCTTGATTTCCATCACCACCAAAAGCCAACCATAGGTATAGAGATAGAGAGTGCCTCACACAAGAGCTTCAATTCACTTGGGCTCACCCAATGGTTGGATCGAATTAATTTTTGGGACAATACAATTATCAAGGTATGGTCATTACACTGGACGGGTTGGATCCATAACAAAACAGTGGGCCCCACATACAACTAGTTTCACTTACTTTCCATCTTGAATGTTAGATGTTCTTCTTGTCTAGAAACTGCATTCCTCTCTCTCTCTCTCTCTCTCTCTCTCTCTCCACATGCAGACTATCTTAATTAGTACACAGAAATAAACAATAACAAGAAAACAAAAGCCTCAGAAATTGTCCACTCAACACCCAACTGCCCCACCTCACCCTTTGGAATCCATCAAAACACCCCATTAATTACACCTTTGTAAGATTTCTTCTTTTGTGTCTTGCTCTCAGGACCCCCACAATCATCCACACACACCAAAATCAAGGGCCTACATTCTGCCACATGTCCCCTTTAAACCATGCCATTCTTTTCCACCTGAGAGTGACCCCCACACCAGCCTCCACAAAAAGTCCCCAACACCCAAATGACCAAAATACCCTCAACCCCACCCCTATGGTCCCAAACTCCCAAGCGCATTTTCGTCATTTCCATGTAAAATCCCACAGTAAGAAGAAGCATGGCCCACCTTTTGATTGTCTCTTTATAATTTTTTGGGTTGCAAATATTATTAATATCCGGTAGATGACAAGTACAAAAAAATCAATAATAAGGAAAAACATCACAGGAGGTCCTAGGATATGATAATACCCCCACCCAGATGACTAAAATACCCTCAACCCCACCCCTATGGTCCCAACTCCCAAGGGCATTTTCGTCATTTTCAGGTAAAATCTCCCAATAAGAAGCATGGCCCACCTTTTTATTGTCTCTTTATTATTTTATGGGTTGTAAATATTATTAATATCAAGTAGATGACAAGTACAAAAAAATCAATAATAAGGAAAGACATCACAGGACTAGGTATAATACGATAATACCCACGTAAAGTCTACATAACATATGTATCACCAACCACCCTCCAATAAATTTCTCACTATACACAAACCCCACAAAAATCCCAAAAATCAAAAATACAAAAAGGAAAATGAAATGACATAAAAGCACCCCCCCATGAACACACAGGAATTACTTTATGAACTTATCAGAGTGTGGTAGTAGCCTCTCTCCCTGTAGCCGCCGCCGCCGGAGTCCGGTGGTGCCGCTTACCATGGCGGCGGTGGCGGCCACCAAATTTCACCCCGTCGGACCCTTGGAATTGACTGGCCTCGCGCGGGTTGATGACACACTCCGGCGGGGGTGTCGGGTAACGCACATGGTCATAACAATACATGTATGTCATGTATTTCTTCCTGAATTCCTCCATCTTTGACCGTTGATCGGGTGAGATTAAGGCAGTAGGATTGGATAAGCGATTGAGATCATTGTGACTATCATCACATCCCGGAGACTGCTCGATGGGGTCCACGGCGCAGCCGTGGAGGACTAGATCGGAGAATTCGGCGACGTAAGGGGCATATTTGTAATTTACCTTGTATCTCCCACCTGATGTGGCCCATGTGGACCCATCCCATATTGTGGCATACAATGACATTGGCTTGGAAGGAAAGTCACTACCCATTGCTTCTGTCTTTTTAATTTCTCTAATTGGGATGTTATCAACATAAAATCTGTAGAAAAAAAAAAAGGGAGGGAAAAATCACAATCAAATGCAAAATGGTATTTTATCTCTATAGTGCATATGAACGTGCCAACCTGGCAAACTCATTGTACAAGCCGTGTATCAGATGGGTCAGCCATTTACATTATATTCATCAGTGGTTCTCACACACTTAAGGAATTAATGGACACATTGAGTTTTTGGCCAAATGATTTACAATGGTGGGTCATGCCTGATACATGGCTTGGATGTCCTACATAAAATCTAGCTTGGCATTTGTGGCAGGATGCTTGGATGTCCTCATGTTAGATACTACACACCTCAAAGTATGAGATCAACGGCTCAAAACCAATCAAAGAAATGATTGATGACTAAAAACACCATCAACACAAATTTCTACAGGGAGGATTTTTTATTTTTATTTTATTTTTTTTTGTGCAATTTTATTTTCTGGAAAACATATACAGAAGAGAAATAAGAAAAGAGAAAAATAGCCGTTAACCTCCTAAACAAAAAGATATCAAAATTTCAAAATTTCCACTTATCCTTAATAGAAACAATAGAAATCTTGTTTACTTGCGAGAAAAGAAGGGCTATTAAATTAATTCTGAGATAATATTAAAAAATATCTATGAATGGAAGAAAGCAAGATCAGAGCCACATATTTATCTGGTATTTATAAATCCCAAAGAAGGAAAGAATCACAATCCTCGATTGCGTGCGTGTGTGAGAGGGAGAGAGAGGTTTTTTTTTTTTTTTTTTTTTCCGGGAAAAATATATATACAAAAGAGAATTAAGAAAAGAGAGAAAATAGCCTTAGACCTTCTAACAAAATGATATAAAAGTTTCAAAAATTCCATTTATCCTTAATAGAAATACTAGAAATCTTGTTTACATACAGGAAAAGAAGGGTTTTAGAATAATACTGAGATAATATTATTTTTTTAAAAAAAAAAAAAAAAACCAAAGCAAGATCAGAACCACATCTATCTGGTAATTATAAATCCCAAAGAAGGAAAGAATCACCGCCCTTGATTGAAGTGAAAGAAAACCCATTTCCAAAAAACCAGTAAATGCAACATTTAACCTAAAAGAGAAACTCTTCCCTCTCCTAGTAACTGTAAATAAACACCAAACACCATTTTAAAAAAAAAAAATGCAAAGGAGATTGGAAGAAATGGCAAAACCGAGGAAGACCCATCTCTTATATTTGCCTGATTTTTCCAAAACTTACATTATGTGATCATCAGTCCAAAGAATGCTGTACTTGTGGAAATCCTCGGATGGATCGAACCAAAGCCCATACCGCTCTTCCCGTCCTAGCCGAGTGCTTCCATTGCCATAGACATTCGTTTGAATCCTCCATTCTTTCCCTCTTATATTTCCCAAGAATTCGAAATCCAATTCATCATGAGTCTTTTCGAATATATCTCCGTTCGAAAGCTGCAGCAAAACCAATCCAACATAGAAAAACAGAGGAAAAAAGAGCTAAACAGAGTATGCAATTCAATTATACACCATCGACTACTTACGTAGAATGCAACAACGACACCAGCTGTGTAGTCAGCTGGCAATTTGATTGAAGCACTGAAAAACCCATGTAGATAAAGATCTTGAGAGGCGAATCCGGCACCTGGGTATTCAAAGATTTGCAATACAAAGCATCAAAATGCATTCAAAAAGATCCCTCATCTTATAAATTCAATAAAATTTCATCTTACATAGCCAAAAAAAAAAAAAATCTCTTGAAATGAAATCTACAGCTTAGATAGAAAAGAATAAATACAATGATAGAAAAAAAAAAAGGTAAAATCAGTTTTTTTTTTTTTTTTTTTCTTCTCAATGCAAGAAAAGATATGCTACAATCAGCTCTTTGATTATCCGTTTCATCTTCTCTATACTATTCTTTATATCTTTCAAACACCAATTCAATAAAATTTCAATTTATATACCCCCTTTTTTAAATAAATAAATTAAAAAAAAAAAAAAGATAGTATGAGGTTTACCGGACGGTTCTTTAATATCTTTCAATGAAAATTTTCAGCTAATCTTTTAAAAACAAGCCCAGAAAAAAAGGAGTGAATTACATACATCAGGTTAGTAGAATTTGAACTTGTACGCATACCAATAAAATGCAAGAAAAAGATAGCCTATGCTCGAAAGTCGGTCGATGTGTGCGTTTTAACCATTTTATGATTTTTCCATGAAATTTTTAGCTTATCTATCAAAGAAAAACATGACAAAAAATAATAATAACAGAGTCATACGATAATCACTTTAATAAAATTTCAGCTTACATTAGACCAAAAAATCAAGAAAAATGTAGGAAAAAAATTAAAAAAAATCCATTCTTTAATATCATTCAATGAAAAATTCTTAGTTTATCTATCAAAGAAGAAAGGGAAGAAAAACCAAGAAAAGATGGGTGAATTTCAAACATCCATTAAAAAAAATCAGCTTTTATACAAGGAAAGGATGGATTATGCATGATAATCTGACGTGTGCGTTGTAACATTATTTGATATCTTTCAATGGATTTTTTTTTTATTTCTTTTCTTTTTTTGGCTAATATATCAAATAGAGAGAGAGAGAGAGAGAGAGAGAGAGAGAGAGAGAGAATAGTAAGGTAGACCTGTTCTTTCATCAAGAGAGATATGGACTGTCTTCCCATCTTTCAACAGCATGAGATTACTATCCCCAAAGAGCTGTGTATAACCCTCATCAAAAGACAAGATGGGGAGATTTTGGAGTGTTGCAGTTGCTTGAAGAAAGCTGGTAAAGCTAAAAATCATGAAAAAATACAAAGCACCCACCATTTTATTTTATTTTTTCTCTCAATCTATGTTGGTTTTTCTTCTGTTTCAACTCTCCCTCTCTCTTTTGCTTGAATCTCTGTATAGAGAGAGAGAGAGAGAGAGAGAGAGAGAGAGAGAGAAGTATGGGAGAAGAGCCAGGGGAACGTCTTTTTATTGTGGGTTACAGTATGCTCCGCGTTTGCTACAAGCTAGTAATTCTCTTTAATTCATTCACTATTTGACCGCAGAAAACCGAATTAGATCAAGACCGTCCAAGATATGGGCCCCACTTCATAAAAGGCATATGCTGAAAATCATATTGATTTAGCTATGATAACCATATATTTGATACCCACTATTTGGATTCTCAATATAATTTGCCAGTTCCATTTTTAAACGAATACTCTATTAACATGGGTCCCATGATTTGGACGGTGTGGATTGTTAATGATTCTCCACAGTTTAAGAAGTTTGGAAGAAACTCACATGATATTCTACCTAGGGAGAGGCTCTCTCTAGAGACAGATATTTAAAGTTTCGATAGCAACGATTATTTGTACTAATGGCGTTTTAGTTAATGAGGCCAGTTCTACAGTGTTTGGAGACAGCTTTCACTATAAAACGCAATTTGTAGGGCCCACAACACCCATCCATCCAAAACAGAGGTCGGTCACACCACAGGGAAGACTTAGAGATGATGGGGCCCACTATTAAAACCTTCCTGTTCGAATGTGGGGTCCACCTTGGTTTATCATGCCATCTAGTCCATTCAGATGATGCTATCCATAACCTCAGGTGGGCTACATCACGTGATTTTAGAAGTCTTATGTATGATTTTACATGGTGTGGTCCATATTAATTTCTAATAGGGTCTGAATCCTGATTTTATGGAAAAGGTGAGTGGGCTCATATGTTGGACGGATTGGATTTCATGTAAACATTAAGGTGGGCTCCACACGCAACGTTATAGAAGAGGCTTATTCTACAAGCGCTGCAGAGGAACTGTCAGAACAGCGCATAAGAAACTGATAAAATGTCGGAGAGCAGCGGTGCCGATGAGGTAACCGCCCCGCACACCAGCTTTCTTTTCAGTTAGTGGGGATATCTCATCAATGGACCCTGATTTTCCACGAAATTACAATAGTACCCTCCACGTTACGTGTAGGAAACACCTACACTAGTGGAAAATCGTTATGGGAGCGGAGGTTTCAGGTTTGCTAGTCCCGCACGTGGGGAGCGGATTCGGTGTCATTCTTACCGCGTGGGACCCACCTTGATGAATTTTTTGTATATCCACGCCGTCCATCCGTTTTTTCAGATCATTTTAGTTCGTGATCCCAAAAATCATGGAGATCCAAATCTCAGGTGGACCAGGCGACTTTTACATTGGTGAATAACCGTTAAAAAACTTGTGGACCACAAAAGTCTTGGATCAATCTGATAATTTTAATTTCCCTTCATCCAAGTTTTCTTGACCTTATCAACAGGTTGGATGGAAAATAAATATTACGATGGACCTAGCAAGTTTTTAATGAGGGGCGTTCGATCACCGCTGTTTCCTATGGTGTGGTCCATCTGAGATTTGGATTTGCTTAATTTTTAAGACCACGTCCTTAAATGGGTTAGAAAAAAGGGATGGACGGTGGGGATTTACAGCATATCATCAAAGGAGGCCCCACAGTGTTACCCGTGTAACACCTAATCTGCCCCACACGTGGACATGTAGGTTGCATGAAGTGGTTCACACGTGTGCATGTAGAAAATCACTCCACTTTCGATAGGGTTGGAACCCACGATGAGTTGACCGGGCTGATTTTGGGTTATCTACACGGTGGGGGCCACCTTATGCATTGCTCAGATGTCCGGCACACTTGACAGGCTGACATGTGTGAGATTGGCTTAAGCACACGCGCGTGTATTAGGCAGCTCAGGGGCACGGCACGCATGTGCTAGCTTGGCACATGGGTAAAAGATCCAATCCATTCATCAGGGGCCTACTCTAATGAAGATGATCTTGACCGGGAATTAATTTGATGAACTATTCAAGTAGACCACGGTTGACAAAACAAATGCGGTGCCGAAAAGATTTTTGATGATGTTTTTTTACCCGTCCAAACGTTTCTAACATTGTGTCGCCACCTTCTGAACGGACTGGATTTACTTTCAGGAAAAATCATCTACACAGTCATAACAACCTGTTGGACGGCTTGGATATTACACCTGTCGGCCATGCTGGCGTGTACGAAAGCTTGTCTCGTAAATTCGTGTGGACTTTGCAAAGCTCGTGTCGGGACTCGTGCCCACTACAAAGGTATGGTACATCTCCCTCTCCACGGTCGCGGATTGCGTACTACCCCCGCCCGTCCGTAGCTTCGAACGGGCAGTTCTGTGGGCGGGGCCACCGTGATGTATCTGTACATCAAAACCGTCTATTCCTTTTCTCATATTATTTTAAGGAATAAAAACAAAAATGAGGCAGATCCAACGATAAAATGGAACACACCACAGATTACTCTTGCATTTAATGCAACTTACATTTAATGTTTTGTGCATTTTAATACAACCAAGATTATTATTTGGTGTGGTCAAATTGAGCGTTGTATCTGCCGTAAGTTTTTTTTAATGCCTTAAAATAATATGAGAAAAGGGATAGACAGTTTGGATTTACAGATAAATTACGGTGGGCCCGCCCACAGAACTGCCCGTTCGAAGCTAGGGACGGATGGGGGTAGTACGCAATCCGCGTCCCCTCTCCACCATACACGTGGCAGATGATGATATACGAATCGTGAATGTCCATCTGTTGGCCACGTAGCTCATGCTTCAAAAGCTGCATCCTTCTCAGCGTTATCTTAAGGCCAATGATCGGATGGCTAGAATTGCGTGTTAGATGTATGGTGGGCACGTAGCTCTATCGTGTACTCGTATTACGATCAAATGGAGAACTGAAATAAAAAGGCCAGATGGTTACAATCATCTGAGTAATGTGATACTCAGGACAAACACAATCTACAAATGGGCCCCACAAAAAAAAAAAAAAAAGGGTTTGGATTGGCAGCCATCATGCCACGTGTACGGTAAATGAGTTGCCACGGTTATTAAAATGTGGCAAAGCAACATTACGTTGTATTAAGATGGGATGGTGACCGGCAAGATGGCTTTCAGTTGCTTTGGCGTTTTAGGAGGTGGTGAGATCAAATGGCGGCCATATCTTGATCAACGGTGATAAGATTCTCCTTTTGAAAATGACTTAGAAGCTGTAAAGAAAATGATGGGAATGAAATAATCTTATGGAAGTTTGCAATGTGTGTATCGTATTTAAGGTCCGAAAATGATAAAGGTGGACCCCACTTTCTTTGACGTTTTAGAAAGTGGCGTGATCATGTGGGGCCCACTTCTTCAATGGAATATGATGAGGTTCAACTAACCATATTTTCGCTATGGTAGAATCAAAGTATATTATTGAAATGAGTGGTCCCTACGTGATCTTATCGCCTGAGGTGTAAAACAGAATGGGGCCTACTTCCAAGCACGGTCATCATGGACCCGGATTCGGTAGTGACCCCTCCTGGTCAGTGCTGTGGGCCCACCAGGATGTATTTTTTTTATCCATGCCGTCTACTCATATTTCCAGCTCATTTTAGGGATTCAACCCAAAAATGAATCAGATCCAAATCTCAGGTGGACCACACCACAGGAAAAAGGGGTGATTGAATGACCACCATTAAAAAACGTCTTGAGGGCCACAAAATATTTGGATCAAGTTGATATTTGTGTTTTCCTTTCATACAGACCCGTATGACCTAATTAACAGGTTAGATGGAAAATAAACATTACAGTGGACCAAAGGAAATTTTTTAATGGTGGGTGTTCAATTACCACTGTTTCCTGTGGTGTGGTCCAACTGAGATTTGGGTCTGCCTCATTTTTTGGATCTTGCACTAAAATGAGCTGGTAAAATAGGTGGACCGTATGGATAAAACACATACATCATGGTGGGGCCCACAGAAACGGTACTGGAGGGGGCCACTACCGAATCCAGTCCGGTCATCACTCATTAATGTCATACAATTACGCGTCAAATAGGTGGTGTCATCGGTCATGAGTACCTTCAAGTGTAGCTCATTTTATTGTGATCCAGATCGTTGATCTTGTGGGCCCCACCACCCGTGGACCATGTCCACTGAAAAAGAAATCTGAAGTGGCACTGCGAAATTAGCTGAAAAAGACAGGGCAAGCAAAGCATGTCCTTGGCACGCCCGCTTTTACCCACGAGGAAAGCAACAGGCCCTGACTACCGTCGATTTAAACGACATAGCATTCATTAACGGCTGCCAGTGTGGCTGCCCCAAACGAGAGCAGAATCCCGTACAACACCTGTTTTAGGCAGACCGTACAACGATCAACATATGAGGACTCTCCATGTTGTCTATATGAAATCCGCTCCATCCATCAGGTGAGGTACTTGATTCTAGACAATTTAATGAAAATTCATCTAGATTCACAATTCAGGTAGGCCACACCATAGGTAAGAATGGGGTGTGACGCCAACCATAGGCTTCTGAATGGGACCATGATGGCCTGCATCTTTTATCAAATCCGTTCATCACTTGGGAATCACAGGGATTAAATGATTACACAAAAATCATTCTGATCAAAACTCAAGCTGGCCCCACCGCATAAACCTAGAGTTTCTAGGCCCATTTTTACACTGCTCCCATTAATGTAGCTTATCTTAGCTTTTTACCAGGATGATATTTAGAATTTAAGGTGATCATAAGGTTTCTCACCTGATGGACGGATTGGATTTCACATATACAACGTAATGGACCCCACAAATCTTGTGCATTTTACGGGCTGAGTAAAACACGATTCCCGTCCCCCAAATATAGCAACGTATGTAGCGAATTAATCGCCGAGTCCGCGTCGCGAAAACCCAACATACACGACGACAGAACCGGGAATATTTGCCCGCTTCATCGGCTGCCCTGCCACATCAGCATAAATAGCCGTTGGAGACAGCTGGGGCCCACTCAGTCCTCGTTATCGGAGAAGGAATTCTCTGATCCTCGGCCAGAGAATCTATTACAAGTATCCTGGGTCTCGATTCGGGAAGGTAGGGATCATGCTTCTCTGATCCAGACCGTTGATCCGATTCCGTTCATAGATGCTCCTAAAAAATTCAATGGCCCACCTGAAATATAGGGTGAGAATACAGCAACAGTCAACATTTGAGAGAAAATAGTCAAAGGTTCGGTTCCATCCAGGAGAGGTCCCATAAAATCAACGGTCTGGATAACCAGCGAATGAACCCCACTCCCAGCGTTGCACACGCGTGCCTGATCCAAACCGTTCGTCAGGTGGTTTGATTCTTTACATGATCTGGCCTAAAATTCATCTGATCCGTTCATATGGTAGGTCACGACGTAAGAAACGGTGTTGCAGGGCTTGTGAAAACTAGGCCATCTACAACACACTGGACCCAGACGGTTGACGACTAGGATCTCGAACTCCTGTCCTACGCTGGCACACGTGCTGGAGTGTAGATGTTTGGCCCTTACGCGTGTAGGCTTAGCAAACTCATGCGAATTCGTGGTACAAGTGTCAAAGTGACACACACCTGCAACATCTCCGGACAGTCAAAGGTAGGACCCACCACTGCTCATTTTATCCAATTTTCTCATACGTGTGGCCCACCTGATGATGGATGGACCGACCGGATTTTTGGCCTAGAAGGAATGTTAACGTGGGCCCACTTGATGAAAGGCAGCCTAGAGGTAATGTTAACGTGGGGCCCACCTGATGAAAGGTCCGGGTCTCTTTAGCGTCTCCTCTAGCCCGCTCCAGCATTCATGATCTCGGGCAGTGTATTATCACATGATTCCCCGAGCACAAAAGGCAAGCAGCCTTCCACCGAATTCCATGGGCCTAGGGCCCACCTCTACTGCGACGTTAACGCCGTTAATCTAGCAAGTAAAGCCATTAAAGTGAGGAAAGGTATGAAAAAGTACCTTTGCCCATTGCGCTTTAACGTCCGTCCAAGACGCCGTCGTTTTGCTACCTCCTCCGTGACCCCGATTCTAGGTGGGCCCCGCATGTCACGCGCATTGCGCACCCTCTCTCTCTCCGCGTGGGGAATTGCGCCGTTTGCGAGGAACCGTAATCCTCTTTACAACAGCTGTTTTACCCAATGCGTAAAACACCCCACTTCTGTGGGGCCCACAATATTTTATACATAAATCTTCTCCGTCCATCAGGTGATAAATATTATTTGAACTGTATATAAAAAATATCATCCCATTTTAAAATTCATATGGACTACACGGTAAGATAAATATAAAATTTCTCTCAAAACATCTGAGTTCAGTGGTGTGGCCTTCCTGAGTTGTGGATCGTGATTACTTTTGTATTTTCACTCTATCCTGATGAGTTACACATGATTAACGGTTTTGATGGAAGATTGATACCACGATAGCTCCACACAAACCTATGGTTGGTATACCATCCTCATTATTACTTGTGGTGTGGCCCACCTGAGACTTGAATCTAGCTGATTATCTGGCACATAACTTTAAACGATGATAGAAACCAATGGACAGATTGGATTTTATATATTCAACATTGTGGGTTCCACAGAGCTTGGTTGTTACAAACAGGTGCGGTTGAGGATTCCTATCCGTTTGGGAGATTTTGCATTGTTTTTGCACGTTCCATGTAGGTTTGCATTTCAGAGCGAGTATAAAAAGCGCATGGGGTGTGCACGGACTTATCGTACGCCTCTGTTGGGATGCGTACTGTAGGCTGTCGGGCTATGTATGGGGATTGTCATTTTCAAAGTGGGGAAAAGACGATAATAAACCTGGGTCTTAAATAGGGGTGGCAGAAATTCATGGTTATTGCAGTAAAAACGGTAAAAGGGTCTCAAAACACGTGCGTATCAAGCATGGTAATAAACGTTGCCGAGTTTTTAAACATATCGCGATATTTTTTAATTTATCGTGTTTTTTGCATTACATGTGTTTTTTTACATAAAAATTAAGTTAAAATAAATTATTCGAGTTATGTGGGACCTACCGTGATATATGAGTACCATCTAAGCCGTCCATTAGGGAATACCCCGCATGTCAAAGCTACAACTGAAGACTAAGCCTCATCCACAGCTACGGTGGACCACACCGAAGGGAACGGTGAGGTTCATAGGTGTGGCCCAACCGATGAGGCTCATAGGTGTGACTCCACCACACTGGTTCAGCGTATTTTGTACATGTCATCTTTGGGCTAAAAACAGCGTGGCCCAACCGATGCATGTCTTAGATATCTCGTGTGGTGGGGTTCCCTCCAAATCTTGAGTGGGACCAACATGCGTAGTGTAGGATTAATTAATTTTCAGTGCCACATGTGTGAAAGGTATTTTGGTAAGAAAAAATGTTGAGAATTTTTGAGTTTTTTGTTTAATTTAAATTTAAATTTTTATTTTTATTTTTGCGGAGAAAAAGAGGAGAGAGAAGAGAAAAATGGGTTTTGTAGAAGAGAAGACCGATCACTTTTTATTACTGAATTCTTTGCATTTGGGTACCTGAACCTTCATCCACATTGAAGGTTTCTTGTATCATCTTATTCAAGAGTTTTGTTGATGATTTTATATAATCTCTAGTTAATGAGAATTTATTTATTTCATGTTGCTATAATTCACTTTTGCGTGATGTAGGTGGGATATTTAAGAAAGTTTTCTTAATAATTGTACTCTATTATTTTGATTATAGTAGATTTGTGTCAGACTAGATCTCGTGCTTTTTAGCTTCACATCGAAGGGCATGCTGCCATTTAATGATTAGCTTTGTTTATTTTAGAAGTGATTTTCATTCACAATATATTTTATATTGTTAATCCCATTAATTTGCATATGGAAGGGAAAATTGTGTGGTTTTCCAACCAGGCACACCACATATGCCAATAAAGGCCAACGATGGCTTAAGCATGAGCACGAGACACTAAGGGCATTTTGTTGTCTAATGCCTTATGGCCTGTTTGGCAGGCAGATCCCATGGTATTAGGAGGGAGGGATCAATTTTAAGGTAATGATGGTGGTGTCAGTGGATTGTCTTAAGATCCATGGGATTGCTTATATCCTGGGACAAGTTCATTGGGTCTGTTTGGCAGGCCCCACATGTCCTGAGATTTTACCTTCCAATCCATTCAACCAAAGGATAGGATCAATTTTTAGGTAATGATGGTGATGTCAGTGGATTGTCTCAAGATCCATGGGATGGCTTATATCCCAGGGCAAGTTCACCAGATCTGTTTGGCTGGTCATGCCTATCCAAGGATATTGCCGATCCCATCCCTCCTAATACCGTGGGATCTGCCTGGCCCAACAGGCCCTTAAATACGTTTGTAACAGGGTTTGTCGATGACATTGACAGACCACTCGATTCCATCAAGCAGTTATCGATGCCATCAACAAATGTTCAATCCCATCAACAAAGGTTCGATCCCATCAAGAAAATCCAGAAAAAACCTCGTTAATTACTAAACAGTTTTGGAGTTCCTACTCAACGGCATCGAAGGTGGCTTTAATGTTATCGACTAGTCCTCGATGGTTGTCAATACCATCGAAGGTCACATCAAAGGCGCACGTAGAACTCCATAAGTGTGCAATTTGTTTCATATTTCAGTTGCGGTAGTGTACATATCAGGTGTAATGATAATTAAGGTAATGTTAGGGTTCTCTAAGACATGCTTAAGGATTTGAGAGAGTTTCTTAGAGAAAAAGGCTTGGGCTTTTCCTCTTGTGGATTTGATCAGTAAGTTTTCATTTCTTGTAACTTCGTTTTGCATAATGCGTTCTCGCTTTGTGCCGTGATTTTTTCCTGCAAAGGTCTTTCCACGTAAATTTGGATTGTTCTCTTATTAGATTTCTTTGTACAATGGTGATTACCTTGTTTGATTCCTCTCTGTGTGCTTTCGCGAGTCCCAACAAGTGGTATTAGAACTAATGTCAAGAAGCATATCAAATTTATAGACAATGTATCTATAGCATCTAATATGAAGTTCGATGTAGAGAAGTATTATAGGAAAAATAACTTTGAACTCGTTGTGTTCATCGATGACTATTTTAGAAATATGTGGGTTTACTTTTTAAAAAGTAAATTCGATGTTTTCAGCAACTTCAAATAGTAGAAGATGAATGTAGAAAAATAATGAAGGCAAAAGATGAAAGTGTTGATGACAGATAATGGTAGGAAATTCACTTATGGAGAATTCAATCGTATTTGTAAAGATAAAGTGATTGTGAGGCACAACACAACGCGCCACACATTAGAGCACAATGGTGCGGATGAGCGAATTCGTATTGGCATTGGTTGCCCAATACAATCTCAAGCTGGAACAGATGAATGTGAAGGTTACTTTTCCGTATGAAGAATTGGAAGAGCGGATTTATATGAATCAACCATAAGGATTTGAAATACAATGGGCAGAGAACAAGGTTTGCAAGTTGAAGAGATTGTTATACGAGTTGAAATAGTCTTCTAAAGCAATGATGTAAGAAATTTAATTCTTTTATAATGAGTTAGAGGATTACGAGGAGCGGGTATGATTATTGTGTCTATTTTAAGATACAGAGTAATGAGAAGTTCATTATCTCGATATTATATATTGATGGCATGCTCATTGTTAGTCATAGTATGTTTGATATCAACATACTGAAGGCTTAGTTGTCATGGACATTTGAGATGAAAGATATGGGGTTGCAAAAAAGGTTCTCGTCATTAACAAACACAAAGACATGAAAAAGATCAAGCTATAGATATATTAAGTTAAAAACCTTGAGAAGGTATTGATGAAGTATGGGATGGACAAGATAATGCAACGTTCCCCACACGATTCATTTTTGGCTTTCTTCTGAATATTGACCTGAAACAAATGAAGAAAAGTAAGTTATGTCTCATGTGCCTTATTCGAGTATAGTTGGCAGGTTGATGTATGTCATAGTCTATATGAGACCGAATATTTTACATGTGGTAGGTGTTATTAGTAGATACATGTCTAAACCTGGCAAGTAACACTAGAAGGCAATGAAATGGATACTTTGATACATTCGGGATACACAGGACTATGTCTTAACATTAAAAAAAAAAAAATCAAGGGACAAGTTAGCAGGGTAATGTGAATTCAGATTACATGAATAATGTGAATAATTAAAAGTCGAGTTGCAACTAATTATTTATGTTAGTAGGTGGAGCGATTAGTTAGATGTTGAAGCTTTAGTCTATGGTGGCTCTTTACACAATCGAATATGAGTATATGACGATAACAAGCATTCAATGAAGCGGTTTGGTCTAGGGGAATAATAAATCATGAGACTTTGGAAGGAGGATGTGTCGGTTAATTGTGACAGCGAAAGCGTAATTAATTTGACAAATAACTTGGTCTAGTATTTTAGAACTAAAAATAATGTGCGTCATCATTTTATCCAACAAATGCTTGAGGAATGAGGCATGACTCTTAAGAAAATTCATACAATCATGAATCCAACTGATATGCTTATGAAAGTGGTTCCTGCAGAGAAGTTCAAGTTCTATGTGACTTCTCTAGGTTTAGCAAAAATGGAGTGAAGACGGACTATGCACGAGAAGCAATGATTGTAAAGTTATGATGGAAATGAAGTAGAAATGGAAGATCGAGTATGACATAGGAGCAATGGAGTGTGAAGATTGAAGATATGGTAGAGATTATTATTTATTGTCATAAATATGTCTATAATAGTGTCTGTCAATTACATCGGTAGATGACTTGATTCCATTAAGCAGATGTCAATAACATCAACAGATGCTCAATCTCATCGAGAAAATCTGAAAAAATCCTAGTTAATTGTTAGATAGTTTTGGACTTGCTACTCGATGATATCAAATATGGCTTCGATGTCATTGACTAGTCTTTGATGGTTGCCAATGGCATTAAAGGTGTATGCAGAATTTATGTAAATGCACAATTTGTTTCCTATTCTTATTGTGGTAGTATATATATCAGGTATAATCGAGATTAGGGTAAGGTTAGGGTTCTCTAAAACATGCGTAAGGGCTTGTTTGGGATGATGGATTTGAAACCCCCTAGATTTGAAATTCTCCTATTATATTTGGCACCTTGGATTCAGAATCCCCTTATAACCCAAAAGTAGCTATGCATTTGTTCACTCCCCAAGTGCAGGGTTGTGATGTAGTAATAAACTCGGTAAGACCGAGGTCGAATCCCAAGGGACTGAAACTCGTACGTTATCTGAAACTAACTAGAACTAGAACTAGACTAAGACGAAATCTAAATTAAAGGAAATTAAGGAAATAATGGTGAAAATATTATCTAAAATTTATACAAATCAGAGGAAGGGAAACTAGGGATTCAGAGGATCCACTTGTAGAGATCAGAGAGATCTTATGCCTGTTTCATGAATCATAAAATTTACTGAACTGTTATTGATCTAGATTTCAAGAGATGAAAGGTATATGAATTAAAATGGATTCCATCACCAAACCATGCCCAAGAGACTATGGCAAACAACAGAATTAAACTAATTACCAACCAATCAATAATGCATGAAGGTTAGGAAGGGTACCGACATCCGACCATGCCCAGGAGACTATGGTGAACAACAGGGCTTCCTAACATCATAAACATGAAAAGGACATAGAAATATTCAAAGTCATCGCAGACCCACTGTAATTTCAGTCACAACAGACCATTAAAGATTAAAAATATTTCCATACTAATCAAACTAAAATCAACTTCAATTCATACATTAAAATTAAATTAAAATCATAAAATCTCTCATCTCACTACAAACTTCACCTCTTAGCCCTATCTAAGAGATTTAGCTTAACAACATGATTAAACTAAATCCCTTAAACAAAAATAAATAAAAATAAAAAAAATAAAAATAAAAGAAACTCTACTCTCTGTCTCTCTCTCACGTTCCCACCCAAGCCAGGATCTGATTTTTTATGTCACTCCTCTCTCTTTCTCTTCCTTTTTTATAGCCGGGCAAGGTCGGTGATATAGCTGGGTCGGTGGAGGCTTCCGCAGAACTTTCTTGCACAGGAAGAGTCCCGAACGTGACTCTTTACGCAGGGAGCTGCGTTGATTCTTGGTGGGGCCCATAATTGAAGTCTGTAGGTAAATCCACACCGTCTACCCAATTCCTCTCGGAATTTCAGTCAGAAACACATGGTTTTGGATCACCCTTAATGCGGCCCACTTGATTTTTCGTGTTGCCGTCCACCTTGCATTCGAACGATTGGACTGAGATCCTCATGATATTCTAAAATTCCGCCACCTAGACAGTGATGAGAGGCTCGATGGGAGACCAATGGACAGTCTAGATCGGACCTTCGCTGCACGGTGGTGGCCCACTAGATTTCTCCGCAAGCTCTGTTACGAAACAGAGCTTACGGACGTGACTGTGATAATCGGTGGGCCCCTTATCGGCATCTACTGAGAAATCCACTCCATTAATTGTGATCTTATCAAAAAACTAGTAAGAATTGGCTAATTTTGGATGAGATTCTGTGTGGCCCACTGATGTTTTTCTTCCACCGTTCATCGTACTTTTAATAGCTGAAGACGTACGAACGCTTGTATGGGGTCAAATGGTCACCATGGTTATGGTCGTACCCACTTCCCAGACGCAATGGACGGATCAGATTTATAAAGTGCATGAGTAGTGGGCCCCACTGTCAACAACTGGACGGACAGCGTTAAACGCTGTTGTATTATGAAATTTCTATGAGAAATCTCGGTCAGCACTTGCTGACCGAGTTGTTGAGAACCGGTGCACGGCCGGCGCACGTGGAATTTGTGCACGTGCAATGCACATGTGGAGTCCACTGTAACATGTCGCAAAATCCGTTCCGTCCATTCATTTCTCCGCATAATTTGAGATGTTGAGACCAAGGTTGAAGCATTTTCATATACCAGGTGGGCCTAAAATCGACCGTTCGTGGGCTGATCTGTTCGTTGGGCAACTTTCACAATGATCCATTGGATGAAATTTAATGTGTACAGTTAATTTATGACCCTCAGACCATGTATGAAGTTTCAAGTCGAATTGATGGTGGGAACCCTATGATATTGCACTCTGTACAAATCTTGGGTCATTTGAACTTCAGTTTCTTGATTTTTTTGGGTCTCTGACATGTAAATCTGTCAATCTTGGTCCCTTTGGGTCTGTCCCTTGCCTTGGTGATCATCAGAGTGTTAAATCTAAGCTTTTAACATCCTTTTTCAGCTCAAGCTCCTAAATTCAACCTGCAGCATAAACACGATTAAATCGGCCGTTAAATAATATTACATTCGTAAATTCAGACAATATCTGGGGTCTAATATGCAATATTTTACCCTCAACAGCATTGCGTATTTTTAGTTATTTGAATTTAATTACTAAATCAACTTTAACATCTCTAATTAGTATACGTATGTAATGTTTGACACAATGGTTGTAATAAGCCCGATGAAATATATACTTTGGCCAAAATTGATGGAATTCCTAGTCTAGGATGGGCCACAAGCACAAGATCACATCTGAGTGACTAAGTAGTGATTTTTAACTGTTGATTTACATAGACAATGTTTGAGTGGCTTAAATCATTGTATTAACATGATGCAATTGATAATTTGATTATTTTGGTATATCATTAGTGGGCCACGTGCCCAATACTTTCACCTTGGAATTCAAACCACCCCCCCTCCCTTTAGGGGATTAGAAACCCCCTAGATTTGAAACTCCTTCATTGCTTTATGGTGCCAAACATATCAAGAAATTTGAAATCCACTGAAATCTCCTCAAACCCCCTTAAATCCATGCTGCCAAATGATTCCAAGGGTTTGAGAAGGTTTCAGAGAGAAAAAGATTAGGCTTCTTCCTATCAAAGCTTTGATCGGTGAAGTTTTATCTATTGTAACTTTATTTTTCATGTTGCATTTTCATTTCGGGCCATAAATTTTTTATCCGTAAAAGTTTTTTTTATGCAAATTTAAATTATTCTCTAGTTGAATTTACTTATGTGATTGTAATTACTTTATTTAATTCCTCTACATGTAATTTGCTTGTGCATTGTAATTACTTCATTTGATTCTTATGGTAGCGCCTTTGAAAGTCCCAGCACATTTCAACTTAAAAATCGGCCTTTGTACGTAGTAAAATTTTTTATATTCTACGATGAGAAATTGCTGAGAACATGATCTTCCACTATCACGTGAGCGGATTAGGACGGGCATGGCCTCACCCAAGATGGTGCGGCCCCTATCGTGGTGCCCATCATGATGTATGTAGTCTATATCTACGCCGTCCATACATTTTTTTAAGATCATTTTGATGGAATGTCAGAGAAACTACAGCAGTTCCAAATCTCATGAGGGCCACAACGAAAGAAATAATGGTGATTGACCATTAAAAACTTTTTGCAGGCCATTTTGGATCAAGCTGATATTTTTTTTTTACCTACGTCCAGATCCTTGTGACCTTATCAACAAGATGGATGGAAAGTAAACAGTATGGAAACATTAAAGTGGGCCCTAGTAAGTTTTTAATGTTGGAGTGTTCATTCACAACTACTTCCTATAGCGTGGTCCACCTGAGATTTTCATCCGATTCATTTTGGGATAATGCACTAAAATGATCTGAAAAAACATATGGACGGCATTGATATAGAATATATACACCAAGGTGGGACCTACTGTAAGGGCCGCACCGACTTGGGTAACACCCGGGCTGCACCTAATCCGCTCCCGAATGGTTAAAAGGACGAAAGCTGTGGTTGTAATTTTTTCTTGTTAGTTCCATCCACATGAGGTATTTTGGATGGAGAAATGATAACCCGCAAATCAGATTGGGTGGGCCATATATATAGAATATCTGAACCGTGAAAAAGGTGGGGCACACAGCAATAAACACATTCGTTGTAAAGCAGGATGATCCACAACTTGGGTCGGTAACAACACTACGGTAAGTTTTACCATCGGCTGTTCACTGATTTTCATGTTAGGGTGAATTTAATATCAGCTGAGTACCACGGTATGTCCCACCTTTTGCACGGATCAGATATTCTACACGTGTGACAAGTTGACCAGAAAGAAACGTTGTACTTGAAATGTCACGTACACCGGGATGTACGTGATCATTCCTCCTTTAGAGGTCCTTCTTGAGAAAATTTATTATGACCAAATTACCCCTGCATGAATTGGGAATTTCCCCAATCTCTTGGTGTGTACTGCAGATTCAAACGGTTCAAATGGTGGGACCCACTGAAGATTGATCACGTACTGAAAATCAGATTGGACTCTCTCTCTCTCTCTCTCTCTCTTTTCAAACCTCGTAGTTGGACCCTTTACTACTTCCACTTTAATAATCCATCATATGTCTATCGACTATCAGTTACCGTACTGAAAATCAGATTGACCATTTACTACAGTACGGTCACTCTTTATGTGCATCCTTTTTTAGTAATAATTCATCTACGGTGGGTCCCGCTATTTGAGTGGTTTGGATTTAAGGTGCATGCCACGTGCATGTAGAGGAGCCTCATATGTATCCTACCTGCACGGAACTGCCTGGTTGCTTGCGTACCGCATCTGGGGAGGGACGCGGGTTAGATACTGAAGTGACGTCACCAAGTTCTGTGGGCCCCACTATGATGTATGTGTTATATCCATGCCGTCCATCCGTTTTGAGATATCCTTTCAAGTCATAAGACAAAGAATGAGGCAGATAAGAATCTGTAGTACACCCCACCACAGAAAACAACGGAGAGAGTGATTCCTACAGTTGAAACTATCCTAAGGCTCACCATAATGTTTATTTGAAATCCAACCTGTTCAAAAGCTAAAAAGGACATGAAATAAGAGAAGACACAAATATAAGTTTGATCTAAAACTTTTGTGGCCTTTAGAAGTTTTTAATGGTGAACGTCAATGTCCATACTGTTTTCTGTGCTGTGGTCCACTGGAGCTTTGGATTTAACTCATTCTTTGGATATTGCCTTAAAATGATCTCTCTAAATGGATGTAAGGTGTGGATACAAAACATACATCGTGATGGCGCCCACGGAACTAGGTGACGTCACTTCATTAGCGAGTCTCGCTACTCAACCTGTCAGTTGATAATCCGCGCCCTGTAGAGAGTACGTTTGGCTTGCATGGAGTTTTGCTCGAATACATCGCGTATTAAAATATGATTCGTCAGGACTAAATCAGTTGGATCTGAGGTCGTTTTCCGATATCCACACCGTTTATAATCTTGGGTGCTACTTATATGTAATAGCTTTAACTTTTTCTCATGAAATTGAACTCATATTGACCGTTCCTTGTGGGCCATTAATTTGAAAGTCTAAAGGTTTTCCAATCTAAAATGTTTTTTAGGCAGCCGCCTTCAGGTTGCGTTTGTTCAGATCAATAGCTAGTTCACAGACATGGCCGCGGATACAACGGATCCTGAATAGCGATGTATTTGAACAAAACTTCCTTGCTTTACGGACACAAAAAAAGAAAAAAAGAAAAACAGAGCTTTGCCATCGCAACTATTCGCAAGGCAAGCGGATTGGGTGTTACCCGGGTAACACCTTTGTGGGCGTTACCCTTACCATGTGAGGCCTACCTTGATAAATATTTCGTATATCCACGCCGTCCATCCGTTTTTCCAGAACAGTTTAGAAAGTCATGAGAAAAATTATTAAGATATAAATCTATACTGGACCACACCACTAGTAAAAGTGGTGAATGACCATTAAAAACTTTTTGTAGGCCCCGCGAAAGTTTCTTTTTTTTTTTCAAGATGATCTTCGGAAGCGGATTGGCTGGTGTACCAAGGTACGTTTCGTGCGAAGAGGGGCACTGACGCTCCTCGAGCTCCAAGTTGTACGAACGGTTCAAAGGATATCAAAGTTACATGGGCCCCACAGTGATGTATTTATTATATCTACACCGTTCATCTAAATTTATAGATCATTTTAGAGCATTATCTAAAAAATAAATCATATCGAAAGATCATGTGCACCACACCAAAAATAGCGGTGAAGATAATGATTTTCACCGTTAAAAAATTCGTAGGGCCCACCATAACATTTATTTTCCATCTAATCTGTTCATAAGGTCACAAAGACACGAATGAAGAGGAAAAACAAATTTCATATTGATCCAAAACTTTTACAACCCAAAAAGGATTTCAATGGTAGATGTTCAAATCCTCCACTGCTTTTTGCAGTGTGGTCCACTTGATAGTTATATCTTTCTTATTTTTAGTCTCAAGCCTTAATAAGAGCTCACCAAATGGATGGACTGTTTGGATATAACACATACCTCATGATCAGCCCTACAAAATTTGCTGACGCCAATACGTCACCTATATAGCTCGTGTGAGGTACACCAGCCAATCCGCTTCCATGACCTTCCTATTTTCTCATCATCCAGGTCTTTCTAATGGTGGGTATTCAATCACCACGTAGAAGTGTGGTCCACCTGAGATTTGGATCTGCGTAATTTTTTGGACCACTTTCTAAAATGGGCCCCAAAAAAGGATGGACGGCGTGAATATACAACATATTATCAAGGTGGGCCCCACAGTAAGAGTAACACTCACTATGGTGCTTGTTACCTGGGTAACACAACATAACCCGCAACCCATCCCAAGGGAAGCGGATGACGTGTGACTCCGGGCACAGTTTTTCTGTGCCCTGGTGCCCACGGAGATGTCCGTGATAAATCCACTCCGTCCATCGGTTTTGCAGGACCACGAAAAGAAACCAATCTAAAAAATCAAGTAGATCCAAAACTCATGTGTGTCATGCCACGCGAAACAGTGGGGGATTGAACGACCGGGGTGACAGAAGTTTTGTATCAGGATGATATTTGTGCCTATAGTTTATCTGAGTGGGAATAACCCTATGAACGGTTTGGATGGCATATAAACATCATGGTTAGTTCCAGAATGGTTTCAACTTTGTACATTTCGATTCCCACGGTTTAGTTTGGTGTGGCCCACATGAGTATGGATCTGCCTTATTTTAAGAATAGAGTTTTATTGTAGTCTTTCAAAACAGATGGACGGAGTGGACTTATCATGAACATCTCTGTGTAATCTACGCAGCCCCAGGCACAAGTGTATCTTTGTGCCCTGGGTCACAGGCAATCCGCTTCCCATCCGAAGATGCAGCATGCTGGGAAAGTGTACGGAACATCTCAGGACGCGGATTGCGTCCTACCCATACCTGATTCATCTCGGAAGGGCAGGAGCCTTGAGTAGCCACCTTGATGTATGGCTCTTATCCACACCGTCCATCCATTTTTTTTAATCATTTCAGAGTATATTCTCAAAAAAAAAAGGCAGATTAAATGCTCAAGTGGACTACATAACAGGGATTAAACTTTCACCGTTGAAAGCTTCTCAGGGGCCACATAAGTTTTGGATAGAGCTGATATTTGTGTTTTCTCTTTATCCATGTCTATGTAACTTTATTAATAGTTTGGATGGAAAATAAACATCACGGTGGGCCCAAGAAAAGTTTCAATGGTGAGAATGATTATCACCGCTGCTTCCTATGTTGTGGTCCACTTGAGCTTTGGATCTACATCATTTTAGGTCTTAAACCCTAAAATAATAGGAAAAAATGGATGGACAGTATGGATAAGACTCATACATCGATGGTGGTCACTCAAAGCTCCTGCCCGTTCCCAGCAGGAGACTTGATGGGTAGGACGCAATCCGCATCCGTGGATAAGGCGGCCCCACTTTAAAACGACAACACAAGAAAACCCTAATGGCCCACTCATCAGGAGGATCATTTTCCAACTTGCACTACTCTGTTTATGGCAACTCACTTGTTGTAGCTCATCCACCCATAAATAGCATCCACATACATCACTCGGCACAATCCAAAAATGGAGCATCGATTTCGTCAATCCTATCGTCCATCTAATGGACGGCTAATGAGAAAACCCAGTTATCAAAATACAACAAGTGAGAATGGCTGTTAAGGACATCCAATCAGTGAGATCTTCAGAGTATGATCCATCTAGCATGTGGCTGATGTTTTGGACGGTCTAGATTGGGTGCACGTATTCTATATGTGCAATGGATCTGCTGCAACACCATCTTTCCTTCTCACGCTTCCCGAAAATTAGTCTGATTCACTTGGATGGGATGGATCACGCCGTGGGAATCAATGGACAACCGACACTCCACGATGGTGTGGCCTACCTACTACCAACGGGTGGATCAGCATTATTTTCTACATGCATTATCTTTTTGGTGGGGTTTACTGTTTCAACGGTACAGATGTCCTGCACAAGTTTCACGTTTGTGGGGGAAGATGGTACCGCACCACAAGTTGGGGTGCATATGCTTGTACGTGAACAGTTGTGAGGAATAACAGGCAGTACTCGTGCGGGAATATAATACAATGGTCGGGCCGAAAATTTCTATAGTTTGCTTCGGTTGTCCGTTTCCACATAAGCAGTTTCCTTGGTATAAGACATACAAACCGTCCATGTAATTATTCCATCTATAGTATCCAACATTGGAAAATCTTAACCGTTGTACATGGATATAAACATCAGCAACTGTAGCCCTCTGATGTAATGGACGATAGGGATTTCACCAAAATGGGTACTGGAACCCATGACCTAGTGTTGAAACTCTTGCAAGTCTACCACCGAGGCATATGCAAGTCCTATATTGGATTTGTTAGATTTTTAAAAATGTAGTGGAATTTAAATGATGTGAAAAAGTCCAGGTTTTAAGATTACCCCAGTTGTTTTCTATTTTGAAGCATCTCATGTTTTTAAAATGAAAAATCATGTATAAACAATCTTCATACTTTAGTGTAGAAAGCTGGCAATTTTTGTCATTGTCCATCTTCCAACTAAAAAAAATAAAAAATCTCTTCTGATCAATCTCGAATATTGGAGAGGAGAACCACCATTTGAATCTTAAGATAAGGAAGAAGGGTTGACTTGAGTCATCCAAGGGGTGGATCCGGACGCAAGGGTGTGGGCATGCGTGGAGATATGGCTGTGTCAACCTCTCTCTCTCTCATCATGATGCCCAAAAGGGGCTTGGGCATCCAAGCTCTCTATCTGAAATGCTCTCTCTTCTGAGATAGGATAAATATATGATTCGGGTTTAGCCCTGGCTCAATGGTATACAGAGTAAGTTTCAACATTGAAATCATGGTATCAAATGCCCATGTAATTTATGTTTAAAAAATGATGTACACATGAGAAGGATGTTAGGATTTTATTAGTTGCATCACTTATGATGCTCCTCGACCTCATAAACTTCTTTATACCATACTTTGAAGAAAGTTTATTTATGAGCTTGTTCTAAGACCGGTGACTGTCCATACCCTCCATAATCTGTGGTCATCAGGTGTAAAGTATGGATCAAATTGATTTTAGACATTTTATGCTCATCAAGTAGGATTTAAAATAAATTAATAGCTGAAACTTTGGAAACTCTCCATTAACAAATAAAAAACCCCTAGAAGTGTTGGATGGCCTTTAAAACACCTGGATAGAGACATTCCAAACCATGAGATTAGCCCACTGTTGATGTTCCGAGAAGACCAAGTGGATCATTTATTTAATTGTGTATACTAATTTAATGATCCTAATTAATGTACTTAGCCACACCATTTGTAATAGCCACGCGATGACCTCATAAAACAAGTCAAAACATAATCGATTAGGATCTCTTCATGCAAACATCCTCAGGTCTCAATGAGGTGCCTCTGATGCGCATTTTGGATGTTTGAAATACATCATAGTGGGCCCCACAAAGTTAATGGTATAATCTAACTCTTGTAGGATGCACTGCATTGCCATAATACATCCCACACATATTTGCTTCATTCTATATATAAGAATTTTCATTAATGATATTTTGTTCTGTCTAATGAAGTATAGACCATACACTTATATGGGTGGAAAGGGTGTCTAACACATTTCCTCTTTGTAACTAAGGTCCCTTACACAGAATTTTTGATGACAGATTATAAGTCATTTTAGGATAGAGAATCCTTCGATTTCTTCTCCTAAGATTTCTACAGAATCTAATTAACTATGAAAAAATGAGTAATTGGCTAGTGGTGATTCCAAGTCAAATATACAATACCTCAAGCCACAAATAAATCATAAAAGTCCTGAAAAGCACCCGTGAGCGCGATCCACTTGTGATCTAATGTCCACAATAACTTGAGCGGGTAAGGAAGAACACTAGCATTACTTAGACAAATTTACTAGAGCTATTATGTAACACCCCGAACTTTTCAATACCCTAGTAATGAAAGTTCTTGAGTGTCACCATGAAGGTTAACTTAGTATGGACATGTGTATGACACAAATTTAATTATCCTAACCTTACATCTATTCAGCTATCCTAACCTTACATCTATTCTCTAACATGAATTTAACCGTTGAGAATGATCTTTATTCATAGATCAAGCCATCCGACCATTGATTTTAAGACAAGATCATCATATGTCCAAGTATTCTCATTTGTCCATCATAACCAACCGTTCAGTCAACTATCTACCGATAGGTAAAGATATATAACTGTCCACTTTGAATTTAGACCACCCGATCATGGTAAACTAACTACCTAATCTCTACATCTTGTTTACCACCTATGAATATGCTTAACCCACTATCAAGACTACAATTTGAGGAACTTGAACAAGTCACTTGAATTTAACAGTATACATGTTCTACCTCTTGATTACTCCAAAAATCTACTTGTTCTCATCCGTTTATAAAACCGACTATACACTCACCTACATACATGATCAGAGTACAAACCATCAAGTTTTTCTATTTTTAGCATGTCATCTGACCATGTATCATATTTTGACCCGCCAAACGGATCCTAAATATTAGAACGAACTGCTCAGTTCGAAGATCGTAAATTATATACCAAAACTATCGAATGACTTCTCTATTAAATATATGAAAGCATTGATTTATACTTCGGGGCGGTATAGCCTATTAAAGAGGCATCTTAGTCATCTATAAGCGATCAAGGCTCAAAATAGGGTAATGGAAAGATAATAAAAAATAAAAAATGTCTGTCAAATTTTAATGCATTTGAATGGTGTAATCCGACGTTATGAACAATGAAAATTGGAGAAATAAAAGATGACAAAATCATAAATACTTAATGTCATTAACCTATACCTTTGAATTCTAGATTACATAATTTGTATATTCCATTTCATATAAAAATTTATACTACACCTATTTATCATAAATTAACCACACACGTTGAATCTCAGCTCTTAGATCATTGTAAAAATGGTCCAATTGATAAATCGGCTCCCTAACCGTTGATTTTGGTATCCATCAAGTGAAGAAAGCTTGTGGGTAGTCAGAGTAAGATATTTTTCTTCATATCAATGACTTGAATTTTACATTATATAGACTAAGTGTGAAATATGATGTAATGCCCTAGATTTCGTAACCCGAGTTTAATACTCGTTTTTCAAAATCTCAAGTGTTAACTTACAAAGATAGCCCATATTTCACAATAAGATATATATTTTTAAATATAAGTGAGCAATCGTAACGAAAACAAACAACCACACAGAGTAACTGTTTAAAATATATCTCAATATGTACAAATGGTTGCCTATAAGGCTTATACAAACCAATGACTCAAATATAAAAATGGGACGTAATAAAGAAGAAAAACTATAATATGAAATCGTAAGAACATCCAGCTCTATATGCCCTACACCAATGTTAATTGACGAATCATCTATATAACTCGCATCAACTAAATACGGTTTAATAACGTTAATGGCTATCTTAGTAATGTATACCCTCCAAGATTACCAAGCATCACAATAGTCAAGAATAGAATTCAAATAAATTCAAGAGAATACAATCTCCAACGTAAACTTTATAAATAAAATACAAGAATGAACATTTTATGTTTAATAAGTAACATATAGGAGAATACCACCTAAAATTCAGGAGAAGATACAACTCACATTTTTAAGTAACAATTTAAGAAAATATAATGTCTAAATTGCAATTCAACACTCACAAGTACAACACCAATTACATATCCACATATTTAAAGTATAACATGAAGAAAAATATAATCCATTTCTCACAAATATAACAGAGACGGTTATAACATCTAAACCACAATTTAATGTATAATATAAGGAGATACAATCCACTTCTCAAACAATATTCAATCAACAACTTAATCTTGATTAATGAATAAATACATAAATGTAATCAACCTGGGGATGCACATCCAGCTGAACAAATGAATGGACATTTTAAACAGTTGGCCTATTCATACAAGATATTGGGTCTTTCAAATAGTTGACCCATTAAAAATGCAAAAAACAGTCATTTAAACAGTACACTAGTCTTTCAAACAGTCGACCAAGCACCTGATAAGGCCCACATGCCATGTATGTATGATTAACCCAATCGTTATTAATCCAATTTACAAACAATATATCAGAAAAGCTCAAAAGTCACTATGGGGGGCGCCGCAACCCGGCATAGGCCGACAGCTCGGGCATAGTGTCTCATTCTACCAGCCTTAACTCATAAGATTTCAATAAGTAAAATTTTAACACACTTAGATGAATATAAATGATATTTATAAAATAAAGACTCCTAGACGTTTCATTTATAAAAATCTCGATAACTAGTGGTCATTCATAATTCGAGGCGTAGACATTACCGCTATAAGTCCAAATATATTTTCAACAATAAGAGTCCTCCCAATAAGCTATATTGGCATCGAGTCCTTCAAGGACACCATCAAATAATATAATCCATAAGCCACAAGAGCGCAAATAATTCATGAGATGAGAAGTCTATAACCACATAACATTTAATTCATTCATGACCATCTACTAGCTCGAGAAAGACTCTAATATACATATCCACTAATATCTAACATTAAATTCTAATTTCAACTTAACATAATCTAATGTTAAACCAAACTATAATTAATTCAATATACATCATCAAGTGTTAAACTAATCTACAATCAATTTAATACACATTATTAGATAAATACACATGTAAGTACTCATCAAAACTAAACTAGAGAAAATAATTCCACATTTTAATAAATCATAACTCTATAGGATTTAGATCATTAATCTTTTCAAATCAAGAAATATACTAATATGGTTCCTAATTATAAGGGAATGTGCACATATAAATGTGAATGTAACAGCCCATACTTTAATCATGGGATGTTACTAACCGTTAATGGTTGGATTGAAGTCAATCTAACCGTAGGATTGATCTAGAGCTATAAATAAGACAACATTCACGTGTATGACTCACCTAAGCGTTAAAGATTTGTATTATCTTTGGAGACATAGGCCTAGTTGGACTTTTAGAATCTAATGGTCGGAATGGATTCCACAAAGTATAAATGTGGACCCCACTTTTAAATTGTGCATTTGTACAGATTGTGTACACATGCGGTGCACTAGACTATTAATTCAGTTAAAATGGGCGCTGACCAGAGTTTTTTTTTAAAAGAGAGATTTCTCTCCTTTTATAACAATTCTCTCTAGAGACCGTTCAAACGGATACTCGCCCGTTTGATCATGTGATGGCCCACCATCATAGGCCTTTGGCTAGATCCAAACTTTCCATCATGTTGAGAAGAGGGTGCCCACCAAAACCCAACTGCTTACTCATGTTTTCATGTATGTGTGAGCACACGGTTCTTGGCATAATGGATGCATGCGTGTGGCATTTTTCTGAAAACGAAAACTGTTTTATTTCACCCTGTTGGCAATTCACGTGAACATCCCTCCTCAGTTCTCATACGTCCCTTGAGAGAATCCTAGCCTCTCATTTTCTGCTTATAAGGATTGCTGAGCCGTGTATAACAAACATATTTGTAGAAGGTTCTTTTGTTAAGGCAGTTAGAGGAGCGGGATGAAATGCTAATCTAGACCGCTTACCTTTCATCTGACGGTCTAGGAGAGTTAGGGCATGATATAAGAGAAGAAGGATCAAACAACATTTGAATTCTTTACCATTTTCGCAGATGAAAGAGAAAATGACCCAAAACTTTTAAATTCAAACCCACCGAAGAAATACCTTTGGAGCTTCAATTTCAAGCCTCTACAAGCTCTATGAAGTTCATCGAGATATGCCATAAAAGTTAGATAAAAAAAGAAGCTACGAGATTGGATTTGCCATTAATGGTCGAGTCATCTTCTCTGCCGCATCTGCTGAGTCCTGGATGAGTCAGGATTGAGTCCAGAGTTATTCTGGTTCAAGAAATTTCAAGATTTGTTGTTGATTCTAGGAACAAAAGGAAAGAGGAAGAAAATGATGGAGAAAAAGAAATGAAAGAGAAGAAGAGGAAGTGGGGTGAGTCATCGAGTTAACTCGGCTCAAAATCGAGCTAGGTCTCTGATTCACTGTTTAATCGGATCCAAATCTTTCTAGAACTCCATAATAGAAGCATAAAGAAAATAAAGAAAGAAGAAGATCAGAGAGAGAGAGAGAGTTAGGTAGCTGGTGAGTTGGGATCGAGTCGACTCAATCCTCACTCAGTGCAAATCTGAGTCGGAGCAATTCCTGTGCATTCCCACCCTTCCAACCAAGTTTGAAGCTATTTTATTTTGGCTAGACTCACCAATGTAGTAAGCTTCAAATTGACAGGGTTAGAACCGAGTTGAGTTAACTCAGTTTTCAACCAATCCATTTTTTTAATATGATCTAATCTGATCTGTTCGGACTCAACTGTTGTCTTGTGAATACTGGAATCATGCAGTTAGATCTTTACCGCATCAAATAGGAAAATCATCAAATGTGATTAAATTCGAGATGATCTCGGGTTAACGTCAAATTGAGTTGGGCCGAGTTAACTCAATTTGGATATGTTCCCTTGGAGTTAGCTTGGATTGGAGTTGGGCTGTTCTAAGTTGACTCTTCTAGCCAAATACTACATTTTCATTTATTTTATCAAGTAGGAGAAAGTTTGGGCTACAACCAAGTCACACTAAATCAGATTATAACGATTGAGAGTCTGATCTCAAGCGTGGGGGCACAATCCAAACCACATTGAGAGACAATCTGATCTTTAAAGGTGAGGATTCACCCTTCAAGCTTACTTTCATTATAATAGTCTATTTAATTCTCTTTTGAATTAATTGCTTAATCACATTTATGACTAGTTTATATGTATGATCGAGTTATGAATTGTTGATCTTTATTTTAAGATGACTCACCTTTATATGTGCACATTCCTTGATTTGTTTTGCATGTGCATATAAGTACATTTCTTGATTTGTAAAGATTAATGATCTAAATCCTATAGAGTTATGATTTATTTGAATTATTTTCTCTAGTTTAGTTTTAATGAGTATTCATATTTGTATTTGTCTGATGATGCGTATTAAATTGATTGTGACTTAGTTTAACATTTGTTTTGTGTTAATGGATTTTATTGAAAATATAATACCATATATTGATTGATATATATTAGGGATTCCTCTCACTAGTGGCCGATTGTAAATAAAATAAACATTACGTGGTCGTAGACTTACCATCCTATGGATTATTCGTGCCAATGCGGTTTGTAGATATTATTATTTTGTTGTGTCCTCGAAGGACTTGATGTCAATGTAGCTTATTGGAAAGACTCTTGTTGTTGAAAGTACATCTGGACTTGTGATGGTAACGTCTACGTGTCGAATCATGAGTGGCCACTAGTTGTAGAGATTCTTGTAAATGGAATGTTTAAAATTCTTTATTTTATAAGTATGATTTAAAATTCATTTGAGTATATTAGAATTTTATTTGTTTAAGTCTCATGAGCGGGGGATAGTGGAATGGGACACTATGCTCGAGCTATCAGCCTATGCTGGGTTGCGCGTGCCCCCATAGTGACCTTTGAGCTCCTCTGATATTTTATTTGTAAATTGGACTAATAACGGTTGGGTTAATCATCCATACATGGCACGTGGGCGTTATTAGGTGCCTGGTCGACTGTTTGAAAGACCAGTGTACTATTCGAACGACCCTTTTTGTATTTTGAATGGATCGACTGTTTGAAAGACCCGATATCCTGTATGAATGGGCCTACTATTTGAAAGGTACATTCATTTGTTCAGCTGGATATGCATCCCCAGGCTGATTACATTCATTCATTAATCAAGATTAAGTCGACGACTGAATTAGTTTGTGAAATAGATTATATCTTCTTATATCATACATTGAATTGTAGTTTGAATGTTATAATTGTTTGTGTTATGTTTGTGGGGAATGGACTGTATCTCTACATAGTATACTTTGAATTTCGGGTGGATATATAGTTGGTGTTATCCTTGTGAATTGTGAAATGTAACTTAGATTATATAGTTCTTTGGATTGTACTTATAAAATTGTATTTTCTTCTCATGTACTTATAGTATCATCTTATATGTCACTTAGGAAACATAAATTGTATATTTTCGTATTTTACTTATGAACATTACATTGGGTATTGTACTCTCCTGAGTTATTTGAATTCCACTCTTGACTATTGTGATGCTTGATAATTTTGGAGAGCATACCTCACTAGGATAGTCATTGACGCTATCGAATCGTATTCAGTTAGTGTAGATAAATAAATGTCGTGCAGGTTAACATCAATGTGGAGCATGAACTGGATAATCTTGCGATTCCTGATTCTACATTTCCTGTTTTTGTTTAGATATATCATTTGATTATTTTGAGTCATGAGTTTGTATAAGCCCTATGGGCAACCAATTGTATAAGTTGAAATATATATTGGACATTTCCTCCATGTGTGGTTTATTTTGTTTCCGTTGCGATTGCTTACTTATTAAAAAAGAAAAAAAAATTTATTGTGAAATGTGGGCTATCCTTGTAGGTTAACTCTCAGGATTTCGGAAATCGAGTACAAAACTCGGGTTACGAAATTCGGGACGTTACAATAAATCATCTTAAAATGAAGATCAACAACTCATAACTTAACTAATTATTTGATTATACATGTAAACTAGTTATAAACATTAGTAGGCAATTAATTCAAAAGAAAACTAAATTAACTATTATAATGAAAGTAAACTTGAAGGGTGAGTCCTCACTTAGAAGTGTGGATTGACTTCTTGAGTGGCTGGAAACAAATACAAGTCATCCCTATCCAATCTAATTTGACTTAAGTTCAGTTAATTTGATCAATTCAAAACAACACAATCTTCACTTGGCCATGACTCGATGTGAAATAGGATGCCATGGAAAAATAATTAGAATCAGATCTAAGTCCATATCAAAATTAGTAAACAAAGACTCATCTAGTTAACTTACCCACAACGACTTGACTCGGTTGCCTTCATAGCTCGATTCAATTCTAACCCGAACTCAAGTGCAGTTGTGACTTGGCACTAACTAGAATGCCACGGACCAACAACTGCAAGGATGGGCCGAACCGTGTGAATCAGGATCAGCCATGAGCTTGAACTCAGTTGAGTCAACTCGCCAAAGACCTAACAACACCCCCACAGTTGGTGGGTCACACCACACAATAGTTAGAGAGGGGTTACCCTCCCATTAAAACATTCATAATTATTTATTAGGCCCACCAAGATGTGGTTCACAAATCCAGCCCATCCATTGTGTGTGTGTCCCACCTAGATGAGGGGTCAAACCAAGTTTGAGCCACATCCAAAACTTAAGTGGCCTCACCAAGTGCTTTGATATGTTTTAGGCATGACTTCACATAGTTTTAGATGGTATGGCTAACCCAAGTTCTGCATACAACTGATTTTTGAGATATCCCATAACCTAAAGGGGACCCATCTAATGCATGATGTTGATGTTCAACACACATCATGGTGTGACCTTATAGTACCATTTTCCATATATATATATATATATATATATATATATATATATATATATATATATATATATATATAGGGTGGTAGACTCTCAAGAGTTTCAACACCGGGTCAAGGGTTCAAGTATCCATACGTGGGGAAATTCCACTAGTGTGAGTGTGTGGGGTGTGTGTAAATATTATATATATATATATATATATATATATATATATATATATATATAGAGAGAGAGAGAGAGAGAGAGAGAGAGAAGGTACAATGCGCTCGAGCTCACGGCTTCGTCCCATGTGATCGAGCTGTGTGGGCCCCATCATGATGCCTTTCGAACATCTACCCCATCAGTCAAATGCGCCATTCCACCGTGGACTTAGGTCTCAAAAATCAAGTCAATCCGTGACTTGTGTGGGCCACACCACATACAGAAGTGGAGAGGGGCCATGCAACCATTAAAACATTCATAATCATTTTTGGGGCCCACAGAAGATGTGGTTTGCAAATTCAGCCCCATCCATTATGTGTCTCCCACTTGTATGAGGGTTCAGACCAAGTTTCAGCAGCATTCAAAACTCAGGTGGGCCCCACCAAGTGCTTTTATATGTTTTAACGGTGTCTTCACATGATTTTAGATGGTATGGCCCACCTGAGTTCCGTAGACGGCTAATTTTTGGGATATCCCATTATTTAAATGGGAACAATCAAATGCACGGTGTTGATGCTCAACATGCATCACGGTGGGGCCCACATAGCTCGACCTCACAATAAGCTTATCGTGAGCTCGAGCACATAGTACCTTTTCCCATATATATATATATATATATATATATATATATATATATATATATATATATATATTCTAAAGAAAAGACTTATCGATGGAGAGTCCTACCAATGCTCTACCCTTTAAAACCGTAATAAAAACCTTGGATTCCAAAAGTCATATTTATAAAACTTTCAACAAATTTCAGAACTATTTTAAGTTTTTTATTATAATTAGTATATCAAACAAATCCAGCCCATCCATTGTGTGTGTCTCACCTGGATGAGGTGTCAAACCAAGTTTGAGCCACATTCAAAACTTAGGTAGCCCCACCAAGTGCTTTGATATATTTTAGGCATGACTTCACATAGTTTTAAATGGTATGACTAACCTGGGTTCCACATACAACTGATTTTTGGGATATCTCATAAACTAAAGAAGACCCATCAAATGCACGGTGTTGATGTTCAACACACATCATGGTGTGACCTTATAGTACCATATATATATATATATATATATATATATATATATATATATATATATATATATATATATATATATATATCTATCGGAACGCTCACCTGCGAACCAGTTCGTACATACTAGGTACGAACTTTTTTGAGAACCCATCATAGGTGATGCGGATCCAAAATCTGAACCGTTCATGTGAAGCAGCACCTCATGAAACCCCCCATGCCGAAGTTTTACTTTGATCTAAAACTTGATGGGCCATGAAAAATGAAAACAGTTTCCTCCCTTGATTTGCATTTCTCTTTGCCATGGCCCACCAGAATTTTACATTGGGGTGAAAATTTGTAACATAAGGTTTCATGGGATTCCGCATCACATGAACCGTTCAGATCAGACACCCATGACACGTGTGCAAAGGTGCGTACGTACGTAAATGCACAAGGGAGCATGACTCCATATATATACACACACGCTAAAGAAAAGACTTAACGATGGAGAGTCCTGCCAATGCCCTACTCTTTAAAACCGTAATAAAAGCAATGGAATCCAAAAGTCATATTTATAAAACTTTTAACAAATTTTAGAATTATTTTAAGTTTTTAATTATAATTAGTATATCAACCAAACAAAATGTTTACATTTATTTTTTAAAGAATGCAGTTATTAAACATAAAGAAAGGGGTTGTATTATCAACTACGGTGGGCGTAGATATCAGTTCCCTAAAGAAAATGGATACTTTAGTCAATGCAGCCGTGTCACGACAAAGGCAATACCCTTTCTTTTAAAAAAAAAAGATAAAATAAATAAATTTAATAAAGAAAAAGGAAACGGTGGGATCAGATACTTTCGGATGCTTGCCGTTTTCCAAGTCATAAAAGAAAAACAGAGGTTTGGTCGTTGTCATCCTGTATGGGCCCCATCAGCACGGCCAACCACGTGTCAGAACCTGTCACGCACCAGCTTTCTCCATGCTGACGTGGCAACTCCTGTATCCTTCTGCCATATCAGCGAAAGCGAGAGATGGATTTATAGTCGTTTATCCACTCAGAAGTGGCCAGATTCATCTTCTCTATCCAACGGTCAGAGAATAAGGCCTTGGTCAGGTTCTTTTCTTCACATAATTACTAAACTACCCTTCTTTCATTAGATAATGACGAAATTAGTCATTTCTACTTTAATAGGTGCCATTCATTTGGTGGGCCATCATTACGTGATATGTTATCCAACGGAGCAGATCTCTAGGGAATGGACGATCATGATGGCCCGCACTAGATGGACCGTCTAGATTGCCGAAACCTGGGCCCAGTGTATTAATACCTCACTCTCGTTTAAACCTACTAACAAGCATCCCTGCTGTATCATGTGGGCCCTACAAGTGTACATGCCCCGGACCAAAATCACATCTCTCACCATATATCAGGTGGGCCATAGTGTCCGAAGCAAATGGGCCGTTGAAAAAGTTAGTAAAGATATTGTTAGCCGTCCTTTCGTTTTATAAAAATGCATCTAAACGGATGCAAATACACGTCTTATTCGTCGGATAGGACAACACATTAGTGCGGACCTTATGGTCGGCTTGGATATATATATATATATATATATATATATATATATATATATAAGAATCAAGATAGCTAGAGAAGTTTTATTCAAAATCCTAGTTCATATTATAACTTTGGATTGTCGTAATTTTATGACCGGTTATCCAATTCATGCCTCTAATATATCATATTATTGGTGCTTTAGCCTTTGAATAATATTTCAAAATAAGATTACTTTAAAATTATTTTTAATTTTAAAAATTAAATTTTACTATTTTTAATAAATTATTAAATTTATTATTATTTTTCAATATTTTAGATTATGAAGATTCCTAAAATAACATTACACCATTATTTTAATTGTACGAAAGAGTTTGAATTAGATTAAAAGTTATTTACTATTTTTAATAAGCTTATCATTTCATAAATATTTATTATTTGAAAAGAATTAAAATTTTAAAATTCAAGACTAATAAAACTAATAAATTTATTATTTTATGATTGTTTACTATTTGAAAAGGTTACAAAGTTAAAATTTAGGACCTAAATAACTAATAAATTTATTATTTCATAAATATTTATTATTTGAAAAAAGTTAAAATTTTAAAATTTAGGACTTATATAACTAATAAATTTATTATTTTATATTATTTGAAAAAAGTTGAAAATTTTAAATTTTAGGACTCATATAACTAATACCTAATACATGAGATTATTATTATTTAAATAGAATTTCATCATTAATATTAATTTTATATTTTTTATTAGAAATCTTTCTTTTATAAAGCCCATGATCTCTTATCTTTATGCATGGACCCGCTTTGTGAACGTGTCATGCTGGCACATGTGGAGGGATATCTAAAGAGGGTGGAGTATAGATGCGTGTGGTATTAGCAAGCCCACCAAAGATGTATGCTTAGAGACTATCTTTTATCTCCACCAACCTACATTTGGACCAGATGGCATTCAAATTTCCTATCTGGACCGTCCAACAAGTCCATCTCACTATTCTTTCACTGTGCTGAAAAAATCACGGCAATTGGATGGTTGGAAATATCTGATGTTAGATCTATCTTCCATGAACGATCTTGTCCGTACATTTATTCATACAGAGGAATAGACGGTTTTGATCAGCTAATCATTTTAATTTTTTAAAGGCAACCTATGAAGAGTGGAGGTAGACCTAATAGCCGGTCCAGATGGATAATTTGGACGCAAACGAGTTCAAATGCAGCTAAGTGTACGGAAAGTTTTCCATACACTCTTCTCAAACATCATTACCCAAAAGAACCAAAAAGAAAGATGTCGTTGACAAACTGGATGAGCTTGAGGGATCTGAAGAAAGGGCTCTAAAACAATGGTGTAGGGCACTGAACTTTGATACTCTGAAAGAGTGTGTTGCCTGATATGCAGTCACCCTGAAATTAAATACATAAGACCGTCCAAATGGAGGATCACAATTTATATATCTCTTAAACCAAAAATCACAGTGATTTTATTTTTTAATTAACTGGATGATTAGTGATATTTAATGGGCGGTCATGATGAAAGAAGTGAACGGTCCGAATTGAATGACCATATGTTCTTTAATCAGAGGTTAGTATCGCCAAATCAATCTGATTTCTGGGCTGTATACATTTTTTACCACCATTCTGACGGTTTAGGTTGAGTTATATATGACACGTATACGATTTCAGAGTGCCCGAGTATCAACCATCATATTCCAGAGTATCAGATATGAGATAACTCCCTTATAAAGCAGATATACACACGAGATATGAGAGAATCAACTCAACATGAGAGTCACGAGTTCTCAAACACCTATCCACGCAGATATTAGACATCTGAGCCGTCCATCACGTGAACAATTGTTCAGATGACGTTGATATATAAGAAAGGTACACTCGTCACGCAAATGCACAATGAATCTGGACCATTGTACCTGTGACCCACCATCTATAGGGTGGGGCCCACGTGATGCATGGCCCGCGGATGGACCATGCACATACAACCTCAGTACGTGTGGGTGTATGAAGAGAGACCCGTATGGAAGTCAGCAAATGCAAACGCCACCACATATGCCACCATGTCACACAGGTGCAGTATCCAAGCCGTTCATCAGAAGAGCACCGCTATAATAGATTCCCTGTCCTAAGAACGTACGGTTGCGAAAACCTTCCAAAGTTTTCTAATCCGTCCACTTATTTCTAATATCATGGCACACCTACCAAAGTGGGCCATCTTTCTGTTTTGTCAGTAGCATCTGCACGGAGAGTTCCACGTGATGGACGACTTGAATAGTTCACCCGTGTGAAAAGGTGTCCGATGTGGCTGCATGTGCATTAGCTGAATTGTACACGCCTGTCGCTTTCCCAAACGAGAGCGGATTTGGTGAGGTCCGTCGGGGGAAACACCAACTTCGGTGAGGCCGTAACCGTGGGGCCCGACTTCATATATGTATTGTATATCTACGCCGCACATCCTTTTTCCTAGGTAATTTTATGGGATAAAACCAAAACTAAGAACCAAATATTAGGTGGACCACACTACAGGAAACAGTTGTGATTAAATGCCATCCATTAAAAACTTTTTGTGGGCCACAAAAGTTTTGGATCAGACTGATATTTGTATTTTTCCCTTCATCCAGGTATTTTTGACATTATAAACAGGTTGGATGGAAAATAAACATTACATTCAGTGCTAGGAATTATTTTAATGGTGAATGTTCAGTCACCACTATTTCCTGTTGTGTGTCCCACCTGAGATTTATGTCTACTTCTTTATTTACCAAATTCTCTAAAATGATCTGAAAAAACGTTTGGACGGCCCAGATATACAAAAAATACGTCAAGGTGGGCCCCACTTTCACGGCTTTATCGAGTTCGGGGTTTCCCGGCCACACCGGATCCGCTCTCTGAGATAAAGAAGATGTCGTACTCTACGTATCAGCCAGCTAGCTGGACGGTCCACCTGGCTGCTGTGGGACCCACGATGAACTGGTCCGCATGGGCAAGTGGGTTGCATGTGGGGCCCACTTGGGGTAGAGAGAGATGATGAGAGCTATGAACTCGAGGCATACATGTGAGTTGTAACACACATTGGCGTGTTTGGACTCATGCCCATGATTACATATCGTTACTTGTATTTTTCATGGCACCTCATCTTATTATTTTTTATGATTTTTCTATTTTATGATTCATAATTATCTCATACCTTTTACAAAAAGGATTTTTTTAAAAAAATCCAGAAAAAGAAAAGAAAAGAAGAAGATATGAGAGCTTGCTATCATTGGTCGTAGCATTAAGGTGCTTGTCTCATTTTTCATGTGGGTCTCACCATGGCCCATTTTTCCATCACCAAGGGTTACTAAAGGAAACTCATCATGAATATATATGTAGTGGTTGAGCGGTGGAGGTTTTCAAATAGCAATCGTATAAATAAGGAATGATCATATGCAACCATTGCATGATACTGCTGACGTGTCACAAGTGTAGGACATCTGTACCATGAAAACGGTGGACCCCAACATGAAGATCACCTGGTGCAAAAATCAGAGTGACCCAAATCACGTGGGCCAAATTGTAAATTGGTTTAGATCATCGTCTGTCCATTGATCTCAATGGTGTGGCCGACTTGATGAGTGAATGGCTCTGATTTTGACATCAGGTGATCTTCATGATGGCCCCCTCCCATCACATGAATTGGATGTACTACACATATGACAAGTTGGTGGGAAGAAAAGGTGTTGCACTGTAAGCTTAGAATACTATGGTTGTATGATCTGATCATCATTCCTACCCTGTAAAATACATGCAAAATTCCAATACAGAGGATAATAATCATAACTGATGTAAGTGGACCACTTTAAATAGGAAAAAAAAAGGACGTATTTCTTTTACACAGACTTTGATTATGAGAGAGATTTTTTTCCCCTTCTTTTCTTTGGTGGAGAAGCTCTTTTTTAATTAGTTTTAAAAAATGAATGGAGGGAAATGGTGCAACATATCTCGAGCGGTCCAGAGAGGGTTGATGGGAATCCCAAATGAGATTTCAGAAATTCCTGCATTTGAATTTATGCTCATCATAACTGTAATTTTTTCAGGGCTGCCTATGAAGAGTGAACTTAACCTAATGGACCGTCCAGATTGATTTGTTGGATGCATAGTCCAAATGCAATGTGCATGGTAGGTTTTGAATGTGGTCAGCCCAATCTATCATTACTCTTAGTTGGAGACAAAAGATCCAGCAGGCCAATGCACACAGTCGCATTTGGACTAGTCATCATTCCCATCACCTGCCTAGTCCGTCCAGTAGATGACACTATTCTTTTATTACTATGGAAAGAGAATAGCAATCAGATGATCTTAAACATCTGTGATTGAACCTATCTTTAATAATAATAACATATCTTGGCCATCAATTTCTACAAGTCATTGATTATATAGGTTGAATCATCCAATCGGTATAACCTTTCTAGGGGTGCCAATGAAGAACACTAACCACCCTAAAGTAGTTGTGATGGAGATGAGGTAGGATTGTTAAGAGACTAAACTCAATGGACACTCCTGATTGGTTATGTGGATGCAAACATGTCCAAATACAATTGTGTGCTGTTGTTAGTGTCTCAAATATTTCAGCAACAAGGTTTGTTGATGCCATCTAGGGATGCACTCAACCCACTGGATAATTACACTTAATTAAAATGCCTGAGAAAGCAAAGGTATGTTGTGCTATTCAAGCATAGTTTCAACAATTTTAATTCGTTTTGAAGTAATTCCATCTTTTTCAAAGGGAAAATGCATTTTTTCAAAGGGAAAATTGGTTCAAGCTTTTAATAATGAATTCTTAAAATTTTCTCAAATTAAAATGCTTTTAGTTTAATTATTTTAATATTTTTAAAAATATTACTTATTTTTTTAAAATATTTTTAAAGTCAGGTTTGTTCAATTGCCAACTGACCATATTTATTCAACTCTCAGGCCGGCATCATTCATTTGATTTTCTTCAAATGAAGTCAAATATTAAAGTTCTTAGTTTTAATTAATATTCTTCTAATTCTCATGCTTTAGTTCCTTTTGTAATTATATTCCGTGGCACTATCATTAATATGTCAACAGATAACCAAACATGCATGAGTGCACGTGTGGGAACATAGTAGGCAAGTCAATGCAAAACCCAAGTCATTCTGTGAGTTATCCCAGCTATATAAATTACCTAGACTTGTGTAATAATATTATAAAAATATATATTTTTTTAAAGTAATTTACTGGATCTAGGAAAAATCTTATTTTGCCCTATTTTTTTAAATAGAGAAAATAGAATAATGAAAATATAAAAAATAAAAGTGGGAAAAGATGGGAGAACAAAGGAATATACATACATAGAAAATGAGAAACCATTTGGACTTCGACTTCCATTTTATTGAAAATATATTTTCCTTCATTACATCACATGTTTTGTATGTGAAAAGGTAATGTAAAATATTTAAAAAAATGTAAAGATAAATGCTTAGGATTATTAAATCAATATCAGGTATATTAGGGCATAATTACTGATTTTTATTCATTTAGATATGAATTTCATATGAGCCTTTCAGCTAACAATGTGAAAATCAGAGTCCAATTGTTGCAGAGCAGGGAAAAGAGAAACATATTCATTAGCGTAAGATGCAAGTGAAGTTTGCCTTTGTAGATGCAGTGGCGTGGTCAACACGATTGCATTGAGATGGATCGAGAAAGAGTATTTTATAAATAAAAATAAAGAAAGAGGAGATTGAAATAGTTTGTTTGCATTGGTTATCCAAACTCTCATTACACGATTGGGTTCTCAGTTTCACCTATCAGGTGTAAGAATAATGTTACTCTCTCTCTCTCTCTCTCCTTATTCTTTATTAGATGAACTTCATCTCCTAGTCATGGAAAGGTGATACCCATCATTTGCATCATGGGAGTCCTCAAATTCTTAATTTCCACAACTCTCTCTCTCTCTCTCTCTCTCTCTCAAAGCACACATCAATCCACATCAACTAATACATCATCATTATCCCAAGCCATTCATTAATAGGTAGAATTAGCTGGATTATTATCTCTCTAACAACACCCATAATTTAGTTTTAGAAAAATCTCACCCCTAATGCTATCCCTTTCTTGAAAGCGATATTCTAACACTCTTAGACGAGCAACAGACACCAATCGAAGGGCGAGAATCATCCCATCAGATTGATTTTTTAAGTACGTCTATCATAGATGTGGTTCATTAAATGAATGGTCTAGATCACTTAATCATGTGGCCCACTTATACAAACTAAAAACTAGTCATACAACAGACATCCTCGAGTGCAGGATATCACCCATTAGAAATGTATACGTAATGGGAAAATCATGATTCATGCCATCATAAAAGATCATGTAACATGCCATCAAAACCACATCCTTTTGGATACGTAGCTTATTGTGATCATGTCCAACTTACTATTTTAAGTGGGAAAAATGATCACATACATTCCAGCTTATGGTAATCAATACACATTTTATTTTTGTGGGGCGGACCACACCATGATGTGTGAGTGACATCCAACCCGTCCAGTAGATGCAACGTCTCCCTCAGCGGAGATATATAAATCCATCCCAATCCTTAAATGAGGTAACCCACCATAGTAACTTCCACATGGAACGTGAGGTCACCGTGTTTTGTATATGGGAAGATTGCCATGTGTGTGTTATATCCATGATGTATGTGTTCTGTGGGTCCCACCTTGATCTGTGTTATATCCACGCCGTCCATCTATTTTTTGAGATCATTTTAGGACTTGAGCCCAAAAATGAGGCAGATCCAAAGCTCAAGTGGACCACACCACAGAAAGCGGTGGGGATTGAATGCCAATGGTTGAAAACTTCTTGGGGCCACAGAAGTTTTGGATCATGCTGATATTTGTGTTTTCCCTTCATCCAGGTCTGTCTGACCTTATGAACATGTTGGATGGCAAATACACATCATGGTGGGCCCTAGGAAGGTTTCACCGGTGGGCTTCATTGTTCCCACTGTTTTCTGTGGTGAGGTCCACTTGAGGTTTGGATCTGCCTCATTTTTTGTCTCATCCCATTAAATGATCTGGTAAAATGGATGGATGGTGCGGATATAACACAGACATCGTGGTTGGGCCCACATAGCTTTGCCACATCAACACAGCGCTAAGCTCCCACGAAATCCTCGTCCAGCTCAGGGCATTTCTAAAACACAGGTGGGCCACACCATACATAGGTTTTGGGCTTGATTGTACACTTCTCCCTGTCAGTGTGTCCCACCTGATTTTTTTTTTTTTTATGAAGATGATTTTTGGGATGTATGCTGGAGACGGTAAGGTCATCAGTGCACAATATGGATTCTACATACTGATCGTGTGTGGGGCCCACACACTTGAACGTATACTAATTACCAAATGTTCAAATCATGTGTGATCATTCCCCTTTAATGTGTATTACTCCCCCATTTTAACATTTCAAACGGGCAACTCATGTTCTTGAAATTTGTATTTGTCAAAATCTCCTAAACTAAGCTTTGGGTAGGGCTTTAGTTTAAACTCTTCTAATTAGGGGTTTTTTTTTTTTTTTCTCCTTGAAAATTCCATTAGCTCATTTAAAAATAGCATGGCCCTGGGCGAAAAATCAAGGCTGTGATTGGCTGATGGCTGTTTCCGGAGTAGAGAAAAATAATTTGTGATTTTAAAATTTTTATTTTTTACATTATTTTTAAAATTGATGTGACAAAGTCCTTTTGCATTATATATCTCACACAATTGGTGAGACTCTTGGGTCACTATGGAAGCACATTTGAGATGAATCAAGCAAAGCATTCCAATCATGCAAACAAGTCTTATTACAAACTCCAATTTTAACTTGAAAAAACTCTTGTGAAAAAATCACAGCACAAAGATCTGAGATATCCCTTATAGGCCAAATTCAAACAAGCCTTTGAATCTCCCTTACAGGCTCTTGAAACTTTTTGGAATGAATTAGAAAGTTTTGAGATATCTCATATTTCTAATTACACTCATATACAGTCTCTAGGCAAATCACAATCAAAATAAAAAACAAATTCCGTACATATGCAACTTTGAGTAAATCTGCGCAATCATTCGATGTCACTTCAATGGCATCAAACCTCTTCAATGTTATCGAACTAAACACTAAAACAATCTATTCACTAAACACGTATTTTTTAAATTTTCTTAATGGCACTTCGATGAGACTTCGATATTATTGATGGCTTGTCGATGACATCGAACTCCTTTCGATGGCATCGAATAGGACACTTAAAGTGTCCAACCACCAATTATGAGATTTTCAAATTTTTCTGATGGCATTAAGCAGCCATTGATGGCATCAAAGTATGCTCAATTACTATCATCGATAGACTTGTTAATTTATAGATTTAAGACATCAATCAATAATAACCAGATTCTTTTGTATTATCCAATTAGTGTGGCCTAATATTTTTGTGGGGCCAATTCAAATGAATATGTATGTACAATATTTAAACTCTCATTAACTACATTACAGATACTATGATCTTATGTACGTTCATATGAAATACCTTTATACACACACGCACACACGTTCATATGAATGTATTATAAAAGTGGATATTTTTTTTTAGTAAAGCTTCATGCAAGTTATAAAGACGGCTCTTTGGCAGCGCGGATTTTGATTCTGATTTAAGAATCCTAATCCAGGATTTTGCATTATTTCAGTAATTGCACCTGGCAGCCACATGACTATTACTCATGACCTTTAAAAGATATACTAATTAGAGGTCCCAAAATCACAAAATATGCTTTCACACATGCGAACGCAGAATGCCATGCGGAATATCCAACCCGCACAACAGGTGGGGCCCACTGCATAGATGAACTAGATTGAAATTCAGGCCGGTCCACTCATTGCGCTTGACACACATGTTGCCAATCGATTTTATCTGTCCATTTTTGTATGGTGGCCCACCTGATGAGCCAAGGCCAGCCTGATTCACGGGCTCCATCGTCCATGGTGGGCCCCACTGTTTGCAAGGCTTGGATGAGCGTGCATGTACATACACGTATACAATACATAATTTCGTGCTAGTTTGCTACAGACAATGAAGATGGAATTAGTGCTGGCTCGTTGATGGCTCAACGTCTGGGACCATTCATGAAGGGCACATCAAACACGATTGAGACATTCATGTTTCCCACTTGAATAAGGAGATTGCAATGGATGAAAACTAGTGTGGGTCCCACAAAATGTGGAATCAGGCACGTTGGATGGTGACAGCATGGTGTAACGTGCAACGACATAGCGTGTGGGGCAATGGCCATGTGGTCTGATGGTCCAATGCACTAAGTGCCCACATTGACTAATAGGAATCTTTCTTTCATAAGTGCAGCCCTTGGTCGGGTTATCCAGGCCATTGAGCTTGTGGCTCTCATCGTGGATGGATAATAATAGGAAGAAGAATACGTAAGACCAACGATCTACATTCCATGGGGAAAATGCCAAAAATTAGACGGCTAGGATGATTGGAATATTTATAGTCAATCCAAGATGATGGCCGTTAGATCAATGGCTTTGATAACCAAAACATGGTCTCCAGGCCTACAAACTTCGTGCGTGATAAGATTGTTCTGTCATCGTAGTTTTTGGGCCATGCATGCTCCATGGACTATGGGTTGCTCATAATGGACGGTTCGGATCATTTCCTGTTAGAGCCCACAACTTAAAAAATGAGTGAACTATGGCCCAGTTGTCCATGGGGAAATGTTACTTTCTAATTAGTGTTGCATTTGATGTTTTAAATAGACTAAAATATAAGGTTTGTCGATGCCTTCGTACGTGATGTCGAACAGGTTTTCAAGACTGGGTTTCAAAGGCATGGAATGGTTCTCGATTCCATTGATATTTTTTTAAAAAATTTCAGTTGGTCGATGCACTAACTAAGCACCTTTCCAATGTCATTTAGAATTTTTAAAAAATTATGTTTTGTTTCTGAACAGTTAAAGTGTTAGTTCGATATTATCGAATGATTAGTTTCAATGTCATATATGAGTGTTCGATGTTATTGACAGATTTTGCACAAAATTTTTACTAATCTATAAATTTGCAGAATTTGTTTTCGATTTCGTTTGAAATTTTTTTCAAGACTCGGTACGTGTGTAAACGGAATTTGAAGGTAATTCTCAAGCTTTTAAAATCATCTTAAAGTTTTAAAAGGTGTAGTAAGATAAGATTTGAGGTTGTTTGAATCCGTTAAGCTTATTCTCTTTGTAATTTCTACTTTCATATTAATCATTTGTTACTTTTGCCTAACTTTTTTTCAAAAAGATATATATTTCCACGGTAAAATTTGTGTTCTCTTTATGGTATTGGATTGCTATCTTAGATTTATCTCTATGTACCTCTGCAGTCTCCAACAATTAGGCCATGCATCTCGAGAGAATGGGAATTTTCTATCCACGTGCTCCAGAGAGCACGTGTGAGATTCAACCTGTTCATCAGGAGGATCGATCATGTAAGTGCTGCTACTACTGAATCAGCAGAAAAATTATTTTTCGGTCCAGGACATATGCACAGTGCCACTACCCAGTTGAATGGCCCAGATTGATCATGTGCATGATATCCAACGGTGGGAACAGACACTAGCCGTCATGCAGGCGTTGCATCATATCAAAATCCTATATAAAATGGAGTCCATCCATCAATTGGGCCATACTAAAATTTTTTATTTTTCAAAAATCAAACCTATCAGACAATCGTATCCATCAGTGTTATGTTGACCCAAAACAATTATATTTTTCAACCGTTATTTTAGTGGCCATTTGATACATAAACATTCTATCTTCATCACCCAAAGGATGGCTATCATGTTACAATTCCTTTAGCTCTACAGCCATCTCTAGGGATGTCAACGGGGCGGGCCTGGGGTAGGTCTTAGCCCGGATTTTGAACTCTGTCGGGCCGGGCCATAAGGGCTTGTCTTCCTATTGGTGGCCCACATGCAAGCACATGCATAAGGGCACTTCGGCTTTTGATTTTGTATAACTTGGCTCTACGTTTCAAGGCCCAATTGGGATGGTTAATGGGCTAGGATAGCTTCCTTGGGCTGGAGTATTAGGCCTACGTATGCATGGATTATTGGATAAATTGATGGATGGATCATGTAGGTGCATATGTATGCATACACGCATGCATAGATGGATGTATGTATGTTTCTATGCATGGATGAATGACTGTACAAGTGTGTGTGTGTGTGCGCGCGTGTATATATATATATATATATATATATATATATATATATATATATATATATATGGGAAAAGGCATTATGCGCTTGACCTCATGATAAGCTCCCATGAGGTCGAGCTGTGTGAGCCCCACCGTGATGTGTGTCGACCATCAACACCGTGCATTTGATGGGTCCCCTTTAAATTAGGGGATATCCCAAAAATCATCCGTATACGGAACTCAGGTGGGCCATACCATCTAAAATCATGTGAAGACATGTCAAAAACATATAAAAGCACTTGGTGGGGCCCACCTGAGTTTTGAATGCTGTTGAAACTTGGTATGACCCCTCATCCTAGTGGGACACACATAATGGATCGGCTGGATTTGCAAACCATGTCTCAGTGGGCCCAAAAAATTATTATGAATGTTTTAATGGTGCATGGTCCCTCTCAACTTCTGTATGTGGTGTGGCCCATAAAAGTCACGGATTGACTTGATTTTTGAGATCTAGGCCCACAATGGAATGGTGCATCTGACTAATGGGGTAGATGTTCGAAATGTATCACGATGGGGCCCACACAGCTCGACCTCATGGGACGAACCCATTAGCTCTAGTCGCATAGTACCTTTTCCACACACACACACACACACACACACACACACACACACACACACACATATATATATATATATATATATATATATATATATATATATATATATATATGGGAAAAGGTACTATACGCTTGACCGTATTATACCTTCCATGAGGTTGAGTGCTGGCGGTACATTATTGGTCAGATAATAAAAGCTTCAAACAGGGAGAGATTTTATAGGAAATCGAAGAAACACGACGTCGATTATATAGTTAAATAGCTAAAAACATTATTGAAGTGACGTAACCAAGTTCCGTGGGCCCCATCATGATGTATGTTTTATATCCACACCTTTCATCCATCTGCCGAGTTCATTTTAGAGCAATATGCAAAGAATGAGTTAAATCCAAAGCTTCAGTGGACCCAACATAAAAAACAGTGGGGATAGTGAGGCCTACCATTGAAAACTTCTAAAGGCCACGAAAGTTTTAGATCAAGCTGATATTTTTGTTTTCTCTTATTTCATGTCTTTTTTAACTTTTAAACAAGTTGGATTTCAAATAAACAATATGGTGGGCCTTAGGATAGTTTCAATGGTGGGAATCACTCTCCCCACTGTTTTCTGTGGTGGGTCTACTACAGATTTTTTATATGTCTCATTCTTTGACTCATGCCCTAAAATGATATTTCAAAATATATGGATGGTGTAGATACAACACATACATCATAGTGGGGCTCACAAAACTTGGTTACGTAGCTTCGGTAGTTGACTCGGCTACTCAACTCTGCGTGCTTCAGTAGCCGACTAGCTTCAGTACCTCACCCTGTATTGACGTTAGTAAAGTTTTTTTTTTTTATCTAATCATGAGGTATGTGTTATTTATATCCAAATCGTCCATCCATTTGGTGAGCTCGTTTTAAGGCTTCGGACAACAAATAAGACAGATCTAACTATTAATTGGACCACACTGCAAAAAGTAGTATGAGATTGAACGTCTACCGTTTTTGGGTCACAGATGTTTTGGATCAGTATGAAAATTTTTTTCCCTCTTCATTCAGGTCCTGTTGACCTTATGAACAGATTGGATAGAAAATAAACGTTATGGTAGCCCTACAATTTTTTCAACGGTAAAAATCATTATCTCCACAGCTATGTGGTCCAGATGATCTTTGGATATGATTCATTTTTGGAACCATGCTCTAAAATGATCTCTAAAAATAGATGAACCGTGTAGATATAATAAATACATTAGTGTGGGCCATTTAACTTTGATCTCCTTTAAACCGGTTGTACAACTCGGAGCTCGAGGAGCGTCAGCCAATCCCAACGCGGATTGCGTCCTACCACCTCCCAGACGGCAAGGCTCTGTGGGGCCCAACGTAATGTAAGTGTTTTATATCCACGCCGTTCAACAATTTTCTCAGATTATTTTAATATATGACCCCAAAAAATGAGGCAGGTCTAAGGCTTAAGTGGACCACAAGGTGGGGATTGAACGTCCACCATTAAAAACTTCTTACAAGCTAGAGAAGTTTGGTATCAAGTTGATATTTGTGTTTTCACTTCATCCACATCTACATGACCTTATGAATAGGTTGGATGGTAAAAATTCAATAATGACTTATTTTTCCTTACATAACCATTACAGTGCGCCCTAGGAGTTTGTAACGGTAGAAATTCAATAACAACTGTTTTCCCATGGTGTGGTTCATTAGAGATTCAGATATAACTTATTTTTCTTAAATTATATTTCAAAATGGATAGACTGCATGGATAAAAAATATACATCATGGTGGGGTCCACATAGCATTGGTTTTATTTCTCCAGATTTTCTATAAAATTCACGCCGTGTTTATTAAATTTTCTATAAAATCTCAAAGCTTTTACCATCTGACCAATAATGTGTTGCCATCACTCGACTTTATGGAAGGTATATGTAAGCCCCGTATCCTAGACCGTACCGTTTCATAGACTTCAGCGGTCTTACTGATCGAATTCCGGCAACCTTCGACCCTTAACCGATATTTGCGCACGACCCCGATTCGTATGCCGTCAACCTGTATCGACTCAACCCAAGACCTTTACCATAGCGACCGTGTTGTTGCTGTGGTTTCGATGCCAAGGCGATACCCTGGTCAGGAGATGTGGGCTAACGTTCGGTGCGAGAAAAACGCCGCGCGTTGCGAAACTCAAGAGAATCTCTACGATTTGTCAAATCAATCCATCAATCCATCATATCCCATCAAGTCAAGTACGCATCACCTCACACCCATCCCCAAGCAACCACAAAAGTCAAAAAGTTCTTACACAAGTCATGCCTTTCTTACACAAATGGCCAACAAAGTCAAAAAGTTCTTACACCCATCACCACCACATCCATCACCCATCACTCCTCTCCCTTTACAAGTCTCTCTCTCTCTCTCTCTCTCTCTCTCTCTCTCTCTCTCTTTCTCTCTCTCATTTCCAAGATCATTTCCAAGCAAGAAAAAAATACCATATGTATGAGCCTCTCCAAGCCTTCCCAAGCAACAAAGGTGGCCCACTTTTCTACCCTTCATCTCTCATCTCAACCATCCAAACCTCATCTCCTCCATTGGAATCGACGCTAAGGAACTAAGGAAGCCAAGGGTGCAAGAAGAAGCCGATGGATGATTTTTGGATTTGTGTTTTCATACATTTGTTTGATTTAAGGGTCACATGTAGTGGGACCCACCTTGATGTATATTTTGTATCAAAGAGGGGCCCATAGTGGCGGGGCCCCTCCATCCTCGCTGATGTCTCTCTCTCTCTCTCTCTCTCTCTCTCTCTCTCTCTCTCTCTCTCTCTCTCTCTCTTCCTCTCTTTCTTATGTGTTATGGGCCCCTCACTATCATGTATGATCAATGCCTTCTCATCCGTAGGGCCCACCTTGCTTACCACCTTTGGGTGGCCCTGGATGTAGAAGAAACACAAATAGTAGCTTGATCCAAAAGTTTGGTGGGCCACGTCCCTGTGGGACCCACCATGAGGCTTGTGTTATATCCACCCTATCCAGCGTTCCTAAGATGCTGGACGTATGCTAGTGTGGGGTGTGGACTGGTAGGGGTGACTACCAGTGACGTATGAACTGATGGTGGGGTCCAAGGGACCCACCACCGTCCTCCACCCTTGGGTTGGGCCACACCATTGATGTAGGTGTTTATACAAACCGTTCACTGCCCTAGGCAGTGGGACCCACCCCACTTGTGGTGTGGAGCCCTCCTTGATGCATGTATCCACGCCCAAAAATCCATAGCTCAACTGGTAGACAGAGTGAAAGATACCCCGTTTCAACGGTGGGCCTCCACAGCTCACGTGGTGGACTGTGTAAAAGATGCCTCATTTCAGCACTGAGGTCATGGCATCCATCCCTATTCGCGGTGATAATAGTGAAGTGTCAGCTGGCGTAGGGTCCATGGGACCCACCCACGTCATCCATCCAGTTTGGTGGGCCACCCCTCTTGTATGTGTTTTATCCAAACCGTCCATCAACCTTGGACAGTGGGACCCATCCCACGTGTGGGGCCACCCCCGTCCAGGCCTTTTAATAGTATTATATAATATTAATATATTATATTATATGTTATGATTTATTATAATATAATATATCTCATATGTATTTAACGTTGTAGTGGGCTCCACCTATGTTACTTTTAAAAAGTAACAGAAGCTGCATGTACAGCAGCTGGTTATATATATATTTTTTACATATATTGTATATGAGGGTGGAACCTACGTGGACCCACCTCTGCTTCTTTCATAAAGCATCAAAAGCTGCACGCATATAATACATGTTATATATCTAATATATAAGGGTGGGCCCTACGTGGACCCACCTCTACTCCATTTAAAATATACATGCTGCATAACAACAACTAAGATTTATAATATATTACATATTTTATATCTATCCTTAAAAGCTGGCAACATCCTTATTATGTATATATATATTATATCTAATAGGTATGTGTTACATCGTGCCGTTCAGTCATTGTGGCCCTCCATGATGCATGTGCTGCATCCAATCCGTCCATCCACTTTGTAAGCTCATTTTATGGCTTGAGCTAAAGAAAGAGTCAGATCTAAAGTCCAAGTGGACCCCACCTTAGCCTGTTTTGAGGCCCACCTTAATGTAATTGTGGTAGTTCATTGGGGGTCCACTTTGAGGTGGATGTAAGGCACAAGTCATGGGGCCATTTGATGTATTTACGGCCTATGGTTGAGACCCACTTTGATATATATGTAAGGCCCATGGGTCGAGGCCCATTTGATGTATTCTAAGGCCCATGAGATTAGGCCCATTTGATGTTTTAGTGGCCCATGGGTTAAGGCCCATTGAGATGTACTAGGGCCTATGGGTTAAGGCCCATTGAGATGTACTAGGGCTTATGGGTTAAGGCCCATTTGATGTACATATGGGGCCCAATTGGAGTGGCCCATTTGTTACATTAAGATCCATGAGATTAGGCCCATTTGATGCAATCTAAGGTCCATGGGTTATGACCCATTGCAATGCACATAAGGCTCATTGGTGCGGCCCATTTATGTGGCCCATTTGATGAATAAAAGGCCCATATGATATGGCCCATTTGATGTATTTAAGGCCCAATGGGATGTACCTAAGGTCCATTGTAATGTGTAATCCCAACACGAATTATGTAACGATATTTACGACGATCGTTCCTTGGGAGCAATGTTGGTTTGACGTCAACATTGCGAGTGTAATGTTGGTTGGATGTCCACATTACGACTTTCCTTAGGGCTCATTGTTAGGCCTGTACTTGTTGTGTATAGGCCGTCTAGGCCCATCTGCATTGTAAGGATAGATCATTACTTTATCAAATGTTTAGTATAGTTCCATGACTCACGATCATACGCATCATATGTATGCTTGATATGAGAAGTGACTGATCATAGCATATGTCTTCAGGCAGATTGTTTAGGGGCTCCCGATTAGGCAGGTGTTGCCCTACATGAGCGCATGGTACATGCAAAATTTGCTGCTTGTTTGGATAGTGTGATTCATGCATTTCTCATTGTGTGATATGGTTACTGTACGCCCTAGCGACATCAAGGATGTAGCCTCCACATACGCATCGTGGTTGGCAGGATTGGATACCAGAAATTTTATTCTACATGGGGTGCTATAGATATCCATGAGTGAAAGTTCTTAAACCCTTATGGTACCAAAAGGTTGTTCCAACGTCTATACCGAGTGGGTACAGGAGCGCCGAGTGCCGATTACCAGACGGTTGCGCTTTCCACTGTATCGTGGTCGGTTGGAAGGGGGTGCGGCCTTACCCGCCCAAGAGTAGGGGGCAAAGCTAGACTGAGTTTGACCAGCTCGAGAAATGGTTCCGCTATCGACGAGCCGAGCCCGATATTGGCAGGCGGATAGTGAGGTCTCTTCCACTTACTTTATTGCGCGCGATGGGGCAGCGATCTGGTTTAGAGTGCACTAGACCCCGATTGTATCCCAGATTTGAGTTGTATTGATATGTGGACTTAGATGAGGATTCACATGCTTGAGTTGCATTTCGCATCGCATGGCCATGGTATGGCCAACATCATTTATGCTTTGCACCGCATGGCCTTGGTACGGCCAACAGTATTCATGGATCCATCAGCATATTCTGCATTACGCTGATATTGCATGATCATATTACTACCTTGCACACACACTTTCACCACCCTCTAAGCTTTCTATAAGCTTATGCACGACCGTTGCGTGCAGGTGACGTTGGATCGTAGTAACGCTGAGACTTGAGAACGTGGTAAATTATTTTGGAGCTTTTGGTTTATCATCATTATACTTCCCTTTATGCTCATTGTACTTGTAAAGTTTTTTATCATAGTGAAAATGTAATGGAGTTTTTGATTATTGTTTGTGGGTTATGCCTTTGGTTATACTTATTACGAATCAAACTGACGTTGAAAATCCTCCTCGTAAAATTTTAAGATTGGAACCTGGCGAATAGGCGCTAGGAGTCGAGAATGGAGTTCTACAGAGGCTGTCGGCGCTGGATTCGGCGATCGAAAATTTTGTGAGCCCGATTTCCGAGTTTGGAGCATGACAGTATAATACGGTCGAGCATATAGTACCTTTTCCATATATATATATATATATATATATATATATATATATATATATATATATATATATATATATATATATATATACACGGCTAGATTGATGAATGTACTTAATGTGGTGTGTGTGTGTATGAATGTATAGATGAATAGACAGACATATGTATGTATGCATGCATGTTGGATAAATGGATGAGTATGAGATGGTCGAGTATGTTTTCCGATTATTTTACATTTTAGATGTCTAGTTATCATTTGGTATACGCATTTGTACGATGAGAACCATTTTTTATTACTATTACAATAATTATTTTAGGATAACTCACGCTTTAGACTTCTATCAAATGGAAATTCTTTTTCTAAATATGTAAATATGTGCTATTTAGCATTGCTTGAAGATTCATTGAAAAATCCCACTATTTTATCATCTTTCCCCAATATTTCCCTTCAAACAATACATTTTATTTTTTTTAAAAGTATCTACATACATGTTCCTGCATTCGCAATCAACAATATTACATGTAACGAATTGCATATAGGATCTTCAAATTTTGGGAAATTTTGTGGTAGTGGTCCATCCATGGTAGGGTCCACTGGATCAACGGTCCAAATTACCAAATGCCACAGTTGTTCAAACTTAACTTGAGGATCGTTGAGCCTATCTGCGTTCGAAGTCTTCTGATCCGAATCCACATTGTCTTCACACCTTTCAACCCTTGAAAGTGTCCCAATCCTCCAACAATGTGGCCAGCACTGGCCAGGATTGAACTGCAAAACAAGCCTATCAAAGTGGGCCTCATGTTCATCCCAGCCCTTGAAAGTGCCTTAACACCTCTAGGAAGAAGCAATTATGTTTAGTGATAGAGTTCAATGGGCCAAGCCCACTAAAAGCCCATCATGTTGGGTTCCAGATTTATATTGAGGTCCCTGACTTTGATGTTAAGATTTGAAATGACAAAAATACCTCCAGTTGAAGGGCCAGACATATCCCATTTTAGATTTAAAATAAAAATTTCTCTAGCTAATTGCATAGTTCAAAATCAAGAAAACTCGCTTAGACTAGATGTTCAACCTGGTTTTGTTGAATCGAAGGCTCAACCCAACTCAATTAAATATTTAATTATTAGAGGATAACCAACTAATGAGTGGACCCGCTTGACTTTTTTGGTATGCTCATTGTCGCAATAGGGTTTAGATTATGTTGGATAGTTTCAAAACTTTAAAAATGTTATGGGATGATTTATAGAAAATGATAGTGTATCTTTCAAAATATGCATATGATATGTTGGTTGATGAGAACTTTCTACCACCCAACTTCAAGGTTGCATGGATGAAGTAAGAAGCGGGTTTTAGAGCTTCTTAGGCTCTTTTAATGCTTTTTTAGCTTGCTTTGCACTTCATATGTGAGCATCACTGAAGAGTTTTACATTCTTTTTGACTTAGATGACGTGAAACATGACTTTGATGTGGAGGTTTGACTAGTGTAGAATGGTGGATACATTATTGATTGACCCATCTTCTAATGTGGTGCTTGTAGCTAACTATACTTATGTGGGAGGTTTACTTATAACTGCTTGGGAAAAGTAACAGTTACTTGATAATAGTGTCCTGGTTTGAAATTGGTTAAGGGTGTCATAAAGACGCCTTGGCCTATTCAAAAGATATATACAAATCAATTAAAAGGCTCATTTGGTTTTTCAATTTCTAGAGTAATTCAAAGTAAATGAACCATTAATATCTTTTATGGTGTTTCGTTAGAGAGAATTACGTGTAAACAATAAATAAAAGTCAAATACATGTGTCAAGTATAAAGGGTCTATTTTTATTCCTATAACACAAACAATGTATAATGTAATCATTGCAATTAAATGTAAATGATGCCACCGCACAATTAGGAGGTAAGTAATTATTATCTATTTTCAGCCAATTATTTTTGTAATTCAAAAACCAAATGGGCCTTAAAAGGGTGTTTGTTTCCATTTACATGTCTAGTAAATGAGGATTAAAAAAAAAAGTAATTATGATTACTAAAGATATTTATGCATGTGCCTCCCTACATGTGACATGACAGCTATTAAGAAAAAAATTCTATAAGGTCTATCTTGATCCATGTCATCCCTTTGTTTTATTAGTTCGTTTAAGGAATGGGCCCAAAAATGAGAAGGATCCAAAGATTAAGTGGCCACCGCCATTTGAAATACAATGAATTGATTATCTGCGAAAACTTTTTTAGAGCCACATAAGTTCTCGATCAAGCTAATGTTTGTGTTTTCCATTAATGGATGTCTATCTAACCATGTAAATAGGTTGGATGATCAATACGTGTCCTTGTGGGCCCTAGAGAGGTTCCCAAGTTTCAATGATGGACATCATTATTCACCCTATTTTATGTGGTGTGGTCCACTTGAGCTTATAATCTCCCTCTTTTTTTTGCTCATGCATTAAAATGAGCTGGTAACATAGATGTACGGCAAGGATTAGACAAATACATGACGGTGGGACACATATTTCACTCATGCAATCCCCATTTGTTTTCAAAGTGACGAACTTCAAATTTTAGGCGTATATACGTGCTTGTGACCATTTTTCTCAAACAATATTGAAAGGTCATTGTTATTCATTTACTATAATTTAAAGTGGTAAATGAAAAAACAAACACCTCTTAAGTCTCTTGGACCTATATATAGTTTCAAGCCTCAAGAAAAATTACCATCAATACCAACATAGAAACTATAAAAGTAGTCTTTTTAAAATCTTGTTTCTCTTTAGTTTATGCATAAAATTTTGCTCTTTTTTATACTATATTTGGCATAGGTCGTACGTCTCATGATGATATCCTAATCAAAAGTTACAATCGATTTACGGTTTACACTTCGAAAAATAATTTCTCCATATTCAAAATGAATCTCTTCAAATCAAATGCTTGTGGCTCAATTGCATCATGCCCTATGTACGATCGGGCCTAGATCTAGAGAACTATTTCTACTTTTGCTTGATTTTCTTTTGATCGAATCATGCTAAGAATGCATATATGATACATCCCACGTCAATATTTTTGTCATGATTAAAACAAAATACCATCTTCTCAATATTTAAGAATCGTTGTAAAAGTGTTCAAGATCAATGCCTGACGCTATTCATGGGAAATCAATAGATTGAAATATGCTTCTTTTTCTCCTAACATCTTATGCACATCTCATGTGTCTCCTCTACTTCTAAAGTAGTGCTAATGCTACATTTGAGGCTTGTTAAGATTATCTCATCACCAAATTTTAATGAAATGATAATTATCACAATATTTTCAAAATCTTAGCAGTATTAAAATATCAGAAAATAAGTCAACAAGTTAAAAAACTTTGGACAATTTTTTCACAACTATAAATTTATTCGATTAATCGTGGCCCACCAAACAGTGGACCACCCTAATTCTTTAGATTAAATAGTGGTACCTCTGATGGAGGTTCCACATGAACCAAGCATGCCCAAAGGTTGCATCAGCTCTATGGACATCAGGTTCTAGGCCAACATGGGTTGTTCTCGGCTCTATGATATAGATATAGGCCTCTGGTTTACTGTTGGCCTGATTTTGTGGCCCAGTTGATAAATGGTTTAGATCTAGACTTGGGTTTTTGTGTAATTTTCTATTAAGGTGTAGCCCAACACTAGGATTTTGTGTGTTTGTCATTTTAATAGTCGGTGAGTTTACTTAGGCTTGAAATTAAAGGACCAATTACTAAATGGAATGGACCCGGGCCTCTAGCCTTTTTAAAATCAAGTTGGAGGATTAAAAATCAAGTCAATCCATTAATTGGGTGGGCCACACCACATATAAAAGTTGAGAGGGGTTATCCTCCCATTAAAACATTCATAATCATTTATTGGGCCCACTGAGATGTGGTTCACAAATCCAGCACATCCACGGTGTGTGTCCACTTGGATGAGGGGTCGGACCAAGTTTCAGCCGCATCCAAAACTCAAGTGGGCCCCACCAAGTGTTTTTATATATTTTAGGCATGTATTCACATGGTTTTAGAGGGTATGACCCACTTGAGTTCCATATAGTGCTGATTTTTGGGATATCGCATAACCTAAAGGGGACCCATCAAATGCGTGGTGTTGATGTTCAACACACATCACGGTAAGGCCCACACATCATGGTGGGGCCCACATAGCTCGACCTCTTGGGAAGCTCCCATGGGGTCGACCTCATAGTACAATTTCCCATACATACATATTGATTTAGAGTGGGTTGCAAATAGTTACATGGCCAAGATGGATCAGAAAAGGCCTAGTCGACGATGGAAGTGATCCAGACCATCGGACCTTAAATCGGGTGTATCTCACAATCCGGAATGAGTTTTCAGACGTAAAATATATGATTTTAGGGTAGAACGAGCTACTTTAGCAAACCATTACCGAAGCCAGAATTACAAAATACCGCCAGATCGACGGTCGTTTTCCTATTTTAATTCCGTTTTTACTATAAATAGTAAGTTTTAATTTGATTATAACTCTTCATCCGTTGAGCTTTAGGAGTTGCATCCAACGTGAAAAGAGCTTAGAAAATTTAGGAAAACAGCCTGGTGAAGCCAAATATTACAATTACTATTTTGGGCCGAAAACCTTGCGCACTAGTAGACTCACGACCATCTATAAATAGTTAGTTTACTATTTATTGTAAGTCATGAATTCTAGGAGTTTTAGTTGTAGTTTGATTCTGATTTCTTTTTCATTGCTTGGTACCCTTATTTAAAGGGTTGTGAACTCGTTTTTATTCATTCATTAATCAATTTCGAATTTATTAAAAATTATTTCTATGTTATTGCTTTCTTTCCTTGTGAATTCGAGAAGTCTCTATGAGGAGTCCAGAGAAGTTCTGTGGATTCGGAATTATTATCTTCTTAAGGAAGACGGTGCTCGACCTCACATCCTTCCCTGCATCACATACATACATACATACATATATATGGTAAAAGGTTCTATGCGGTCGAGCTCATGCGAACTTCCCATGAGGTCAAGGTGTGTGGGCCCCACCATAATGCGTGTCGAACATCAACCCCATCAGTCAGATGCACCATTCCATGGTGGGATTAGGACTTAAAAATCAAGTCAATCCGTGACTTTTGTGGGCCACACCACATACAAAAGTTGAGAGGGGTTACCCTCCATTAAAACATTCGTAATCATTTTTTGGGCCCGCTGAGATGTGGTTCACAAATCCAGCCCATCCATTATGTGTGTCCCACTTGGATGAGGGGTCAAACCAAGTTTCAGACGCATCCAAATTTCAAGTTGGCCCCACCAAGTGCTTTTATATGTTTTAGGCATGTCTTCACATGATTTTAGATGGTATGGCCCACCTGAGTTCCGCATAAGGCTGATTTTTGGATATCCCATAATTTAAAGGGGATCCAACAAATGCACAGCGTTGATGTTCGACATACATTATAGTGGGGCCCACATAGCTCGACTTCATGGGAAGTTCCCATGAGCTTGACCGCATAGAACCTTTTCCATATATATATATATATATATATATATATATATATATATATATATATGGGAAAAGGTACTATGCGCTCGACCTCACGAGTTCATCCCATGAGGTCGAGCTGTGTGGGCCCCACCGTGATGCGTTTTGAACATCTACCCCATCAGTCAGATGCGTCGTTCCATCGTGGGCCTAGGTCTCAAAAATCAAGTCAATCCGTGACTTTTGTGGGCCACACCACCTACAAAAGTGGAGAGGGGTCGTGCACCATTAAAACATTCATAATCATTTTTGGGGCCCACAAAAGATGTGTTTTGCAAATCCATCCCATCCATTATGTGTGTCCCACTTGTATGAGGGTTTAGACCAAGTTTCAACAGCATTCAAAACTCAAGTGGGCCCCACCAAGTGCTTTTATATGTTTTAACGGTGTTTCACATGATTTTAGATGGTATGGCCCACCTGAGTTCCGTATATGACTAATTTTTGGGATATCCCATAATTTAAAGGGTACCCATCAAATGCACGGTGTTGATGGTCGACATGCATCACGGTGGGGCCCACACAGCTCGACCTCACATGAGCTTATCGTGAGGTCGAGCGCATAGTACCTTTTCCCTACACACACACACAATGAGGTGGACCTCATGAGAAGCTTCCAGTGACGTAGAGCTCCAAACATATCCACCGTATTAATCAAATGCACTCTTAGGTCATGGGCCTAAAAATCAAACTACTCCTTGACTTTGGTGGGCATACCACGGATAAAAGTTGAGAGTATATGCTCTCCAATTAAAACTTTCTTGATTATATATAAGGCCTGGTGAGATGTGGTTTAGACATCTAGATCATTAAGTGTGTGTGTCCCGCTTGGACAAGGGGTCACACCAAATTTTAGGCTATTACAAAATTTAGGTGAACCCCACCAAGTGATTTTAGATATTTTAGGTATGATTTCTCATGGTTTCAGATGATGCAACCCACATGAGTTCCCACGTACGGCTGATTTTTGACACATCCTATGACCTAGATGGTACTGACCAAATGCACGGATTGAATGTCCATCATACATCATGATGGGGCTCACTGCGTTTGTGGAGAAATTTTCAAAATAATTAAAATCTAGTTCACATGTACCATTAAGAATGCAACAAATATCAATTGGTTTGTTGAAGGGTAAATGATTAATTATTTAATAAAATTATAATTATTTTTGTTGGGGAAAAATAGTACAAGTTTAGAAACTCGGCTATGGAATGGACCAACTCTACTGACACAGCTCGGGCTCCCGAGGCAACAAGCCTAACCGAGGCACGCATATTCAAAGCCTAAAGGAGATACTTAACTCAAATTTCAAAGAACCAATTCAGACTAAGGCTTACAATGTCCTGAACCATAAGGTAAAGAATCTTTGAGATGCACAAAGTTGGCTCGGCAAACAAGGTAGCAATATCCAAATAGGCCGACTAAGGCTCAATGCTAGGAAGTCACACGACTGGCTATAAAACTGACCTATCCTTGGGTCGATTACAGAGTCGGCTATCGAATTGGAAAGATATATTGATTATGGATCGGTAGCATCTCATTCGACAGAAGGCAAGTAGCTCAACCTTTCATAACCAGCCGAGACTCGCTTATCAGTAGAGTCGTCTAGACACAAGAAGGAAAGAAACAGTGTAAAGTGAAACACATTTTTGAAAATTCAGTAAGAAGATTCTCGATCCTGAATATCTCAGGATTGTCTGGAGTCCTAAATTGGATTGATATTGAATCTCCAACATATCAGGAAAGAATCTTGGAAAGATGGGATCCTCCCCTTCTTATAAATATAAGAGACTTCGAGGGTGAAAGGTAGGTAAAAATACTATCTCTAAAACCCCTTCAGTAAGGTCTTCGCCCTAACTTTGGCATCGGAGGGTTCTCGGCTCTAGCCATGGTCTCCATTTTCTTCTTCCTATGTAGGTAAAGGATCCAATGAGGGCGTACCAGATTTTTGCATCAACAGTTTGGCGTCATTTATGAGAAATGATATGAAAAGTCATTCTCTCCAAGTACTGAGTAATTTCCAGTGGCAAGAACAATGAGAACCGTCCAGAACAAGCCTAGTGAGGTCCCTGTCACTGGATCATCATCGAGAGAAGGCCCGCTAGGTACGAATGGAGCCCAAGGGGCATAGAACCGACCCGATAATCGACGAGGTTTTGCAACCCATCTGGCAACCTCCATTTCGACTAGGTACACTCAACGGAATCGAGCAAACGGATGGTTAGATAAGGAGGTCCAGGAACTCAGGACCGACATAAACTACATAAAGTAAATGCTGGAACAGATCCATCGCTAGCAAGTTCAGCTGCCCCGGCAGGATGATAATCAGGCAAACGCCCCGCGACAATTCATCGACCCTCATCCCATCGCACCACGATCTGTTCCTTAACAAAGTCAACACCAGGGTCCGGTTAAGCCTGCACCCTCTCATATTTTCATGACCGCCCCGTTGCCTGCCACCGATCTTCGACACGAAATAAATTGGAGAAGGCTCAGCAGGCCCCCGGTCGAGGGTACGGCTGATAGCGAAGAACCCTGGAAAGTCAAACTGCAAGACTTTCGGGAGGAAGTGCGGGAGGAGATCGCAGATATGAAGCAAAATCGTAATATAAATCAGACAAGGCCCTAGGCGAAGGCATCCCCATTCATGGAAGAGATCATGCAAGCTTGGATATCAAAACGATTTCTCCTTCCTCAGATCACGCCCTTCACCGGCAAAACCGATCTAACCGAGCACTTTGAGTCCTTTTGAACCTATATGAAATTGCACGATGCCTCGGACGTCGTGATGTGTCAGGCCTTCTCCCTCAATTTGGCCGACGTAGCTCAGTTTTCGTTCAAACAGTTGAAGACAAAGTCCATTAGCTTGTTTACTGAGCTCAGCGACGCTTTCCTCGCTAATTTCATTGTTGGAAAGAAAAAGTTGAAGTCATCTGCGCACTTGAATAATATAACTCAAAACGAGAGAGAGCTACTTAAGTATTATATCAAGCGATTCAACTTCAATTTGTTCCATGTCCGGAAACATTCGGATGAAACAGCCCTCAACTCTATCATGCAAGGCGTCAGAGATAAGCCGTTTCTTGCCTCTTTAGACAAGAACCCGCCCACTACTCTAGCTAAATTCATAGCTCGATAGGAAAAATATGCGGATGATAAAGAAACCCGAATCTTGGGCGAGGCCTCTTAAAACGCAAAAACTCCAGCCAAAGAGTCAACTAAAAAGGAAGTTGACTCAGCTAGTGGTAAGAAGCGTAAGGATGATCGGTCCCACGACAAACGTAGGTCGGGTAAGTGGCCTGACCACAAATTCTCGACGTACACTTCACTTAATAAGCCACAGGAGCAGGTATTGATAGAAATTAAAGGCGAAGAATTCATCAACTGGCCAGATAAACTCTGGAGCAATTCGAACCGACTGAATAAGAGTAAGTATTGCCATTATCATCGCGATCATGGGCAAAATAAAAGTGATTGTTACAACCTGAAACAAGAAATTAAGAGACTCATACAAGAAGGTCGTCAAAGAGAGCATATCGACCAAAGAATCGAGACGACGGAAGAACGCTCAAGTGACAATCGACCTATGGAAGAAATTTAAACTATTGTCGATGGTCACCTAGGTGGAGATGACTCGAACAATGCTTGAAAAAATCATGCAAGGAGCATCAGTCGGCCTAAGTCCAAGATCCTGATTTTAAATCAGCTTTCAAAAGAGAGAAAAACAGTAATGTAACGCCCTGAAAATCAGGGGTCGAGCATAAACTCCACTCCTGAGTTCCAACGCATCACTTATGCAACATAGATAATGATGATTAAATGTTATCCATATTAGTGCATTAAACATGAGTTGGATTATACCAAAACAACATATCATACTCCAAAGACAGTTAAATTTTGTAAGCAGAAGACTGTGATAGATATATAAAATATATAAACTGTTGTAAGTCTCCAGAATGTGAACATGTTACCAGGTTACCTATATACATGTATACTCTAAAAATGAACAAAATGAATATACATGAATGTTTCAAAAGTATAAAATAACAAGTGTAATGACATCTAATCAGCATCCCTGTAACCCCGTCGATCAGAACATGGTCTACATAGACCCGCCTGATAGCTGCATATGGGAGAAACCCTCCTCATCATCATAAAAGTCCAGCTCCACTTTGCAAGCATCGCCATTATCTGAAACTAAAACAGGGACTGGTGTGTGTTTAAAATACCGTCCCGTAATGTGGGAGTGAATGATCAACTTAGTGGAACTATAAAGCAAAGGTTAACATGTTATCAATTCAATCAAGCAGGAATGATAAAGCAGTACAACACTCAGGTCATAAATACTCTTATTAATGCACGAATGACATGGACGTAATGATGCATGCCCTCGCCTACGCTCCCTCGGCGACTTCATCGTACGATCGCGGCATGCAACACTCCCTCAGTGCTTGACCTGCTACGCCAAACGCACACGTAATACGGTGCATGCAACATGATTAGCCAAGTTCATACTTAGGCTTATTCATTAAGAAAGATTGGGAAGCTATGGTACCTTCCTTATATCATTTCCCCAAGCAATGATCCATTCTAGGGTCGTCAGTCCTAGCAATTCTCATACGATGTTGCGATTCTAGGTTGCCACAAAAGGGTTCATCACTAAATCAGTGTTGCTCCTGCAGGAAACACATCACACGCACAGGACACGACATCTGATCAATGTAGGCCTAGTTATACTCTAATGCTACGGAAAGACTCGTCACCTCAACGCAGACTCAGAGTATGCTCGACGTCACTACCAATGGCTCATCGCCAAGTCGTAGGCCGATAACTCGAATACAGTGTCCCACACCACCGTATTTGGCTCACGAGTTTGGGTTGCTCACTGGTCACTACGGGGAGGCTCGTCACCCAAGCTTAGGCCGACAGCTCGACCACGGTGTCCCATACCACCCTGTCTGGCTCATGAGTCTTAGCGGATCAAGGTACCAAAGTTGACAGAATTGCAATGGTAAGTTTGGTACCCTAGATTCAAGCAGTAGCGTCCAAACATGGTGAACATACATCGGGTCAATCGAGTTACTTAACGAGCTCGACTAGCATGAGCGCACGTTGAGTTGTTCGACATGAAGTGCATAAGCACTCCGTGTGGCCTAACCACTGTCGACAACCGTAGTACTACTCGAATTCATTGACACATCCTGTGTGGCAAAAAACAACCTCAGCCACTAGTTCATGGCCTGTTACCGATTGCCTGGACTATGTAATAGCCCCAACCACATTCATTTATAACAGGTAATCAAATGAGATAGTGAAAGCAGTAGTGAATAACAATTCAATTCCTATAATCATTTAAGAATTTTAAGACATACAATTTAAACATACATGTGCATACCGTAATAAAACAGATCTGATAATATACGGTATATGGAGGAAATCATACACGTCGTTAAAGTAGTTGAGAATCATATCTCAACACCCTTATTAAGTATATTACATCAAGCATTTCCTCATTCAGGCATTTTATCAAACACTTAGACTACACATATTACATACATGTAATAAATTAGTTAAACCACATATTATGACAATTCCTTCTACATAGGAGTTGTCATACGTACAATAATCATGTATTCCCACACATCAATCATAACAAGCACAAATCATAATTCCATAGTCATTCAAACATTGCAACAAACACATGAAATGCATTATATTCCACATAGTTCACATATATATGTAATAAACGGAAAGCCTTGCATCTAATCACATGTGACAGCAATCAAGTCAGTCATACATCATTAACTGACATTGAAAGCCTTGAAACCATAACCTGAACATTTATAGTCCGCACCTTACATCGGTAGACGCGAAACGAAATTAGTTTAAATGTTAAGTCTTTGTTTACGACACCACAATAACCTATAACAGGGAATAGGCTAGTTGATTCATCTATTACACTAGTTGAAAACTCTAAAACAGGTTAGGGTTAGGATTTCCTACCTAAGAACGAAGTTGGAATCGCTGAAATAGCAATACAGAAGCGGTGATTTAGCCCATAGAGCGATGGGATCAAATCTCAGGAACTCTCTTCCACTCTCTCTCTCTCTCACTTTCTCTCTCTTTCCTTCTCTTTTCTCTCTTCTCTCTCCTAGGGTTTTCCAAATTCGTATGGGATGAGAGAGTAAGCGTTTATGGGAATGGCCCCAGGGCCAAGGTATACTTAAGTTATAGCCAAAGGAGGCCTGTTCCGATCCAACGGAGCACTTCTGGAGGCCCCTTTTTAACGTGCGGTTGGACTTAAGCTTCCTAACCTTGGATCTAAGTCATACTAAGTTTTCAGTCTGATCGGGTTTCCAGATCGACCGAGGTGGACCAGTTTCAGTTCAACGGTCACCGAAACTCGATCAGGGCCACAAGTATTTTGACATGTGTAGGCCATCTTCCCTGATCCGAGGGTATATTTGGGTCAAAAACCAACGGTCAGAATGCTTAAAATCGACACGCAAGTGACACAACTCAGATTACTGAAATTCATATTTAATTTCATAAAAATATTCACTTTCTCACACTCTTCACTCCGGACTCAAGAAAATAGTCACAGGACATTGTCTGGACTTGATTTTCGAGGTAATTGTTAAGTCCAACTAGGCGGTCATAATTGTCTGAGTTCGTCGCTATCAGACTTTCGACGTGAGATCCAGGTCCGATAAAGAGTTTCAGAATGCTCCTGAGAGCAACTGGGTTTAAAGATTGATCCTAGATTTTAGGATAATGTAGCGTTAACGATTCTACAAGTTTTGGGTCTTGCAGATCATATTTAAAGTGGTTCAAGCTAATTCTACTGATTATTCAGTTTAGTACTTAATTAAATTATGCCTTAATTACGACGGAATAAGGTCCTACGGCAGTTCTATGTTCAAGGACGTATAATTCCAGGTTGAAAAAAATCTGGGGTGTTACAATCTACCCCCCTTAAAAAAATAATTTCATCCCTGAAATTGGCTAAGGGTAATGAGTAAAGATTTTATTATTCATTTCTCCTAAGCTTTACTGATTTCAAGTTTCTATGCGTGGTAGGGTGTATACTATCTATATTAGTCTGGCGCATTTTAGTCTACCCTCCTTAAAACTTTTCTATCCTAAACTTGGCTAAGGCTTCTATTGGGTTCGTATTCAACGAGCACATTGTAGATATACTGACCTTAGCTATTATAATTCAGTTCGTACCCATTCTTAGGCCTTCTGCCTAGCTAGGATAGAAAATTTTTCACATCAGTTCTTAATCCTAGTTGATCCCGATCTTCTGCTTGATCAGAGTATTAAGTTCATTGGTAACTACCAGATTAAGAATTTGGTTCAAACCGCGAATACTTCGCTTATATATAGTTTCCCTACTTCGTGATCCCGATGGCAATAAATCCTTAGGAGGGTAATTCTAATGGCGTGTTGGTTTATCCTAGCGTTCAATCTGAGGGATATATAAGTTTTCCCTAAACATGACTAGTTCTAAGTTAATACAATTTTCCTAAAGGTTATTAAAGAAGCCTACAAGTATTAAGAGGATTCAACAAAGGAAGGATGTCTCACTCCAACCTAATCAAACCTACTAATTTAGTATATCTTTCAATTGCTTAACATATTCAGTCTTTTACATTCCTGAATATAACTAGTAGCTTAGTCTTATCTTATGTGTAGCGGCAATTCACTAGTTGTAATCCAAAGTCTATGTTTATACGGTAGATGATTTCATACAATTTCTAATACAAGGAATTATTTAATCACTTAGGATCAAAAGTTTCCTTAATAGGATTGAGTTGCTCGAACCTGAATTTAATTGCACTCGATCACTTCAGATATGTTCATACCAGCTAAGGAGGGCCAAAGATTTACGTTATTAATTTATTAGGTGTTTTATACTGTCCGATCTTTCGAAATCTATGAGTATCAGCTCTAGGTCCAAAACTCTAAATGTCCCAGCACTAGATGGTCACTGTTTATGGACTAAGCTACAGTGTTTGGTCTCTCCCGTCGGTAGAGACTGTTCTAACAAAATTTGAGGGTTGAGATCCCGTTTCAATTCTCGCTCGGCGCTTGCACTAGTCCCGACACTTGTCTTCTTCTTAGAACGGCTTGGATGGCTAGGCCCAGCTTCATCCGCGGGAGCTCTCTTAGGGAAATCAATATGGAGAGAGAGAGAAAATGGCAGTCACAAGCTCAAAAAGAGCCATGGAAACCAAATAACGTAGAAATGAAGTTGGATTTGAAGACTTTTTGAAAGATGAGACACAAAGCTACAAACTTTGTGTCCAAACGTGGAAGGAATAGGAGGAATGAGAGTTGTAGAGGATAGATTTTCATTTTTCTTTGAAGAGGATGATGGAAAGAGAGTAGATGGTGTAGAAAATGAAGAAAATGGTGAAATAGATGAGAATTTGAGAGAGAAAAGTAATGTTTTGGGGGATTTAGATAGCTTGGAGTGGTGTGGGGGAGAGAAACAAAACTTAAAAAGGGTATGAAAGAGGTCTCACTTGATTTCGTGGGCCCCATAGCAACCCAAACTCGTCGGCCCGGTCGCAGCCCGATAGGCCCGCTGGCCAATTCGGGGATGCACCCCTGATGAGGGGATGCCATCCCCACTCACTGGACTATTTGGAGATGCCTCCCCATTTCGGGGATGTCATCCCCCCCCCCCCCCCCCCCCCCCCCCCCCCCGGGGACCTCATATATACATGGGACCCACCTCGGATCCCTCCGATTTGGGTCGTTCGGGCCCCCTGAGGCCATTCGATGTGGTTTCACCACCTGATTTTTGGAATTGGTGTATTTTGTGAACCGGACAGATTTATTCTATGTACAATATATGATTTTGGGTTCGAATAAGTTTTTCTATCCAAATCATGTATTTATTTCAGGAGATCTCATAAGGTTAAGGGTCAAAAGCTCACTATTTACTCGTTATAAAAATTTTTAGTTTAAGTGTTGTTCTTCCTCCTTTAACCAGTAGGATTTGTGCCTATTACGAACGTACTGACTCAAACCATCGACTAATGGCCTAGAGGTGACCTAAGTCAATCCACGTGATCGAAGATACGATGCGAACTAAATTACAGTATTCAATCTCGCTTATCAGTGAATCTTGGGATTCTACTATGGTTTCTAGATTCCATCGCCCCCTTCCTAAGTCAGAGTGCGTCAGAGTGCGTCGTGTGACCATAACCAAGGTTCAGTTTAATCCAAATCATGCTCTGATACCATCTTGTAACATCCTGAAAATCAGGGGTCGAGCATAAACTCCACTCCCGAGTTCCAACGCATCACTTATGCAACAGATAATGATGATTGAATGTTATCCATATTAGTTCATTAAACATGAGTTGGATTATACCAAACCAACATATCATACTCCAGAGACAGTTAAATTTTGTAAGCGGAAGACTGTGATAGATATATAAAATATATAAACTGTTGTAAGTCTCCAAAGTGTGAACATGTTACCAGGTTACCTATATACATGTATACTCCAAAAATGAAAAAAATGAATATACATGATGTTTCAAAAGTACAAAATAACAAGTGTAATGACATCTAATCAGCATCCCTGTAACCCCATCGATCCGAACATGGTCTACATAGACCCGCCTGATAGCTGCATATAGGAGAAACCCTCCTCCTCATCATAAAATTCTGGCTCCGCTTCGCAAGCATCACCATCATCTGAAACTAAAACAGGGACTGATGGGTGTTTAAAACATCATCCCGTAACGTGGGAGTGAGTGATTAACTCAGTGAAACTATAAAGTAAAGGTTAACATGTTATCAATTCAATCAAGCAGGAATGATAAAGCAGTACAACACTCAGGTCCTAAATACTCTTATTAATGCACGAATGACATGGATGCAATGATGCATGCCCTCGCCTACGCTCCCTCGACGACTTCATCTTACGATCGCGGCATGCAACACTCCCTCAGTGCTTGACCTGTTACGCCAAACGCACACGTAATGCGGTGCATGCAACATGATTAGCCAAGTTCTTACTTAGGTTTATTCATTCAGAAAGATTGGGAAGCTACGATACCTTTCTTATATCATTTCCCCAATCAATGATCCATTCTAGGGTCGTCAGTCCTAGCAATTCTCATACGATGTGGTGGTTCTAAGTCATCACAAAAGGGCTCGTCACCAAATCAATGTTGCTCCTGCGAGAAACACATCACACACACAGGACACGATATTTGATCAGTGTAGGCCTAATTATACTCTAATGCTACGAAAAGACTCGCCTTAACGCAGACTCAGCGTATGCTCGAGGTCACTACCAATGGCTCGTCGCCAAGTCATAGGCCGACAGCTCGAATACAATATTTCATACCACCGTATTTAGCTCACAAGTTTGGGTTGCTCACTGGTCACTATGGGGAGGCTCGTTGCCCTAGCGTAGGCTGACAGCTTGACCACAGTGTCCCATACCACCCTGTCCGCCTCATAAGTCTTAGCGGATCGAGGTACCAAGGTTGATGGAATTGCAATGGTAAGTTTGGTACTCTAGATTTAAGCAATAGCGTCCAAACATGGTGAACATACATCGGGTCAATCGGGTTACGTGATGAGCTCGACTAGCACGAGCGCACGTTGAGTTGATCGACATGAAGTGCATAAGCACTCCTTGTGACCTAACCACTGTCGACAACCGTAGTACGACTCGAATTCATCGACACATCCTGTGTGGAAAAAAATAACCTCAGCCACCAGTTCATGGCTTGTTACCAATTGCATGGACTATGTAATAGCCCCAACCACATTCATTTATAACAGGTAATCAAATGAGATAGTGAAAGTAATAGTGAATAACAATTCAATTCCTATAATCATTTAAGCATTTTAAGACATACAATTTAAACATACATGTGCATACCATAATAAAACAGATCCGATAATATATGGTATATGGAGGAAATCATACACATCGTTAAAGTAGTTGAGAATCATATCTCAACACCCTCATTAAGTATATTACATCAAGCATTTTCTCATTTAGGCATTTTATCATACACTTAGACTATACATATTACATACATATAATAAATTAGTTAAACCACATATTATGACAATTCCTTCTACATAGGAGTTGTCATACGTACAATAATCATGTATTCCCACACATCAATCATAATTTCATAGTCATTCAAACATTGCAACAAACACATGAAATGTATTATATTCCACATAGTTCATATATATATGTAATAAACGGAAAGCCTTGCATCTAAGCACATGTGACAGCAATCAAGTCAGTCATACATCATTAACTGACATTAAAAGCCTTGAAAACCATAACCTAAACATTTATACAGAGAATGACTGGACGGGTAGCCACACTCAACCGCTTCCTTTCCTGAGCTACCAATAAATGTCTCTCATTCTTCAAATAATTGAAGGGACGGTGAATGGTAAATTGGATGGAAGTCTGCGAAGCAGTATTCCAGCAATTGAAGTCATATCTCGGATCTCCTCCTCTCCTAGCAAAGCCCGAGCTCGGGAAAGCCTTGATGTTGTACCTGGCAGTCTCCGATGCATCCTTAAGCTCGGCCTTAATACGTGAGCATGAAGGGAAGTAATCACTAGTGTATTATGTCAGCAAAGCACTGCTCCCAGCAGAAACCAAATATCCACCTCTGGAGAAAGTGGCCCTAGTATTAGTTGTGTCTTCTCGACGACTACAACCATACTTTTAAGCGCACTCCATCATCGTTGTAACCAACCTCCCATTGTGTCAAATTTTTCAAAAACTAGAAGCTTCCAGCTGCTTGACGAAGTGGACAATTGAGCTCAGTGAATTTGATATTTAGTACAAGCCAAGGGTAGCAATTAAAGGGCAGGTTGTGGCCGACTTCATAGTTGAAGTTACTCCACGAACCAACCCACCTACCAAGCTTATAAATGAGTCCGCCAATCAGCCGATAACTGCAGCTCCAGAGACATCACCCGACCCACCCCACTGGCGACTTTATGTGGATGGCTCATCCAACTCTAAGGCAAGTGAGGCAGGAGTCGTCCTGGAAACTCTCAATCAAACTTACATGCAATATGCCTTAAGACTTGGATTTCAAGCCTCGAAAAACACAGCAAAATACGAAGTCCTATTGCTCGGCTTACGATTAGCAGTCAGTCTGGGTGTTACTCATCTTAACGTATTCAGTGACTCACAGTTGATCGTCAATTAAGTTACTAGGGTGTATCAAACATGTAAAGAGCAGCTGAAAGCCTACATGAAGAAAGTCAAAGAGTTGATCGGCGGCATTCAACGATGTACTGTCATTCGGATCCCCCGAGCACAAAACATTAAAGCCGACTTATTGGCAAAACTTGTCTCTGTCAATGAAGACGATATACCCCAGTCTGTTCCAATTGAGTACGTCGCTAAGCCAAACATCAACAACCCACCTAGTTCGACCGTGCACTCGATCAATTCGGAACCTACTTGGCTTAACCCGATCGTCCAATATCTTGACAATAGAAAGTTGCCTAAGGATCGAACCGAGGCCTGACGGCTGAAAATTCGAGCTTTCCATTATACCATACTTAACGGTGTACTATATAAGAAAGTTTTTTCGCTCCTTTGCTACGATGAGTAGGACACGACGATTCTAACTATGTGCTGCGGGAAATTCATGAAGGAATTTACGAAAATCACTCGAGAGAACGATCGCTTACGCACAAGGTCTTGCGGCAAGAGTATTACTGGCTGACCATTCAACACGATGATCTCAAGCTCATCCAAAGTTGCGATAAATGCCAATGATTTGCAGTCATTCCAAGACAGCCACTTGAGGAACTGACCCCTATGGTCAGTCCTTGGCCCTTCGCACAGTGGGGAATGGACATCATCAGATCGTTCCCTTTGGGAAAAGGCCAGACCAAATTTTTCATTGTCGCGGTGGATTACTTCACTAAGTGGGTCGAAGCCAAACTAATGGCTAGGATAACCGAACAAAAGATCATAGATTTCGTCTGGAAAAATGTCATCTGCCGATTCAGGATACCTCGGGCCATTGTTACCGACAACGAAAAGCAGTTCGACAACAACCAATACCGAGGGATGTGCGACAATCTCGGAATAAGGAGTGTCTACTCGTCTCCCCATCATCCTCAGACAAATGGACAAGTCGAGGCAGTTAACAAGATCATCAAACAACATCTCCGAGCCAAACTCGACCGAGCTAAAGGAGCTTGAGCTGAAGAACTTCCTAAAATACTATGGACTTACCGAACGACTGCTCAAACGTCCACGGGAGAGATTCTTTTCTCCCTTGTGTATGGATCAGAAACCATCACTCCGGTCGAGATCGAAATTCCTACTGTTCGAGTTAATTCATCTAACGAATGAGACAACGAAGAAATGCTTGCTCTCGGACTTGACCTCTTAGAAGAACAAAGAAAAATAGCTCGACTACGAATGGCAGCTCGGCAACAACAAGTATCTCAGTTCTACAATGCCCGAGTCAAGGTTAGACGATTCCAAGTTTGGGATATGGTCCTCCGAAAAATGTTCCTAAACACAGAGGAAGTTGGTGTAGATACAATGAGACACAATTAGGAAGGACCCTATGTTGTCTCGAGTGCCTTCCGACCTAGAACTTATCGGTTGGAAGATCTATTTAGGTGTAACGTCTTGGATTTTCACTATTTTGGATTTTTAAAATTTCTTAAAATTTTTTATGTAATTAACTTATATTATCACTTACTTACCATTAGCACTCAGTGTTAGTTTATACACGAGTGGTACCAGTAAAGAACCGCACAAGTCTGATTAATCAATAGTAGGAATCCAACAAATTCACTCAATCACTTAAACACCAAATTTAGCAAAATGATTTGCTCATACAGAGCTTAAATCTAACCGACCTGACATTGATTAATCAAGACAATTATAACTAAATTAAATATCTAACCGAAGCCAAGTCAAATAAGGCCCGGATCTTAATTAATTGACCAAATCAACCTCGTTACTCTTTTAGCCTAAAATTAATGGTTTAGAGTAATCATGACCAAATCTTCACTTTCACTAGCTATAAATAGGCCGCATTATCAACATAGTTAATTCAAACCCTAATCATTGCTCATGAGAAATCTCAATATCTAATTCATTCCAGAAATACCCTGATTTTTTGAATAAGCTCTAGACCGCTCATTGGTGGGCTACTAGTTCCAAAACTATAGAATAATGTCCATCTTACTAAGCTTGACATCCATTGCGGGAGTCAGACCTAGGTACTGTCCAGAACCGCTCAACTCGAGACAAAAGACATGTGCACAAGAAGTGTAAATACCATAAAGGAAGAAGCTGAAACTTAAGTGAAGTGGATCATCCACTCTTATACAAAGTTGAGGATTTTAAACCGTCGGTTTACGACCAAACTTCACACATGGAGTAAGAATATTTCTCTGCTCATATCCATATAACCACGGCCCCGATCGACCATTAGTGACCGTTGAACAGACTTATAACCATATCTGTCGATCGGCGCATTCAAATGGTTGGCCAAACATGTCCATTCCTAGATCATCATTAAAGCTAAGTATCATGTGGTGTATATCAATATGTACACCTTATAGTGGGCCCTAAAGGTTAGAAAGACCCTCCCATAGGGCTAGTATAGTAAAATCTAGTCCTTGGGGCCATTTACACCAAATCTTGCATTATAAAAGGGCCTCATTTAGGCACCCTATCTCCCCATATGAATTTGTCCTAGAAGAAAGAAAGGGAGAAGGAGAGAAAGAGAGTAAGAGAGTGAGAGAGTGAGAGAGAAAGTGGGAGCCACCACCTTGCATGTACCCCCAGCGGCCGGATCTCGTCTATTCCGACCTCTTTATCCCCTTCTCCCTCAAAATCTCTAAATTTCTTGTAGTTGGAAGAGGGATCTCATCCTAATTAAGGTAATGTGGTGATCCTCCCTTTAATTTTCATGAATTTTAGCTTTATCTTTAATCCTTGTACATTCTACACCATGTAGGGCCCCAACACTTCAAGCTTACGGACCCGGCACCGTTAGGATCGCATCTTCACTCTCCAATTGTAATTAGGTGCGGTCTACTATTCTTAGTGGCCTAGCACCAATTTTAATATGAATTTCATGATTATGAGTAACCTAGAGAGAACCTAGCCAAACCCATACTTGATAGATCCTCCAAAGGGTATGAATGATTTTTTTTTTCTTGTTGTTGTTCCTCAATATGATTGAGCATGAATTTAGTGAGTGCATGTTCATTTCTTATGTGTATTCTTGTTCCATCCTTCCTTGTAGTATGTATGACACATTTACCCTTGTTATATTTTTGTGCTATGAAATATATAATTCTTGATCTCTCTGCTAACCCCTCACAACACACATTGCACCTTCATTTCATTATGTTGTTAGTACTTACATTTATAGAAAAATCTGGATTCCTATGTTGATGTGTGAGTGCATGACATCTCTTATGTTAGTTGATAAATTTTGTTTCGTCGAAGTGCTAATGAATACCCTTAAATCCCTAGGTTGGTCAGGAAACTGAGGTGAGAGAAGGTGACCCCATTGGTAGTATTGCCTTTAGGTTAGGCCAGCGAATTTGGACGAGTACGAATGGGCGACAGTAGTTGGACTACATGGGTCATTGTACCCAATGTGATCCGTCTTGTACATGCCTGGACTCGCAAGGTCTAATCCACGTACTGACCAATCATGTTTTTTACCATGTTTGCCCACACCTGTGTGGAACCTGGAACACCCTTTAACCATTGGAGGTCATTGATAATCATTTGAAACCGATCCACTGACTCGAGAGCCAGGCATGGTGGAATAGGACACTGTGCATGAGCTGTTGGCCTATGCTGGGGTGACGAACCTGCCCGTTGTGACCGTGAACGATTCCACGTCTCAACACTCCCCATATGCTTGAAGTCAGGGATGGGGAAACACAACGGGATCAATGATCATGAGATCTTGGCCTCGCACGTTGAGGGACCTTGGCCTCACAACTACTTTAGGGTATTGATATCGCAGGGTGTACTAGTATAATGCCCTGAAAATCAGGGGTCAAGAAAGAGCCCAACTCCCGAGTTCTAAAACATCACTTATGCAACATATATGACGATGATTAAATGTTGTCTGTGTTAGCGCATTAAACATGAGTAGGATTATACCAAAACAGCATATCATACTCCATAGACAGTTAAATTACGCAATCGGAAGACTGTGATAAGTATATAAAGTATATAAGCAATTGTAAGTCTCCTGAGGATGATCATGTTACCAGGTCAAATGTTTACATATAAAATTTTAAATTATACAAAATGTGTAATGTCATCTAGTCAGCAACCCAACAATCCCCGTCGATCAGAGCAGCCTACATAAACTCACCTGATAACTGCATATATGAGAATTCATCATCGTCGTAGTAGTTTGGCACGACCTCGTGCAACGCATCATCATTTACATCTAAGACAGAGTCTGGTTGGTGTTTAAAATATCGTCCCAAAATATGGGAGTGAGTGATCAACTCAATGGGACTAAAATACAAAGGTTAACATGTTATCAATTCAATCAATCAGTAATGATAAAACAGTACAACAGTCAAGCCCTAAGTACTCTTGTTAATGCAAGGATGATATGATAATGATGTATGCCCTTACCAACACTCTATCTGTAAATTTTCTCTCACAGTCGCAACATGCACCACTCAGGACACATGCTACTTCCTCGCCAAAGCATTGTGCAATGCAATGTTATGATCGTGTTAACCAAGTTCTTACTTAGGTTCATTCATACAGTAGGATTGGGAAGCTAAGGTACCTCCCTTATATCAATTTCCAAACAATGATCCATTCTAGGGTCGTCAGTCCTAGTAAGTCTCATACGATGTTGCGGTTCTAGGACACTACAAAGGGCTCGTCACCTGATCAGTGTATGCCTAGTTTATACTCTACTTGTTACGAAAAGGCTCGTCGCCTCAACGCATCTCAGAGTATGCTTGAGGGCACTATAAATGGCTCGTCACCTAATCAATGTAGGCCGACAGCTCGAATATAGTTTCTCATACCACCGTATTCGGCTCACAAGCTTTAGTTGCTCAATGGTCACTACAGGTGAGCTCGTCACCCCAGCGTAGGCTGACAACTCAAACATTGTTGAGGATCAAATATTGCATATTAGACCCCAGTTATTGCCTAGATTTACAAGCATGATACTGTTTAATGGCCAATTTAATCGTGTTTATGCTGCAGGATGTATTTAGGAGCTTGGATTGAAATAGGATGCTAAAAGTATGGATTTATACTCAGAATTCACTAAGGCAATGGATGAGACCCCAGGGGGCCGAGATCAAAGGATTTACATGCCAGAGATCCGAGAAAATCGAGAAATTGAAGCTCAAGTGAGTTGAAAACCGTTTAGAATGAAAGATCACAGGGTTCCCGCCATCCGTTCGACTCGAAACTTCATATATAGCCTGAAAATCATAAATTAACCATACACATCAAATTTTAGCCATTAGATCTTTGTGGAAGTGGCCCAACGGATAGATCAGCCCCTAAAATCTTAATTTTGGGCCCGCCTGGTATCTAAAAATGCTTCAAATTTGGTCTCAAACCCTTAAATGGAGTGACAAAATAGTTGGACAGAGCGGATATCGGATACGCATCACGATGGACCTCACTTAAGGGAGCGCACGTGCACCGTGTACATGCTCCATCCACGCACCACAAGTCAAGAAATCGGTCAGCGGACGCTGACCAATTTTTTCTTAAAAATTTCTCAAGAATGCAATAGCTTTTATGCACGCCCGTCGGTTCGTGATCGTGGGCCCCACCCATCATCCCTTCGCAAGATTTGAACCATCCATTCACTCTAGAGTGTAAGCGCGACCATCGCCTAGGTGGCAAAATCTCGGAAGACAATGGATATTTGATTACAGCCGTTAAAACGGATGATAAACGGTGAGTTCGTTTTCGATTGTGGGCCACACCAAAATCAACTTGGTCTCGGCTTACCCGAACGGTTTTTCGTCCTGATGCTAATGGACGAAGTGAATTTTTCCGTTAAATTCAATAATGGGTCCAACCAATCAATCAGCGCAGGCTTTGTTACAAGAGCCCCATTTCGCAAACAGGGAGTTGCGGTCAACTTTTATGGGCCACCATCATGCATTAAAGGTCCGATCTGAACTGTCCATCAAGCTTAAAAGGGCCTAATAAACATGATCTAGGTGGTAAAATTTCAATATACATTGGAGATCGGTTCTCGATCATCCAAACGCAAGATTGACGGTGAATTAAAATCATTCGTGGGCTCGCACGAATTTGATCCAAAAATGGTCATGTCTGACCGATTTTTTGTGCACAATCTAATGAATGGATTGGATCTTACGAGCACCACCAAGAAATGGGCCCCACTCACGTCTATCATTGGTCCGATGGTGCTGTGACACACACGGCTGCGTAAATCTTCTGCATGGAGTGCGAAAACTCTCCACCGCCTATCCTGTTATAAAGAGAAGAGAGAACAAAGAGTTGGTGGCATCCAGGAATAGGAGATCCGATTTGGGGAGGACGTCAGTGAAAGATAGACAAATAGGGAGAGTTATTAGAGTTTTTACTTTTATTTTTATTATTTTATTTTTATTCTTATGAGATTTAGCCTAATCATGTTAGGCTAAAATCTCTTAGCTAGGGCTAAGAGGTGAAGCTTGTAGCATGATGGAGAACCTTTTGCTATTTCTTTTGTTTAGACTGAACTAATGTTGATTTTAGTTAATTAAGCAATGTTTTTAATTTTTAATGGTCTATTGTGACTAAAATTACAATGGATCTGCGATAGCTTTGAGCATGTTCCTTTCCTTTTTATGTGTATGACATCAGGAAGCCCTATTGTTTACCATAGTCTCCTGGGCATGGTTGGATAATGGTACCCTTCCTAACCTTCATACATTGTTGATTGATTGGTAATTAGTTTAATTCTGTTGTTTAATTTGTCTCTTGGGCATGGTTTGGTGACGAAATCCATTCTAATTTATACACCTTTCATCTCTTAAAAACTATATCAAAGAAAGTTTAGTTTAATTTTCATGGTTACACCCTTCAACTGGATGAAGATGGACTCTAAGTCCAGTTGAGTTTTTGATGCAGGCATAAGATCTCCCTGATCTCTACAAGTGGATCCTCTGAATTCCTAGTTTCCTTTCCCTGAATTCTTTAAGTTTTAGATAATTATTCCATCCCTATTCCTAAAATTATCGTCAATTTAGATTTCATCTTAGACTAGTTCTAGTTCTACTTAGTTTTAGATAACGTACAGGTATCAGTCCCTTGGGATTCGGCCTTAGTCTTATCGAGTTTATTACTACATCAGAACCATGCACTTGGGGAGTGAACAACCACGATGTCCCATACCACCATGTCCGGCTCATGAGTCTTAGCGGATCGAGGTACCAAGGTTAAACGGATTTTCACTAGTGAGTTTGGTATCTTAGATTCAAGCAGTAGCGTCCATACAGGGTGAACATATATCAGGTCAATCGGGTTACTTGAGCTCGACTGGTACGAGTGCACATTGAATTAATTGACATGAAGTGCTTAAGCACTCCGCGTGGCCTAACCACTGTCGATAAGCAAAGTACGGCTCGAGTTCATCGAACGCGTCTAGTATGGCAAACCGGACCCAACCACTAACCTAAAAATTATTCCCGATCGCCTGGACTACTTCGCAGCCCCAAACATATTCCAATCAATAGCATAGGCATGTAGTAGCCAAAGACAGCATGTGACAACTGAAATCAAATATAATTCTTACTTAATCAATTAGATAAAACACATGTTATACATATTACCATACATAGGCATTTCACCCTTAACTCACATAGTAGAGGATAGGTTATATAAGGGATTCAATAACTATGGATAAGGGAGTTGAGAATCTCATCTCAACACCCTCATTTCACGCATTTAACCAAGCATTTTTACATTCAGGCATTTTAGCAAACACTTAGGCTACACTAACCATATATGTGTAATATATTTGTTATCACAAGTATTGTAGCAAATCCCTTTACAAAAGGGTCCACCATACATACTACAATCATGAATTATCAGTCAATAACATAGCAAGCATGAATCATAATTCCATACTCATTCAAACATTCCAACAAACACATGGAATGCATGTAAAATCAACATAACTTACATATATACACAATATACGGTAAACCTCATATCTAAACACATGTGGAAGCAATCAAGCCAGTCATAAATCATTACTGGCATTGAAAGCCCTGAAAACCATAACCTAAACATTTATAATCCGTACCTTTCACCGGTAGACTCGTAACGAACTCAGTTTAAACACTAAGTCTTCGTCTACGGCACCACAACAACCTATAACAGGGAATAGGTTAGCTATTCCACCATATGTTCCATTTGAATCTCTAAAATAGATTTGGGTTAGAATTTCTTACCTAAGAATGGAACCAAAATTGCCGGAATAGCAACACGGCAGCGGTGTTTCGATATGTAGAACGGAAGGGAACGATCACTGTAGCAAAATCCTAACTTCCCTCACACTTTCTCTCTCTTTCCTTCTCTTTCTTTTCTCTTCTCTCACCTAGGTTAGCAAATTCGTATGGAGTGAGAGAGAGAGAGGGTTTTAAGCCTTTATATAGGCCCAGGACTGATGAAAATGGCCCCAGGGGCAAGGTATACTTAGGTTATATCCAAAGGGCATATGTTTCAGTCTAACGGAGCACTTTTGGTGGCCTCTCTTCAGCATGCAGTCGAACATAAGCTCCCTGACATTGGATCTAGGTCAAGCTGAGTTTTCGGTCCAATTGGATTTGTAGATCGACCGTGGCGGACCAGTTTCAGTTTCCAGTCACCGACACTCGATAAGGGCCACGAGTACTCTGACATGTGTTAAAAAATTTTCTTGATCCGAGGGTGTAATTGGGTCAGATTCTGACGGTCTGAATACTTAGATTTGACCTGCAAGCAAACCAACTCAATTCACTTAAGTTTCAATTCATTTCCTAAAGATATTTGTGTTTCTCACACACTTCGCTCTAGACTCAAGTTGTGCGTTTTTGAGCACTATTAGGACTTGATTTCTGACATGGTTGTTAAGTCCAGCAAAGTGGTCATAACTATATAGTTTCGGGATAATCGGACTTTCGACGTGCGGTCGAGGTCCAATACGGAGTTTCGTGATGCCCCCTAGAGCAACTGGTTTTTGAGATGGATCATAAGTTTCAAGGTAATGTAGCGTCAATGGTTCTGCTAGTTTTGGGTCTTACAGATTGTATTTAAAGTAATTAAGGCTAATTTAATAGGTAATCTAGTTTAGCACTAGTTAATTCTCGTTTAATTTGTAAAGGATTTGGTCCTTAGAGATTTCTGTCTGAGATGGTACTCGAGTTTTTTCGAGACGTTACAACTAGTTTTCCCAATCTACTGTTTGAATAGACTTAATTAAAAACTCAGTTAATACGATCATCATTGCATCGTATTTAGATTGGTGACTCGGCAGTTGAGGTCGTAATGAGGGTGGTTGGTCATACGCGATCGTTAGATGGAGTCGCTCGAGGGATTGTTGTTGCAAGGGCATGCATCATATCATAATACATGCATGTGCATTAACAAAATTAGTTAGGATTTTATGAATGTATTGTCTTTAATTAAATTCATAATATAATTGATGTTTGTGTAACTTAAAACTAATAACAGCCACTGAGTTGATCGCTCACTCTCACTTTGGGATGGTGTTTTAAAACACCAACCAGACCCTTTGCTAGATGCAGGTGATGTAGAGTACGACAAGCATGGTGACACGAGTCTGGATGAGGAGGACGAGTTATCCTATTTTCAGTTGATGGGCAACTCGCCCTAGTTTTGCGGGCAGACTTAGATCGCTAAGTAGGGGACTTAACGAATCATTCTTTTGGATATACCATTTTTTATACTTTTGTTGGGCAACGCCTTATGCAACCCATAGTTATATTTTTGGACTTGTAAACATTGACCCTTTTCCATTAAAATAGACTAGTTGTGAATTATGATTCATGTTTCAAGTAATTCCAAGTTGCGCATTTAAATCTGATTAATCATAAAACTATAACATTGATTATAAGTGATACCCGGGAACTTGTGAGTCGAGTGTATACGCGACCCTCAATTTTCAGAGCGTTACACTGGGCAATTACTCTCTCATCCATGGAATGCCGAGCATCTAAAAATCTACTATCCCTAAGTCGGCCATTGAGCGATTGATTAAATTCTAATATCGGACCAGCAAAGAATAGAAAGCATGTAAATTGAGTCAAATGAATGTAAAAGTCAATTATATTTATTCATCAGTATAAGTTTTACATCAGATCATATTAGTTCCTACTTTGAAATTACATTTACAAAGTGACAAGGAAGAACACAGAAAAGAGTCAGCCGAGATAAGCGACGTCTCCCCCCTGGTTGCAGATGCTCTCGATCTCAACTTGAAGCTGATGTGCTTAAAGCTTTGCAATCTAAAATTAGCTGGTTGGCTTAAAGTGTCTAAAACTTTATAATCCAAAACTGGCTTCAAGATTCACCAGGAGCTAACTCAGGAGGTGGTTCGGATTTAGCCGCTACCGCCACTCGGAGCAACCACTGGCGCCGCGTCAGGAGCAGCCTCAGAAGTAATTTCAAGATCAGCCGCTGCGGCGCCAGACGACCCATTTACCCCGGCATCCAGATCATCAAACCCAGAGCCGCTCTCGTCAAATCCTGAGAGATCAAGTTTGGGGAAGGACAGCTTCATCAGCTCCATGCACTTGGCATAGCCATCCTGATACAAGTGGTCCCGCTCATCTAAATACTCATGAGATTCAAGATAGGCCTTTACGACCAAGGCCTTAGCATGAGCAATGGCACCCTTAGTCTCAGCCTTAAATGAAGCCAACTTCTCTTCAGAGGAGACATAAGCCTGGTGATTCCTCCGGCTCTCTTCCTAGGCCTCTTTCAATTGCGAGGCCAAACGAGTACTCTCGGCGGTGGCCCCCTCGAGAGTCTGCCTAGCAACTCCTAAGTCTCCAGTCATTATGTTGAGCCGAGTCATAGCAGCAGTCAGTTGTGTTTCCGCCTCCTCCACCCATTTCTGAGCGTCGGCCAGATCCGAGCAAGCCCTGAGCACACAGGGGGCAAACTGCAAAAGGAAAATAAAAGGTCAGCCAAGCCTTAGGAAACCGACAAAGCAAACGCAAAGTTCAGCTCTTACCTTAAGAAGCGTTTTCTCCATATTAGAGAAAGTCAGCCTTGGGGGAGCTTCAAAGAGGGCAGCGAAGTCCTTTTCGCTCCCATGGGAGAACGCTCAATGGAGCATGTCCTCAATAGCCCGTTGGAAGATCGATGTCTCCTATTGAGTCATCTCCCCTCCCGAGGGCTCCTCTCTTCTCTGTTCCTCCCTCTGTTCCAGAACCGGTTCTACAACAAGTCTTGGCTCAGCAGCCTCTCGGGACTTAGGATTCACCATGTCTGTCGCTCCCGCCCCTTCCTCCAAGTAAGGAACAATCACGGTCGGGATGGCTGGGGCAGTTTGCCCCTTAGACTTTGAAACTGTCTTCAGCCTCTTCAGAGGTCGAGACTCCAACCTTGGGGGGCCTTCATTTTAAAAGGCGGGCAGAGGAAGGGATGAGCTTTAGTCATCTCTGCATTAACCACAAGACGAGTTAAATAAGAAAAACAAGAATCAAAGGGAATAAAGAAGGGCAGCTAGAAAGTACCTGTTAAAGTCGAGTCCAAACCCAATTCAAAAAGACGCCTCGGTTGGAGAAGCCTCTTCCAAGACCTTCGTTCTGGACTCAACGCCTTCAGATCTTTGACCCGCGTTAGAGCGCCAACTCCAAAACTCGACCTTCGCCCGAGGATATCTGCAAAACATACACTGTCACACCCCAAACTCAGAAATGGGAGTCACAGGAATCCTAATCGCCGAATTTGGTACCAACAGCCTCTGTAGTACCCCATTCTCGGCTCCCAATGCCCATATGTTAGGTTCTGATCCTGAGATCTTATAAGGAGGATTTTTCAACGTACATTTATCTTGTAAAAAGCATAACCATAAGTTTATCCAAATCATAAAATGTCACGCCCCAAACTCAAAAATCGGGCTCACAAAATTTTTGATCGCCGAATCTGGCACCGACAGCATCTGTAGAACCCCATTCTTGGCTCCCAGCTCCCATTCACCAGGTTCCGATCCTGGGATGCTACGAGGAGAATTTTCAAAATCAGTTTAAATCGTGATAAGTATAACCAAAGGCATAACCCACAAACAACAACAAAAAACTCCATTACATTTCTACTATGATCAAAAACTTTACAAGTACAATGAGCATAAAAGGAAATACAATGATGAAGAACAAAAACTCTAAAAAGATCTGCAAAGCGCTCCTGCCTCAGCGTTGCTGCGCCCCAACGTCACCTGCACGCAACGGTCGTGCATAAGCTTATAGAAAGCTTAGAGGGTGGTGAAAATGCATGCGTAAGGTAGTAATGTGAACATGCAATATCAGAGAAATACGGAATATGCAGATGGATCCATGAAAACCATTAGTCGTACCAAAGTTATGCGATGCAAGACTTGAATGATATCGCCCATCCCAAGGCCATGCTATGTGAAATGCAACTCAAGCATACAAATCCTCATCTATGTTCATACATCAATACAGCTCAAATCTGGAATATCACCGGGGTCTAGTACACTCTAAACTAGATCGTCGCCTCATCGCGCGTAATAAGGTAAGTGGAAGAGACCTCACTATCCACCTGCCAATATCGAGCTCGGCTCGTCGATAGCGGACCCATTCCTCGAGTTGGTCAAACTCAACCTAGCATTGCCCCCTACTCTCGGGCGGGTAAGGCCGCACCCCCTTCCAACCGACCACGACACAGTGGAGAGCGCAACCATCTGGTAATCGGCACTCAACCTCATCTACCTACTCGGTTTAGAAGTTGGAGCAACCTCTTGGTACGATAAGAGTTTAGAGACTTTCACCCAGAGATATCTATAGCACCCCATGTAGAACAAGATTTCTGGTATCTAATCCTACCAACCACGATACGTCTATGGAAGCTACGGCCCCGGTATCGCTAGGGCGTACAATAACCATGTCACACAATGCGAAATGTATGAATCACACTATCCAATCATGCAGCAAATCCTGCGCGTATCGTGCGCTCATGCAGGGTAACACCTCCTAATCGGGGTCCCATAAACAATCTGCCCAAAGGCATATGCTATGATCAGTCTCTTCTCAATCAAGCATAGATATGATGCGTATGATCATGAGTCATGAAACTATACTAAACATGTAAATAAGTAATGAACCATTCTTACAACGCAGATGGGCCTAGACGGCCTATACACAACAAGTATGGGCCTATCAATGGGCCTTAGGGAGAGTCGTAATATGGACGTTTAACCAATATTATACTTACAATGTGGACGTCAAACCATCATTGCTCCCAAGTCATAGCCCGTCGTAAACATCGTTACATAAATCGTGTTGGGATCACACATTGCAATGGACATTAGGTACATCCCATTGGGCCTTAAATACATCAAATGGGCCATATCATATGGGCCTTATATTCATCAAGTGGGCCAAATTAATGGGTCGCACCAATGGGCCTTATGTGCATTGCAATGGGCCATAACACGTGGGCCTTAGAAGGCATCACAATGGTTCTCGACCCATGGGCCTTAAAATACATCAAATGGGTCCAGTCCCATGGGCCTTAAATTACATCAAATGGGCCTAATCCCATGGGCCTTATAACATGCTAAGGTAGGGTCCACTCGGACTGTGGATCTGGCCCATTCTTTAACTCATTTCATAAAATGAGCTTTTAAAATGGATGGACAGATTGGATGCAACACCTGCACCAAGGGTGGGGGCCCACAAGAAGGCCCACCATCATGTATATAATATATATAATATATATAATATAACATAAAATCTACAAATTATATATATAATATAATAATATATATATACATACACACGCTGCACACATACATACAGCACACACGCGGCCACACTCACACACGCGCGCACGCATGCACACGCACCACCGAGGGCCCCACCGTCACGCTGACGGTGGGAATGAAACACATGCATCACTGTGGGTTCCCATGTGGGGCCCACTATAATGTTTACTTACCATACAGACCGTTCATAAGGTCACAGGGGTCAGGATGAGAAGGAAAAATAAATTTCATGTTGATTTAAAACTTCTGTGGACCCAAATTTGGGTTTCAATGGCAGAGGTTCAATCCCACTGTTTCCTATGCTGCGGGCCACCTGAGTCTTAGATCAGGCTAGTTTTTGGAGTGGGCCCACTTCACGCAAGGGCCCACCTAATGAACCGGTTGGATGACAAATGAACATCATGGTGGGGCCCACGGCAGCAGTCGTGGGACGCTGGTCCCCCGCCCGTCAGATGACCTTGCAGCATCCTGCTGCAGTTGTTAGGGGGGCAGCGCCTACTGCCCCTTACATCTTTTTTTTTTTTGAAAAAAATGAAATCTTGTGGTTTTTCACAGGTGGGACCCACATTCGAAAAATCCATTCCGACCATGGGATTTTACAGCTCGAAACAAACAGAATGAGTCTAAAGTTTGAAATTTTTAGGGTGCATAAAAACTTCAAGCTATGCTTCGACGGTAAACACCGCAGTCTTCAATGCTATGGCCCACTAGATGCTCAAATCAGCTTGGTCCTTCTACTCAACGGTTAAAATGAGGTTGGTAAGAGGATGGACGGCTTGGATTGGATACATACATCAAGGTGGGGCCTACACAATGGTCCACCCCCAAAGCTTTGAACCAAGCTTATATTTATGTTTTCCTTTACAGAGACGTCCAGCGTCCCAGACGCTGGACGGTTGGACGTTGGCAATTGAGGTGGGCCCTGATTAGGTGAGCCACTTCATGGAGAATAGTGTGGGTACATCACACACAAAGTGGGCCACACTTGATGATTTGGATAGAATATAAGCCTCATGGTGGGGTCCATTCAAATAGGCTACACAACCCTATTGTAATCTCATAAAATAAAATAAAAATGAAATAAAAATGGAGAGAGAGAGATGGAAAGTGAGACACGCGTGTGATGGAGGGACCCCGACATTATGGGCCCTCCCTTGCAATGAATCATACATCAAGTGGGCCCTAAAGCATGTGGGACCACCGAAATCTAAATTCAACGGTGGAGATCCTTTCTCCACCAATATGGACGGTCTAGATGACCTTCCTATTGCAATGAAATAAACATCATGATGGGGTCCATGGAGAATGGCCCCATCATGGATGATCATGATGATCAAAGTGGTCCATCGGCCACAACTTAGGGTCCCAAGTGAGATCCAAACCATTGATCGGTTGGCCTCACTTGGTCTATCTTAAAAACATGAAAAATGACTATTATCAAGTAGTCACCGTTCGATCTTCTTGCTCCTATGGGTTCCTTTGCACCTTAGCTTTGATTCCAATGGAGGAGATAAGGAATGGATGGCTAGGATGGGAGATCTTAGGATGGAAAGGTGGGCCACATTTAGAGCTTGGAAGGAGAGGGAGAGGCTCATACGTATGGGGGGTGGGTTTTGGTTGCTTGGAATGAGTTTGAAAATGAGAAGAGAGAGAGAGAGAGAGTTGTAAAGGGAGAGAGAGATGGGTGATAGATGGATGTGGTGAGTGATGGATGATGGATGTGGTGAGGATGGGTGTGTAAGATACTTTTGGACTTTGGTGGCCTTTTGTGTAAGAAATGCATGGGCTTGTAAGACCTTTTTGACTTTTGTGGTTGCTTGGGTATGGGTGAAAGGTGATGTGTACTTGACATGTACTTGACATGTGATGTGATAAGATTTGATTAATTGATGGGATTAATGTAACACCTCGCAGAGATTCTCTTGGATTTTGTAACGTGCGGCGTTTTCCTTTCACCGAACGCTGACCCACATATCCTGACCAGGGTATCGCCTCGGTGCACGAGTCGCGGCATCGGAACCGCAATGATGGCGCGGTCGCTATGGTAAAGGTCTTGGGTTGAGTCGATACAGGTTGACGGCATATGAATCAGGGTCGTGCGTAAATATCGGTTATGGGTCAAAAGTTACCGAAATTTGACCGGTAAGACCGCAGAAGTCTACGGAATAGTACGGACTAAGATACGGGTCTTACATAAAAGTAACATCATCATCACATATCTACTAATATAAACATTTGAATACGATGCTGAAAGAAAAATACATATGTTAAAATCAAAGCTCCAGAAGTCAACTACATACTCCAAGCTTCACGCTACTACAATCTAATATCACTTGCACGCATTTATCATGCATAAGCTTATAAAAAGCTTAGAGGGTGTTGTAAGTGTGTGCACAAGATAAGTGCCAAGTATTCAATACAATGCCATAATCATACAATATCAAAAATACTGGTAAGATCATGAATCATACAGTATCAGAGTAAGTGGGAATGAGTTAATCAATATTAGAATATATGATACAGATCGGCTATGCAAATGAGGAGTCATAAAGAGCCAAATATCATATGTCGATGATGCAATATAATATACAATTTCCGATGAGTTCACATATAGCGTCAGCCATACCTAGACCATACAAATGTAGAAATATAGTAATCCAAAATGTCATATGTCGCGGATGTAATGCAATATGCGATGTGAATGGAATAATCATGCTAGAGTGTGAAGTTGGGATGATAGTAGGTGGTATCTCAAGGTATGAGGTCCATCACAAGGGACTTCTATCCAAACCAATCTCATACCTAATTTGGATTGATAGACTCAATGTGATAAACTCGTGATCTTAAGTTAGTCGTGCACCCCAACCAAAATCTTGGCCATTACGAAGGTACACGTAACAAATAGTTACGCACCACCAGCCCGAGTAGATAGTGAATGAATGAGTATGCAATGCCTGCTTCTCAAATTTGTACTGTGCATATCGGGGATCATCATCGGGGTTTAGTACACTCTAAATGCAAATCGCCTCCCACTGATACGTGACCATGTAAGTGGAAGAGACCTCACTATCCGCATGACCAATAGTCAACCAATATCTACCCGGCACGTCTATGGCGAACCAATTCAAGAGCTGGTCAAACTCAGCCTAGTTATGCCCCCTACTCTCAGGCGGGTGAGGCCACACTCCTTCCCAACCGACCACGACACAGTGAGAGACGCAGCCTCCTGGTATTCACACTTGGGCGCCCATGTATCCACTGGTCTCAATGTTAGGGTGTCTCCTGGCCACGGAGGTTTAGGGACTTTCATCCACAGACATCCAAAGTGCCCAAATGCTCAAACTAAATATTTTTGGTGTCCCATCTAGCTATCTACGACATGCCTGTGAAGGCTACGGCCCTGATGTCGCTAGGGCGTACAGTAATTACAACACAAAATGCAAGATACATGAGTTATATAACCTAGTCATGCATTAATCCTGCGCATACCATGCACTCATGTAAGATAACCTCCGCCTGTCAGGGAATCTTATAACAACCTACCCAATGAAATATGCAATGATCAACCACATCTCATAACAAACATACAGATGATGCGTATGTGCATGTATCATGATGTTATGCTATCATATACTCATAATCAGTACCAATAACCGGCCTCGATAATCGGCATCAATAGTTAGCCTCGACAATATGGACATTTAATCAACAATGCCCCTAAGGAGTGACCCACATAGAGCCTAACCTATAGTGGACCCATGGCCTCACACAAGGGTTAAATTGTAACACTCTGAATTTTTCCCAACCTGGGATTAGACGTCCTTAGGCAATGGGTCAACCATAACACCTTGGTAACCTCTCAGAACCCAATTTCAAAGCCAAAAAAATCACTTAGGATTAATTCCTTTAGAAATTAAGCGTACGTTAGGTAGCGCTACGCTAGAGTAGCTATGAAATTGTCCCTGATCGCTTTAAATACGTTCTGCAAGACCCAAAACTTGTAGAAACAAGGATGATACAATACCCTAAAATTCAGGATCAAACTCTAAACCGGTTTGTTCTCTGGAACCCTTTGAAACTTTGTATTGGATCTAAACCGCGCGTCGAAAGTCCAATACCTACAATCTTAGACCGTTATGACCGCTTGGCTGGACTTGACGATCGTTTCGAAAATCAAGGCCAACCGACGTTCGGAGGCTATTTCATTGAGCCTGGAGTAAAGAGAGTGAGAAATGGGTTAGATTTGAAAATTTTAATCCAAATCTGGCACGTGACTTGGTGCGTTATTATTAAGCGTTCTGACTGTCAGAATTCAGCCAAATTATACCTTCAGATTAGGAAAAATTTCTCTTTCATATCATGAGACTTGTGGACCTGATTTAGGTACGATGACCGCTGAACTGAAATTTGACTGCCATGTGCGATATACGAACTCTGCCGGACTGAAAACTGGGTGTGAGCAACATCCAGTGACCATGAGCTTAAGTCCGACCGCGTTCGGCCAGGGGACCTCCCGAAACACTCTTTTGGACCAGAACAGTGTAGATTTGTTTATACCTCAAGTGAACTTTGTTTCTAAGCCTAATTTGGGAAGGTTTTAGCCTATATAAGGGCTTTAAACCCTCTCACAACCCTCTCATCCGAATTTGCTTGAAACCCTAGGAAAAGAGAGAGAAAAAGTGAGAGATTGTGAGAGAGTGTGGGAGAGATTCTCCTGCCACCTGCACCATCTATTGCACGTGCCAAAGCACCGCACTCCAATGACTTTATCGGTGATTTCAACGCACTTCTAGGTAAGAAAAACCCTAACTACTTGCTGTTTTGGGGTTTCCTTCGATTCATTAGCGATGTAGCTCATGTATCTTGTGCATTAGGTCACCGCTACGCCGTTGACGAAGCGTATTCATTCCGTTCAAATCGATACACTTCTACGACAAAAGATGCGGATCTTAGACGCTTTGATTGACTGATTTCAAAGCTTTTAATGTCGTTTAATAGTAGATTATTGATGGCAACGCTGTTTGACATGTACAACATGCTGTCCGTTTTCCGTTTCGTAAACGTACGGTAAATATGAGATTTAGGGTATTTTAGGCATTTATAGAAAATACTGTATACGTCCGTATTTTATAAAAATGATTGTCATGTTTATTTGTTGTATTATGATATTAGAAATGCGTGCATGATCTGTTTGGTGAAGAGATTCGCCCTTAAGCGCACTTTGAGTCGACATACGCTATGTAGACTAAATGTGTAGTCTAAGTGTTTGTATAAATGTTTGTATTAGTATGTATTAAGTAAATGGTGTTTTGTATGAGTTTTGAGATTGAATTCTCAAGTAATATGGTGATGTAAACGATTTCCATCATGTTGGCTATATGTATTGATTTCATTGTATACATGAAAAGCATGTGTGGGATGATTTGCTTAAGTTGTATGTTATAACATGTGTCAACATGCTTACAATGTTATATTTCATTTCTGTTACTCACATATGCTTACTGATGTTGATGCATAAATGCTTAGGGCTATGACCTAGTCCAGGCAGTCGGTAATGGATTGAATTCGTGGTTGGTTTCTATGTACCACGAAGGACGCGTCGATGAACGCGAGTCACTTTTTGAGTTGGCGGCAGTAGTTAGGCCACACGAAGTGTTTCATGCACTTCATTTCGTTCAGCTTGAGATGCGCTCGTACTAGTCGAGCCCGTCAAGTAACCTGACTGGCCATTGTATGTTCACCCTGTATGAGTCATAACTGCGTGAACCTAGGGTACTGAACTTACCATTAAAAATTCTGTTAACCATGGTACCTTGATCCATAAAGACTCATGAGCCGGGCATGGTGGTATGAGACACTGTGGTCGAGCTGTCGGCCTACGCTGGGGCCCCAAACCTCCCCGTAGTGACCAGTGAGCACCCTAATCTGAGCAGATTATGGTGGTGTGGGACACTATATTCTTGCTGTCGGCCTACACTGATCAGGTGATGAGCCCTTTGTAATGACCTTGAGTTTATTCTGACACCGCATGGGGGTGACGAGTCCTAATGTAGTCTTAAGGATAATTAGGCCTGTATTGATAGGATGATGGGGGAGAAGTGCAACGAGTGCGAGCAACAGCCTTGCAGCGACCTACAAATATAACATCGTATGAGATTACTAGGAGTGACGACCCTAGATAGGATCTGTGTTGGGATTAATATAAGCAAAGTACCCTAGTTTTTCAATCCTGCTGTATGAAAAGGACTAATAACAACCTGATAATCATTATCCATATCGCATTGCATGTGCCTGGAAGATGTGGAGCACTGCGGGAAGAAAGCATGCCGCGGACGCAGATGGTGCCGCATGAGGGAGTATGTCGGTGAGGGCATCCATCATGTCATTTCATGCTTGCATTAACAACAGTATCTAAGAATTTTTGATTGACTGCTCTACTATTAACGCATGATTGATTTGAACATACTAATCTTTGCTATATGATTCCACTGAGTTAATTACTCACTTTCACGTTACGGGACGGTGTTCCGGACACCCCCCAGACCCTTTTGTAATTGCAGATGATGGCGCGGCCTGCGAGGTGGAGCCAGACTTGATGATGATGAGGAGGATCCCTCCTTTATGTGTGATCTGATCGACGGGATTACAGGGAGGTTGAGTAGATGCCTTGACACTTGTCATTTTATATTTTTGGAGCACTTATGTATATTCTTTTCTTTCTATTTTTGGAGTATACATGTATTTAATTAACCTGGTAACATGTTCACACTCTGGAGGCTTACAATTAATTATATATTTTATGTATATATCACAGTCTTCCGCTTGCTAATTTAACTGTCTCTAGAGTATGATATGCTATTTTGGCTTAGTCTCAATCTTGTTTAATGTCATTCTACAGACAACATGCATTTATCATTATCTATGTTGTATAAGTGACGTTCTGGAACTCGGGAGTTGAATTTCTACCCGACCCCCAATTTTCGGGGTGTTACATAAATTTACAACACTATGGGCCTCACTCAGGAGCTTACTACACATCACGATGGGCCCTTCACATGGGCCTAACATACATCACAATGGACTCCTTCACCTGGCCCTCAAATGCATCACGATGGGCATCATCACATAGGCCTCATATACATCATATTGGGCCTTAAACATGGACTGAATATACCTCACAACGGGCCTCAAATACGGGCTATATTTACATCACATTGGGCCTCGATAATCAAAATTAGCAATCGGCCGGGAGAATCAGAATCGGCAATGAGCCACAATAATCAGCCTCGATTGATAATTGACCTCAATAATCAAAATCGGCAATCGGCCATGATAATCGGCCTTGATCGCTAATCGGTAATCGGCCACGACAATCGAAATCGATCGATAATCGACCTCAATCGATAATCAAAATCGGCAAATCGGTCACATCAATCAGAATCAGCAATCGGTCACAATGATCAGCCTCGATTGCTAATCGACAATCGGCCACGACAAATCAGAATCGGCAATCAGCCATGACAATTAGAATCGATAATCGACCTAACCCAAAGGCCTAAGGGAAGGTCACATAAGGATTTCAACCGTCATTACCCATCAATGTGAACATTTAACCAACATTGCCCTTAAGGAGTGGCTCAAACAAAGGATTCATACATAACATAACGGGCCATACATACATCACATTGGGCCTCAACCATGAGCCTTGAATACATCACAATGGGACTTGCCCATAGGCCACAAATATGTCAGATTGGGCCTCACTCCTGAGCCACATATACAACTCAATGGGCCGCACATATGGGCTGAAAATACATCACAATGTGTCCTATCAAATTGGCCAAAATTACATCACAATGGGCCTTACCATGGACCTCTCATACATAACATCAGGCCTTACTATCTGGGCCAGAAATACATCACAATGGGCTACAACCCATGAGCCTTAATACACAACGGGTGGGCCCTACACATAGGCCTAATATATATATATATATATATATATATATATATATATATATATATATATATATATATATATATATATATATATATATATATATATATATATATATATATATATATATATCACAGGTGGGCCCTGCATATGGGCCTCATACACATCAAGTGAGCTGCATCAATGTGCTGCACTAATAGGCCTCATACGCACCAAGTGGGCTATGTCAATGGGCCACACTAATAGGCTTCATAAATGGGCTACAAATATATCAAGGCAGGCCTCACAGATGGGCCACAAGTATATCAAAGTGGGCCGCATCACATGGGCCACAAAATACATCAAAGTGGGCCTGACGAATGGGCATAAAAATACATCATGATGGGCCTCATAGATGGGCCGCATCAATGGTCCTCAAGTGGGCTTGGACCACACTAAAATCATTTCAATAGTTGTAGGTGTAACATCTAGATCATTGTACATTATCAATCCATGGGGCTCATGAACCATCAGTAAGGACTAGCACTGCCCAAACATTATCCATATAAATCAGCACCATCCAAACTGTGTCCAGGTGTGTCAACACCATCCAACCTTGTCCAGCACCGTCCAGTACAAATCTGGATGGTGAGGATGAAATAAATACATCAGGGTGGGTCCCGTCCGCTGGTACGGAAAAATGGATGGACACGTGAATATACAACACATCATCAAGTGGGCCCTGCCGGTCCAGAACACAGATGAGCGGCGTGGCCAATGCATACATCAGGGTGTGGCCCACATAACACTGTCCAGATGATTTGGACGGTGTGGATGAAACAAATACATCACGTGGGACCCACAGAACCTACTGACGTCAGTGCAGCGGTGGGTCCTGCCATCTGGACGGTCTTGGATGTACATATACATCACGTCATGGTAGGGACCCACCGTTCACAAACAAATGGACGGTTGGGATCACAACACACCATCATGGTGTGGTCCACTGACAGGTGGACGTGGTGGATGTAACACGTGCCACAGTGGGGCCCTGGCTCAAATAGCAGTTGTATGGCTGGTTTGAGGCACCCAACCAATCCGCTTCTCACGCCAGGTGGGTCCCACGTGGGGCCCACCACATATATAATATATATTTATTATATAACTATATGTTATTATATTATATATATTATACATATCCATATTATATATATATAAGATTGCAATGTCCAGCGTCCAAATGGACGGCTGGACAATACACACGCACACATCAAGCGGATGAAATCCACTTCGACGTGGGTCCCACATGGGAGTAACTCACCGTGATATTTATTTATATGATATATTATATCATCTAATGTATATGTGGGTGTGTGAGAGAGTGAGGACTCCACCTTCCAGCCACCATCCAGCCACCGTCCAGCTTGATGATGTTCATACATCATGGTGGTCCCACGTAGTGGGCCACTAGTCTAGATCAAGTTGATATTTATTTTTCCCTTTCATTTGGGCTTGGGTGACCGTCCGATCATGCGGGCCCCAAATCGGGATCAAGGTGGCCTACTTGTTGGACGGCATAGATGAAATACACACATCATAGGTGGGCCTTTAATCATAGAGAGAGAGAGAGGGAAAGAAAGAGAAATGGTGAGATAGAGGGACCCCGCCACTATGGGCCCCTCTCTACATTACATACATCAATGTGGATCCCACAACAAGTGGGCCCTAAACTTGAAATCAACGATGGATCACCCACCTATCGGCCTTCTCCTTAACTCCTTGGACTCGTCGTCACCTTAGTTTCGATTTCAACGGAATATGATGAAGTTTTGATGGTTGAGATGTGAGATGAGAGGGTGAAAAAGTGGGTCACACTTATTTCTTAAGAGAGAGCCTAGACGTTAGAATTTTGTTGCTTGGGAAATGAGTTTTGAGGAATGAGAGAAAGAGAGAAATAATGGATTAAAGGGATGGATGGAGTGATTATTGTAAGGAAAGGAGATGGAGAGGTATGGGTGTGTTTGAAATTTTGAAAAAGAGGGATGGGTAGGGGAGAGAGAGTTGACTTAGGGAAAAGGAGGGATGGGTGTTGTTACTTGTTGTAACACCCCAAATTTTTTGCCAACCTGAAATTCGACATCCTTAGGCAATGGGTCAACCATTTCACTCTCAATGATCAATCCCAAGGTCTAAAAATCAATTTTTCCCTGTTTCCTTCAAAATCTCACCCTTCACCACCTCATTCTTCGAATTTCTCTAAGTGCTTCCATATTGGACACAAATCCTCAAGTGTAAATAGTAAAGACCACTAATCCTAAGGTCTTCATGATGAAGAACCTAGAAACACTAATAGGATCGCAGTTTCGTCAATAGGCGAAGTCTACACAACTCGTTCGTTTCGATCGAGTCCATAATGCATCTCAGGTCATGTGAGGCGACCTAAGTAGCCAGCAGGTTGTTAGGAGGCGGGTTTGTGATTATCTTAAGAGAATTCAAAATCCAAAAGTACTTGTCCTTGGGTCATGGAACAACCACAACCCTTACACTCAATCGATAGGGCTTAAAAACCCTGTTTCACTCAATTCCTTCAAAATCTTTCCTCTTACCACCCCATTCTTCAATTATTTCTCAGTATTTTCATGTTAGGCATTAATGCTAATGTGAAAATGATATAAAATCATACTTAGATAAAATTTTACAATGAATAGTAAAAATACGTGAAAATTAGCCTTTTGGCCATTTCAAATTTGAAATATTTTTTAACAGATGGGTTAGTTGGATAGATTAGCTTCTCCTACCTCAAAATCATATGTTACATGATGCATAAGTTCATTCTGATTTACAGACTGGCCTCGGAACACCCCAAATGGAGTTTTGGGCCTCTCTAGGCCAAACCACAATGAACCAAGGTGCGCCTCATACTTTTTTAGGACCTTGGGGGCAGGAAAAACCCAGCCCACATGGCCAAAGTTTCCAGCTTGCAACTTCATCGGCGATGGCATCGCCGATTCCGTGATGCATCCTCGGTCAAATTCATCGTCTAGGCCGGAGCTTTGGGCTGGAGGTGTTTGGAGTGTTGTATAGCCCCCTGGTATGCGGGCTGTTCGTTAAAAATATCTCAATCAAGTACTTCCTTCACAAAGTGACCCTCCAAGCTCTCCTTTTGCTCCAAACGTCCAATTTTTGGTAAAAATCACCCCTCCAAACTCTTCCTTCTTTTGTTTCCAAACACCCTCGCTCCACCCTCCAAATTCCATCTCAAACAGAGATCATTATAGGCTACTTCCTTTGGAAATCTAAAGAGAATCACCAGTGCTGCATTAAACGACCTGTGAAATTCGCACCAATCACTTTCAATATGATCCGCTAGAGCCAAAATGTAGAGGATAGGTGACGCTACAATACCGTAAAGCCTGGGATCAAACTCTATTCCCGATTGCTCTCTGGAGCACCTTGAAACTTTGTATCGGCTCTGGACCACACGTCGGAAGTCCGATTACCCCAAACTTAGACGAATATGACCGCCTAGTTGGACTTGACAATCACCTTGAAAATCAAGTCCAGATGATGTCCCACGACGATTTCCTTGGGTCCAGAGTGAAGAGTGTGAGAAATAAATATAATTTATGAAATCTGGCACATTCTCTTGTGCGCTTTTTCTAAGCGTTCTAACCATCAGAATTCAATCAAATTTCACCCTCGGATCAGGAAAAATTTTCCTTACATGTCATAGTACTTGTAGCTCCGATCGAGTTCCCATAATCGTTGAACTGAAACTGGTCCGCCACGGTCGATCTGAAAATTTGATCAGACTGAAAACTCTGCTTGACCTAGATCCAATGTCAGGGAGATTAAGTCCGATCGCATTCAGTCACAGGACCTCAAGAAATGCTCCATTGGATCAGAACAAGCCCTCTTTGGTTACAAAATAAGTATACCTTGGCCCCAAGTCTATGTTGGTCATGTTTGGGCTTATAAAAAGGGTTTAAACCCTTGATCTTTCATTCCATACGAATTTGGGGAGAGAAGAGAGAAACGAGAGAGAAAGTGAGGGAGAAGTTGGAGCTTTCTTCTGGGAGTCTTCCCTGCTGCTCCTCGTGCTACATCCACCTGCCTGCATCGCTCTTCTGGTGATTCCAATGCACTCCTAGGTAAGAAAAACCCTAACTACTTGCTATTTTGGGATTTCCTTCGATTCATTAGCGATGTAGCTTATGTATCTTGCGCATTAGGACGCCAGATCACCGTTGACGAAGCATTGACGTTCCGTTCGAAACGATACACGTCTAGGGCAAAAGGTGCGGATTTTAGATGCTTTGATTGACTGATTTCAAAGCTTTCAATGTCGTTTAATAGTAGATTATCAACGAGCATGCCGTTTGACATGTAGAACATGCTGTCCATTTTTCGTTTCGTAAACGTACGGTAATTATGAGATTTAGGATATTTTAGGCATTTATAGAAAATACTGTATATATCCGTATTTTGCTGAAATGCTTGACATGTAAATTTATCGTGTTATGATATTATATATGCGTGTATAATCTGTTTGGCGAAGAGATTCACCCTAATGCGCACTTTGGGTCGACATACGCTATGTAGACTAAAGTGTGTAGACTAAGTGTTTGTATAAATGTTTGTATTAGTATGTATTGGGTAAATGGTGTTGTGAATTAGTTTTGAGATCGAATTCTCAATCAGTATGCTGATATATATGATTTTCACCATGTTGCCTATATGAATTGATTTCATTATATGTATGGAATATATGTGTTGGTTGATTTACTTACATGGTATGTTATAACACGTTGTCAACATGCTTGTATTGTTGTATTTCATTTCTGTTACTCACATATGATTACTGATGTTGTGCACAAATGCTTGGGGCTATACGTTAGTCCAGGCAGTCGATAATGGATTGAATTCGTGGTTGGCTTCTATTTGCCACGAAGGACGCGTCGATGAACGCGAGTCGTGTTTTGGATTGGCGGCAGTGGTTAGGCCACACGAAGTGTTTTATGCACTTCATGTTGCTCAGCTTAAGATGCGCTCGTGCTAGTCGAACCCGTCAAGTAACCCGACTAGCGATTGTATGTTCACCATGTATGAGTCATAACTGTTTGAACCTAGGGTACTGAACTTACCATTGGAAACCCTGTTAACCATAGTACCTTGATCCATAAAGACTCATGAGCCGGGCATGGTGGTATGGGACACCGTGGTCGAGCTATCGGCCTATGCTGGGCTCACAAACCTCCCCATAGTGACCAGTGAGCACCCTACTCTGAGCAGATTATGGTGGTATGGGACACTATATTCTTACTGTCGGCCTACACTGATCAGGTGACGAGCCCTTTGTAGTGACCTTGAGTTTATCCTAACACCGCATGGGGGCGACGAGTCCTGATGCAGTCTTAAGGATAATTAGGCCTATATTGATAAGGTGATGGGGGAGAGGTACAACGAGTGCGAGCAACAGCCCTGGCAGCCCTTTCAGCGACGTATAAATATAACATCGTATGAAATTACTAAGAGTGATGACCCTAGACAGGATCTGTGTTGGGATTGATATAACCAAGGTACCTTAGTTTCCCAATATTGTTGTATGAAAAGGACTAATAATAACTTGGTAATCATATCCACATTATATTGCATGTGCCTGGAAGATGTGGAGCACTGTGGGAAGAAAGCATGCCGCGGGTGTAAGATGGTGCCATATGAGGGAGATCGTCGGTGAGAGCATCCATCATGTCATGTCATATTGCATTAACAACAGTATTTAGGAATGTTTGATTTATTGCTTTACTATTATCGCATGATTGATTTGATAACATGCTAATCTCTGCTCTATTATTCCACTGAGTTGATCACTCACTCCCACGTTACGGGATGGTGTTTTCGGACACCCACCAGTCCCTATTTTATTTACAGATGATGGCGCTGCTTGTGAAGCGGAGTCGGACTTGATGATGATGAGGAGGATCCCTCCTTTATGCGTGTTCTGATCGACGGGATTTCAGGGAGGTTGATTAGATGCCTTGATACTTGTCATTTTATAGTATTGGAGCACTCATGTATATTCTTTTGATCATTTTTGCAGTATATATGTATATATTTAACCTGGTAACATGTTCACACTCTGGAGACATACAACAGTTTATATAGGTTATACATACTATTACAGTCTTCCGCTTGCTAATTTAACGGTCTCTAGAGTATGATATGATGTTTTGGATTAATCTCAATCTTGTTTAATGCCTTTTTATAGACAACATGCATCTAACATTATCTATGTTGCATAAATAACATTTTAGAACTCGGGAGTTGGGTTTCTACCCGACCCCCGATTTTCGGGATGTTACACTTATGGTATGGAGTGTACTTGATTTGATTGATTGATTGATGGGATATGTTGTAGAGATTCCCTCAAAATTTGTAATACGCGATGTTTCTTCAGAATGAATGCAGGCCCACATCTCTTGTCTCGGGCATCGGTTTGGTGTGCGAGTTGTGACGTTGGAACTGCAGCGACGGCGTGGTCGCTAAGATTTAAGTTTCGGGTCGAGTGATCTTTGGTATGCAGGACTCGGCTTAGGATCACATGCAAACATCAGATCTAGGTCGAGAGTTGCCGAAATTCAATCGGGAGGACCGTGGAAGCCTATGGAATGGTACGGTTGTAACATCCCGTCTAACCAGCACCGCGTCCTAGGGCATCCACGTAGGACTGGCCGCAGGACTGTTCGATTAAAGCCACTTGTGGTGGTTTACCACACCTAAAATGATTTAGGATTAGTCCTACAGAGTAGCCTAGGCAGGACATGATAGAACCTAATGCGAGCTGCCAAGGCAGATGACCGTTTGTACTTAGCAACAGCCTGTGCGGGCCATACCGCGACGCAGGAATGTCAAAAAATTATAAAACTTTAGGGAACACTAGATCTCACTGGGCTTGAGGTCCATTACGGACCTCAGACCCTATGGACACCCAGAACTGGGATCTGGCACGGGCCATATGCACCTCACCAACGCCAGAATTTAAAATCTGGCACTTGCAATTGAAATAGAGAATCCAGACTTTTCAGCCGTCGGATTACTTCTAAATTTACAGTGAAGGTCTAATGTGCGGACCTACGTACGTCAACAAAACCTGGGCCCCGATCGTGGCATGGTAACCGTTGATCATACATCGGACCCGTATGATTAAACCAAGTATCCGATCGACCCCAAAATTTGTATGATCCTTCATCTGACTATGGACCACCTATTCTAAAAATTTCTTGGCCAGGGGACCACCAGAACTACCCCAACGACTGGAACGGACCCTACAGGACTATTTATAGATCGGGATCACCTACTCAGATCTCATATCCGTTCATCCGATTGTTTTCAAATTTTATATGGCCCCTCATTTGGCCAGGAGGCACGTGCACACCAAATTTTGGTGGTCACAGGAGTCTTGGGGCCACCACAACACCAAAAGTAGCTCTAAGAGTTTATTATGAAAAATTATAAAAACATAAGGCCAAGGGGCCCAACTCTAGGGAAATAAACCCTAGCTCTCTCTCATAGCTCCTCCATTCTTTCAACAACAACCCTCTCTCCCATATAACCTTCTTCAATTCTCAACAAACCCTCTCTCTCCTCATAACTTCCTCCAACATTCCACAACTAAGTCTTCAATCCTCATAACTTCCACCACTATCCAACGACAAGCCTTCCTTCGTAGCTTCCGCCTTTCTCCAACGACCAAGGAGAGCAAAGGGAAAAGGAGAGGGTGGAGAAGTGCATGTGTGGACCCTAAATCAAGGTGGGGCCAAGGCATTAACCCGTCCAACTCTCAATTTCTCCTCCGAGGAGGAAATCTCCGCCCCAATCCTCCAAACCCGTCCGTTGGGCATCTAGGTAATCACCTCTCCCCACTTCCTCTTGAGATTCAAGCATTAAGAAGGGTTTGGCATGAGATTTCTTACATGCAAGGTATTGGTTTTAGGAATTCTGGCCGATCAACCCTCAAACCCCATTTCTAGGTCGCTTCCGAGCTTCCATCGAATTCAAGGTGCGGACTATTAATCCTAGGTGGCCTAGCACTAATCATAACATGAGTTTAATAATTTTTCTTGTATCGATGAAGCATGTGTGGAATTTAAAGAGACCCTATGATTTGAGTGTTTGGTGGAAAAGGATGGAATTGCATGTTTGTTAGTTCTTTCTTCCTCATGATTGTATTTATGCTTCTCATATGTTTGATGATATAACCAATGCTCACATGCTCATATGTGGTGCGATTCCTTCTTATGATGATGCCTATGACATGTATGATGTTTTGTCTTGCATATTTTAATTCCTAGGTGCGTAGGAGACGTTTCGTTTCCTCGCTCACTCACACACCTCACTTGTACTCTAAATACGGTATTGTAACATGCTTGTTAGGAGCTTTGAAATGTATGATAGGATGAATGCATCATGATACTGTATGTTGGATAATAACCTTGATGTTAGCATGCTATGAATCATCGTTGAAACATGGATTAGTCAGGAACATGAGATTAGACGATAGTCTCGTTGGTTGAACTACCCTGGGACTAAACCCGCGAATTGGGCGGATGCGTATGGGCGGCAGTAGTTTGACTACATGGGTCTATAGTACCCGATGTTGTTCATCCCGTATTCGCCTGACTTGTGCGGTTTAGTCAACACAATGGCAATCATGATTGTTAACCATGTTTGCTCACACATGTATGGAACCTGGAACACCCTGTTACCCTTGTAGCCACCGATAACCACTTAAATTTTGATCCACTATCTCATGAGCCGAGCATGGTGGAATGGGATACTGTGTTCGAGCTGTCGGCCTATGCTGGGGTGACACGCCTCCCCGTAGTGACCGCGAGCGATCCCAGTTCTCAGCACTCCCCATGTGCTTGAAGTCGAGGATAGAGAACCCAGGATCAAGGATCGTGAGGACTTGGCCTCACACGTTGGGGGGTCTTGGCCTCGTAAATAGTTTAAGGCAATTGATTTGTGGGGTGTATCATATTTCCTAATCTACTGGATGAATGGACCTAACTAACAACTCGGCTAACACGATTGCATTGCATCCATTAGTTATGGTGGCGACTCGAAAGTCGAGGTCGCAATGAGGGAGTGATGACATATGCGATGGTTAGACGGAGTCGCTCGAGAGAGTATTGTGGTGAGGGCATGCATCATATCATCTCGCATCCATGCATTTAATTAAGAGTTTCTAAGAATTGATGAACGCATGTATTTCATTAAGTTTATATTATAATTGTTGCCTGTTGTAACTTAAGACTAATAGTACCCACTGAGTTGATCACTTACTCCCACTCTGGGACGGTATTTTAAAACACCAACCAGACTCTATCATAGATGCAGGAGATGCGAAGTAGGGGGAGTAGGGCGATACTACCTTCGACGAGGAGGAGATGTCATATTTCCAGTTGATGGATGATTCTCCGCCAGCTTGAGTGGCGGGATTGGATTGCTGAGAGTGGACTCGGCCTCACATTCTTTTGGACTTATGTATTCTTTTGTGATTTTGACTAGGTGATGCCATGTGCGATCCCCTTATTCTTTTAGACATGTATATATACGTATGTTGATTCTCTTTCATTCCAGTGGACTTGTGGTTATGTTCCATGATTTCAGAAAATTTCTTATGTGCAATTAAACCGGATTAAATGTTTAATGATGAAATCGGTTTTAAGTGACTCTTAAGAACTCGGGAGTTGAGCGTATGCGCGACCCCCGATTTTCATGGCGTTACAAGTTGGTATCAAAGCGTGATTTGGAATCCCTTGGACCATGGGTCATGAGCTCATCAACGCATCCGCTGACTTGAAAGGATGTGCAGTAAGAAACTCAATAGGGACTTAGGACATTGGAAACTATTCTAGGCAACAGAATTGACGAACCTTAGGTGGAAGGCGAACTTCCCACAAATTAGACTTGAGAAACAAGTAACAAGAACCAATAACATCTCTAGAATCCTGGGTTGAGAGTTTTAAGGTATACTGATTTAGGATTGAACCGGCAATCTTAACTAGACGGTACAACTTACTTGGAATTTGGATTAGAAGTGAGAGAAGGCAATGACGCGAGGAAATGGGTCTGGAATTCGTGCAGGATCTCAAACCATCGATAGAAGCAAGATGGAAATCGAAGGGTTTGAGGCTCAAATTCAATATTCATGTATGAACGAGCTAATCTGGGCAAAAATTGATAGTTCCAGCCTGTTCGAAGATCGGGACTTAGGGGTGAGTATGTTTTTACATAAAATAGTGGAATGGTAGAAAAATGGGATTTTGACCCCTAACCAAGAACGATCACATGAAACCACTAGGCTCATTGCGTAGAGCAGCTTCTTCTACCCTAAATTCATATATGGCACTTCTCCGGGGACCTTATAAACACCCAGAAAAGTGCAAAACAAGACGGTCAAGGCAGAGTGTGGGCGTCCCCACGCCCAAAAGTCCAGAGTGTGGGCGTCCCAACGCCCGGATGGGCGTCCCCACGCCCAACTTTCCAGAGGGTGGGCGTCCCCATGCCGGACGGGCATCCCCACGCCCACTGCCCCCTCTTTGCTCGGTGTCCCAATGCCCGGGTGGGCGTCCCCACGCCTAACTTTCCAGAGGGTGGGCGTCCCCACGCCCAACGCCCCTCTTTGCTCGACGTCCCAACGCCCGGACGGGCGTCCCCACGCCCATATGACCAGCGGCCCGGCGTCGCATAGAACCCCTCCCTTGCCTTGCAAATTCATGTGGGGCCCAGAAATTGACTTTTCCCCCTCCCTTGCCTTACAAATTCGTGTGGGGCCCACCTTTCTTGTTACTTAGGGTGCATAGAACCCCTCTCTTCTATTCCCACTACCCTCCATTCCTTCTAAACTATTTCCAAGACCCCAACACCCACCTTCCTCCCCTCACACTCACACACCCTAGATCATCTCTAACCCATCATCATCTTCTTCTTCTTCTTCACATCCACTCATCTCCTTACTCCATTTTTCCTTTTCCTCTTCTTCCACTACTCTCCATTTCTCAACCCATCTCCAAACTTCATTTCCAAGACCCACCAAAATTAACCCATTCTCATTTCCTAAAACCCATTTCTTTCTCAAATCCATCTTCAAAACCCAAAATTCAAACCCATTTTTCCCATACATTCCCAAAACCCACTCTTGGGTCCTTCCTTCTCATGGCCAACTCAAACCCATCCCAAACTTACCTTTTCCAAACCCATCTTAAATCCCACATTTCAACCCACTTCTATTTCTTCTTCCTCACATCCCACCTCTTCTTTTCAACCCAATTTTTCCAAAACCTATTCCATCCTCCCTTTCCAAACTCCCTCCAACAAGCACACTTCAAAACCTATTCACCCAAAACTATTTTTCAACCTCATCCCCCAAGCCCATCCCTAAGACAAACTAACACTCCTTCACTCTAAGGCTTGTCCCAAATACATTTCCAAGGTCAATTCCCAAACTCACTTCAACCACATACCCCACACCATTTCCACCATTCATTTTCAAACCCCATCCATCAAATTCTTTTGTAAAACCATCTCAAACATCTTCCTAAATCCATCATAGCCAAAGGAAAGGGCCTTTCTAGCCTCCATGGCCTCCTTTTTCTCCATTTCATTGGTCCTTTCCCTCATGGGAAAGAAAAGACCATCTCCCGCCGGGTCGGGACCAAGCCAAGAACAGTGCAGTAAGAAGAAGACCGACCCAAAGGGAAAGGAACTCACAGAAGTCTGCTCTCAAAGGGCTCCCACGATACAAGTGCCCCAACCATCCGTTGAAGATTTGAAAAATTTCATGGTGCATCGCGTCGCTTTCGAGGCTTCCGTGGAGGAGCATTTGTTCGATGATGTCGCCATCCTCGGTCGACTCATGGATAAGGAATGGGGTCCAATCTCCTATAGAGACTCCCAGGCAGATGAAGGTCAAGCCAAGGCTTTTTATGTGCGGATTATAAACCCTCAATTCACACCACTGGGCTTTGATCTGGTGGTGGGAGGCAAGAGGTTCCCTATTGGTGTGGAGGTCATTTCAAGCGTGCTCGGGGTGCCGTGTGGCAAAGTACAGATTGAAGAGAAGGACCTGGATACGAGACGAGCCCGTGAGGATCAAACTCGCTTTTTGTGTGGTCGTGTTTTCCAGTGGAAGCGGGCGGAACAAGAGGTTGGCCTGAGCACGGTCAAACTCCTCCCAGAGTATCGGATACTTCACTACTTTTGCACCCATAATGTGTACCCGAGACTAGGAAATCGCTCCGAGTGCTCTCGCTATATGGTAGAATTCTTATATCAGGTGGGGACAGGGGGCGAAGGTGTGTCTCCCTAGTGTAGTGCTTCACCAGATTGTGCGGGCTGCGAGGGCGACAAGGAAAAGCACGTGTCTGCCATTCGGTCGTTTGATTTGCCGATTGGCCCAAATGTAGGGAGTGGGCGGATCAAATGAGAATCCTGTGCCGACAGAGCTGTTGGGGGACGATGTGTTAAACAAGATGAAGATAAGCCCCAAGCAGCGACAGGCCCACATTGATCGATATGGGGATCCGGTCGAAGAAGAAGAGGAAAGTGATGAGAGTGATGAAAGCGAGGACGAAGTGGAAGAAACAGAACAGGCTGAGGAAATTGAAAGGGTCGGCAGGGAGACTCTTACCATTCCAGATATACAAGACCATTTGGATGCACTCAAGGCCGAGGTGGCAGAGATTAAAGAGAACCAAGCCAAGCACCAAGTGAAATAAGAGAAATGGAATAAAAAGATGTACCGGGCCATAAAGGCCCTGATCTGCTGCAGCAATGGGGAGGGAGCACCTCCGCTTTCTCCCAAATCGGACGAGTAGCACCCCGAGTCATATAATGATCAGTAGTCGTTTGGGTTACTTAGGATCAAATTTCATGTAATGAAGTAGTTAGGGCCTTTGCTTACGTAGTTTGCATTTTTTTTCATTTATCATCTAGTAGTGTTTGTAATCCATGTTGTAGCATATAACTAGCCATGTTTGTGGCATTTTGAAATCAATGCTAATATATGAATCGGCTTTAAATCCTTCTTGCTTGAAAGGTGCCTTATTTGCGTTGTGATTATGGTCATAAATTACAGGCTACGGATCTAACTTGCCTAGTGTGCGGTGAATGCTCTAAGAGACTAATACTCTAAGAATTTTTCAGGTGATGCCTCCACGACCAGAAAGTCGATATGTCTGTCTACCCCACGGCGGCTTAGTTGAGGGGAACCATGTTCCTGATGATGATCAGGGCCCTCAAGAAGCGGCCTCAAATGCATCGTCGCCACAAGCCGCGGCCCCATCACCACCCCCGACATCGGCCATGGAATAAATGGGCCAAATGTTGCATTTTATGCAACAACAGCAACAAATGATGGCCGCTACCATGCAACAACAATAACAGTTGATGGCAACCATGATGGGGGCCATGGCTCAAAACTTCAGTTTCCAACAACCGGACTCTCCCAACTTGGCCCCGAACTTCCTTTTCCCGCAATCGGAACCTCTTGTCGTGGCCAAACAAGCGGCCAACACGAGTAACATGTTCGAGCGATTTCAGAGGCATAGACCGCCTACCTTCGCTGACACTCACCGCCCAGAAGAAGCAGAATATTGGCTCAATCGGGTCAGTAAGCTACTACGGCCTCTCCACTGTTCTGAGGCAGAAAACGTCAAGCTCATCTCCTACCTCTTCGAGAAGGAGGCGAACTTATGATGGGAGAGTGTCCTCTGATCTATTCCTGTGGGCCACGTTTGGACGTGGGAGGCGTTCGAAGCCCGCTTCAAAAAAAAATATATCCCTCAGTCGTACCAGCATGAGAGGGAGAATGAATTCCTCCGCCTCCAACAAGGGGGAATGAGCGTGGCGCAATATGAGAATCGGTTTACGGAACTATCTCGCTACGCATCTGAGATGATCGCCAACGAAGCCATTAAGATGAGGTGATTCGCAGCGGGGCTGAGGAGTGGCATCCGCTCTAAGATGTGTTGTGCGAGCATTCGCACCTATGCCGAGCTTGTCGAGATGTCAACTCGGGCGGAGCAGGACAAAGAGCGTGTCTCATGGGCCCGTTCACAACTAGGGGTACGCAACAGGACAGAAGGGTCATCCTCTTCTTTTCAGGCAAATGGTCGTGCCCGAGCTCTCCGCCTAGGTCTGCGGTCGCACCGTCTCCCTCCACCCGACCTCCACAAACTTGCAGCTATTGCAGGAAGCTTGAACACTCCGAGCCCTACTGCTTTACGAGGATGAGGGATCTTGGCTTCACGCCACCTCAGCGTAACTATAGGCCCTCACAGCAGGCATTACAGATTCCGCCCTAACGGACGATGGGGCTAGGCAACACTTTCGCCGTCCTCCTACACCTCAAGCTAGGCCGCCACAATGGCCTATGCAGCGGCCGAACTCCTCACAGCAGGCCCGAGTACATGCCTTGGCAGCAGAGGGCCAGGATGCTACCATTCCCACTCCCACAGCCTTCGAGGTGACAGCCCATATAGAAGGTATTCCTATCTTTTTGTTGGTGGACACGGGATCCACTACTTCTCTTATATCGCATGCAACTGTCAAGCATCTAGGAATACACTCTACCCCCTTCGTTGGGGTGAAGATCATTGCCGCGGCGGGTACCTACTCAGAAGCAACGAAAATCTGTTATAATTGCCCTATTAACTTGGGATGCAAGGTAGCATTGGTGGATCTAGTAGTGATCAAAATCTTCCATTACGACGTTATCCTGAGCATAGACTGGTTGACAGCGATGAAGGTAGAAATTGATTGTGAAACGATGACAGTGAAGATCTGCGAGGATGACGACACTTCTCTCACATTCCCATGCCAGGTCAGCCATGAATGTAAAATTTTGTGTTATGCTTCATTGGAGGATGGTTATGATGGGCCCTCAATTACAGGCACACCAGTGGTCAAAGATTTTTGGGACATGTTTAAAGGCATACCTGGACTTCCACCTCGACGTGAGATAGACTTCACGATCGATTTGACTCCGGGTGCCAAATCCATCTCTTTGCCAACTTATCACATGCCCCCGTGTGAGATGGAAGAACTTAGGTCCCAAATTGACCTATTATTAGAGAAAGGCTTCATCCGACCCAGCGTATCACCATGGGGAGCCCTGGTTTTATTTGTGAAGAAGAAAGACGGCACATTACGTCTATGTGTAGACTGCAGGAGGTTGAACCAAGTAACGGTCCGGAATAAATATCTATTGCCACGAATTGACGATTTATTCGACCAGTTGAGGGGTGCTCAATACTTCTCAAAGATCGATTTACAATCAGGGTATCATCAACTGCGGGTCAGGGACGAGGATATTCAGAAGACGGCATTAAGAACCTGTTTTGGCCACTATGAGTTCCTAGTTATGTCATTTGGGCTTACAAATGCCCCAGCGGTATTCATGGACCTCATGAACAGGGTCTTTAGACCGTTTTTATACAGATTCATCATCGTGTTCATCGATGACATATTGATTTATTCAAAGAGCTATGAGGAGCATAAAGAGCATCTAAGGGCGGTTCTTGGGACCCTTGAGAAGAACCAGTTGTTTGCACAATTTAGAAAGTGCGCCTTCTGGAAAGAAGAAGTCAAATTTCTGGGACATATTGTGTCCAAGGAAGGTATATCTGTCGACCTCGCCAAGGTCGCGACCGTGCAGGATTGGAAACAACTGAAGTCAATTACGGAAGTGAGGAGTTTTCTCGGGTTAGCAGGTTATTATCGGAGATTTATTAAAGATTTCTCAAAAATAGCTCGGCCCCTATCCCAGCTTACACGAAAGGACATTAAGTTTGCATGGAATGAGAAGGCGGAGGTGGCCTTCCAAGAGTTGAAAGATAAGCTGACGTCGGCACCCGTACTCGTGCTACCTGAGCAGGAAGTCAAGTATACCGTCTATACTGACGCCTCTCATGTAGGCCTGGGTTGTGTACTTATGCAGAAGGACAAGGCAATTGCTTACGCGTCTCGGCAACTAAGGAAGCATGAAGAGAACTATCCGACGCATGACCTCGAGCTTGCGGCGGTGGTTTTCGCACTGAAAATATGGAGACACTACCTTTATGGCGAGGAGCTTGAGCTCTTTTCTGATCATAAGAGCCTCAAATACATCTTCACCCAAAAGGACTTAAACATGAGACCGTCGTTGGATGGAAACGTTGAAGGACTTCAAGTTCGATGTCTCAGACCACCCTGGCAAGGCCAATTTGGTGGTAAATGCTTTGAGTCGTAAGAAGACAATTGAATTTACGGTGCCGCTAATGGTAAGAGAATGAGATATGGTGGAGTTCGTACGGGATTTCGACACAAAGCTAACTGTGGAGGAACCGTAGGAGTTCATAACCCACGTACAGGCCCAACCACTTGTTGATAGTAAAATTATTGAAACTCAAGAGGGTGATGAGCTACTAAAGAAGATGAAGGGAAGAGTAAGGGATGACGGGAAGTTCGAGTGGAGAGTCGACACCGACGGGGGATTGCGGTACCGAGGCCGCCTTTGTGTCCCAAACCATCAAGGACTACGAGAAGAAGTCTTGAAGGCCGCCCACCACTCCAAGCTGGCAATGCAACCTGGTAGTACCAAGATGTACCAAGATTTGAAGTGAACTTATTGGTGGGACAACATGAAGAAGGAGATAGTGGAGTACGTATCCCAATGCCTCACCTGTCAACAAGTCAAGGCCGAACACCGACGACCACCAGGCCTTCTACAACCAATGCCCATAGCAGAATGAAAATGGGACTTCATCTCTAGCTTGCCCAAGACCAGGAAGGGGCATGACTCGATATGGGTGATCGTAGATAGGCTAACCAAAACAGCCCATTTTCTGCCAATCAAAACTTCTAGCTCCGCCGATGATTTGGCCAAGCTATATATCAAGGAAATCGTGCGGCTCCATGGTGTCCCGTTGGAGATTGTGTCAGACCGGGATACTCGGTTCACTTCGATCTTCTAGACTCATATTCAAGATGCCATGGGAGTGAAGTTGAAGTTTAGCACCGCCTTCCACCCACAAACAGATGGGAAAACCGAGCGGGTGAACCAAATATTGGAGAATATGTTGAGGGCCTATGTCCTAGACTTTCAGGAGAGTTGGGATGATTGTCTCCCATATGCTGAGTTCGCTTACAACAATAGTTTTCAGACTAGCATCGGCATGACGCCTTACGAGGCTCTTTATGGGCGTCCATGTTGAGCCCCGCATTGTTGGGAGGAAATTGGCGAGAAAAGCTTGCTAGGGCCGGATTTGGTGCGGGTCACCACTGAAAAGATTGGAGTTATTCAGCGCCGCCTCTTGACGACTCAAAGAAGACAGAAGAGTTATGCCGATACAAGGCGGCGAGACTTGGAATTTAAAGTTGGGGATCATGTATTTCTCAAGATCTTCCCAATGAAGGGCGTTTTACGCTTCGACAAAAAGGGAAAGCTCACGCCACGATTCATTGGGCCCTTCCAGATATTGGACCGGGTAGATGCAGTTGCCTATCGCTTGGCCCTACCTACGCCGCTTGCTGGAGTGCATAATATCTTTCATGTATCTATGTTGAAGAAGTACGTCCCCGATCCTTCACATATCATCAAATGAGAAAATGTAAAACTCAAGGAAGATGCCACATACGTTCTCCGACCCACTCGAATATTGGACCGGAAGGAGCAGGTTCTACGCAACAAGGTCATCCCATTGGTCAAGGTTCTATGGACTCACCACGATGAAGAAGAGGCCACTTGGGAGACAGAAGCTGAAGTCCACAAACATTACCCAACCCTGCTTCAGTAATACGAACAGGTACAAATTTCGAGGATGAAATTTATTTGTAAGGGGGATAGATTGTAACATCCCGTCTAATCAGCACCGCGTCCTAGGGCATCCACGTAGGACTGGCCGCAGGACCATTCGATTAAAGTCATTTTTGGTGGGTTAGCACACCTAAAATGATCTAAGATTATCCTACAGAGTAGCCTAGGCAGGTCATGATAGAACCTAACGCGGGCTGCCAAGGCAGATGACCGTTTGTACTTAGCAACATCCTGTACGAGCCATACCGCGACGCAGGAATGTCAAAAAATTATAAAACTTTAGGGAACACTAGATCTCACTGGGCATGAGGTCCATCGCGGACATCAAATCCTATGGACACCCAGAACTGGGATCTGTCACGGGCCATATGCATCTCACCAATGCCAGAATTTAAAATCTGGCACTTGCAATTAAAATCGAGAATCCAGGCTTTTCAGTCGTCGAATTTCTTCTAAATTTACAGTGAAGGTCTAATGTGCGGGCCTACGCTCGTCAACAAAACCTGGACCTCGATCGTGGCACGGTAACCGTTGATCGTACATCGGACCCGTATGATTAAACCAAGTATCCGATCGACCCCAAAATTTGTATGATCCTTCATCTGACCATGGACCACCTATTCTAGAAATTTCTTAGCCATGGGACCACCAGAACTACCCCAACGACCGGAACGGATCCTACAGGACCATTTACAGATCGGGATCACCTACTCAGATCTCATATCCGTTCATCCGATTGTTTTCAAATTTTATATGGCCCCTCATTTGGCCAGGAGGCACGTGCACACTAAATTTTGGTGGTCACAGGAGTCTTGGGGCTACCACAATACCAAAAGTAGCTCTAAGAGTCTATTATGGAAAATTATAGAAACATAAGGCCAAGGGGCCCAACTCTAGGAAAATAAACCCTAGCTCTCTCTCATAGCTCCTCCATTCTTCTAACAACAACCCTCTCTCCCACATAACCTTCTTCAATTCTCAACAAACCCTCTCTCTCCTTCATAACTTCCTCCAACATTCCACAACCAAGTCTTCAATCCTCATAACTTCCACCACTATCCAACGACAAGCCTCCCTTCGTAGCTTTCACCTTTCTTCAACGACCAAGGAGAGCAAAGGGAGAAGGAGAGGGTGGAGAAGTGCATGTGTGGACCCTAAATCAAGGTGGGGCTAAGGCATTAACCCATCAAACTCTCAATTTCTCCTCCAAGGAGGAAATCTCCGCCTCAATCCTCCAAACCCGTCCGTTGGGTATCTAGGTAATCACCTCTCCCCACTTCCTCTTGAGATTCAAGCGTTAAGAAGGGTTTGGTATGAGATTTCTTACATGCAAGGTTTTGGTTTTAGGAATTCCGGCCGGTCAACCCTCAAACCCCATTTATAGGTCGCTTCTGAGCTTCCATCGAATTCAAGGTGTGGACTATTAATCCTAGGTGGCCTAGGACCAATCATAACATGAGTTTAATGATTTTTCTTGTATGGATGAAGCATGTGTGGAATTTAGAGAGATCCTAGGATTTGAGTATTTGGTGGAAAAGGATGGAATTGCATGTTTGTTAGTTCTTTCTTCCTCATGATTGTATTTATGCTTCTCATATGTTTGATGATATAACTACTGCTCACATGCTCATATGTGGTGTGATTCCTTCTTATGACGATGCCTATGACATGTATGATGTTTTATCTTGTATATTTTAATTCCTAGGTGCGTAGGAGATGTTTCGTTTCCTCGGTCACTCACACACCTCACATGTACTCTAAATACGGTATTGTAACATGCTTGTTAAGAGCTTTAAAATGTATGATAGGATGAATGCATCATGATACTATATGTTGGATAATAACCTTGATGTTAGCATGCTATGAATCATCGTTGAAACATGAATTAGTCAGGAACATGAGGTTAGACGGTAGTCTCGTTGGTTGAACTACCCTGGGACTAAACCCGCGAATTGGGCGGATGCATATGGGCGGCAGTAGTTTGACTACATGGGTCTATAGTACCCGATGTTGTTCATCCCGTATTCGCCTGACTTGTGTGTTTAGTCAACACACTGGCAATCCTGATTGTTAACTATGTTTTCTCACACGTGTATGGAACCTGGAACACCCTGTTACCCTTGTAGCCATCGATAACCACTTAAATTTTGATCCACTGTCTCGTGAGCCGGGCATGGTGAAATGGGACACTGTGTCCGAGCTGTCAGCCTACGCTGAGGTGACGCGCCTCTCCATAATGACTGCGAGCGATCCCAGTTCTCAGCACTCCCCATGTGCTTGAAGTCGGGGATGGGGAACCCGACAGGATCAAGGATCTCGGGGACTTGGCCTCACACGTTGGGGGGTCTTGGCCTCGCAACTAGTTTAAGGCAATTGATTTGTGGGGTGTATCAGATTTTCTTATCTGCTGGATGAATGGACCTAACTAACAACTCGGCTAACACGATCGCACTGCATCCATTAGTTAGGGTGGCAACTCGGAAGTCGAGGTCGCAATGAGGGAGTGATGACATATGCGATCGTTAGACGGAGTCGCTCGAGGGATCGTTGTGGCGATGGCATGCATCATATCATCTCGCATCCATGCATTTAATTAAGAGTTTTTAGGAATTGATGAATGCCTATATTTCATTAAATTTGTATTATAATTGTTGCCTGTTGTAACTTAAGACTAATATCATCCACTGAGTTGATCACTTACTCCCACTCTGGGACGGTGTTTTAAAACACCAACCAGACTCTATCATAGATGTAGGAGATGTGGAGTAGGGGGAGCAGGGCGATACTACCTTCGACGAGGAGGAGGAGCTGTCATATTTCCAGTTGATGGATAATTCTCCGCCAGCTTGAGTGGCGGGATTGGATTGCTGAGAGTGGACTCGGCCTCACATTCTTTTGGACTTATGTATTCTTTTGTGATTTTGACTGGGTGATGCCATGTGCGATCCCTTTATTCTTTTGGACATGTATATATACGTATGTTGATTCTCTTTCATTCCAGTGGACTTGTGGTTATGTTCCATGATTTCAGAAAATTCTTTATGTGCAATTAAACTGGATTAAATGTTTAATGATGAAATCGGTTATAAGTGACTCTCGAGAACTCGGGAGTTGATCGTATGCGCGACCCCCGATTTCTAGGGCATTACAACGGTCTAGGATATGGGTCTTATATACACAATCAGATTCAAAGGACTTGAATTATGGGGAGGTGGAGAAAAGCATGGGCATCGGGTCACTTACTTGGGAGAAAATTCGAGGAACACGAAAGTCAATAGGCCCGGGCTAGGCAGTCTCCTAGCGACCACACGCCCAGAACCACCTATCTCTTCAATACTTGTTAGAAGTAGGAGGGTCGGTTATCAAAGATCCGCCCTTATTCCACCAAGCACACAAAAAATACCAGTCGGGCTACTGCGAGTTCTGTCGTACTTGGTATAAATAGAGAAACTCATCGACGGTCAGTGAGGGTTACTCCATCTCAGTCCACAACACCGCGCATCCGAATAAGTTCCTTCGTCCATTCGGAACTATCTGCCCGAGCGTTATTCGGAGTCGGGAAAGTAAATCCTGAGTTATTCCCTGAAGAGGCAAACGCAACCCGCACTGCAAAGCGACCTCAAAAATCACGACCATCCCGACAGGGGGACGGTCGGGTAGTTCATTTGGGAGAGGGAGGCAAATAATGACCGAGTCCAAAACATGGTATCTGGTCCTGATCTTGTCCAATTCTGCCTCGGTTTTAACCGAGGGAAGGGGACCCTTCCGTTCTTCCTCAGCCACCTCTCCCTCGACCGTTGATTCAGCAACGCCCGCCGACTTTCGAGCAGCGACCGACTCACTAAATCCTTCAGCCATCTCGCCCTCTTCCTCCTCTACTTCCTCCTCAGGAGGATTAGGCCTGCCACGAGCAATCACCAACGACACCCCTCTGCGAGATAAACCTGCTGAAACTGGGCGTTCTGCTAAAGATCCCATCATCCTTTTGGAGTGCTGGAAAGCGACATTGGCATCCACTGCCATCTTCGCCAACTACGAAGGTGATTCCGAAATGTCCGAAAGACGTCTCGTTTCACCTTCATCACCCCCAAACTCAAAAACCAGGCTCACAAAATTTTCGATCATCGAAACGGGCACCGACAGCCTCCGCAGAACCCCATTCTCAGCTCCTGACACCCATTTATCAGGTTTCGATCCTGAGATGTTACAAGGAGGATTTCTAATCATCAATTTAATTTGTAATGAGCATAACCAAAAGCATAACCCACGAACAATAACCTCAAGAACACCACCACAAAATTCACTATGAACAAAAGCTTTGAGTACAATGCGTCTAAAGGGAAATACAAGATAATACAATAATAGAAACTCCTGAAGCTCGAGTGCACGCTCCTACTGCGACGAGGCTATGGCTGAGTCCTAGCGTCACCTGCACGCATCAATCATGCATAAGCTTATAGAAAGCTTAGAGGGTGGTTGTCAAGACCATGCGATGCGAGATACAACTTAAGCATGTCAATTCAAATTCACATATCAGTACAGCTCATCAATATCAGTACAGTTCTCATTCTGGATAATCACCGGGGTTTAGTACACTCCAAATAGCACTGCCGCTCTCCCAGCCGCATAGTCCAAGTAAGAGTAAGAAACCTCACTATCCACCTGGCCAATAGTCTGTCAATGCCTATCCGACACGTCGATAGTGGATCCATTCATGAGCTGGTCAGACTCAGCCTAGTTTTGTCCCCTACCCTCGGGCAAGTAAGGCCACACTCCTTTCCAACCGACCACGACACAGTGGGAGACACGGCCTCTTAGTATTCGGCCCTTGTGTGCTCATATATCCACTTGGTCTCGACGTTGGAGTCATCCTCTGGTACCATCGAGTTTAGAAATTTTTACTCAGGGACATCTATAGCACCCCGATGCTTAGTAACAGTATTTTCGGTATCTAATTTAGCCACCCACAATGTGTCTATGGAAGCTATGGCCCTGATGTCGCTAGGGCACACAATAATCACAATCACACAAATGTAAGTGCATAATCATCCTACCAAACGTGCAACAATCATGCGCGTACTGCGCACATGTAAGCCAACTCTGCCTATTAGGGAGCCCATAAATAATCCGTCCAAAGGCATATGCTATGATCGGTCACTCCTCATCTCAGGCATACATATAATACGTATGATCATGAATCACGGATCTATACTAAACATGTTATATGGAAATGGGCTCTGTTCATAAGGAAGATGGGCCTAGATGGCCTACACAATACAAGTATGGGCCTACCAATGGGCCTTAGGGAGAGTGACGATGCAGACATTTAACCGACATCATCCTTACAATGTGGGCATCTAACCATCATTGTTCCCAAGGCAAGTCCTGTTATAAACATCATTATATATACCACGGAGAAATTACACATTGCAATGGACCTAAATTCATCCCACTGGGCCTTAAGTACATTAAATGGGCCGTATCACATGGGCCTTATATTCATCAAGTGGGTCGTATCAATAGGCCGCACCAATGGGCCTTATGTACATTGCAATGGGCCATAACCCATGGGCCTTATATACGTCTTAGCTATTGGGCCTCGACCCATGGGCCTCCAATACATCAAATGGACCTCATATACATCAAAGTGGGCCTCAACATTGGGCCATAAATACATCAAGATTGGCCTAACCACATGGACCTCATATATATCAAAGTGGGCCTCAACATCGGGCCACAAATACATCAAGATAGGCCTAATCACATGGGCCTCATATATATACATGAATCATATCAAAAGATTAACCGAACCATACTCTAAATAATAGTGGTGACGATGATTTCCACCATTAAAATTCTTAAGTCCTACCATAGCATTTATTTTCTATCCAATCTGGTCATGAGGCCACACAAACTTGGATTAAGGGAAAAATAATTTTCTAACAATGTCTATTTTCCACCCAAACTGTGGATAAGATCACACAGACATGGCGGCCCACCGAAATGTTTATTTTCCACCCAATATATTAATAAGGCCACACGTACCTGGGGCCCACCATAACGTTTGTTTTCCACCCAACCAGTTGATAAGGTCATGTGGACCCAGGCCCACCGAAATGTTTCATTGCCACCCAAACTGTTCATAAGGTCACGTGGACCTGGGGCCCACGGTGATGTTTATTTGCCTCTCAAACCGTTCATAAGGTCACGTGGACCTTTATGAAGAAGAAAAATAAATTTCATATGGTCCAAAACTTCTGACCCAAAAGGGGTCAATGGCAAACGTTCCACCTGACTGTTTCCTTTGGTGTGGGCCACCTGAATTTCAGGTATGGCTGACTTTTGGGTGGCCCACAGCTAGGAGGGAGGCCCACCACATGCATGGTGCAGATGTTGGACTCACATCAAGGTGAAGCCTAAAATGGGGCCCACTGTCCAACCCACAGGGGGCTATACAGGACGCGGATTGGCTACAGCGTCCAAAGACGTTGACAGCATCTCTGTTTCTTTTTTAAAAAAAGTATTTTTGAGGAATCTCATAGGTGGGGCCTGCATCGGGGAAATCAGACCCGACCATTGGTCCCTGTGGCTCGATACAAACCTATTGAGCCTAATAATGGGTATGTTTCGGTGTGTAGAATCATCAGGTTGGTTTTAACGATAGAAAACACTATTTCTTAAGCTATGGCCCGCTAGATATCCAGATTGGGTTCATTTTTTTTCAGCCCAACGCCTAAAATGCTCCGAGGCAAAGGACGGACGGCTTGGATTTTATACATACACCTAGGTGGGGCCTACATGAGCTGCCCAAAAAATATATATTATTATTTTATTTTTTTATTTTTTTTAAAGCTGGCTAGTATACTAGCGTCAGATCACACTTCTCTGTTTGCCACACCACGTCCAACATCCAGAGACACTAGACGGTCTGCATATAGCACAAGCATCATGGTGGGTCCCACTTGGACGTGGCCCACTATGCAAGCATATGTGTGTATGTGTATATATTAATATAATATAACATATACCCTTAATCTAGTGTGGGGATCTCCACATTCCCAAATAATGGATGGTGTAGACCATGTTCACTCCCCAAGTGCAGGGTTGTGATGTAGTAATAACTCGGTAAGACCGAGGTCGAATCCCAAGGGACTGAAACTTGTACGTTATCTAAAATTAAATAGAACTAGAACTAGGCTAAGATGAATTCTAAATCAATTAGCAATGGTGGAATACTTGTAGAATAATTAATCTAAATCTTAGGAAAAAAATCAAAGATAGGAAACTAGGGATTCAGAGGATCCACTTGTAAAGATCAGGGAGAACTTATGTTTGCATCAAAAATCATGAAAATTACTGAACTGCCGTTGATCTAGTTTTCAAAGAGATGAAAGGTGTATGAATTAGAATGGATTCCATCACCAAACCATGCCCAAAAGACTATGGCAAACAACAGAATTAAACTAATTACCACCCAATCACATGTATGAAAGTTAGGAAGGGTACCGACATCCAACCATGCCCAGGAGACTATGGTGAACAACAGGACTTCCTGACATCATAAACATTAAAGAGAACGGAAATATTCAAAGCCATTGCAAACCCATTGTAATTTCAGTCACAACAGACCATTAAAAACCTAAAACATTCCCATAATAATTAACTAAAATCAACGTCAATTCATGAATTAAAATTTAAATAAAATCAAATCTCCCATCTCACTACAAGCTTCACCTCTTAGCCCTAGCTAGGAGGATTTAACCTGCCATGGATGGGCTCAATCCAAATAAATAAAGAGAAAAAGAAAAGGAAAAGAAAAGGGAAAGAAAAAATCAAGCTCCTCTCTCTCTCCTCTGCCCACGTTGAAACCCAAGCTTGAGCCCTCTGTTCTTCCTCCCCAGACCCTGAATGAATGCTCCCCATGTCCAAAAACCTCCTTTTATAGCTGCTGGAAGGCTGGAGTCAGTGACAGAGTTGTAGCAAGACACGGAGTGCAATTTTCGTAGCCAAGTTCGGTACCATGAAACACGCCACTTTCCTCGCTCAAATTCCAAAGAAACACCGTCCCTTAGTACTTTCTTGGGTCCTCTACATGATAGACGGTTCAGATCTGCCATATGATCAAAGATGGTGGGCCAAAACTGTCCGGAAAAGTCAGTTTTCGCGGATGTGCGAAACCTTTCGCACCATTTCGCTGTTGTGATCGGTGGGCCCCACAGAAGTATTTTCTGGAAAATCCACCCCGTCCATTGGATTCAGAACGAAATTTCAGTCAAAAATGGGTGGTTTTGAACGTCCATTGACGTGTCCCAGAGAAGAAATAACTAAAAGATCATATTTGAACGCTACCGGGCAGCCCTTTTGTGGCCTCTGTATCTCACACGTGTGCACGCATGGGTGAAAAGTGACAGCATGGTTTTGTAGTGCTCGCAGCTGTCTACACGGTGGACGGCTTGGATTGAGCTTATGGGGCACGTGTGTGGCCCACAGCTAATCGCAAAAATCAGCGCCAGTCGGTTACGCGACTGTGAAAAATAAAAATTTCCGTTTTTTAAAAGATGATGCGGGTCAGCTCTTGCGCTGACCCATCGCTTGGTCCGGTGCACCTCGTATGCACGTACATGTGTAATGTACACACCATGTATACGGGCCCCATTGCAATGTATTTTAGAAATCCAATCCGCCCATTCTGTTCCTCATATTGTTTTACCCGTTGAGAACAATTATCAAGCATATCCAGCTGGCAGGTGGGCCCAGAATCAACGGTTTAAGGGCTGATCTGTCAGTTGGGGTACTTCCCGAGATCTTCAATGGCTAAAATTTTATATGTACGGTTAATTTATGGTCCTCAGGCGACGTATGAAGTTTCGAGCCGAACGGATGGTGGGAACCTCATGATCTTGCATTCTGGACGTCATTCAGGCCACTTAAGCTTCAATTTCTAACTTTTCTCAGATTTCTGACCATGTATATTTGTCAATCTTGGTCCCCTGGAGTGTGTCCCTTGACTTTGGCGTCATCAGATCGTTAAATCTCAACTTTTAACGTCCTTTTTCCATCCATGCTCATAAAATCACCTTGCAACACAAGAATGAGAAAACAAGCCATTAGATAGCATTATATTCGTAAATCCAGATAATATCTGGGGTCTAATATGCAATATTTGACCCTCAGCACAACCCCCAACCAGCATTTTGCTAGTCCTGAGCAAAGTATGCGAAAAATAAGTTGAGAACTATAGGAGAACTTTTTATGAAATCGAGTGAGATTTTGAACAAAATACGAGAAATTTAATATTCATGAATGTTAGAAATTGTATTCTCCTGAGCTCAAGCGCACCGTAGACTTCATAATCAAGTGTAAAGCATTAATCCATCAATTAGAAAAATTTTAAACATTGAGATCCATGGATGTATAGTGTAATCTCAGCTAATCACATTAAGATTGAATTTGTTATTTCAGGATCTCATTGGTAACCAGCAAGAGAATTCATGATAACCAAACTTAATCCAAAACTTGCCTCATAGATTAGCCTATTAACTTGTGATTTTTCTATTCAAAGTAATGCCAAGGAAGGGGAATCAAATCCTCACCTATAGGGAGCAAACCTATGGTGAAGATCGTACACCTGACTCTTTTTAGATATCATTAATGGGGAATTAACTCCACACCTATAGGGAGCAAACCTATGGTGAAGATTAATTATCCAACCTTTCCAATTTTTATACCATGATGGCAAGATATTTCAGGCTGGTTCCTTTCGTGCTTAGTGATTACTAAATTAACCCTTCAATATCAGACTGAAGTCTTAATGTGTAAGCAAGACGTGTCCTGAAATCATGATTCAATCAATGTTTACAACTTCTAATCATGGATTAATAATTCACTTAACTATGAAATCTAACAGATACGGAATCCAAGAGTCATAAATCCACCATTATGTACCTTGAAAATCTAAATTAGGGATATCTGTCAAAATCACTTTGAATTTGTAGAAATTTTCAGAAAAAACTTTTTTAAAAAAAAATTTCACAATTTTTGCTCAAGACCAAGAAAATACTGATTAGGAAACCTAATCTCCCACCCCCAACCTAAAATCTACATTGTCCTCAATGTAAAAGATATGAGCATGCAATGAACATGGGACAACGAAAGTAAATGAGAAGTGATGGGAAGATAGTACCTGAATAACGAATCAAGAGAGTTTCCAATAGATCACGGCATGGAAGCTTGTCAGCATGAGAGAGAAAGCAGAACAAAAATAACAAAAATAAAATCCTACCTATACCACTTTCGCAGGTGCTCTCGATTGCATTTAGCGTATGCAACAAGCCTTTAAACCCCTAGGTTACCCCTAGTGGACGAGTTGTAGTCTCGTGAGGGTTTGCAGTAATGTTACCCACAAACATTGAACTAACTAACCTATGAAAGCGACTATCCTAGACCTATGAAAGCGATAAACCTACCTATACCTCCATCAGACTAGGAGATCAGTCCTGGTAAACAGGAGCAATCAGAGGCATGGACATGTCCTCTGAATCAAATGTCTCAACAAATGGCTTTAATCGATGTCCATTAACTTTAAACTCCTTGCCATTGTCAGGATCTCTTATCTCGACGGCCCCATGAGGATAAGCAGTAACAACAATGTAAGGGCCGGTCCAACGAGATCGAAGCTTACCCGGAAAGAGATGTAGTCAAGAGTCATATAAGAGGACTTTCTGACCTGGCGTGAATGATTTTCGTAGAATATGATGATCATGAAACGCCTTCATCTTGTCCTTGTAAATTCTCGAGTTTTCGTACGCATCGTTCCGGATTTCTTCAAGTTCATTTAACTGAAGTTTGCGTAGCGAGCCAGCGTTGTCCAAATTGAAATTCAGATTTTTGATCGCCCAGTATGCTTTATGTTCCAATTCCACAGGCAAGTGACAGGCTTTTCCATAGACAAGTCTAAAGGGAGATGTTCCAATAGGAGTTTTGAAAGCAGTACGGTACGCCCATAAGGCATCGGTCAATCGGATTGACCAGTCCTTACGATCAGGGTTAACCGTTTTCTCTAGGATATGTTTAATCTCCCTATTGGAAATCTCAGCTTGTCCACTTGTCTGTGGATGGTATGGGGTGCTCACCTTATGAGAGATACCGTATTTCTTCATTAAGCTCTCAAATGGTCTATTCCAGAAGTGTGAGCCCCCGTCACTAATAATGGCTCGAGGTGTTCCGAACCGCGACAGGATATTTTCTTTCAAAAATTTAATGACCGTGCGATGGTCATTTTTGCGGCACGGAATTTTTTCGACCCATTTAGTGACATAGTCTACGGCGAGCAAAATATACAGATTTCCAAATGATTGGGGGAATGGTCCCATGAAATCAATGCCCCAACAATCAAATGCTTCTATAATAAGGATGGGATTCAAGGGCATCATATTTCGACGGGACAATGCTCCCAATTTCTTACAACGTTCATAAGCCTTGCAAAACTCATGAGTGTCCCTGAACATAGTGGGCCAGTAGAAGCCACACTGTAAAATCTTGGTCGTGGTCTTTTTAGCAGAAAAGTGACCACCACAGGCCTGTGAGTGACAGAAGGAGATGACACTCTGATGCTCATCGTCTGGTACGCATCTCCTTAAGATTTGGTCTGGGCAATATTTAAACAAATATGGATCATCCCAGAAAAAGTTACGCACCTTGGTAAAGAATTTCTTCTTATCTTGTGACGTCCAGTGTGTCGGTATGGCACCTGTAGCAAGATAATTAGCAATATCAGCGAACCAAGGTGAATGGGAGACTCTAAACAGTTGTTCATCAGGGAACATGTCATTGATATGGGTTGCCTCAAGGGAATCAGAGGTATTAAGGCGAGAAAGATGATCGGCCACTACGTTCTCTACTCCCTTTTTATCTTTAATTTCCAAATCAAATTCTTGGAGTAGAAGGATACATCGTATCAGGCGGGGCTTAGAATCATTCTTAGAAAGAAGATACTTAAGTGCCGCGTAATCTGTGTAGATGATGATCTTGGATCCGATCAGGTAGGACCTAAATTTGTCCAAAGCGAACACTACGGCTAAGAGTTCCTTTTCCGTAGTCGAGTAGTTCACTTGGGCAGGATTTAGAGTCATACTTGCGTAGTGAATAACGTAAGGCCGCTTATCTTTTCTCTAGCCTAGAACCGCTCCAAGAGCTTAATCAGAGGCGTCGCACATAAGTTCAAAAGGAAGACTCCAGTCGGGTGGCTGCATGATAGGTGCAGTGATTAACATGCCCTTAAGCTTAGTGAAAACTTCTTGGCACTGCTCAGTCCACTCGTATGGTGTATCCTTTTGAAGAAGATTACATAAAGGACGAGAGAGGAGACTAAAGTCCTTTATGAATCGTCTGTAAAAGCCTGCGTGTCCTAAGAAGGATCGCACATCTCTGATGTTCTTGGGTGGAGGTAGGTTAGAGAGAAGATCGATTTTTGCCTTATCTACCTCGATTCCTTTGGACGAGATGATATGCCCAAGGATAATTCCCTTTTGAACCATAAAATGGCACTTCTCCCAGTTAAGTACCAAATTCTTTTCTTCACATCTTTTCAGCACACATTTAAGACTTGCTAAGCATTCGCTATAAGATGAACCAAAAACAGAGAAATCGTCCATGAAGACCTCTAGATATTTCCCCACCATGTCAGAAAAGATACTCGTCATGCATCGCTGAAAGGTGGCAGGGGCATTACATAGCCCGAATGGCATCCTTCTGTAAGCAAAGGTGCCATAGGGACATGTAAATGTGGTCTTTTCCTAATCCTCAGGGGCGATTTCAATCTGATTATAACCTGAATACCCGTCAAGGAAACAATAATAGGAATGACCAGCTAGCTTTTTCAGGATTTGATCAATGAAGGGCAAAGGAAAGTGGTCTTTCCTTGTGACGGTATTCAGCTTTCTGTAGTTAATGCACATTCTCCAACCAGTAGTAACTCTAGTCGGCACGAGTTCATTATTGGCATTGGCTACGATGGTGATCCCAGACTTCTTAGGAACTACCTGAGTTGGACTCACCCATTGACTAGCGGATATGGGGTAAATGATCCCCACTTCCAATAGTTTGAGAACCTCGGCCTTAACCACTTCCTTCATGTTTGGATTTAGTCTACGTTGTGATTGCCGAACAGCCTTTGCATTGTCCTCAAGATATATACGGTGAGTACAAATCGATGGGTTAATTCCCTTGAGGTCCGCTATCGTCCATCCAAGAGCTCCCTTATGCTCAATGAGAGTAGATATCAGCATACTCTCCTGTTCTTTCTCCAGGTGGGCAGAGATCACCACCGGGTATGTCTCATTCTGACCTAAATATACATATTTTAAATCAGAGGGCAAAGGTTTTAGGTCAAGTTTCGGTGGCTTGAGGTTAGACGGTAGAGGCACTACATAAGTTTGGGGCAATTCTTCAATGTGTGGCCTCCACCGGTTAACTTCAAGTACCGGTGCAGTATCAAGCATGGCACACGTCTCCCTAATTATATCATCATCAAGATCATGGGAGTGGGCCAAACACGTCTCTAGAAGATCAGAGGATAAGGTGAGAGGCGTTCTATCTTCCACAAAAGAATCAATCATGTTAACATCATGGAAATCGTCATCATCCTCTGAGTTGCTGCCGTTATTGAAAAAGATATTCGATTCCAATGTCAAATTTCCAAATGACATAGTCATGACACCATTCCTGCAATTGATAATTGCATTTGAAGTGGACAGGAATGGGCGACCAAGAATGACGGGAATCTGAGTGCTCGTGTCATTGATGGGTTCGGTGTCCAAGATGATAAAATCAACAGGGTAGTAGAATCTATCCACCTGCACCAACACATCCTCGATGATCCCTCTTGGTATACGAACAGAACGATCAGCAAGTTGTAGTGTGGTTCGAGTGGGTTTTAATTCACCCAAACCTAACTGTTGGTATACCGAATAGGGAATCAGATTGACGCTCGCTCCTAAGTCAAGAAGTGCGTGATCAATTCGATAGTTTCCGATTACACATGATATGGTTGGGCAACCGGGATCTTTGAATTTTTGTGGCACATCTTGTTTCAGGATGGCACTCACTTTCTCAGTCAAGGAGATCTTCTTTTGAACATTTTTCCGTCGTTTGGTAGTGCATAAATCCTTTAGAAATTTAGCATATGAAGGAATCTGTTTTACAACGTCAAGCAGAGGAATGTTGACTTTCACTTGTTTCAACACCTCTAGGATATCCTGAGAGTTAGATAGACGTTTTGGTTCAACCAACCGTTGGGAAAACGGAGCAACTGGCTTTTCTAGAGGTTCCGGTTCAAATTTTTATGGGGCGCCACTAGATCCATCATTGTTGTCCTCTTCTGGTTCTTGAGGCTTTTCAGGCCTAACCGGAAGGGTTTTATCAATAACCTTCCCACTCCTAAGAGTGGTGATGGATTTAGCGTGCCCCATTTGATTTGAAGAGCTGGGATCACCTGTCTCGTATTGCGGTTTCGGATTAGGGAGTGATTGTGCAGGGAGCATCCCTTTTTCCATAACCGTCATACGTGAATCTATTTTTTGCATAAAATCTGAAATTCCTTGCATTGTCCGCGCCAGCTCTTGTATGGAAATTTGAACCGATTCTTCTTGAGGTTTCCCCTGATTTGGATTTTGATTGAAGAAACCTTGAGGGGTAGCAGTTTGTCCGTTCCTCCAACTAAAATTCGGGTGATTTTTCCAGCCAGGATTGTAAGTATTAGAGGATGGTCCATTGAAAGGTCTTTGATAGTTATTTACGGCATTAGATTGTTCATTCAATATATCTCGAAAGGCAGGTATTGAAGGACAATTTTCAGTAGTATGAATGTTACAATCACAGATGCCGCAAACACTTTCATTAACCTTTTCTTTCCTTCCTTCCATGGCCTCAAATTTTCTGGTGAGATTGGCCACCTTAGCGTTAAGATTATTATCCTCTTTCAGGAGATATATTCCTCCTTTTTCCCTTGAATGAGTCGGCCTAGACGTAGTGTTCGTCCTTGGGTAATAGTCTCATGATTGTGTTTTTTCAGCGAGACTATCGAGGTAATCCCATACCTCGTCAACATTTTTATTTATGAATTCTCCGTTACACATTGTCTCGACCATTTGGCGCATGGAAGATGTTACCCCATCATAGAAAAAATTTATAATGCGCCGTATTTCAAAGCCATGTTATGGGCATGCATTAACCAGATCCTTGAACCTTTCCCAACATTGGAAGAATGTTTCATCTTCCTTTTGGGCAAAGTTCATGATTGCTCTCCTGAGGGTAATTGTCTTATGATGTGGGAAAATTTTCTTTATAAATTCCCTCTGCATATCATTCCATGTGCCAATGGATCTAGGACGCAGTAAATGTAACCACGTCTTGGCTTTTTCTTTCAAGAAAAATGGAAAGAGTTTCAGCCTAATAGTATCCTCAGATACATTAGGAAAGTATAAGGTGCCTATGATTTCATCGAACTCTTTCAGATGCAAGTATGGTTCTTCAGACTCAAGCCCATGGAACTTAGGAAGGAGTTGGATAACCCCTGGCTTGATGTCCATATGTCCTGTATTCTCAGAAAAAATCATGCATGAGGGCGTACTCACCCCTGCCGGTTGTAAATAATCTCGTAAAGTACGAGGCGGGGGTGCCTGATGCACCTCATTCTCATCATGTACTTCCTCAACCCTTGGTTGGGGTAGTGCTTGAGGTTGATTTTCAGCCATAACGTCTTCTAACTCAGGAGAATTCAAGTGGTGTCTAGTCCTGCGATGGACAGTCAACCCCTCAACTAATCCTCCTTCAGTCACGAGACGTCGAGTGTTGTCGCGTGCCCAATGGGGCATAAAACACACTCAGCCCTCAAATTCTAACTTAAACCTAAAAAAAAAGGAAGAAGAAATCTAGAAAATAAAGGGGGAAAGATGGAAAGAGGTTACCAAAGTTGGAGTCCTAGGTTAAGAATCTGCAAAACAAAACAAAATAAGTTAGTTTCTAAGAATAGAAAGTCCTAATTAAAAATAAACTAATTTCTAGGGAAAAGAAGAAATTCCAAAGAAAGAAGAATTAGAAAGAGCTTACTAAATTAGAAGCTTCCTACAAAACAGAAAAATTGAGTTAGTTCTAAAAATCAGATAGAAGGAAGAATAAAAAGTTTCTAAAGTTATGAAAATTTTCTAATAAGGAAAATAACTAAGATTCTAAACCTAGAATTAAAAATTTCTAAAAAGAAAATCTAATCCTAAAACTAATTAATTTCAGAAAAACGTAGCCGACAGTCCCCGGCAACGGCGCCAAAAACTTGTTCACTCCCCAAGTGCAGGGTTGTGATGTAGTAATAACTCGGTAAGACCGAAGTCGAATCCCAAGGGACTGAAACTTGTACGTTATCTAAAATTAAATAGAACTAGAACTAGGCTAAGATAAATTCTAAAGCAATTAGCAATGGTGGAATACTTGTAGAATAATTAATCTAAATCTTAGGAAAAAAAATCAGAGATAGGAAACTAGGGATTCAGAGGATCCACTTGTAAAGATCAGGGAGAACTTATGCTTGCATCAAAAATCATGAAAATTACTGAACTGCCGTTGATCTAGTTTTCAAAGAGATGAAAGGTGTATGAATTAGAATGGATTCCATCACCAAACCATGCCCAAAAGACTATGGCAAACAACAGAATTAAACTAATTACCACCCAATCACATGTATGAAAGTTAGGAAGGGTACCGACATCCAACCATGCCCAGGAGACTATGGTGAACAACAGGACTTCCTGACATCATAAACATTAAAGAGAACGGAAATATTCAAAGCCATTGCAAACCCATTGTAATTTCAGTCACAACAGACCATTAAAAACCTAAAACATTCCCATAATAATTAACTAAAATCAACGTCAATTCATGAATTAAAATTTAAATAAAATCAAATCTCCCATCTCACTACAAGCTTCACCTCTTAGCCCTAGCTAGGAGGATTTAACCTGCCATGGATGGGCTCAATCCAAATAAATAAAGAGAAAAAGAAAAGGAAAAGAAAAGGGAAAGAAAAAACCAAGCTCCTCTCTCTCTCCTCTGCCCACGTTGAAACCCAAGCTTGAGCCCTCTGTTCTTCCTCCCCAGACCCTGAATGAATGCTCCCCATGTCCAAAAACCTCCTTTTATAGCTGCTGGAAGGCTGGAGTCAGTGACAGAGTTGTAGCAAGACACGGAGTGCAATTTTCGCAGCCAAGTTCGGTACCATGAAACACGCCACTTTCCTCGCTCAAATTCCAAAGAAACACCGTCCCTTAGTACTTTCTTGGGTCTTCTACATGATAGACGGTTCAGATCTGCCATATGATCAAAGATGGTGGGCCAAAACTGTCCGGAAAAGTCAGTTTTCGCGGATGTGCGAAACCTTTCGCACCATTTCGCTGTTGTGATCGGTGGGCCCCACAGAAGTATTTTCTGGAAAATCCACCCCGTCCATTGGATTCAGAACGAAATTTCAGTCAAAAATGGGTGGTTTTGAACGTCCATTGACGTGTCCCAGAGAAGAAATAACTAAAAGATCAGATTTGAACGCTACCGGGCAGCCCTTTTGTGGCCTCTGTATCTCACACGTGTGCACGCATGGGTGAAAAGTGACAACATGGTTTTGTAGTGCTCGCAGCTATCTACACGGTGGACGGCTTGGATTGAGCTTATGGGGCACGTGTGTGGCCCACAGCTAATCGCAAAAATCAGTGTCGGTCGGTTACGCGACCGTGAAAAACGGAAATTTCTGTTTGTTAAAAGATGATGCGGGTCAGCTCTTGCGCTGACCCATCGTTTGGTCCGATACACCTCGTATGCACGTACATGTGTAATATACACACCATGTATACGGGCCCCATTGCAATGTATTTTAGAAATCCAATCCGCCCATTCTGTTCCTCATATTGTTTTACCCGTTGAGAACAATTATCAAGCATATCCAGCTGGCGGGTGGGCCCAGAATCAACGGTTTATGGGCTGATCTGTCAGTTGGGGCACTTCCCGAGATCTTCAATGGCTAAAATTTTATATGTACGGTTAATTTATGGTCCTCAGGCGACGTATGAAGTTTCGAGCCGAACGGATGGTGGGAACCTTGTGATCTTGCATTCTGGATGTCCTTCAGGCCACTTGAGCTTCAATTTCTAACTTTTCTCGGATTTCTGACCGTGTATATTTGTCAATCTTGGTCCCATGGAGTGTGTCTCTTGACTTTGGCGTCATCAGATCGTTAAATCTCAACTTTTAACGTCCTTTTTCCATCCATGCTCATAAAATCACCTTGCAACACAAGAATGAGAAAACAAGCCATTAGATAGCATTATATTCGTAAATTCAGATAATATCTGGGGTCTAATATGCAATATTTGACCCTCAACAGACCACCACTTGTAATAGGATGGGCCACACCATTTGATGGACATCTATATAACACACATTTGTGGGGCCCACTCCAATCATAATAGTTAGATAGAGAGAGACGTGAAGGGGGAGAGACCCCACCACTAATGGGCCCTCCCTTGTATAATGCATACATCATGTGGGTCCCACAACAAGTGGCCCTTAAAATTGAAAACAATGGTAGATCACATACCTCTAGGCCTTCTCCTTGCTCCTTAAGGATTGTAAGCTCCCTGCCTTCAAGTTTGATGGAGGTTGATGGGAGTTTGAGAGAGATAGAGTGAGGTGATGGGAATGATATGGATGGGATGATGTAAGGAAGGAGATGGGAGGGTATGGTTTAGATGATTTTTTTGTAAAAGAGGTATGGTTGTGATTGAAATTTTGTAAAGGGGAATGGTGAGGAGAGAGAGAGAGAGTTGACTTATGGGAAAGGAGGGATGGGTTGATGTACTTAGGGGTATGGCTTGTACTTGACATGAGTGATTGATTGATTGATGAGACATCGTAGAGATTCTCTCAAAATTTGCAACGCGCAGCATTTCATCTAAATGAACGCAGGTTTACATCTTCTAGCTTAGATATCGGCTCGGTGCGCGAGTCGCGGCGTTAGAACCGCGGTAACAGCGCGGTCACTATGATATAAGTTTCGGATCAAGCCGACTTCGGTGTGCGGGACCCGATTTAGGATCGCGCATAAACGTCGGATACAGATCAAAGGTTGCATGAATTCGACCGGAAGGACCGTGGAAGCATAGAAACGGTAGGGCATAGGATACGGGTCTTACACCAAGGGCTCACTGGTCCGTGATTATCGCTACAACTGCAAGTAAAAGGGAGGGAGAGAGTTAAAAACTCACCGGAGCTAGCGGGAGTGGTGGAAGAAAGGACGAAACGTGCGAGCAGGAGTCAAAAATGGAATGGTGAAAATAGCGAAAATGGTGAAAATAGAGAAAAATACACAAAAATGGGGACCCAGCATCCCGCTGCCCCCTTTATAGCCTCGCCACGTAGCGAGGGAATTTAAGAAAGAGTCAAATCAACGCCTACTTTAACTCCCCCGCACGACGCGTAGCACGCTTCAGGCTACGCGAGCATGTTTTTCGCCACGTGTCTGGCTCTCATAAGGCGAAAAGGCGTATTGGCGGATTCTCGCTTGTGTGGTCTTGATTGACGAACCGGCGCATATTTTGGACGACATAAAACGCCTTGACATCTACACTAGCCGCCAAGCAAGCAATAAATGCTCTATCATAAAGTCGGTTCCAACTCAAGCTGACTCAACAACTCTCTACTCCTTGGCGTCAACAAAGTTGATGTAAGGAGTAAGGGTGCTTACTGTTAGGGAAAAATAGTATAAGTCTAGAGATTCGGCTATGGAATAGACCAACTCTACTGACACGGCCGGGGCTCCCGAGGCACGCATGTCCAAAGCCTAAAGGAGAAACTTAACTCGGATCTCAAGGAACCAATCCAGACTGAAGATTACAAACTCCTGAACCATAAGGCAAAGAATCTTTGAGATGCACAAAGTTGGCTCAGTAAACGAGGCAGCAACATCCAAATAGGCCGACTAAGGCTCAATGCTCGGAAGTCACACGACCGGCTATAAAATCGACCTATCCTTCGGCCGGTTACAGAGTCAGCTATCGGATTGAAAAGGCGCATTGATTATGGATCGATCGCATCTCATCCGACAGAAGGCAATTAGCTCAACCTTCCATAAACCAACCGAGACTCATTTATCAGTAGACTCGGCTAGGCTCGAGAAAGAAAGAAACGGTGTAAAGTAAAACACCTTCCCGAAAATCTAGTAAGAAGATCCTCAATCCTGAATATATCAGGATCGGCTGGAGTCCTAAATTGGATTGATATTGAATCTCCAAGATATCAGGAAAGCATCCTGGCACGATGGGATCCTCTCATTCCTATAAATATAAGAGACTTCAAGGGTGAAAAGTAGGCAAAAATACTCTCTTTAAAACCCCTTCAGTAAGGTCCTTGTCCTGACTTTGGCATTAGAGGGTCCTCGGCTCTAGCCAGGATCTCCATTATCTTCTTCGTGTGCAAGTAATGTCCTGGCTTTGGCATTAGAGGGTCCCGGCTCTAGCCAGGATCTCCATTGTCTTCTTCGTGTGCAAGTAACGGATTCGAGAAGGGCGTACCAAATTTTTGCATCAATAATTTTTATTAAGTTAATAAATTCATGTGAGGCTTACAGGGGATACATGTTTGGATAGAAAAGTTTAAAAATAAATAAATAAATAAATGGAAGACGCATTGTCTTATTTTAACCATATTTGATTATGGAACGAAAAGTGAAAAGATTTTAAATTCATGTGAGGTTGGGCTGTTTGGATTGTTAGGCTTGAAAGAGTGAGAGATAGATATATGAAGTAGCGGTTGTCTTTTCACAATCATGTTTTATTGAACAATGAAAAATGATCGACCTATTTGTGTGAATCTTGGCCGTTAATGTTTACGGTCACTGATCAAATGGTTAATATCATCTGTTAGATCAGAGTGATGTTTATCTAGTAAACCATGAAAAATGTGCAGTAGACTAATGAACGGTCTAGATCAATTGGTTGGACTAAGTGTCCTGATGCATCAAGGAGCCCTGGCGTACTCCCCACACATAATTTCTTTAATGTCAGAAGACGCAAGAGAAGTAGAGAACAAAGACTAGGTGAAAAAACACGTTATTCGCGCTGTACCGTGGGCAATTCCACATGCCTAAGGTGGGGCCCATGTTTTTTAGCCAATCAAGGCGCTGAGAATTGAAGTCCCAAACACCGGTCTTCATGGAAGCGGATTGCAGACTGAGAAAACTCTGTGGGGCCATTGTGGATGAAATTGTCTTATCCACGCCGTCCATCCGTTTTTACATATCATTTTAGGGCATAAACCGAAAATTTAAGCATATCCAAAACTCAAGTGGACCACACCACATAGAACAGTGGGGATAATGATGTCCACCGTTGAAACCTTCCTAGGCCCACGGTGATGTTTAACTGTCATCCAACCTGTTCTTAAGGTTACACAGACCAGAATGAAGGGAAAATATTATTTTGATCCAAAACTTCTGTGGCCTCCATGAAGTTTTCAAGGATAGGAATTCAATTCAAACTTTTTTCCTGAGGTGTGGTTCACTTGAGCTTTGAATATGTTTCATTTTCGTACACATCCCCTAGAAAGAGCTTTTAAAACGAATGGACGGTATGGATAAGGCACATATATTTCATGATAGCCCCCACAAGGAATGCTAATTGCCCTTGCTCAAGTGCAGTCTTCTAGTGCGCGTAAACGAGACATACGTGTGGTAGATCAGATCCGTTTATCACGTAATCCAGAATCTCACATCTAAGAAACGACGCCTATATGATAATTACATAGTTACAGTCTTACAAAATGAACGGTTAATAGAAATCAACAAACAGTTCACATTACGTGTACATTTGTGGTCTAGCTGATGACCATACTTGCCTGATTTAAGATCTCTGAAACCTATAGAGTGAGAATCGTCAGATGAGCGGGTCAGATCTTACATACGTGTGACTAGTTTGCACGTATGAGGCAGCTGCAGTTTCAAAGTACACTCGAATGAGTGCAATTAAGCATTTTTTGGATTTTTAATATTTATATGTTTGGACCGTTTGGTTTGGACCGTTGAAGAACTTATTAAATCTTCCGTCCAACTGCGTAGTCTGGGAGTTGCCGACATGGTGTTCATCTACTGTGGTTCTCGGTTTTGTACATGTGGGGTCCACGTAGAAGTGATCCAAACCGTTGATATGATAAAACCCACTTTCGATGGAAATTCTACAATGTGGGGTAGTTTTATCCGTTCAATTTGTGTCCGGTATGTTGACGTTTAAGAAGAAAAACATGGCAACGATCTAGATTAAACTGAAAAAAAGAGTCACCTGAGAGAATTTTTAGGTGTAGTCGACCCAAAACGGGTGGCATAATACCAACGGTTTTGATCGATTGAATACAGGCCCACGTATACAAACTTAAAGCCCAATGCCACTATGCATCTCGTCAGGTTGAGGATCATACAATACCTTGTATGTAAAAATAAAAAATAAATAAAAATAAAAAACTTCACATCTGGCTCATATGGAGATGATCCAGACCATTCGCTAGGAAGAGCCTATCAGAGATGGTCCATAGTTGAGAATGGGACTGAGCGGACGCGGTTTGGCTACTGATGCTGGCATTGGCTAGGCTAGTAGTCGGGGCTCCATGGCCCCACCATGATGTATATGTTGTATGTGTTTCATCCACGCCGTCCATCTCATTTTATAGCAGGAACCTAAAAATTAGGTTGATTCATATCTCAAGTGGACCATATCATATGAAAAAGTGTTGATTAGATGTCTACCATTAAAAATTTCTTGGGCCACAAAAGTTCTAGATCAAGCTGATATTTGTTTTTTAACTTCATCCGGATTTGTATAATCTAATTAACAGGTTGGATGACAAATAAACATTATAACGAGCCCTAGGAAGTTTTCAACGGTAGACATTCACTGCATAATATTTAGATTTACTTCATGAAGTTAGACCTGCAAGGGAGCGTCCAAAAGCCACACTGAATGGACCATCCTCTCCGTTGGATAGAATAGCTTTGGCCCAAGTTATGTGTTGAATCTGAATTTTCACCATCCACCATAGGGCCCACTAAACGAACAGTCCACATCTTTTTCAGGTATGTCACTTTTTCATTTCCTTTCTTAGCTTTTAGAAAGTGAATTATCTACTGAAATTCTGGATGATTTGTAGGAATATTTTATTGGCCGACAATCTTTTAAAATTTGATGGGCCCCTCTTTGACAAGTATTCGGCCAGCCAATAAAACGTGACCACGATCTAAAGTCGGTTAATACCCTGTCCACATCAAATCCAGTCAAAGGCCCACCAGTTTTGTGGCTGTGTAAGAAGTAAATGTACAAACGGATGTTAGAGAGGTTACGTGGCCGAGCCCGCGCAACAAAAGCCACTATACGGTATGTTACTTCCCTCCACCCTGAGTGCATGGAGTTCCTGTGGTTTGAAACTACGTGCAGGGGTGGCTCAACATTTGTGGCGGCTTAGGCAAAACATAAAAATGAGACTTTGGATTTAATTTTTTGAGAAGTAAATTAACAATAAAGTATTTAGTTGTGGTCCTAAGTTTTAAGAGAAGAATTTTTTTAAATGATAATATTACCTTAAGAAGAGATGATAGAGTTAGAGTATTATTATTGGTAGTACTACTTTCTAAGATATATTTTTTATTTTCAATCTTAAATTTATAAATTAATTTTTAAATGTTTCTATTTTGTAGGCTTTTTAATAAATTTTATTTCAAAATTTTAAGCTTTTTTTTCTTTTTCATAATTTTAATTTTATTATAATATAAGACATTCATAATTAAGAAATTTGAATTTTGCACCTTAATTTTGAGAGCCTTCGCGATTGCCTCACCTACCTACCCCTTTGAGCCGCCCCTGGCTACATGGGACCTACAGAGATGCCCCTAACAAATCCACTCCGTTCATCAGTTTCACAAGACCATAGCGGGACAGGAGTACAAAAGTCAGGCAGATAATAGAACTCACCACGTCACACCAAATAGTTAGAATTGATATGAAACATTTATAGAGCTAACCATCATGTTTATATGTCATCCAAACCCTTCATTGGGTTATTAACACCCAGGTACAAATATCATACAAAACTTCTGTAGCCCCCAGAGAGTTTCCCATGTTAGGCATTCAATCTTCACTGTTTCATGTTGTGTGGCCCACCTAAGTTTTGGGTCTGCCCGATTTTTAGATTCTTTCATTACTACGGTCTTAAAAAAATGATGGACAGAGTGGATTGTTCAAGGGCATCTCTATGGGCCTCACATATAGCTTTCAACCAACGACAAGTGGCGTCCTCTCTGGGCCTTCCCTAATGCGTGTGCCACATCCATTCCTTCCATCATTTGCACCAGTTCATTTTTATATGTGACCCAAAAATTGGTCTGATCAAAGACTCAATTTAGCCACACCACTAGTAGAAAAGTGGGGATATGTATGCCTACCATCAAACCTTCTTATGGCCACTGAAGTTTGGATCAGGTTGAAGTTTTATTTTTTATTTTTTTTTATTTTTTAACCTTCATCCACGTGGGAATCACCTTATGAATGGTTTTAATAGCATGTAAAAATTATGGTGGACCCAGGAAGGTTTCAATGGCCGGCGTCTCCATTTCCACCGTTTCCCTTGGTATGGCCCATTTTATTTTGGATCAGCCTGAAATTTCGGGTCATGGGCTGGCATGAGCTAGGGCAATTGATGGATGGAGTGGATTTCTTAAAAACATTAAGGTGGGCTCCACAGAGCTTTGTTGCAGGAAAATTCTCATCTTTTGACGAGTGGTAACCTACCGTCTGGGTTTTCAGTTGTTCGTGTGGTGGGCCCACCGTTGGCAAGTGGGACCCACAGTCACATTCAGATTGCGATGGCCCATTCACCAATCTCCCAGCTTGGAAGAATCTAACCCTTCACGTCTCCGTAATGAAAAAGATGTTAAAGTATTAAAATACATGAATGGTTCACATGGAGTATGTGTACTGTGACATGGGTGTGTACTAACAAGCTAACTCAAAAAAAAAAAAAATTTTAAAAACATGAATGGTTCACGTTCAATAAATAAAATGGCCTTATATATTTCAACTAGGGTCCACTCGTACAAACAAAAAACCTGGACCGTACGCTATTTCGTCCCGAACATGGTAAGTGTAGATCGTCTATAAATCCCATTGTCCCACCAAACCAAATAACCAATAGCTTATGCGCACTACGCACCGGGTGCACCCTAGACAAATCAGTTTTTGCTAGCAACGGTCTTCCCGAGAGACTCGCCTAATCTGCTCGCTTTTCTGGCCCACCACATGATGATCCATGCCGTTCATCTAGGAGCTCCTAATCAATATGAAAGGAAACTCTTTTTCAGGAGTTCATTAACTTTCCAAATGGGGTGAGTAAGAAAATGATGCTTTTTTTACCATCCATGGTGAGAACTTCTAGATGAACGGTCTGCATCACGTGACGGTGTGGCAGAAGGCGCGCGAGCCAAACATAGATAGATGAATCACATGATACGCTGGCGCGGACCGAGGTTAGATACGGACGGCCATGTCAGGGGTTCTGTGGGGCCCACTGTGATCTATATGTTTTATCCACGCCGTTCATCTATTTTGAAAGATCATTTTAGGTCAAAGCCTCGGGTGGACCTCACATGAATCAGTGGGGAATGAAGTCTTACCGTTGAAAACTTCTTAGGGCCCACTGTGATATTTATTTTCCATCCGACCTGTTCATAAGGTCATATATACCAGTATGAAGGGAAAAATAAATATCATCTTGACCCAAAGCTTCTGTGGGCCCCACGAAGATTTCAACGGCAGGTTTTAAATCCCCATTGCTTAGTGTGGTGTGGTCCACTTGAGCTTCGATCTGCCTCCTTTTTGGGCTCATGCCTTAAATTGATCCGTGAAAATATACGGACAGCGTAGATACGACATATAGATCAAGGTGGATCCCACGGAGCCCCTGACATGACCGTCCATCTCTAGGTAGGTCCTGGTGGGGGTAGTACCAAATCCGCGCCAATGATACGCGGTTATTCAGTTGCGGAAAGTGGGGCCCCCTGGTCCGTAATCCAGGCCATTGGTTTATTGCAACCCACCGTGGATGGGCCATGCCCACACATGGAATTTACCATATTTCTCAGAAGACGTATGTTTGTAGGCCACAAAACTCTAGGGCTACGATTTCCCTATCCGAGATATTTTCCAGGTATGGTCCATCCATTGTGGCAACCAGCGGATCAATGGTCTAAATTACAAAACCATGGGCCACAGTTATCAGAAACATAACGAATGTGAACACGTGTACGTACCATGTTAAATCTCTTGATTCTTGAGTATCGTAATTTGGAAGGGGAGATGGTCCGGTGCTCTCACAGAGCACTGAGTTATAGTGCTCCCAGCCGGTTCACTTGGACAGGCAAATCAATCCATCTGAACCGTCCATTTCATAGGCTATGATGCACAAATCACATTGATCGTGTGATCCAATCCATCCTTTATTTGACTTTATTTTATACAGCCATCCTTTTTTCAAGCCATGGAAGGGATGTTTAAGATTAGGCCTACCGAGGGTCGAGTCCGAGTCGAGATAGGCTGTAAGCCCCGTGTCCTAGACCGTACCATTTTATAAACTTCCGCAGTTTTTTCGGTCAAATTCCGGCAACCTTTTACCCTTAATCGGCAATTATGCGCAATCCTGCATCACACGCCGTTAACTTGAGTCGACTCAACCCAAGACTTGTACCCTAGCGACCGCGCCGTCGCCGTGGTTCCGATGCAGCGACTCGCGCGCCGAGGCGATACTCTAGTCAAGAGATGTGAGCCAGCGTTCAATGGGGGAAAACGACGTGCGTTGCAAAATCCAATAGAATCTCTACAACATGTCACCTCAATCCATCAATCAATCCCATCAAGGGTCAAATACATATCAAGTACACATCATTTTTTACTCATTTCCAAGCAACCCCTAAAGTCAAAAAGTCTCTTACACATCCATATTTTTTCTTACAAAATCTACCCAAAAGTCAAAAAGTTCTTACACCCATTATTCACCACATCCATCACTTCATCACCCATCTACTATCTCTCTCTTTACAACTCTCTCTCATTTTCAAACTCATTCTCAAGCAAGAGAAAGCCTCACACGTCCAAGCCTCTCCCCATATCTTCCAAGCTACGAGTGTGGCCCACCTTTCCTACCTTTTCATCTTCCATCTCAACCATCCAAACTTCATCTCTTTCGTTGAAATCAAAGCTAAGGCGCAAAGGAAGCCAAGGGAGCAAGAAGATCGAACGGTGGGTGCTTCGATAGGCTAGTTTTTCATATTTTCATGATGGGCCAAGTGAGGCATACCAATCAATGGTTTGGATCTCACTTGGGACCCTACGTGTGTCCGATGGCCCACCTTGATGCTCATGATCATTCCATGATGGGGCCATTCTTCATGGACCCCATCATGATGTTTATTTTCCTTACATGAAAAGAGGTCATCTAGACCGTCCATTTTGGGTGGAGAAAGGATCTCCACCGTTAATCATTGTTTTGGTGGACCCACATGTATTGGGACCCATTTGATGTATGATTTCTTGCAAGGGAGGGCTCATAGTGACGGAGCTCTCTCTCTCTCTCTCTCTCTCTCTCTCTCTCTCTCTCTCTCTCTCTCTCTCTCTCTCTCTTTCCCTTTTTGTGATGATATGGTTGTGTGGCCCACTTGGGACCCCACCTTGTATACATGTTATATCTACACCATCTACCATTTGGTGGCCCACCTAAGTAGGACCCACCTCAATGCATGTGTCATGCCCAAACCGTCTAGCGTCTGGGGACGCTGGACCTAAGTTAAAACACAAATATGAGCTTGGTTCAAGCCTTGGGGTGGACCACTGGTGTAGGCCCCACCTTAATGTATGTATTCAATCCACGTCGTCCATCTCTTAAAAACAAGTCGACTCAAGTTCGAGCTTCGTTTCGAGTCAAGTCGAGTTGAGCTTGATCAAATTCAAACTCGACTCATTTTTAATCGAGCTAGAGTTACTTGTGCTCGGCCTGGTCTAAAACTACATGTAAATCAAGTTGAAGCGAGTTCAAACGGGTCGAGCCGAGTCAAGCAAGTTTATCCAGCTAGCTCCACTTGTGTAGTTAAGATCGCCTAAAAAATGATTCTTTACAATCACATGTAACATATGGCCACTAACAAATAGATGGATCAAATGGTTGCTTAGATTTATTAGTATGAATGATTTTGACCGTCCATATTTTAAGCCATTGATTACATGGCTAGAATCTAACGGATTAGTGTTTTGTTTTTTTGGTAGACCATGATATGTGATTTGGACCTAAGGAACAGTCTAGATTAATGGATTGGGCTTTCTAAGCGTCCCAGTTCAATCAGGAGGACTAGCATAGGAGCATTTCACGATTTCAAGTACCCTGAGAAATCCTAACTACACTCGTTCTTTCGAAGCGCACAGCCTCACACGTGGACACAAGCCACACACATGTAGTTTGTATCATAACAGTCTCGATTCCACCCGCATAGAAAATGAGGCAAATAAAAAGAATCACATTGGCCACACGTGTAAACATAATCTGAACCGTTCTTTAATTTCTCCTAACCGTACGTTTATTTTGTACTTCTGTGGCCCACCAGATCATCCTCCGGGCCTGGATTTTTAGATCTAGCCTCGGAGCTTTTCTGATCGTCTGAAGAAGGACCATGTTCTCTCACAGGCGTTCTCGTTTCCATATGTGATGTGAATGCATTCAAAATTCCTGAAGCACGGTACCATACTTGAATTCTAAGGTGGCAAAGCGCACCTCAGGTGCCCTAGCTGGTTTTTTTTTTTACCGGGAACGGATTAGGTGGTTTTTACCCCTTACCGTGTGAGGCCCACCTTGATGAATATTTTGCATATCCACAACGTACATCCGTTGTTTCAGATAAATTTAGGATGCTTTCCAAAAACTTAAATAGATTCAATTCTCCAGTGGACTACATTACTGTAAAAAGTGGTGAATGGTCATTAAAATTTTTTTTTAGGGCACTAAAGTTTTGGATCAATCTGATCTTTATATTTTAACTTCATCCAGTTATTTTTTTTACCTTATCAACGGTTTGGATGGAAAATAAACATTATGGAACTGCTTAAAAGTGGGCCCTGAGAAGTTTTTAATGGTGGGCGTTCAATTACCGCTGTTTCCTGAGGTGTGGTCCACTTGAGAATTGGATCTGTTTAATTTTTGGACCAGGTCCTAAAATGGTCTGGAAAACGGATGGACGGCGTTGATATACAACACATCATCAAGGTGGGCCCCATACTGTACGGGTAACACCCGCCATGGTGTTACTTATTCGGTGAAACCTTAATCCCCTCTGCCTTTTTACACCCACCTACGGATTATCTGAAACGATCCAACACTCTTCTCATGACAGCTGAAGATTCCAACTGTCCGATGTGGACTGTCCATTTATTTCCACCGCCGATTCCACCAACCATATGCAAAAATCAGACATACGATATGATTCCAACCGTCCCATCAATAGCCAGTAAAATCGACGGTAAAGATTATTTAATCAAAATAGGTCAGACTTTATATTATTATTATCATGAATATGGATGGCTAAAAAAACAAAAAACAAAAAGGTGAGATTAATGATAAAATACATCATCCAATCCGTGTGATTTGTGCACGATACCCAATAAAATTGGTGGGCCATGAAATTCATATGGTAATAAGTAATAACGATATCTATATGTCACCACCTCAGGCAATGGTATGTCGAAGGGTTAGCCGCTGTGGGCCCAACGTGATTATGTTTTTTAATATCTATGCCATCCATCCCGTTTCCCCCCTCATTTTACTGCATATATCTAAAATTTAAATAGATCTGAAGTTTGAGTGAACCACACCACTGAAAATAGTGCCGATTGAATGCCCACCGTTAAAATTTTCGTAGAGGCCACAAAAGTTTTGTTTCATGCTGATAAGTATAAAAAGGTTTCGATTATCCTGACTGCTTGGTATGATGTGGTCCACTTGAGCTTTGGATCTGCTTAAGTGATTCTTTATCCTAAAATGAGGGGACAACGGATGAAAGGTTTTCACTCATGACTCGTTGGTAAACTCGTAAGAGTTTGAAGATGAGTTCATGGGTTTGATTATTACTATGGTGAAATTCCAAATGCAATGTGGGTCCACCATTATTCCATTTATTTTAGGGAGGCTATGGTAAATTAATACAGAAGCTGCAGGAATGATGGTAACGGTGTCCGGCTTAAGCCTTTTTTTGATAAGGATGAATCTTGGGACGTACGGTTCCAATAGACTCTCACCACGTTCTCGGCTTGGATTGCATGGACTGTTTACTTGTCAATTCCACTTTTTCCCTGAACTTGGATTGTGTGGAGACTCTGCGCCTGCCTGACACCATCGATCTCAGTGGTGTGTCGACATCAGTAAGTTTCGTGGGTCACAGTCTGATGCATGTGTTGTGAATATACTGCGAATTCATTTTACTAACTCATTTTAAGATATAAGCTCAAAAATGTGGACCATATCATATAAGAAATGGGGATTAAACAACTATCATTGAAAACATTTTAATAGATGCAAAGTTTTAAATGATGCTGATGTTTGTATTTAGCTTTAATTATGTTGTTATAAATACATAGGTTGGCACATAAATATCATGGTTGGTCTTAGGAAGGCATGTGATCATCGTTGTCTAGGAGTGGACCACTTGAGCTATGAATCTATCTTATTTTTGAGCTCATGGTGTAAAAATTTAAAATGATCTTGCAAAATGGATAAACTGCCTGAATATAACAAAACTTTGTCTCAAAAACATATTGCAGTGCTCCACCCATGTATGTAACACCTCGAGTTTTCAGGGGCCGTGTAAGAACTCGGCTCCTGAATTTTCAAGTGTCTCGGGTGCTTTAATGGGCTTCATATTTTGATTACATTTAAATAATTTCATAAATAAAGAAGGATTTAACAAGACATGAAGTATAAGAGTATAAGTACATCATAAAGCAGTATCATGACCCAAGGCGGGCCCTGGTTCATATCTCGTGATAGCCTAAACTCAACTAAAAGGATCCGCTGAAAGTCTGAAAGTAGGGAAACTCTTCTTCCCTATTCTTGCTCACTTTGCTCGGCTCGTCAAGCTCCGCCTCACCTGCATTCAGTAAAGAGTCTAGTTGGTGTTTTAAAACACCGTCTCAGTGTGGAAGTGAGTGATCAACTCAGTGAGTGTTATTAATCTTAAGTTGTAACAGGCATCAATTACATTAAGAATTTAATGAAAAACAATCATTCATAAATACCTAATTGATCTTAATAATGCATATGCATATGCATGATAGATGATATTATGCATGCCCTCGCCACAATACTCTCTCGAGTGACTTCATCTAACAATCGCGTATGACCAACAATCCCTCAGAGTGACCTCGACTGCCGAGTCGCCACCCTAATTAGTGCGATGCAATGTAATCATGTTAACCGAGTTCTTAATTAAGTCCATTCATATAGCAAGTTGAAGAATTTGATACACTCCACGTATCAATACCTTGAACTGGTTGCGATGCCTAGGCCCCTCAACCGCGAGGCTAGGGCACCGCGATCCTTGATCTCGTCGGGTTCTCCATATCGGACTTTAAGCACATGAGGAGTTCTGAGAATTGGGATCGCTTGCGGTCACTACGGGGAGGTTCGTCACCCCAGCGTAGGCCGACAACTCGGACATAGTGTCCGATTCCACCATGCCTGACTCACGAGTCGGTGGATCTGTTTCAATTGGTTTACGATGAGCTACAATGGTTGTAAGATGTTCCAGGTTCTATACACATGTAAACAAACAGGGTTAATAAACAGGGTTGAATAGTAAATAGGATAGACCGCATGAGTCTAGGCAAACACGTGACAAATGACATCGGGTACAGGCGACCTATGTAGTTTAACTACTGTCGCCACACGCACTCGCCCAAATCCCTGAGTTTAGTTTCAAGATAGTCCTACCAACAGGACCGCCTTTACTCTCTTCATTTTTCTGACCAACCTAAGGGTTGAGAGTAATTCCATAACATGTCACAATTAGGGTTATCGCATAATACAAGTAGAAGCATGCGTGCATATCTTCCAACATAGAATCTAAAATTTCTTTACCAAGCAAAGCTAATCATAATGTGAACTAAGGGTGCAAGTGTGTTGTGTGGGTTAGTGAGGAAGCTAAGCACTTCCTACACACATGGAACTAAATTTCATAAGAATTAATACGACATATGTGCTTTAGGGCAACATCATACGAGAAATCAAATAAGACATAAACATGAGATCATCAATTTGTATAAAATCATGTGAGAAGCAAGAACAACATCATATGAGAAAATCAACAAGACGTACAATTCCATACAATTCCAAACAAACCAACAATTTCAAGGTTTTCTCTAGATTCTCCAAATATATCATTCAAGCATACAAAATCATTAAACTCCTAATGAAATTGGTGCTAGGCCACCTATGGATAATAGTTCGCACCCTATGACGTTTTGCCCAACTCATAGTGCTTCTTGGGTTAGAAAATTGGGAAAAATGATTCATATATCAATTTAGAAGTAATTAGGTAGGATTCATGCAATTTATTTTAGAAAAACCTACGTTGGGGAATAGGTTTTGTTTCTTACCTTCCAATCATGAATGAGGTAGATTCGGTGGAGGGAAATGATCGACGCTAGGGCTTGATTGGAGGAGACCGATGAAGGGGAGCACTAAAGCCTCCCTCACCCTACTTTCTCTTCTTCTCTTCCTCTTTCTCTCATCTTCTCTTTCTTTTTTCTAGGGCAAAAATCGTATGAGGAGAGGAGGTGCCCAAATGAGGCACTTTTATAATATCAGATTTAGTGTAAATGGCCGCATGGGCTAGGTTTTTACTATACTAGACCTATGAGAGGGTCTTTCTAAGCTTTAGGGCCTACTTTGAGGGTGTACATATTGATTTACACCATAAGATAGTTAGCCCTAATGATGATTTACATATATATTTGATCAGCCGACCATTTGGATGCGCCGATCAATAAATATGATTAGAAGTCTGTTTAACGGTCACCGATAGTCGATCGGGAATGCGGCTATACAGATATGAACAGGAAAATATCCTTACTCCATGGATAAAATTTGGTTGTAAATCGATGGTCCGAAATTCTTAACTTTGTATAAGAGTGGATGACCCAATTCACTTAAGTTTTAGATTTTTCTTTTAGGGTATTTGCACCTCTCATGCACTTGTCTTTTAGTTCAAGTTGAGCGGTTCTGGACAGCACCCAGGTTCGACTCCCGCAATGGACGTCAAGGCCAGTAAGACGGACATTATTATATAGTTTTGGAATTAGTGACCCACTAACGAGCGATATAAAGCCTGTTCGGAAAATCTAAGCATTTCTAAAATGAATTAGGTATTGAAATTTCTTGTGGGCAATGATTAGGTTTTGAATTAGCTATGTTTATAATGTGACCCATTTATAACTAGTGAAAGTGGAGATTTGATCATGATTACTCTATACCGTTGATTTTAGGTTAAAAGAGTAACGGGGTTTATTTGGTCTACTAGTTAAGATCCGGGCCTTATCTGACTCAGCTTCGGTTAGATCTCTAATTTAATTATTCTCGTCTTGATTAGTTAGCAATGGATCGATTAGATTTAGGTCCTATGTAAGTAAATCATGGGGCTATACATGATGTTCAAGTGATCAGGTAGATTTATTGGCTTCATACGGCTGATTAATCGGACTTGTGCGGTTCTTTACTGGTACCACCCTTGTATAAATTAACATTAAGTGCTAATGGTTATTTAGTAATATTATAAGCTAATTGTACGAAAAAAAATTTTCAAAGATTTTTAGAAATCCAAAATAGTGAAAATCCAGAATTTTATAATGTACGTCCATGGTGGTCTGATGTGATGGGATTTGATTGGGTAACTTTTACTGTCAAAAATGGCCTCAATTAAGTACTTTTTTTGTCACATTGACTGGTTAAATTGTGTTAATGAATGTGTGTTATATACACACTATCCATCTGTTTTCAAGATGTAGCCCAAATCCAAATCATTCTAAATCTCACTTCATGTATGAAACACTGGTGATTTAAAGTCTATCATTGGAAACTTCTTTAAGCCTTTGTTGTTTATTTGCAATTCAACTTATTGATAGCCATGGTTATAGCCCATGAGAAGTTTTTAATGGCCAATCACTGCTGTTTCTCTCCCGTGTGTGGTCCACTTGAAATGTGGTTCTACTATAGTTTTGGTCACCCATTCTAAAATAAATTGAAATAAAAAAAATAAAAAAAAATGAACGGCGTGAGCATACAACCCATGGACCACACTGAGTCGGCGCCTACTCCATCTATCAAGTTCCAAAACGGACGTGGATTGGCTAGTGACCTTAACGGCTAGTGGTAGGTGATCTATGGCCCTACCATCACGTATTTGTCTCAACATCTATTTTTCTAGGTCATTTTATGATAAGGGGCAAAAAAAGAAATTCCAAGCGGCGAGAAAATGTATTAATTGAACACCCACCATAAAAAACTCTTAGGTAATCCTAGGTGCTAGGAAAGTTTTGGATGTAGTCGATATATATATATACAGTGAGCCTATGAGGTTTCTAATGGTGGACATTTAAACACTACTATTTTCCTATGGTGTGGTCCACATGATGTTTATATTTGCATCATTTTTCGGATTGAACCCTAAAATAATCTGTAAAAATGGATGGACGGCATGGATAAAACACATACATCATGGTAGGGCCCACAACCACTAGCCACCTGGCTAGTGGCAGCGTCACTAGCCAAAAGGCGTCCAAACAAAGCATGCTATGCCCCCCGCAGCCAATCAAATTCTGCCGTATCAGATTATGTCCAGGGCTTGGAGGGATTATGTGTTACCAGGGTTACACCTTAGTAGGTAGTGGATGTTACCCTTACCGTTGGGCCGACCTTAACGATGTGTTATATCCATGCTGTCCATTCGTTTCCCCAGCTCATTTTAGGCTCTAGTATTAAATATTAAAAGATCAATCTCAGGAGGACCACAACACAATAAACAGTGGTAAATGACTGTTTCACCATTAAAAATTCAAAAAGTGCCATTGTAAGGTTTATATAAAATTTATTTTCCATCCAACCTCTTAATATAGTCAATAGGACTGGATGAAAGGAAAATGGGGTGTAGAAATGAATGGACGGTGTGGATATACAAAAACACATCAATGTGGATCCCACACAGTCAGGGTAACACCCACTAATTTGTCGGCGGGGTAACAGCTAATCCGCTCCCGTCCAAGGCCGCTGCGGGCTACACGCACGATCGAATCTACCTGTTGAAATGGGACTGGTTGGCAAAATCCATACGTGGGGCCCACTATTGCGGACTACCGATTCAGTTCATAATCCCTCGGACTACGAAAACCAGGCGTCCGTTGAAATGAATCGCGAAACAGAAGAGAAATTCGTCGCTTTTAACTCTCTCATCTGACGCGGCAGAAGGAAGAGAACGAGGAAAGAAATGGCAGAAGACGATGGCAAACCCAACGGCGTTTCAATGGAGTCTGAAGAAAATCCGCGTCTGATCGCAATCGAGCCGACGGAAAATAACTACAATCATCGAGAAGAGACCTTGTACGGAGTCCTCAATCACCTCTTCGCCGCCATCTTTTTCCCCGATCCCAGCGCATCTTCCCTCCCTCTAATCCAACGGCTCAGAAATGCCTTCTCTGAGAAATCCCCTTCTCTGAAAGAAGCTACTAGAAACTCGACTCGGAAGCTGCTTATCTGGACTAGGCGCGGCAGCCCCTTGCGCGCTCTCCTCGTCATATCGGTCTGTTTTGAATCTCTCTCTATCTCTCTCTCTGAAATTGGTTTTTTTTTTATTTTTTCCTGATTTGGGATATTATATGAAATGCTCTGGTGGATTGTTTGTTGTTTGTACAGTACCGTTGGGTTTTGGAGTTTGTGTGAGTGGGGCCCACGGATCTATTATCCAAACCGTTGATATGGCGGGACCCACAATTGATGGGCCATCCATCGGATTTGAAAGCTTAATTGCTTGATTGAACATGAACCGTTGCTGTCTCTCTCTCTCTCTCTCTCTCTCTCTCTCTCTCTCTTTACCTATTGAAGTGTGGAGTTCTTCTAATCTGGAGGATCTGGCAGTGGGGCCCATGGTATCAGCTGTTTGGATTGCTGAACCATGGGGCTCGTTTACACTCTGAAGTCACTGTACATCCATCAGTCGAGCATTATAGAATTTCATCTTTTATTTATTATTTATTATTATTATATACCTTGCTATTTTTAGAAGGGAGGTGATATTTACACCCCTTGTTTTGATAGGATGCACCTTTTTTCTGTGTAGATAAATTTCATGCCAGTCATTAGGATGTGTGTATTCTGAAGTTTACTTTTAGCTATAAAATCAAGGTGGAGGCTACAAATATTATTTCCCTATTGATCAATTGAGAGTGTCTAACATGCAAATAGTTGTAGATGAAAAAGGGACTATCCTACAACACCTGTTGTTGAAAGCCCATGCAACTAAAAGCTCTGTTGGGGCCCACCATGATGTCTGGATGATATCCACTCCGTCCATTATATGCACCAGCTTTTGCTAGGATGTGATCCCAAAAACCAGGCAGATCTGGAACTCAAGTAGGCCACACCACAGGAAACAGTGACAATGGGGTTGCCTAACATTGGAACGCTTTCACTGAAGTTTTGGATGAGGCTGATGTTTGTGTTTTCTCCTCATCCTGGTGGGACTCATCTTATGAATGTGTTGGATGGCATGTGTGGCATATAAACGTTGTGGTTCACCGCAGGAAGGTTTTCATGGTGAGTGTCCACATTCTACTGGTTCCGATTGACCTGATTTTTAGGCTTACATTTTAACATGATCTCATGCAACTGTTGGAGTGTATATCACATGGACATCATGGTGGCCCCCACATTTTTTTTCCCTTTTTGACAGGCACCCTATAAGAAATTCACATCCAATGAAAAGTTTGTGCAACTAGTGTGTTGTGTCCACTTGGTGTGTTTATGAGATCTAACTTCTCCAACAGGGTCGCCCCACCATGGAAATGGGATGCCATTAGGTGAATTTAAACGTAATGGGGGATACGAATAGTGTATCTCATACCAAAACATGATGGTCCCAGGGGATTGCCCCACCATGTTCCAACTTTCAGGTGAGTTCTCATAGTCGATGGGGGATACCGAAAACGAATCTCTCATACTGGAATATATAAATACTTGATCATTTCCTTTAACTATTATTTTGTGGGCCACTTATAGGATCTTCCGTTCTTAACAGTTTTTGGTTAGCCCCTGTCATTGGTGTGGACTATCATGTGAATGGTTTGAACCATTGAAATATGACCCAAGATTCAATGGCTATGGCCTAGTTGCAAACAAAACCATACATCAGGATGTATTGGTACAAACCATGATTTTTTGTCCCTTTCTCCTTTTTCATGCGAGCTACTACAATTTGGCTTACATTGTAAAAAGATTATATCCCTTCCTATAAGTAGAGTTTTTCCCAAATAGTGTCATACAAGCACATCCTTAAGTCGATTCTCAATGAAAAATGCAATTCAGGTATCATCCAAACCTGCACTTTTTAGCTGATTCCTAAGGGTGTGTTTGCTATTGTTGAAACCATCTGGTAGATTGGATAATGTACGGGAGATCTGTATGAAATTGAAAGCTGTGTTATTCATAGGGAACTTTGTGTTTGGTTTGTAGTGCAGGTTTTCATGGATTCAAGTATAAATGTGAAAACTGTTGATCCATCGACTTCTTTTAAGAGAAATTGATTTCCCTGTTTTTTACAGGTTAACTTGGGATTCTATGTCATCTTTTGTTTCACAAACAGAATAAAAGTACTATTTTGCAGGTTGATTTTCATTGCCCAAAATAAAAAATGCTCTAATGGAAAATACTATTTTTATGTTTAGACTAGTTTGCTAACTTACCATTCCTTATTTGAAACTTTGAAATGTATTTATATCAAGAAATGATATTATATTTCCAGTCCCCTCCTTTCACTTCGTACTGACATACAGTGGATCTTCTTCATCTTTTTTAGTTTCTAGTTCCTTTTCAGTTTGTGTAACAATGGGGGATCTTCTTTGTCTTTCTTCTCCTTCTTCTCTTCGTATCACACACACAGCAATACCAGAAGCCTTACCATATTCACCTTTTCTCGCAATGAAAACTAGGCTATTCCCCTCATATGATGGGGCAAAACTTGGATGCTAGATGATATAAAATCTGGTCCATGGAAAGGGTTTGTACCATCATAAAGATCATCTTAAGTGAAAATCAGTTCCTCATCTTCTTATCGAACATAACAATCCTGGAAGCTTACTAATGCACCTTTTCTCCCAATGAAAACCAAGTTATTCCAATCATATGATGTGGCAAAACCGGTATGTTGGATGATAGAAAAGGTCTTGCCCTATCACGAAGATCATCTTCACTGAAAATCATGCCGATCCACTCATGTGATGTGTCATGAGGCAAAACCCGAATGAGAATTAAATGGAAAATATTTGCCTCAACATGAAGACCATCTTCAATGAAAACCAAGCTGTCTACCCCCTCATCATGAAGATCATCTTTGATGAAAATCAGGCCAATCTACTCATATAATGGGGCAAAACTTGTATGAAAATTAAATGGTTAACCATCCACTGATTATGATAGCATGGTTAGGAGTGGTAGTGAGGCGACTTCAAGTCATCTCATATGATGGGGCAAATCTGTATGTTAGATGATAGGAAATCCAGTATGTTGTAAAGGTCTAACCCCATAATGAAGATCATCTTCAATGAAAATCAGGCTGATTCACTCATAGGATGTGGCAAAACCTGTATAAAAGTATCTTTCAAAAAAAAAAAAAAAAACTGTATAAAAATTAAGTGGTTGACCATCCATTGATCATGACAACATGGCTGATTTATGATAGGAAATCCAATATGTTGTAAAGGTCTAACCCCATAATGAAGATCATCTTCAATGAAAATCAGGCTGATTCACTCATATGATGTGGCAAAACCTGTATAAAAGTATCTTTCAAAAAAAAAAAAAAAACTGTATAAAAATTAAGTGGTTGACCATCCATTGATCATGACAACATGGCTAGGAGCATTCTAGACATGTGCTTAGGCACATGCCTAGGCATTTTTTTGGCTACCCACCTGTTGCCTAGGCTCTAAGCGAGGTGCTATTCCTAGGCATGTGCCTAGCACCTAGCGCCTAACACCTAGGTGCGCCCGGCTGCCACCTGCATAATTTTGTGATTTACACTTTTCAATATAGTAAGGAATGGTATTTTTGGAATGTCGACACCCATTAAGGGTGGAAAGACTTCTTGTAAACCCCCCCTGGAGTTCAATTTCCTCATTTCTTTTATATCAAAGCTATAATTTATGGAAGTTACCACCTCTCCCAAATTTCTTAGATTTTTTATAAGCTCATGAGATCTTCTTCTTGTTTTCTTTCTTCTATTGGTGTTTTAAGCACTACCTTGGGTTTCTTAAAAGCAATTTGAGTTTCCATTTGTGCCATACAAGAGATAGATGACGAATTGGGGATTTTAGGGGAATTGGAAATTTTAGGTTACACGATTTTGGGATATTCAAAATTAGGGATTTAGCATATGAGTTTGGGTTGGGGAATTTAGGGGAGTAGGGACATTAGGATTGAGGGTAATTGGAACATTGTGGTTTAAATTGGGAAAATTTTGAAAAAAATTGGGGATATGGGGTTTTGACCAAAGAGAAATTGGGATTTTATGGAATTAAGGTTTCTAGGTTTGGAAAATGGGTGAAATTTGAAATTTTAGGGCCTTGTGGAGTCATTGGAATGTTTGAGTAGCTGTAAGTTTTTGGAAGTGATGTCTAGCTATCACGCTATTTAACATAATAACTAATTTTTATTGCACTTTGTTAAATTAGTTTTAGAGTTAAATAAATTTAGAAAAAATTAATGTATACTATATATAACATATATGATTCAAAAATAATTTCTAAAAAAAGTTTGCCTGGAATCTCCGGGTGTGTGCATAGGTGTTTCGGGCATTCTAGGGGTAAAAGTGCCTAGGGTGCACCTAGTGCCTTTAACTGCACTGCGTACAGCGCATTTTTTCCTTCTCATGCGTCACATGAGTCGGAGATCCATGCTATGGAAAAAGTCTGCCCCATCATGAAGATCATCTTCCATGGAAATTAGGCCGATCCACTTATCTAGTAGTGCAAGACATACATACGGGATTAGATAGTCAACCATCCATTGATTATGAAGGCATGCCACACTTGATGAGTGATCATCTTGATGTTCAACCCAGATTATCTTCATGATGTATTCAACCTTTTGCACTACTTGGATTTGGATTGCAAACATTTGATAGTTTGGCAGAAAAATTTTCAGTACGGCAAGCTTGATATTGGGCAGTAATTGATTGTTTATCAAGTGGTGCCCTACTATAAGCTCATCATACTAGGCCTTCCAGGCTACATGTCAAAGAGGTGGGATATTCGATACATGCAAGTGGTGTAAAAATCATGTCGATCCAGTCATCCTTTGGGCTAAATTTGTATGTTGAATTAGATTGTCATCTTTACATTGATTTCTATTGTGTGGTCTGCATAATGAGTGGATTGAACCAAATCTCATTGGTAATGATCTTCATGATGGGGCTAATCTTTTGCACGAAATGGATGACCTATACATTTGAGCTGGCAGGAAAAAAAAAGTACTATGGTAAGCTTATGGTACTACTATCAATAGCTCATCATTTCTCAATGGACATTTGAAATAATATGGCATAGAACCCCCATATTTTGTTTATGTTGCGAACGAGGACTGCCAGCGTATGTTGAGACATAGGACAGCATAACTCATTTTCTGGATGATGTGGGTGCCTTTGCCATTTCATTTCAAAATGATTAGAGAGTGTCGTCAGCCCGATAAGCCTACTGTAGAACATTCTTTTTCCCGACAACCCATCACATGTGTAGGACATCGGTTTGGTGGAAAAGATCAGCCTCAGCACAAATATCATCTAGATTGAAATTAGATCCAATCCACTCATCATGTGGGACCATAGAAATCATTGAAAGGATGACAATCTGACCCAATTCAACATATAGGTTTGGTCCCCTTGATCACTGGATCAGCTTGATATTCACACTAGTGATCTTCATGATGGTCTTTGCCATTTGCACAAGCCTAATGTCCCACACATTTGGATTGTTGGCAGGAAGACGGTATAATAAGCATATGGTACTACTGAGGGCACTACTTGATCATTTCTCCACATTGTTTGCTAAGAAAAGATCAGTTACTACCCAGTACTGAAGCTCACCGTACTAAACCATCCCCCCGCCTTTTGTTCTACCAAATTATATAAGATGTTTGGGACATCCAACTGGTACACACGGTTGGAATTGGATACATCATGAAGATCATTTTATGTGAAAAATCAAGCTGATCAACTCATCAAGTAACCATTGCTTATGGGAGGCCAGCGGGCCAAGTAGGCTTGATGGGTATGGGCAGGGTATGTGTATAGCTAAATGGGTCTGGAGATGGCTACTAATTTGAGCTTGATTAATAATTGGGCCGGGTGTGGGAATACTCTGCCCATACTCAAACCTGACTGAACCCAGTTCTGTTGTATGTTATATATTAATGTAATTTGCCAAAGAGGTTTGCTAATTCCACATGCGTATATAGCCTTACACATCCACACATGGGCACACGTGCAAATACGAAACACCTGTTTTAGATTTGAGCTTTTTGTAAGGTTGGGAATAATGCTTAGATCTTCTTCCTATTAAAATTTAAGGTTGGAAATAATGCTCAGATCTTCTGGCCAGCTGGGCCACAATGTACGAATTAACTCGACTAGTAGAAATTTTTTCTAGCCATTCATTTGTTTTCGTCTGTTGTGGTTGTGGCTCACCTTAGGTGTGAAATGGCTAGGTTTTTATGCCAAAAGATCTAAACAGGGTATATCATCTAATGGACTGCTTGCTCCAATGTCACACATGTATAACATTGTGCGCCCATGTGTGGATGCTTACTCCTACATGCAGGCGGAATTAGCAGACCCTTATGCCGGATACTCCACTTAATTTATAATCAGTAATAACTAATTAGCATCTCTTTTGCACTCACGTAAAAAGCAGGTTGATTGCTCTACAATGTTGTAGGATAAACTTATTGTACAATACTTTGTGTGGGGCCAACTATGGTGCGTGTAATGTGTGCGCCATACAAACTATTCAATTAGGTTACCCCAACATGAAAGTGGGATGCCCCAAAGTTCAGGCTGGTCCAATCACATCATGCGGGTCACCACACGAATTTAGCGACAATGATTTATGTATATGTACCGTGTATCACACCCATGGGATATGGAAACATATCGGTATCATTGTCATTATCATCTATATCCCAACTAATTGGGGTGGCTATACATATCTTGTTCTTCCATTCCTCTATATCAATGACCATATCCTTGGTTAAACTAAAGGTCATCAAGCTTTTTGCTACTACCTCCACCAATATCTTTTTTGGCCTTCTCCTTGCCCTTTTAGGGCAGATGTAGGTCTTGGTCTCTGTTGCACATGGCCAAACCATCTAACTTTGCCTTCCCTCATCTTATTACCTAGTGGTTCTCCTCATAAGTTCCCTTGAATACATTCATTTCTAATCCTATTTTTGTTTTCCCTAACTGCCCAACATTCCGGGTTGTGTGGACCAATGGTTGACACACAAAACTAGTTTGTAGTGATGGTAGTATCTGTGGCATACAAATATCGTGAATTGAACCGTGCAAATTGTGAGCCACAATTCTGTTGGACTATTAACCAAATTTATAATGGTTTAATCATTTTTATATCTGAATAGTGAACATTTAAGGCGGTTGTACTAAAAAAGTATCCAATGGTCCAAATACTGAAAATATGTGTCTACCAATTAGAGGTTATGATTTGTTTCTTCTTTCTTTTTTTTGAATTGCTTAATTTTATGAAATTGGCTTTCATAATTCCATCATGACGTGATGTGCTTTTTAGTTTGATTAATTGTCTTTCAATATGATGGTTTTTTGGGTTTTCAATCGTTAGATGAATTATTTGTTTTTAATTATGAGATGGATAAAAAAAGATCATTAGTAGATTTTTTATTTTTTTTTAATTTTTAATTTATTTATTTAAATTTTTAATTTAAAATAGCATATTGCCATGCTATTTTTTATGTTTTTAAAGAAAAACCAGAGGTTTTTCTTTTTTTTTTTTTTTTTTTTTTTTTTTTTTTTTTTTTTTTTTTTTTTTCTGGTATAAAATCTGATCTTTTGATATTAGGGTATGGTGCCCATTTTAGGCCCAACGAGGGCATGTGTATAGTGTGATACTAAATTACCCATTGATGGGTATGGGTACCCTTGAACTGATTCCAGTGTATTGCCACTCCTAGCCACATTTTCACAATGAATGGATGGTCAACCACCCAATTTGAAACAAGTGTTTTGCCTCATCACATGAGTAGATTCGCCTTTCACTAAAAGCGATCTTCATGATGGGGTAGGGTAGACCTTTTCCACCAACAGATTTCCTATCATCCGACATACAGGTTTTGACCCATCATATGAGCTGACCTGAACCTTTCCAATTGCTACTTTTAGCTACCCCATTGGAATCAGTGGATGGTCAACCATCTGATTTAAACATATAGGTTTTTCCCCACCAATGAGTGGATTGGCTTGATTTCCATTGATGATGATCTAGGGCAGACCTTTTCTGTGGATCAGACTTCCTAATTCTCCTCCTTTTTCTCCTTCTTCAATTTGCACCATTGTATGAGTGGATCAACTTGATTTTTGTTGAAGATGATTTTCATGATGGGGCAGACTTTTTACATGTGACGCATTGGAGGGAGAGAACGTGCATACACTAGGCTTCTGATGTTGTTGTGTGCTAGGAAGAATAGGAGGATCAGTAAGAGAAGAAGGGCTTTACTTAAACATGTCAATCTGCCATTGTTGTGCAAATTGAAGCAAATTGAAGAAGAAAAAGAATTATGAACTGGCAAAGAGGAAGATCCACCAAATGTGAGTATGAAGTGAAAGGAGGGACTGTAAGAAATGTAAGACCATTTCTTGATATAAAAATACATTCCAAAGTTGCAAACAAGGAATGGTTAACAATTGGAATAAATATGAATATAGAAATTTTTTATTTTAATTTTAATTTTTTCCATTAAGGTTCTATATGAAACCAAGATAGTTTACCTTTCAGAAAATTCTAATGATAGGGGTAGATACCTATATGCTTCTAAAGGTGGGATAAAAGATTAAACTAATTATTGATTGAAATTAGAGTTTGAAACTCATGTAATTAACCTCTTATGGTTAACCTGAAGAAAAAAGGGGGGATAGATTAATGAGAAATCTCATTCAGTTAAGCAACTTTGGAATGGTTAGCAATTGGAATAAATATGAATATAGAATTTTTTTTTTTTTTTTTTCATGATGGCATTTTTATTTTTGTGTACAGTACCTTTAAAATGAAAATGCTATCCACATAATCCTACTTTGATGTTGTTTGCGAAACAAAAAGCTGCATAGAATCTACTTCCAAAGCCAAAAATCTCTGAAAAAATTGATAACTCGATTTTCAACTGCTGAAAGGAAATAAAGTGACCACTTGACAGATGACCTTTTCACATTTCTACATGAATCCTAAGAGAACTAAAGTGCAAACCAAACACATATTTCTCTATGGAGTGCTCAGTTCTTTTCATGTGGATTTCATGTCCATTTTCCACATTCACAAAATGGTCTCAACAAAAGAAAATTTGTTGTTCAGGAAATGTTTAAATGTATTTTTTTAATCAAGAATTGACTTGTGGATTTGTTTGTATGACACTCTTTGCCCGAGGAAAAAACCTTTTTTCTATTTGAATGAATTCGGGACTTTAATACGCTTAGCGCAAAATGGGGCCAAGAATCTCTTTCAGGGGGGAAAAAGGTATGAAAGAGAGGATCTAATGCAGGGGCATTTCACACCGGGCTTGAGCGGGGTAGCCCGTGGGATGCGAGGACACACTTAGGGTGGGTGACCTATGTGATTCGGTGCCCACGAGCCCACGAGGGGGGTTCGGCCGAGGTCCTAACCCATGAGATGTAGGGCCTAGGCTATGAGATAAAAGGGATTAATTCACCATACTCTAACAGTTCGAGCTTTTAGAGCAAGTGGTTAATTGTCTTGCATCAAATTGGTATCAGAGCAGGAGGTCTCGTGTTCGAGACTCCTCACCGGGGGTGATTAATGCAGGGGCATTTCACATCGGGCTTGAGCGGGGTAGCCTGTGGGATGTGGGGACACACTCGGGGTGGGCGATCCATGTAATTCGGGGCCCACGAGGGGGGTTCGGCCAAGGTCCTAACCCATGAGATGTAGGGTGTGAGCTATGAGATAAAGGGATTAATTCGCCATATTCTAGCAGTTCGAGTTTTTAGAGCAAGTGGTTAATTGTCTTGCACCAAGATCGCTAAAATACATCCTGATGTATGGCTTGGTTTACATTTGGATTATACCTGTTAGATTTGGGGTCTTATATTCAATGATCCACATCGTTTGTATGATAGGTGACACCATTGATGGGGAATAAATGAAAAATTTCCAAGATTGGAAGATCCTACAAGTGGCCCAAAAAATAAAAGTTAAAGGAGATGGTTCATATTAAAAAGGAAAATAGGTAAGATGATCAAAATATTGAAATATTTTAGCATGAGATATTCTTATTGGGTATCCCTCATCTACAGTGAGTACCACATCAAATACTACCATCATGAGAACCCCACACGGATTTGGAGGTTTTTGGGTGGTTAGCATCCATGCCAAAACTTTATATGCCCTTGATCATTGAGTGGGCGCTATCCAGATTCTCAATGGCCCAATCTTACAAGGAATCATGTGGTTTGTTGTCCTTGTCCCTAGAGGTCCATTATCATGGCTGTGTGGGTTTCACTTGAAGAGTCCTCCCGCTGATTGCCTCCTAACTCAGCATAGCTCAGGTTTTCTCCTTATCTAGAAAAGAGTTCCAAGTCTCCCTCAGTATTTCTGTCACTTAATTTGCAGCCCACTTTTCAGGTATAAAACGATGTTAAAACAACATGAAGTTGTTCCTGTTTGAAACCTTTTAGATGAGCCCAGGATCATGTAATTCTGGTACTGTTTGAGTGAGCTGTATCCAATTTATCGGGGGCCTATAAGGTTGTCCCAAGGTTAAAGGATAATTTTATTATTTTTAATACTCCATTGTGATAGATGGTTAAGATTAGAGGTAATCGTCCATGATTTTTATTTTTTTATTTTATTGAAGGGAGATAACTTTGGGTTACAAGGTCCCTGGACTCTTACAAATTAAAGAAAAAAAATCCAACAAGAGGAAGAGCTACCCCTTTCTAATAAAGTGGGTTCTAATTGGCTCAAACACAAAGCAATGGTTCAGTTTTTATTCCATCGAAGTTGGATTTGTGTCTTTTGGATGGCATCTAGAAGCTGATGATTATCATCTGAGTGTTGCTTTGTTGCTCTGGAGATGGTTTGATTGCTTGGGACCTGTGTTGATTATTCTGGCTTTGCTTGTACTTGGAAATGACTTTGTTCTATGGTCCGGTGAGAGGCAGAGAATTGTTAGAAGGATGAGTGCAGAATCAAATCAATCAGGAAATGACAGCTTCAACAACTAGATAACTTGGCTACGACCAAAATATATCTCCTTATTTCAATCGGTTTTGTTGGAATGAAAGGTGTTATAATCAGTCCAAAAGAATGTTTTTTTTCCGGATATCATTTCATTTTGGCAAAGGTGATACCTGAGGAACTCAAATCAGATTATGTGAATGGTGAAGATTGAGGTGGCCAATATTGTGATTCAAAGGGAAGAACAGTGATCGATGCTTATTTCTCTCTTTTCAGTGTCACAAGCAAAAATGCGATGCTCCTGCCTCAATGTTAGTGCTTTTGCTTTAATATGTGTAGAAATGGTCCAATTCAACTACCCTTCAAAGAAAAGAAGAACGCCTATTGCATAATTTTTCATTGTAGGCTACACAGTCCATTACCTGCATTTGGATGTGCAAACGGTCAAATCATTGATCTGGATCATCCATTCTGTTCACCTCGCTCTCCATAGCCTACTAGGGCTGCAACTTGGGATGACCCACCCGAACATGAGTTCGGATCAGGTTGGGTCGGGTTGTTAAGGTCCTCAGATCGGGATCGGGTTGGAAAATGCCAACCCGATTTCAAATCAGGTTGGGTTCAGGTTGAGCAAATTTAGGTTAGAGTTCAGGTTGAGCAAATTTAGGTTGGGTTAGGTTGGATTGGGAATAATCACATGTATTTGGGTAGGTTTGTATTTGGGTAGGTTTGGTTCCAGTTGGGTCAGGTTGGGTCAGGTTTGGCCGAGTATAGAGGAATTGAGGTTGGGCACCTTGGATTGGAGTTTGGGTTTGATCAGGTAGCGGATTGGGTCCTCTTGAGGTTGGGCTGGGCTTGGGTTGGCCCTCAACTCAACTCAACCTTCCCGAATTGCACTCCTATAATGGACCATGCAAAATTTAGATCCTGACTATCTGATATGGTATCTTGTGAAATGAATGCTTAAGATGGTTTGCAATAACAAAGTATGCAGTTTAGATCCTGACTATCTGTTTAGTATCTTGTGAAATAAAGCTCAAGATGGTTTGTACTAAGTATTCAGTGTTTGGATTGGTAACGGAAGCTGGCATTTGCCAAACCTATTGGGTCATGCATCATGTATGGGCAAGATTCCGCAATTTTGCACATGCGTCCCATGTTATGCATATTGAATTTTTATTTTTTTATTTGGTAGCCATGACAATATGAATTTTGTGGATGATCCGAAAATATGAAACTTAATTTCCTTAATACAGTTATCTTTTGGTGCAGTTTCAATGTCAGACCTTCTGAACTTCTTTCCAATACTCGCAGGTTGGGACAATCACGCTTCTAGCCTTGACGGGATTAATGGTTTTCATGCTTTTCTTTCTGGCAGCAACAGTCAATGCCATTGTCATCTCTTTGCTCATGTCCTTAGCAGCGGCTGGAGGTTTCTTAGCTATCTTCTTCGCCTGCTTAACGGGTATCTACATTGTGGCATTATCAGTGGCCGTTTTCGTTATTTCCACTACAACTATCTCCACAATCATAGCTGTTATGATAGCTACAGGTTTTTCTCTAATCTACCATCAGGAATTCTACTATTGCACACTCTTCATGGGATTCCATGAAGTGTTCCTTAAAACATCTTTTCTACATGAGTCTATGAATCACCTGGACTGTTGATTTGGTGGACCACCATGCAGTGGGAAATATCCCAGATGGGCAATGTGTTCATACCATGGTAGCCATCTGATCAACAACCTGGAATATGGGGGATAGTTAACTGAAAAAATGAGCGACAGTCCATGCTCAGCAGGCAAAACTTGCAACAATCAAATGGTCAGAGGCGTCCAATTGGTTCTTTGTTCATGTGTGACATTCTGGGTTCATGTACTGATTGGAGATTTGGAAATTTTGAACTCTCTGAGTGTATGGAGTGGCACGACAACTGATACCCAAATGGCAGATTGTGCTAGGTCTCGACAATTCATGAGCTACTCACATGTGCCCTGGCCCACTTAGCAGGTGGTCCACGTGTCTGAGAGAAACCGGTGGTTAAAAAATTGGCCAACTATTCACAGTAAACATACCTGTTTGGTCCACCCTTCAGAAGGTTAACTTGATTCCTAGGCAGGGTGATGTAGGACAGCCTAATCTAACCTCAAATGATCATGGTATTTGAAAAGGGGTAGATTCATGCAATCTTAAAAAAATAAATAAATATCAGCCTGATTCATACATCATAAACACAAGAAAGAAATAAGGTCAATATAGCATTGATTAGGGCCATCCATCACAAATATGAAGTGTTGAATCTTAAAATCTGAATTTAATTGGATCCGGCGAAAGATAGAACTTTCGTCTTGCAATAGGTCCGTTAACGATCCAAGTGGATTTTCTAATCCAGAAAAATAGGAATTTTCTGGATTGGAAATCTGAAAAATTCAGAAAAAAAAAAATGTAGTTCTTCAAATGTAGATTTGGGTGATGGGTTTTATGTGGGGATGAAAAGGGAATGAGACTCTTTTGAGATTAGGAGAAAAAAGAAGAAAATGGGGTTAAAGAAAAGAATATCTTGAGAAAAGAGAGAAGGAGAAAGAAGTAGGGGATGAGAAAATTGTTTACCTGGGCCTCACGCCCTCTTCCAATCACTGGAAGTTGAAGACGAGATCTTCAGAAGCAAAAGCTCTCATTTTTTTCTTTCATTAACACAACATAATGTACTATGGGTTTAGGGCAACCCTTATAAAATTTGTAATTACATGAAATTACCAAAATACCCCTACTAGAAAAAAGTTTCAAAAAAAAGAAATTTGTACAAAATTGTGCACAAACTTTCTTAAAACATAATTAATTCAAATGTTCATAAACTAAATGTAAATTTAAGATGCCTAATGGGTCCCGATGATAGTGCCGTGAAGGTGGTGTAATGAAGGTGGGCCGTGACGATCCAATGGTCTGATCACACCCTCCTCGCAATCCAATGGTCAAAATGTCTCCTCTAAGCAACTTACACATGTCACGAACACATGTGTAAGGTCTTCAACCTATAGAGACTTGACCCGTATCCGTCGTCTAACCACATTGACACGGGTAATGCACGCCTCTTGCGTTGATATACTTTGAATGGCCTGGTGTCCGCATCACAGGGTTACATGCACGGTAGGCCTTCATGATGAACAACTAGGATCTTATACACGTGAGCCACAACATGCGGTGTGCGAGTCTCATTCACATTCCTACATATTGAATAGATTATTATTTTTATTTTTAACGAAAATTCTAATAGTCAAGAGGATTCTATTTTCCCAGGCAAGAATCTCTAATTTGAATCTTGAGTGTCCATGTGGAATCTTATGCTTGGGGAACTGTCTATTGCAGGGTGGATTGGGTTCTTCTGTAGTCTGTGGCTAGCTGCCAACAAAGGTCTGGAACTCACCAAACACTCACTGGCCATGACCGGGTCGGCAATCTCTGCATATTCTACCTCTCGACATGCTCACCGGCATGGCCTGCCAAACGAAGCTAAGTAGTTCCAGGTACTAGTGCTCTAAATGGTACAATGCTTCGCATCTCATATAAATAATCTCACTCTATGCTTGTGCCTTCTTTGTATATGTGGTGGTGAATGCATGTTTCTTGTTTACATGGACATGAGTGAAATCAAATGCGTGCTTTCAATTTTGTCTACTTGTGCATGCTCTTGGAATAAACGGTCAAGATCACGAGCTATGTATGGCTTCTGGCCGGTGTTGATGTGGCACTGGGCACACATGCATGACAATGGCACCGTTCATCGTGGGGCCGCCATGCATGGTGTGCAGCCTGGGAGAATCTTAATCATCTGGTCTGCCAGCTAAATTTGGACTACTGACCATTTTACCTGTAGTGGTATTGGCTTCAGTGGTACAAGGCAGATGTGGGGCCCACATGATTTATGCATGTGATCCAACCTCTCCATCAGATGCCTCAGCTCATGTTGTCCCCAGAGCCGAACAATCAGGTTGATCCATGAGTCACTTGGTCCACACCACAGGTAACAAGATGGATGGAATGCCCGTGCTGGATTTGCATGGGGGACCCTCGGTGTTGTGTCATGTGTGGATGCAATCCAGGCCAGGCCATCCAGAGTCAGGACAAAAATCAGGCTGCTTTGCAATGCAGGTGGTCCACAGTGCAAATCATGGGTGGATGTTCCTTGACATCTTGTTCCCTGCGGTGTGGCCCACCTGAGTGATGGGTGGGATTGATTTGTGAGACCTCTTGGCAGCGTGATATCACGTCTGATGGACGGGTTCTCCTGCACATATCACGTGGGCCCCACATCTGCCCTGTACATTGGAAGGCCATTCACCATCCATATTGTGGCCCACAATTTGGACGATCCGTATTGGCAGGCAGCATGCCACTATGTACAGCAGATGAGTTGCTGGACCTGAGCGAGATCCAGCTTACTAGATTTTACTTTATTATTATTATTATAGTCTTTTCATTTGTAAGCATATCGTGTGGAGGAATTATTGGATCTTCATCAGCAAACACGGTTGACTATATGGGGCCCCCATGATATGTTGATCCAGACCCTTGATCTGGTGGCCCTAACCAAATGCTAACGGTTAAAAATACCCAAATTGGATGATTTCAGCATTCCCATTGGCAGGCTACTAATGAATCGTTAAAGAGAAAAGGTACACAAGCGGTCACGATTCCATGTTCAAAATGCCAAATATCAAACGATCAGGACCTGTCAATCTGAAAATATCTGGAGCACTCCCTCATTCGCATTTCTCAGTGGGGGCCATTAGATCAATGGTTTGGATCAACTAACCATGGGTGGTGGCACCATATAGTATCCATTGTGCCAGCAGACCGTACCTTTTCTGATGATCAGGACGCTGTATATGCTCTGCATGTACTGGTACCATGGTTGGTCTGTTGGGCCCCACCATGGATAGATCATGCCGTGTAAATATCCCAGATTGGAAGATCCTACCCATCAATCGTGGACATTTTCAGGTCAGTGTGGACAATTGCTGCACTTCTCAACCATCCATACGTTGGTCACAGATTGAAAGGTTTGCACTAGGGTGTGGCTGACACAGGGAAGGACGTGAGGTCGAGCACCCTCTTCCTCATGAGGATAATTATTCCGAATCCACGAAACTTCTTTGGACTCCTCACAGAGACTTCTCGGATCCAGGAGGAAAGAAAAAATAAAATAGAAATAAATTTGAAATTGATTAATGAATAAAAACGAGTTCACAACCTTTAAATAGAGATACCAAGCATTGGGAAAAATCAGAATTACACTACAACTAAAACTCTTAGGATTCGCTACTTACTATTTATAGGCTGCCATGATGTCTACTAGTGTGTGCAAGGCCTTCGGCCAAAAATAGTGTCCTATTTGGCTTCACCAAATCGTTCTCCTAATTTCTCTAAGCTCTTTTCACATTAGACGCTACTTCGAAAGCCCAACGAAGAAGAAAGAGTTATAATCAAATTAAAACTTAATATTTATAGTAAAAACAAAATTAAAATAGGAAACGACCGGTGATTAGGTGGTATTTCCCAAATCTGGCTTGGGAAACCTGGCGTAGCAGGGTTGGTTGGCCAAAGTAGCTTGTTTTACTCTAAAATCGTATATTTTATGTCAGATAACTCATTTTGGATCCCGAGATA